>OX596244.1:13428466-14110720 GCA_951394255.1 Polyploca ridens
TGCAGTCGGTACGTTCCAGCTGGACGCTCTGCAATCAGGCGAAGTTCCCTAGCCGCAAGTTAACACTGCGGATGAGTGCTTTTAACATGTTTTTCCAGTATTTTTCATAAATACAGCTACAGTGAAAATTATTTGTTGTCTCGGAGCTGAAACATTTTAGGTAGGTAGCTAGCAAACAGTGAACAGGTTTGCATAGAGAGGTGAAGGCGTCGGAGGCAGGATGCGCTATCACACCACCTCGAGAGCTAACATTAATGACAAGAAGGGAAATGGAACTCCCAGAAGGAGAGCCTCATTTTCAGTTCGAAGAAAAAGTCATGGCTTTACTTCTCCTTTCACTTGGATTATTTACGCTTTTTATTCTATTAATGATTATTTTGTAATAATAATAATATTGTTAGCTGCCTGATTACTGTATATAGCATGCAAACCTTAAATATTTGATATTATTATAAGTACGCACGCCTACAAGAACGGGGCCTGGTGATCGCGATTTTGGCATATTGATGTAAAATTAGATACAATGGAAATACTAGTTTACCATCTATCAACTAGGTATCTACAGATACATTAGATATTTTAATCGTCATCTTCAAGATGATGATGTTATTCAATTCTAAGTTGTTCGAAATTACAAATCTATAGCAAATTTAGCAATTATAATAATGCAGGGAAAATATAGAGAAACATGTTGTATTTTATTCATAAAGAATTTCCCCACACTGTTTTCGCCTTGTAGAATTCCGTCCAAATATTTAAGACTAGGAGTTAATTTTAATAGCAGTAGTTGTAAAGTAAAAAGTGTAATTAAGTATTTGATTTTTGTGTAAAATGAATTAAAGTGAATTTTGAAAAAAGAAGAAGTGTTTTTATTATACTTTTGGTAAGTAAATACAAATAATGCGATTAGACGATGAAAGATCAGTGGTAGTGAGACGTCGGATGCCGAGACGAAGGTCCCGGGTTCGAATCCTACAATTAAATGAGCTTGAGCTTTCGGTAAAGGAAAACATCGTGAGGAAACCTTACATTGTACTCAACTGGCGGCTAACACCTTCAAATTGAAAATCTGTCATCAAGCACCTATCGCTGTGTTCCGACATCTGCACTTGAGAGCCAGTTCCTTCTAGGCTTTGTGTGCTTACCACCTTTGGCCCCATCATCACTGACCTGGTAAGATTGTGGTCAAACACAGGTTGTGATACTTTTGGGCTCAGCTTTTGTAAGTACAGACGAGACAGTAATGATTATGAAGTCATCAAGTTAGTCAATTATGAACGAATTGTTAAACATTTTCATAATTTTTTTTTCATTCTTTTTTTTTCTCATAGAATTAATTAGGATATACTAACATCACAGATCGTTTAAAGTAACTTTATTTTCTAACGTCATATTAAGGAGTCATCTATCTTAAAACATGGGCTTTAGAAGCCTTGCTTAAACCATCGCATGTAATAAATGGGGTGTTTTTTCGAAGTTTAACTGTCAGACAGCATGGTGCATAATCAATTCTTATTGCTCGAACAAAGAAAAAATAACTATCACTTGGAAGGTCTTTTTTTATACGGCGAAGTCGGTAGGCGAACATGGGGCTCACCTGATGGTAAGCGGTTACCGTAGCAATATGGATGCTTACAACACACGAGGAACCACTCACGTTACTGACCTTCCTCCCTCCCCAATGAGCTTTGGCGACCTTACTCACGCGCAGGAACACAAGATAAAGTTATTTGGCTGCGGTATTCTATAAGGTATCATACAATTTCCTTTATTTTAATCTTTTGATACATAGGTACCTATTTTGTAGACGAGATAAAAAGTCTAGCTCACCGAAGCATTGGCAATTTCAGTTCACTGAAATAGTGGACACAGCGAACCGATCTCGGTTTTATTAAAAATTGGTAAGTTTTAAGCAAACAAACCATGTAATATCTTTGACATTGGTAAAAGTTTTTAAAATAACATTGTATCGGTAAGTGTCACGGTTAACAATGTCTTTATTAATCAAAAATGATCAACTGCTGACCGCGAAGAAACAAAGATGATGGAATTTAATTTACCATTATTTTCTTTGTACTGTGACGTGTAATTTTGAAAACAAGCAGTTTAGCGAAAATAGATCAAAATTGCACCCATAATCTGCAAACACAAGATCTAGATAGTAGAAGGTCTTGATCTGATCAAGACCTTCTACTATTGATTTTGAGAGATTAAAAAAAAAAGACTTGCTGAGTTTCTTGCCGGAGTCTTCTCAGTTCAAGTTGTATTTTGAACCAGTGTAGAGCCATTTGTTAACGTTCATAAGTGCCTTATCAGGGCCTAAATTGAATAAACTCTTTTGGAATTTTAGAGGAATCGGTCCAGTAAGTAAAAAGTTTGAAATGTCGGAATGATTTATTCAAATCTGATAATACAATAGTTTCATATTCAGAGATCCTAGCAAGACGAATTTGCGAGCAATCGGATCATTAAACAAAAGTTAATAGGGATACCACTGAGTATTATTATGTGATTGAGTATAACTACTTGTTGGATATTATAATTACCCAGGTAGGATACAATGCAATTTAAACACAAATTCTTCTAAATAACGATTCCAAACAGGTAAAAAGGAACCCTTATGGTGGCATTCTGTCCGTCTGTTCGTATATCACTACTGTATATTTCAGCAGGGCTATTTTAAAACGTCGGATTCGATATCGGAAACGGATTCAAAAATTTCCGAGGCGAATATCAGCAATTCCTATTTTAATTTCCGGAAACTTTTCAATGAATCGAATTGATATTTCCGTAAAGAAACATCAAAAATATTCGAATTCAGAAATTAAAATAGCAATTGCGGAAAATCGCCTCGGTAGTTTTTGAATCCGTTTCCGATATCGAATACGAGCGTTTTAAAATAGCCCTGCTGGAACTACTGATTTAAAATGATAAATGGCTAAAAATATTGCTTGCAAATTCTTATAGAAAATGAAAAAAAATAAAAACTTAAATAATTATAGTAGATAGACATTGATGTTAATATTACAGGAAATATATATAACGATGGTTCTAACGAGACCGCGACGTTCTATCGATATGTCACCCACCTCATATGCCATCTGAAAACAAATATAGCAGGATTCAGGTGCTCGTGTCATCTATGTCGCTCCATTAAGATGGGTCTACACTGCGCGAACCTGTGCTCGGTTCGCGGTGTTGAGCACACGGAGAGCACGAATTCGCGTAGCGTAGACGGAATTAGGAGCCTCGAATGAGCGTTCGGCTCAAGTTCGACTACGGTCCGCCAATCGTCAATTTTTTTTACTAACACCGAGGACCTACTTCGTAGAACTATCCTATAGAATACGCAAATGCAATCTTCGATGTAAAATATTAACCGATAAAATTCCAGCAAAACTAACGAGACGTAAATATTGTGCTATTCTATATTGGCTGGTTGACTGACAACGATGATCGGACTATCGTATTGTGTAGTAGACCCCCTGGGATTCAGATGTATGTCCACACTTGACATCGCGAGTGACGAGCTCGGTTCGCGTAGCGTAGACGCACCTTTAGTATATGCCTTGCATACACCACTTTAAGAGAGGTAGAGCATAGCATTTATTCGTATCATTTTATTCAAAGAGCAGCACGTCTGGGGAAGTACCTCCACCTTACAGAATACTGCAGCCAAATATCTTTATGTTGTGTAAAGTTGTGTTCCTGCGCGTGAGCAAGGTTGCAAGAGCTCATAGAGAAGGGGGGAAAGGTCGGGAACACGTGAGCCATGCTTCATGTGTTGCAAGCGTCTATATGGCTACGGTAACCGCTTACTATGAGGGGGGCCGTTTGTTTGCTTGCCGACTTGGTCGTATAAAAAAAAAAACTTTATATTAAAGTCTAAAGTCTCTGCTATGCATACACCTTTCTATTGAATAGTTTTATAAAATTAGTAAAGTAATTTCATAATTGACAAACACAGCTCTAAAATAAATGAATACTGAGGAAGGAACAATCAGTTCTGAATAAAATTATATGGAGGTCAAAGCTATATATAAATCAAATCATACAAATATTATTTTTAATTCGTTCAATAAACTTGTGAACGCGTCACACAACTATTTGAGTTACGTTAATTTGACGTTGTCTGCTGCGTGGGATATTATGTCGACATAGCTTTATAAGAGAACCACTCATAAAACCGTTGTTTCATATTGTATAGTTAATTTGCTTTCCGCCCAGTGGTTACCCGCGACCCTATTTTTCTCCCTTAGGGAATTAATTTCGAAAATCCTTTCATAGTGGATGCCTAGGTTAAGTAAGGAATCTGCATGCACAATTTAAAATTTCAAGACTTTTGAGCTGCTATTTGGATCTAAGTGTTGATAAATAAATATAACAACTAATTGACTGGTATCACTTGCACGAGAACAAAAGTAAATAAGTATGAAAAGATCTTATTCCGATTGACAGTAGTATAATTTGAATCGAGAGAGCCACTCGAGTCCTGAAACTGGGCCGCAAGTTTCTGAATGTTTAACTTGTTTTAAAGACAAATAATAACGATCATTCAATTCCACCGACGAAACAATGTCTTGAAATTGACACAATAAGGCTGTATTGTGATACACGATATCGAAATCATCAATTTAAAACGATATAATTTAATATATTCTCAATTAGTACCTGAGACCGAACCATAATTTAATCAGCATAAGCCATTAATGAGAAGCGCTCGTGGTGTAGCATGATTAGCCGTTCTTAATCGATCGGCAAAGTTAAGCTACGCTTGTCGTGGTCGGTACCTGGATGGGTGACCGCCTAGTGGTATTTCAAATCGAGCGTTTCCGTGCTTCGGAAGGCACGTAAAGCCGTTGGTCCCGGTTATCACTTAATTGTGATAGTCGTTAAGCTAGTTGGATGCCTCCTAGGCGGCTTGAAAAATTCTAACAGTAGGTTGACCACTAGCCTACCTCCACCGATCCGCAGTGGGCCTGCGTGGTGGAGTATTGCCCATTCCCTTTCACCTTCATTTGTGAAAGGAGGCCTGTGCTCAGCAGTGGGACATTATAGGCTGATGATGATGAAGCCATTAATGATAACTACTTGGTAAAGGATTTCATGGAATACAATTATATCGTAAGAATGAACCTATCTAATGGAAAGCGATCCATTCGTCATTACGATGGGGCTTACTGAACGCTTATCAAGCTGTACAAGGTGCACTTAGCGGAAAAATCATTGGAACTGTTTTGATGGATTTCAAAAGTAATTTAAATATTACAAGCTAAGCTCATGTTTTCAAGTCGTGATGCTTGATTTATTCTGAACCTTAAGACGTCGATCCCACATAAAAGGGTTCTAGAGTTCCGCGTTCTGAGTTCCGAGTTCCGGGTTCACTACTGTACACACAGCGAGCGAGCAATCTAGAGTTCTAAAGGTAAATGGGCAAATTTGTATGGAGCTTGTCCCATTGGCGGCCAGCAATAATTTCTATGTTTTCTATTAGGCAATAATATATAAACAAAAATATAAAAGCTTATTAGTATGGTTTAATTAGAAAAAAAGTTATAGAGTATTGAAGATATAAGAAATAATTGGAGATATTATTCTATACATACAGCAAGCAACATTTGTTTACATTATTTATCTGGTCTCATTGGCCTTACTTAAGTTTCATTAGTGCTAAAGCTTATTAGTATGGTTTAATTAGAAAAAAGTTATAGAGTATTGAAGATATAAGAAATAATTGGAGATATTATTATATACATACAGCAAGCAACATTTATTTACATTATTTATCTGGTCTCATTGGCCTTACTTAAGTTTCATTAGTGGCTGCTCATGGGCTAGAATGCCCATTGTCCTTTCTGCCTTGTGTCACTCAGTAAAAAAGACAGTGATAGCTCAGACGTGTCACCTCAACAACCAGCTTTAGAAAATGGAACTCCGACAGAACTCGCGTTCTCTTGAACGTCGAGTTCTCTGTGTGCAATGATCAAAGGCGCCGCATAGATTACTGTGAACGCGGAACTCAGAACTCGGAACTCTAGAACTCTCTCTGTGGGATCGGCGCCTTATTGCTTAATTATGTAGTGCAATTCTAAAAACATTATCGCGTAAAAACTTGGGTATGAAAAAGACATATTTCAACTGTCAGTAAAATTTTAGCTTTAGTACTATGTTCAATGAAAATAATTTCACGGTAAAGGAGACGAGCAGAAAAAAGGGAAACTTGGAATCTATTCTTGTATCAATTTAACAAAAAGCCTTTGTAAATAATGAGCTTTAAGTGCAGTTTGCAAGAGCCGCAAGACTTTGCGTTGAAGTTTTATTATTGTTGCCGCAGCCTGATATCGCCATTTATACTACAATATCTAGGTATTGAATTCCAGCGGAGGTTAATAATTTTATGCCAATCAGTCAATATTAAAAAATATTAAAACAGTCAAGAAAGATATAGAATTATGAAGTAATTTCACGTACAGCAAAAAAGAAAACATTTGGTGTTTTTTCATTTTACTATGTAAAAATGCTTATAACTCTGTGAAATAATAATAATAAGGTATTTAAAACACAAACATATAATACTAATCAGTAGCAATGCTTCTTAAAATGATATTCCAAAGTAGACAAGCGGTACGTAAATGTTAATACTACGATTAGAGGAGCTTAAGCTCCGACTTTGTTGCACAATATTATAAGCTTCTTTCCGATCTCAGGATTATTTTACTGAATCGGAAGGTTTAATTAAAAACTCTGCTTTTCGTTTCAAGTGTCTAATTGTACCAAAGTATCTTTCATATTTTATCTATACTAGTAATTAATACACCGTTATTCTAGTTCTAAGACCAATAAGACTTACAGTATAACCCAACTTATATGGCGCGTCGTGAATCTTAGTTCGCACAGAAAAGAAAGTATGACCCCGAAGATTAACGAAAAAATGCTTAAAACTTACAATCAAACCTTAGATCACTACTATAAGGTTCATAATGCACTGCAGCTGTTAGTTCCGTCTCACTCGCAAGTCACGCCCCTCCGCACGGCGCGCGCTAACATGGCAGCAGCTGTCGGCCAATAGCGTTTCCCGCGGTTTGAAAATTATCTTCTGCGCAGGTACATCGGTAAGCCATATTAATTGGGTACTACTGTACCCTCTTATTAATAATCCCTTTTTAACTAAATCCGTGTAATAGTGTGCCCCGTCTCACTCTTTCGATCACCAAATGTCACCTGTCAGATAAAGACTTCGGAATTTTAGCTAATCAACGTTTGATAACTTTATTATGAATAAGGGGGTATGTCGAACTTCTTTCAGAAATAATTAAAGTAGACCTAGCAAAATTATTGTAATTTTAAAACAATATTATAAAAAAATATTGCCTTTAACGGACTCTAGAATTTTAGATGCATAATAACACCTTGAATGCAATACATGCTAAATAATAAATTAATCGAGTTGTAAAGTGAAAACTGAGTAACATTAACAAACAAACAACATCGCAGTTATAAATGTCTTTCTCTAACAGTTTATAATGTCATTAGAAATAAATTCAAACAACGTAACTCTACGTTGAATTTCCCTTAATCGACAACGTAATTCATTTATATCGATGCAAACTATCGACCCGTACCAACACTAATGTCGCATACGTTTTATTGACATTGACAACGAAAATAATCTAAAGACAATGTAAAAATAATCCAATTTGAATATAGACGTGCCACACTCGCTAGAAATACGCACGAGATCGTATATTATAATAAAATACGTAATATGTGTGACCATTATAATTTTGTAGAGGGAATTTTGCAATGGTACTCGGTGAAATAATTTGGCTCACTATCAGCTAGGAGTTCAGATATCAATATATTTAATATCACACATTGAGACTCGTCTAGTGTCTACGATTTTCATAACTACGATTCATAGTTAGAGGAAGAGAAGATCTGTCATTTTATTGTTTGATTATTATTTTACTAGGTCAGACCGTATTATCTAGGTTATGTATGAAACCAATAAATAATAATCTTATCCTACAAATAATATAATAATAATAATTTCTAATCTTTTTTTAATCTCGGATGAACATAAATCTCTCTGGATCGCGGGAAAAATAGTTTTGTTAAATCTGTATCTAAAAGGAATTGCTATAAAGATGTTGCATAGCCATTAAATCTAATAATATATATAAAATACTTTTGTGGGTACGTAAATACGCAGTTTTCTCAATCACCACCAACCCCAATCAATTTCCCGTTGGGGTGGTAAATACCCCTTGGTCTCCAGGTGGTAGTAAGGGAGTTTGGTCGCGGTGGGTGGAAGGGGGTGGTTGTGGGTGGCGAAAATGTTAAAACATATATTGCTGTCCTTTTCTAACGCATGAGGACTTCTGAAAAAATCTCAAAATTTCTGGAATGGAAAGTTCCAAAATGTGTAAAACGGTTATAATCGATCTGGAATGTTCTAGAAAGTTCAAAAAATATCTGGAATGATCTAGAAAATTTTAGAGTGAATGCTATCTATTATAATCGATATAGCATGTTTTGAGAAAGTTCTACAAATTTCTGGCTACATCTAGAAAGTTCCAAAATGTCCAAAACTGTTATTATCGAGTTAGAATGTTCGAGAACGTTCTAGAAATTTCCAGAATGATCTAAAAAGTTCCAAAATGAGTGCAATTTATTATGATCGATTTAGAATGATCGAGAATGTTCTAGAAATTTTCCGAATGATCTGGAAAGTTCCAGATTGAGTGCAATGGATTATGATCGATTTAGAATGTTCGAGAAAGTTCTAGAAAATTCTTAAATGAGTACAATTTATTAGAAGCGATTTGAAATGTTCGAGAAAGTTCTAGAAATTTCTAGAATGATCTAGAAAATTCCAAAATGTGTAAAACCGTTATAATTGATCTGGAATGTTCTAGAAAGTTCCAAATTGAGTGCAGTTTATTATGATCGATCTAGAATGATTGAGAAAGTTCTAGAAATTTTCCGAGTGATCTGGAAAGTTCCAAAATGAGTGCAATTTATTATAAACGATTTAAAATGTTCGAGAAAGTTCTAAATATTTCTAGAATGATCTATAAAATTCTAAAATGAGTTCAATTTATTACAAGCGATTTAAAATGTTCTAGAAAGTTCTATTATTTTTGGATTGATCTGGAAAGTTCCAAAATGTGTACGAGTGTTATTATTGATCTATAAAAACCAAATCGAAGTGATGTACATCTAAATATTCTAGAGTGATCTGGTACTGGAAATTTCGGTATATAAATCGAAATTCAGTGACTTTTCGTCAGTTCAATTGTGATTGCAAACGAGTAAAAAAAAGAACAAACTATTTGAATGTTCTGGAAAGTCTTTCAATATCGAAAATAGATATCTATAATATGTTAAAAAATGTATCCTTATATATTGTTTATACCATTAAACATGCGATGTATTTTAACCCGAGCAACGCCGGGATTCGCTGCTAGTAAACAATAAAATCTAATCTTCTAATCTAATCTAATATAATCTAATTCAAAATAACGCCGATAAATACAATGTGAACCTATTGCTATGTATGGACACATTGGAAATCCACAGCGTTGCCTTTGACTGCGATATAGCTCTAACGAATTCAATCCATCTTACGTCACAAAGGCCATGACGATGCATTCCGGATCAGTCGGTGCGACGTTTCAAATATCCGTGTTGTTAGCACCATGACTATTGTAGTAACTTCACTGTAATATTACTAGATGTAGCGAGATTTCGATATTAAAAATTGCTTGGAATGCTCGCTGAAAAGTCTTTCATCTGCTTATGAAAGTTTCGTCTAAATCAATCCAGTCGTTTCGAAAATCAGACCAGACATAAAATCATACAGAGAGAACAAAACGCGTAATTTGTGTTTTTGTTATTCCTTAATCTCAATATCACGGTCAGACACTTCAATTTTATTTATTTGTATAGTTACGGCATGAAGCAATTTTGAGACATGATACATATGGGTAATGCTATAAGAATAATATTTAATAGTATCGTATTTGTTATATTTGCTGGGCTATATTTATACGCTTTTCAATATAAACATTTTTTATAATGCTCTGATAGTATTATTTCGCTTTCTTTTTATACACGGTAAACATAATTATACCGATAGATATGAGTTATTTTATTAGGTTTGATAACATTGAATGCAGTTGAAACCTGAAGTGATATTATATTTACAAAAAAATTACCTATATCAGCTATATCTCGTTTCTGTAGCTAATTTGGTTTAGGATGAGATTTAATCGCTTGGCTCGCGGTTGAAAATATAACAATGACATCAATTGTTATAATAGGACGCGCGTCTCTCGCGAGAACCAACGGGTTAAGTGAAGAATGTATCAGAACAAATGTATTTTATTATATGCTTGATAGACGTTCGCATCTGTTTATGCTCTTAAGGCGGCCCTCTGTGGCTGCCGCAACTTCAACGCAAGCATAGTCTAAAAGCTTGTTGTTTCATCCAACGTAATGTTTGACTGCGAAAAAAGAGAGACAGCATCAGAGCCGTCGGTTATCAGTCGGTAAATTCCGCTGATCACTCGCGGCCGCTTCGCTAGGTCGTCATTCATGATTTCGCATTCATAAAACTTGTTCCAGGAGTATACTTCTTGTGAACAATTCGTACAAGTTTGTGAAAAAAAAATTAGTTATTTAGACTCTCCAATACATTTGCAAGCCTGGTATCTAAATGTTTTCTTTACTTTTACAATTTAAGGTACATTAGATATGGCCAAAGTTCAGGCAAAAACACTGTTTTTCGGAGGGTTTGACTGAATTTGTTGCACACTTTTTTTAAATTACGCCTATATACAAGGCTAGATATAGTGCACAAGATACTAATTTGTTCAAAACATCTAACGAAAAATGTTTAACAACGCCATAATAAGTACAGAGGTTTTGTATGAAAAGTATGACGAATTGAGTCCTCTTAATGTATTAAGTATCAATTTTCATCGGGGGATAAATTTGGTGTAAGCAATAACTTCGATACGTCCATACAATAAACTTCATTTGAAATTAATTGCCTGATGCCGTTTATTTACAAATCAGGCCTAAAATGTGCATAATTAATTCTGTCGACATTTCATATTCTAAATTTTCGCGGGCCTAAGTAATTTGCAAAATAGGTTTTTCCCATCCGTAAAATGATGTTTTCTTAATTTTACAATAATATAGGTATATAGGGTAAAAATCACCCCGTATAATTAATCAGACTAAGCTTTTGAAATTCCTTACTAACTTCAGTTCTTGGGTACCGGTACAACTGGTTGGGTAGTCGGGCAACTATTTAATGTTGTAGAGGCTTGGTCAAACAAATCGTGTTTCTAGACCGCGTCAGAACATCAAGTTGAGCTATAAGCCTTTGAAAATGGTAAAAAGTTAAAATATTTGCTTTTTTTAAAAAGTCGGTGGGCTTTTTGTTCGTTGAAATCTCTACTTTCTGAGGTTGTAAAAAAATATACATTACTATGGTAAATTTTCTCAAAAAATGCAAGAGAGTTCTTGAGAACTTGTAGTTTTTCCGGAAATCAAGATTCCACTTTCCGACCTCAGATCGCCCGTAAATTATTTTTGCTTTCATTTTTGTCATATTCTCTTCCGTTTCCAATGGGTTTTTATACTACAATATTTTTTTTCGGTCTTAAAAATTTTGACCCTGGTCTATAAACCATCTAACATATAACAGACTGCATCAAAGCAGCTCAAGCGTACATCAGTGTCACTTATGTTGTGTTAGATCCAAGTTTAATTGTATTAAGTAATCAGGTTGACTTGATCTTAATCTTTAACCCAAAGCAAATTCCAAAAAGGTGTTGAAATGCAAAATATACCGACATCAAATTATCTCAAATGGATACCATAATTTCACCTCACGAAGTACCTAACCGACCATTAAATTATTATATTTTTTCTTTATAGTTCTAAATTAAGTAATTTTAGCAGTAATAAAACTTTAGTACTATAAAACTATTCAACGCTAAATACAAAGTACATACGTCCCTATTCCGATCGAAAAAAAAACGAGACGTACATTAATGGCCACGTTTCTTTCCCATGATAAAAACGTAGCAAAGTCGCTACCTGTCTAAAACCTATACCTACGGAAGAAGGAATCTTATCAATTATTAAAATTAGATACAATTTCGCCTGTTTCTTCAGTTCACACATATATAGAAAAACGTAACCTCTGATTAGAGGAAAATCTGTTAACAGACGTCAAAGCTTTGTTGAATTAAGGTATATTACAGAACATTCCATGAATTAACCGCAAAAGATCACACAACATATTTATACAGCTAATGTTTGTCGATCTAATTAGTAGGAAAACGAGTCTAATTAGTACGAAAATGGATCTAATTAGTAGGAATTATCATTTTCATGTTTTTATTTACTATGAACAAAATAATATTTAACAGACTCTAATATAATTAGGATTCAAAAACAGTTATAAGTTACAGTCTGGAAAGAGAATCAATATAAATTACATACTTTTTAGTGTGAACGCATTGTAGAGTTACTTTTTGGGAAACATTTTCCAAAATTTCAAATAACACAAGCGTTTCTAAAACTCATATACCTATATCACATTAAAAAGTAGGTATCTAAAACCTAAGTGCCTTTCCTCGATCCTGGCATTCTTCCCATTTCAAACAACAAATGCAACATATAATTTGAGATATTATGTCATTGTCAGTTTAGAAACATAAAAAAATCCGTGTTGGTATTAACTTCTAAACTAGGGTACAGTAGTACCCAACTAATATGGCTTACCGATGTACCTGCGCAGAAGATACATTTTTAAAGCGCGGGAAACGCTATTGGTCGGCAGCTGCCGCCATGTAAGCGCGCGCCATGCGGAGGGGCGCGACTTGCGAGTGAAACGGAACTAACAGCTGCAGTGTATTATGAACCTTATAGTAGTGATCTAAGGTTGATTGTAAGTTTTAAGCATTCTTTCGTTAATCTTCGGGGCCATACTTTCTTTTCTGTCCGAACGAAGACTCACGACGCGCCATATCAGTTGGGTAATACTGTATCGGACAACTAGGGTATCCCCTATCTCCATCACTATACGAGTACACTTCCATCGATAATAAATGTTCACGTGTATCATTCGATAGTGCCATAGACAAATAATTAAATACTTAAGCCAGTGACTTATCACAGTCATGATCACAGTGACGGACACTCGATAAAATATTCAAATTAAATCAACCTCTGACTTAGGTACATTAGATTGCATAATATTCCTTGATTATTTGCAGGCTTACCTACGTACACAGTTTCTGAGAGATTGTAAGTATTCAAGTCAACCGACTTTCTAATTACTTGCGTTGCAGAACATTTTAGAATGTAGGCATAATATATTATACAAAATTTGATATTTGGCACATTATATCTACCTTCACAGTACTCAAACATATGCAATTTCACGATACAGTATGTTTTATTACATTATTGCTTGTAATCAGTCAGTTAATTGTAATGGACGATTGCAAAAAAATATCACTGTATATTTATGAGCAGTAGCAAAAGCAAAACAATAACGGTCTCCTTCTTACTCATAAACTAGACCGCGCGCGAGAGAGACGGACATACTTTTCATAAAGCACATGCACTGCGATGTCACGCCGTGCGCTTATTCGCAGTCAGTATACAAGCGCAACGTGTAAATGTGTTGAACGTGCCAGCTTTAGTAAACCGATCTGAAATGTCACGCGCAATCAAAACTGATCTCAAAAAACATTTATCATTATTCTACTCCGCTTAGTTCTTATATTATTAAAAGTACCATAGTGTATATTTATTATATCAAAAAATATTTTTCGCCTCATGCCTTTGTTGCTTAAAAGTTTTCAGAACTGATTGCTTTACGGTAAACCTAGGTCTGGTGATGTTTCAAAATAAGCTTAAGTGCTGCCAAGATGAAGATAATGAAAGATGGATGTTTTGGCAACACACAATAAAGTAAAAGATCTCAAGGGTTTTTGGAAGCATACAAGAAACCTTGAAGCTGCGTCGAGTGTACCTGCTGGTGTCGAGGTTTAGTGAGTTCCGCTGGATTGCTTAGTTGTTTAGACAACAGTTCAAAGTGGAATCACGTTTAAGAGGTGTTCGACGCTGTTTTTTTTTTTATTAAATGGTCTTTCCTTGTGCCACTGACCCGCCCATAAGCGACGAAGACGAAGCCTAGGATTGAACACGCTTACCCAGAATGAACCTATTCACTCATCATATTCTATTATTTATCGTATAATATTATATCATATTATTTATGATCATTTGGGAAAGGAAGTACCTAGTCAGATTTTCTGCGAAGAGCATTGCGTCAATTATTAAAAATATGTCACGGGGTAAGTCGATAGGACATGATGATCTCAGCATCGAGCATTTGCAGTATGCAGGTACTCATTAAACATGAGTTCCTGCTGAGTGAGACAATTACTCTTGAGGAGATTGTATCATTCTTGAGTTGTGGGTTAATTATTCTAGCAGATCTTTAAATGCCCTGTGCGTCCAATATAGGGGTTTAGGATGCTGTTGGGGTTTCCTCGTTACTGCAGTGTATTGGGGTTGTTTACTAAGGCCAACATAGATTGTTTCCAAGCAATATTAAGAAATAGAGACGCCTCTCGCCGATAGGTTAAGTGCGGGACAGTACTAAAAGCCTCCTAATTACCTTGCCTATATAGATGTGACTGTCTAGTTGTGCGACACGTTACTAACAAAATATGGATTGTATTATCCGAATTAAATGAATAAAATAACACGAGTGAACAAATTATATTGCTCACCCAGTGAGAAAGTGTTTTGAATTTAGAACGCTGTAACTTGGTAGTAAAGCACTTGTTCCACCATCGACTAGAGTTGAGCTAGAGTGGAGATCGCATCTTGGCAAACGTAGTGTAGGGCGCCCAGCCCGATGAACTGATGACCTCAAAAAACTGGCCGTACTGGGCTAGATGCAGGTGACAAGAAGTGGCGCGCTCTGGCCACTGTCCAGCAGTGAACTAAAAAAAGGCTGATGATGGGCTGAGCTAGATACAAGTAATGATTTTGCTGGCAACAAGAAGAGTTTTGTTTTCTGTTATTGCCTTTGTCGCTGAGGCAAATGTATATACGAGAGAAAATAAAATACAGTTAGTAGATTACTCTTCAGCATTGGGACAAGTCCATTACGGCAAGGGCTCATCATGCAAAGGGTTCAAACTATGCGACACTTTAGTGATTTAATCCCTCACGTTCGTAAAAAAATCAATTTCATATTATAAACAGAGTGCAATGTTCATGAACTTAAAGAAGGAAACCGCAGGGAGAAATCTCGTTTCATTTAAAGTTGAAATAACATAGAATATTTTCTTGAATGAATTTCAATATCAATTCGAATCAATGATTATTCAGTTGATTGAAATTGCAAGCAATACAGTAGGTATTGCAATTTCAAAAGCTCAACTTCTGGGATTTACTGTTGAGATATTATTATGACATCAGATGAAGGTTAATTTTATAAGCAAATCCGCTCATATTACAAGTAACTAAAGTTAAAATAAACAAGGGTAGACTTTATAATACTAAACCGTAACATATGATGAAGGTTAACCTACAAAACTTTAGTACCTACCGTAGTCCCGTTCCCGTTACGTATCGTATCTAAATGTTTTCACAATATGTGTGTGGAACTCTGAAACTAACACTAAACTACTTGAGAGGATGGGGGGGGGGGGGTGACGTTATGAAACGCCTGGACCGGTTGGAGTCGATTCCGGGGCGCCAGTCACATGGAATAGTTCTGATAATGCGTTGCCCCAGAATAGTCTAATTACACTGATGTTGAATAATCGAAGGCTGTACCAATTATTCGGCTTATAAAATGAGTTCAAATAATCTTTGTGAGAAGATCAAAAACTAAAAACAAAGTATATTTGGTTCATCAAATTTAATTGTACAAGTTCGATCTCTGTATTAGATAGAACATAGAACACAGTTCCTATTTGTACATAGGGATGCGACTCACGGCGACTTTTGCAGCGATTCAGTAGCAATAAAATCGCAAAGGTCGCCGCGATGCTGTCACTGGTTCTTCGCCCACGTAACCACGATTCTGCGTCACTACAATCGCGATACAGCATCAATGCCTATTAACGAGACCTTTCTGTCAATCTATTTGATTTTCACTTCATCTTCCAGACGTAAGCACACTCTTTGTAGTAAAAATCTCTATAATCTCCACTTCACACAATCATTCTTCTGTTATCTTGGCCCACGTATATTTTGGTGATAGGATTAACATTAACTTAACACTTCCATAGTATTAGCTCTGCTTAGTTTGGGATCAGATAGCCGTGTGTGAAGAATATTCCAGGATATTTAGAATATAATATTATGAAACATTATTTAAATATATAGATTGGATATAATTATTATATAACCATATTTTATTTACCATTATTCTACTTTCATCGCAAAATATAATACTATTTTTTTATACCATCTTCATGCACATTGTTATTTTTTTTTTTTTAATATAAGTTTTATTTTTTCATTGTTGGTGTCTTTGCTCCTTTATTCATTTTACGTAGTACCTATTTAACTTTTATTTACCACATCACTGTTTTTTTTCAGTACTATACCATACATACTCGTATTTTTAAACGCATTGATTGTTGAAATGTTCATTTTCTGTGGATATGTTGACTTTTGTACTGGCAGCACTGTCTTGTGTAATATGGCGTCTAGACTAAAGTTATGTTGATAAATAAAGTTCGGATTTATTAATTAGTGTTTCTATTAAATCACTGCGTTCGTCACAATATTCTAAAATTGTTATTTTTAAATAACTTTAGTTACTGCTCTTAAGAGCAACATGAATTGATATAATCTTAACAATAATATTGTACCGTGTATCCTCGGAGGGCCTGGAGTTGTGTCACAGATTGTGTAGTACAGATAATCACCTAGTTGGGCATCCAGACTATCAATAAGATTTAATAAATATCATTTGATGGCCCATTGATTTAGATTTAAATTACTTCATTTTATTTCTTTGTGAAGATTAAGTAATTTCATGATTACTATATACAGTTTTTTTTTTCTTTCAACAATAGTTTCTTATTAAGTAGGTATGTATGTAAAGAAGTATCAAAGGAGCCAGTATCCTATACTATTAAATTAGCAATATATAATACACTCACGACTTTGAATTTGGCCCAATCATGAAATTTCATACAAAAGAGGTCTTTTCAGCAAAGATTTTCACTACTATGTTTAAACAAGCAGTATTTCTGTATAAATTTAGTACCTATAACTGTTCCAGCCATAGTCTTATTTAAGTACACATCATTTAGTTTATTAATCGGTGAAAGTTATATTGTTGTTGAATAAAATGGCCCATTACGCAAGTGACTATAGATAGTATGTGTAGAGCACTATTTGTTGCCCTTTCGTGGTACCCACAAATAAATGGTAAGTAGAATGTTGTCGCACTAAAAGTACATTAGCTATTTCATAAAGTTTATAAGTTGTTGAATGAAAATGTAAGGCTGGCACAGCAACACTCGTTCAGATCTCTTGAGCTCAAGTAAATTTACTCGAACAACAGCACCCAGCGTACAGATGGATACAATATGTGATTATGCACTCAGCTAAAGCTTTATATATTTGTATCGGATGCTTTGGATTTAAAACTTACTGAGTATTTAGATTTACGTTGTCGATATACAGTAGAGTCTCACTAATCCGGCACTATTAATAACTAGAAAAAAACATAATTTGTAAATAAAATAAAGCATTTAATAGAAAGATATCATTGAAATTTTAACATAAGTCGTGAGCGGAGGGTGCCAGAATATTGGACGTACTACCTGACTACTGAAGTCAGACTATACTGTAATAAAAAAAATGTTTCATTTTTGAAATTCCATTTGTCACTTAACAAAGTAGAATATTAGTTATGATAAGACTAATTTTATTTAAAATCAAGAGGAAATAAACTAGTTTTACTGAAATAAGGCATAATGTTTGCTGTGTATTGAGATTTAAAGCCATCTTTAAGCGAAGCTGTTACTTAGAATAAGCTATCCTGTGCTAGCTAACGAACATTATCCCATGAGGATATATAAAACAATAGAACTGCCAAAACAATAGATAGTGGCTCAATTTATTATCAACCCTGACACGTTGCCTTTATGAGATGAATCCTGGAACTACAATAGAGCATTACTCCATATTTCTATATTCTTATTTTAAAAGCTTTTATTTAGTTTTACCCACGGGTTTCACCTGCCCGTTGTCTGTAATGGAATTTTGCAAGTTAAATTTGACCCACTTTCAGGTTTCCGATTGAGCTGAAATTTTGCACGAATATGCAAATTGCGTGACAATGCAATATTATGATGACGTGGAGCTGATCTGATGATGAAGCTGGAAGGTGGCCATAGGAATTCCGTAATAAAACCACATAACCCCATCGAGTCTGGGGTCATTTGATTCGTCTTGATGAGTACTTTGTCGCAAGTACAGTCAACAAAAAGAACAGTCTTTAAAAAAAAGCTTGTATTAAAAATTTCATTATTAAAAATGAACTTGTTTATGGCATTACATGAGTCAATAGTCTCGAATTGAAAATTACTTTTCAATTCATAAATCTCTTCTGGATAGTGGTCTCAACTTGGATAAAAAAGGTCAATTCATAACTTTAAAAGCATCTGTCGTAGAGTCTTCAGATGAAGCAAAGTTTTTACATCTCTGAGATCTGATCTAATTAATCTGTCAATTCTCCTGCAACCTAAATGCCATCATATTTTATTGAACTTGAAAAAAAAAACTTGCACGCCATATTTGTTAACGTTTACTCTAAGTTTGGTATTTACCTACAAAAAAAATACTATTCTGTTTTTTTCCTCGCAAGTGTATTGTATAACGTCGTTTGACACGCGTGAGCAATTATCATTACACTCTCGGCTCTCTAATCTCTTAATACCGTCTCATCTGTAATTACCAACTTTGCACACATGTATCATAATGTACTATAAACTACAAGTACCTATATGTCTTGGAGATAAGAAACTTTTCATGAATAAGAATATAAACTTCACGAATAGGAGGAAGTAATAACACTGCTGAGTTTTCTGTCAAAATTTTCGGAATAAATAAGAAATAATTTAAATAAAAATGTTACAAATTATTCCACGGATGAAATGACTGTATCTGTTCCGATACTTATTACTCGTCTGATATCTCAGGTAGTAACCGCGAATCTGCGTATTTGTCAACTTAATTAGTACCTAGATTGAAAAGTAATTTTCAATTCGAGACTATTGACTCATGTACTGCCGTTGAATGCTTTCTTTATGTCATACATGCTATTTTAATATCTGCCTTAAATAATCAGTAAGAGATCCGTTAATTTTTTTTCATACTGCAAAGTGTGTAAATTAGCATACGGGTCGCCTATTGGTAAGTGGTTTCCGTACACATATGGACGTTTGAACCACACGAGACATCACTCACGCGTTACCGACCCTTCCACCTCCCCAATGAGCTCTGGCAACCTTACTCACGCGCAGGAACACAACAACGTTATTTGGGTGCGGTATTCTGTAAGGTAGAGGTCATGAGGTCACGCTATGCTCTACAGGTCGGTTACCGAAAGCTGGCACCTTCACAGTACTCACACATATGCAATTCCACGATATAGTATGTTTTATTACATTACTGCTTCTAATCATTCAGTCAACTCTAATGGACAAATGCAAAAAAATACCACTCTATATTTATGAGCAGTAGCAAAAGCAAAACAATAACTATCTCCATTATACTATAAGCATAAACGCGCGCGAGAGAGACAGACATACTTTTCGTGATGCACATGCAGTGCGATGTCACGCCGTGCGCTTATTCACAGCCACTATACAAGTGCAATGTGTAAGTAAATGTGTAAATGTGTTGAAAGTGCCAGCTTTAGTTAACTGATCTGTACCTCTCTTAAAACATCGTCGTAACAAATGATTTAATACTTGACGTTTCACCATAAAATGCTTTAAACGTCATCAGATGGACTGCCTACTTAGCTTGTCAGTTTACTCATATAAAAGTTTTGTTTTAGGTATATCAGTTAATATCTTGTCAAATTAAAACCAAGACATCAAATGAACATTTAATTAAAATTAGAATACTATCAATTTGGCTTTGATTCTCCGGTTGAGTATTAATAACCAAGACTCTATTCAGTTGTAATGCTTATATCGATACATATATGTCCCCAACATTGTCTATTTCATTAACTGTAATATTTTAAATATTTTTTTTTTACCTCTAATAATAATGAATTTTCGGTTTTATTCGTTCATGGTGTATCTAATTAAGACAAAAATTCGATAAATAATATCACTAACATATGACCTAGGGCAACCAATTTATTTAAGCCTAATAAAGTTAATACTAATAATAATAACTAAAACAAAATAATATTAGAACTAATATAAAAAGAATAAAAATATGTACAATTACGGGGCGTCAAAAAATTCGTCCACATCGCTGTCAACAGGAAAAGTGCCCAGAAGGCTGGCAGCATTGCCACGTTGGATGGCAATGCTGATTCTTTGGCCAAAAAAAAGGCCAGCCCTCTGGTCTCGTGAAGAGTCGACCAACCGCTTGGCGATATCCCGAAATAATAGGTGTGCACTCGGACCCCATGGCCCTAGTGTTTCAACCCCAAACGGCTCAAACACATAATTACCAATTAAATTGTTGTATTTGCGCCGTTTGAGGTTTTCAGCACCTGCAGCAGCCGCTCCAGCGCAGCACACCGTGCTAGGAAGATGGGATGGTGCAAGGGTGTCGACGCAAGTTGCGTCCCACACCAAAGACCTACCCAACTTCCATGGCATTATGGTCATACCATCTGGTCTCTTCCCATCGACGCGTGCCAGGCCATTAGGTTCTAATACAGCTGGCACCCCGACGGTGGCAAGAGCACGACGGATGAGATCATTAATGCTAGCGTGCCGCGCTATCCTACCTGCACTCTTACTACAAGAAAGGCCATGGTGTCCGAGGCAGTCGACTGCTTCACCGCATTGACAGCGATGTGGAGCCCCACAAGGAGCGCCCAAACGCAGACATGTAGCGATTCGGAACGTTGTGTCACCTAGCATAGTGCCTATGTTAGGCGACGGTAGTGCCTGAAGCCAGAGGCCCGACTCCCACTCACCCACAGCCAGCAGGCGGGCACGCTCAGCAGTATTGGTAGACGTATTAATAAGGTTATTCCGTACCAACCTGCAGAGCGGCTCATCCCACTGTCTCTGGGAAAATGGGTTCTCGGGCCGAACCGTATCCGGGCAAGCCACTTTCCAGTCGTTCTCTGCGTCCGTCAAGCACGGCACTTCCGAGTCAACCAGGGAAAGAGCTAAAATTTTTCTGGTTAGTTTTTCAGTGCTGTGGACAGAAGACAGGAACGCTGGTAAGCTTACACTAGAAATTTTGCGGACGCCGAGGCCACCAAAACGAATTGGTAGGGTGGCTTGCAGCCACGCTCGGTCGTCCAAGGCCACATTAAGAATGGATGTTAATGTGTTGCGAATAATTTGGTCAATTTTGTCCAAAAGTTGTGGTTTCTTCCAAAGAGGAGAAGAACGGAGAAAATACATAAAATTTGGACCGAAACAGCAATATCTGATAAGGGTGAATGCCGAATGTAAATTAATTTTGGAGAGTCTATCCGAAATATCATTAAAATGTTTGATTTTGTCCTCGATGAAAGATGAAAAACTTTCTTCTAAAATAGGGGAACCTAGGAGGTGCAGGGAACTTTTTTCTAAGATTTTGATTTGAGGGGCTATTGCATTAAATTTTTCTAATGTCGATTGTCTGACGGTAACGTCAGAAACGTAAATTTCGCACTTTGAGGGGTTAAGTTCCAGGCCAATAGATTTAAATTTCTGTTTGAGGAGTTGCAGGTCGTTCAAAACGGTGTCAACGTCACCTCCTAGCGTTCCATCATCTAAATACCACACGATGAATATATAATATAAAATATTGAATTTTTAAAAAGTATAATACGGCTCTAGGTAGAGTTTTAAAGAATAATGGATGGTGCGACAAGGAAATATGCGACTTGGACGTTGTATATTAGGTCAACAAGGGTTTTAAAATTGTAAAATAATTGCTAGTAGAGTAAATTTAGACAGAGTAGAAATGTGCATATGTAATGAAACATAACGTATACCTAATGTTGAAAATATCTCGTCAAGCACATATTGGTATGATTCAGTAGGTATATAATTTGAAAATCTTGTCTTTTATAGACTATTATTACTGCTACTGGTTACTTCGGTACTTACCATGATCTAACACGTAAACATCCTTAACAAGTACTGAAACAGACTACTAATTCCGCCTTGTATTAAAATTATACCTATTATATTATATTATACTTGTAGGTACAGACGACTTACATTTTCAAATCATGATTACCAGCCTCTACTATTCCCCTTAGAATTTTGGTTACATTCACACGTTTTCCGCATTGCAAGGCTGTAAAGAATACGGCACAGTGCGGCACTGCGGGAGTACGCCGCCGCGGCCGCTTAGCGTACCATTCACGTAGCACAGCTTACAAAATGACTGGAAGTGACACGTGCAAGCCTTGGGCTCTGGGTCTTAGGCGTATCAAGGCTTACATAAGGCAGAAATTGAAGTCAAACTGGGTTAATTAAAAAAAATATTGCTGCTATAAATACATTTTATTCCACACGAAGTCGCTTTATCTTTGTGACGTAAAACTATTTTGCTTCATTAGAACCATATATTTTGCAGTTCCTACGTATAGATATTACGTATAATACTTTTTACTAGAAGAAATACTGCATGGAGAGTCATGATCTTATAAAAAATGGAAGTACCAGATTCAATTAGAATTCTAAATAGCATTTGATAGTACTCAAAATCAATCCCATTTTCAGTTTCCTTATTTAGCAAACCACAATTAGAGAGATAGATGAAATTAGCCACGAGTTTGTAAAAAATGCATCACATAATGGAAGTTCTTGATTCAAGCTATTAAGTCCAATAAACCCCTAATTAATGCCGACTGAATTTGGGAATGCCATTGTGGCTTCGTGAATTTATAATGATTCTAAATGCCCAACATAGTTCGGTATACGACATGCTCAAACACTTTGGACACCACAGGCTGCGACTTAGTATTTGCGGATATCTAGAGAACCACGGTTATTACATTTTTAATATTAATATTATGCTCGATATTTACTTGAAATATGTCAATAATATATTATGGAGTTGACACAAGGTATTTATAGTGCTATTATTATTGGATCCCTTCTTCGGTACGAGCAGGTCTTGGTGAAATTATTTCTAATTAATATAAACGTCGCTATTTTTATCTTTATTTGTACTGAGTTCTTTTAAACTACAGAATTTGATGAGGTATTACCATTGTATAGAGAATACCTACCTACATTGCTCGCTGTCGCTAGTCGCTGTCGTTATAGATAACTAAAAGTTATTATCATGACTGTAAATTATGTCCTACGGAATCATACATTTTTATTTGATAAAGAGTTGCAAATCAACTAACTTCGATGCGTTTTTTGTAATACCATTTCATTTGCGACGCGACTGCATGTACTCTGGCGGAACAAGCTCCCACGATATACGAGGTCATGCGTCGACTGCATTAAAACTGTTCCCTCAATAGCTAAATAATTAAATGAATAAAATTGTCGATGGTAAGGTCAGGTAAGGTGATGTAGGTAGTGAAAAGGGTAGTCTTGGGTGGAACAGGGTGGTATTTACTACGAATGACGTGCATAAGGCCTGGAGGCCGAAGATGAATGTGTTAACTCGGTATACGCGGCTAATGCACTAACGCAACAAACATCTTTGAATAATTCAATGATGGAAACTCGAGCATTGACGTTACAAATTACCGTACACGTCAACTGAAAATTAGCCATAATGTATTCTAAATGTCAATTTTAACAGCATGTGCATCGCTTACGTATTCATATCATAAACATCATTACGAGCTATCGGCATGGCATGGTTTACCTTATATAGTTTTGAATTTTATATTTAAGAATTCGAGAACATAAAAAGCTTCCAAACGTAAGTTACGATTGAAAAATATGAATCATTAATTTTACCTTATTAAATTGTAATTGTAAGCCTTATTAAAATTATTTTAATGACTAACTGACAATCCACGTGACTTTATAATGAGGGGGTGATACCCTACAATAACTTTACAAGGTGTATGTGAGATTTATAAATTGCATTTATCGATTGTTTGTTCGCGACGTTTTTATTACTATCAATTAATTTAATAACATAGGTAGAAAATACTTTTTGCCGTAGTGGCCGACGGTACAGTTCACAATTTATCGGAATATAGATATTTCTACATCTATAAACTAACTGTATTCACAAAATAATAATACTATTCTAATAAATGTCATCAATATTATGGAGTATGGAAGAAGCGTTGACCGTAAATAATTGGTACTAGGGCAGATGATGATTATACGTATAGTACTTAGTCCAATTTATTTATTTAAATAAACGAAACATCCCCCATACGTATCGCCATCTGCTCTCATACTAAGTTGAGCTTATACTATAGACTGATAACTTAACTACAAAATAAAATGTGTATACAACTATATAGATATATGAACCTAACTCTTAAATCTATATCTATCTACACAAATATGTGTTTGTGAAGTTAGTAGATATAACTAAAGTAAAATACATCACTCAAACAATATCGGTCCTCGTACAATTTAAATGAGTTTGTGTTCATTGAGCTGAACGGCGTCGTCGCGTCTAGATATTGACGCCTATCAAGTTTATAGGGTTGGTATGTATATATTTGATAGGCTTGCATTTTATTCGAAACTAATATATTCAGATTAGGCACTTAATCATATCATTGACTCTACCATCGGTTTGTAATATTTCTACGCAAAAGACTGGCAAGATACTTACCAAAGCTTTTTGTGGACCTTCCTTTTAATTATAAGTAATAATAATAACTTAAGAAGCGCTCGTGGTGTAGCATGATTAGCCGTTCTTAATCGATCGGCAAAGTTAAGCTACCACCATCGTGGTCGGTACCTGGATGGATGACGGCCTAGTGGTATTTCAAATCGAGCGTTTCCGTGCTTTGGAAGGCGCGTAAAGCCGTTGGACCTGATTATAACTTAATTGTGATAGTCGTTAAGCTAGTTGGATGCCTCCTAGGCAGCTTGAAAAATTCCAACAGTATGTTGACCACTAGCCTAACTCCACCGATCCGCAGTAGGCATGCGTGGTGGAGTGCCCATTCCTTTTCACCCACATTTGTGAAAGGAGGCCTGTGCTCAGCAGTGGGACATTATAGGCTGATGATGATGAATAATAATAACATTCCTGTTTGAAGATACCTACATGTATGTAATTCATATGTTTCATCACATCTCACTCAAGTAAAAAATGGTTCTCAAATGTAGCGCTATTTTTCTCCATAGGTTTTTACTAGCGTCTAAAGAGGTCACACGTGGTTTTCTGAAAGGAATACAGCATGGGGTTCATCAAAAAGGGTGTGAAGAGATTTTAGCAGGGCGGCAACGTGCGAGTGACACCCTTGGTGTTGCAACCGTCTATAGGCCGTGGCCTTACTTAGGCGCTTACCGTCAGGCGGGCAGTATGTTTGTATGCTGCATTATTAGTATACATATACTAGCTTCTGCTCGCGGCTTCGCCCGCGTGGCCTACAGGAATAAAATGACATATTTTTCTACAATAACACAAAACAAAACAACTTCATCCCGCTTCGTGGGTATACGAAGTATACGGTACACGTATACATTAATTTACAATCTTCAACCTATTTTACCCCTTTAGGAGTGGAATTTCGAAAAACCCTTTCTTAGTGGATACCTACTCTTCACAAAGAATATACCCTCTAAATTTCATGTCTCTACGACCAGCGGTTTAGGCTGTGCGTTGATATATCAGTCAATCAGTCAGTCAGTCAGGACTTTGAATTTTATATATCGTCTGCTTACGGGTAAAACGTGATAAGTGCAGTTAGTGTCATTTCAAGTGAATGACTTTTCAAAGTTTAAGTTTTTATTTGATCTATTTCAAACTCGTTAATTAAAAACCTGTTAAAGCAAAATGTTGCACTAATTAACCTTCTTTTAATATTTACTCTTATATAAAATTTATATTAGTAAAAACTGTATATAATTAAATTAGATCGAAAGCGGACTGCATTTATAATGTTTTACCTGTACCTCAGAGAATATAAATACTACGTACAACCTGTACTTAACAAAAGTGATATATCTTCTGAATTCAATGATTTCATAGGCTAATTTCAGTTTTATGTAATGGCTTATTATATTTTACACCAATTACTTGATAGGTAAGTTTTTTTTTGGACAAAATTCGCTGAAATAATTATATTTTTGATACATTTAACCTGTTTTACCTGTAGAGTTTAGTGTAAGTATGTCACTTATTAGGTGCTAACTTCATACAAAAATGATTAATTAAACAAAAATAAATTATCTAAATACTACATCTATATATACATCTATATATATATGTAGTATTTAGAACGACGGAAGGTATTTTAGGTAAACAATATTTAAACAGAAATTCTATATTCAATTAATGTGTGTCAGCATAGGTGAATTTATGTCACAATATCATGACGTGTTAGCAACACCTATGGGAATTAGAGATATGCCTGTTGTTACATTATATGTTACATATTGGTTTAGTGGATATGCCACAAACAATGCAGGAGCGTGGAGAAACCGATAGTTACCAGCAAAGAGCAGGGTAGGTATACTGTTAACCATAGTTGCAATAATGTGTAGATATGTTTAGTTATAATTATGTATTCAGGTAAAAAAGACCTACAGAAGTAGCGTGGGGGCAAACAGCTTATTATAGCCTACGATGCTACCTCGCCTCAGCGATGACCGAGTTTGAAGCCTGGCTTTAATCGCTACAGTGGGATGGGAGCTTATAACTTATGTGTGAGCACGGTGCACTAATCGACCTGTCGATAAATTATACTATCGTGCATGGTGATATTTATGTGTACCTATGGTATTTGGATGTACCACAATTATTTTATTTATATGAAGCTAATTTTAGTATGTTTTTGTATTTAGAGATTAAAATAAAACTGTTATGTAGACAGAGATAAGTATATAATTTGTTTTGAGTCGCAAGTATTTTGTTTAACATTTTGAAAAGAATGAGTCATCGTAAAGTAGAAGGTCTGAAGACCATGCTCAATGATCTCAGTAGAGGTAACTACAGGTAACTAGGCCTTATGAAGTATGTGGACTATACAAAAAATGTTACTGGTGTATATTCCACCATGCTAGTGGTTTTTAGGAACATTGCTCTCGAAGTTACAAACGAGTTTGTTTACCTAGTATAAAGTGTCCAACTAGGTACGTACTACTTTGAAAAAGAGGTCAATGTAATTCGGCAGCATTCGGAATTTTACGCCATATCTTCACGTTCAAAATACCTAAGAGTCAGAAGACTAAATTCTTCAACCAGTGCACGTTACTTGTAATGACATACGGAACAGAGAAATGGTATTTTCTGCTGGCCGCAGATAAGCTCAGAATCAATCAGTGAGCTATGGAACGGGGTATGCTTGGAATTTCTCTACGCGACTGGGTCTGAAATGAGGACATTCGTAGAAGAACATAAACAGAAGCGGCGATAGGTAAGCTACATTGTTTGAAGTGTCCATAACCGCAGAGGTAGAAAAGTTGCCTTAAGTGTGTGCGTAAATTAACGTATTATTTCAAAATATTACAATATAAATATATATATATATTATAATTAGCTATTTATATTAGATTCTTTATAAGAGTGTTAACAACAGCTAATATCATGATTCGCCATTAGCTCAAGCGATATGTACCTGCCTTTATCGCGTGCTTCAAGTGGCCGGAAGAAGTAAGGAAGTGACGATTAGATTCATCGGACCATTTTCCGTTGAACCAGTTTTCCTCGATAAAACATCAACGACAGGTTCTTAATGATTCCGTTAGATTAATAGCTCCGTGTATTTGAATAATATATATTACCTATTTGGAAATGCTTGGCTATTTCTGTAATGTTAAACGATACTGCAGTGTGCTTGATTTATCTGAAATAATCAATTTATAGAATTTATAAAAAGGTATGAAAAATTAAAATAAAAAAATCGTTAAATTAAGCCTCAAATATATTTTTATCAAATCTTGCGGTTAAAAAATTACAATTGATTTCTATTGTTTTCCTCGCCCGCGCGTATCTCCAGACTGTCAACCGATGGATGTGAAACTTTAATATATATTTTTAAACCACTACAGCAAACAAGCATACGGCTTGCCTGGTGGTAAGCGGCCACCGTAGCCTATGGACGCTTGCAACATCAGAGGTATCACTCGCGCGTTATCAACCCTGCAAAAATCTCCTCACTTTTTGAAACACCTCATGATATCTGTACTCTTCTGGGAAAACCACGGCGAGGATAGCCTGAGCTATACATGACATCACATTCTTGAGACATTAAGTATTGATAAATTAAAATTGAATCCACAGACAACGAACTGAAATATGGCAGGCAACGTGCAATAACATATCTTTATAATTAACAAAGGAATACATTATTATTTATTTTCAGCTATGTCATCCGGATAAAAATGTTGGACGGATACATATGACTCAAGTAATAAAAACATTAATTTGTCGAACCCGAGTATGGTATTTTTACAAAATGTATTTATTAAATAAAACAAGAAAAATGGTAAAAGTTGCTAAGATTCGAAAAAAGCTGAAAAACATGCTGAATACTGAATAGAAAAATATAATGTCTCACAGCACCGGACGCTAACTTGTTCAATAAGCATAATAATATCACCAAAAGTAATTTATTTACTTTTTTGCACACGTTTCCGAGGGATCTATTTCTATTCCAGGTATCTACATACCAAATGCATCCAAACCCGTTCAGCCATTACGGAACAGAGTAGTAACAAACAAAACTTTTGCATTTATAATTTGAAACTACACACACTTTGTTATACAAAAAGCATGTATTAATTTCGACATAAAGCGACCAAGTCGAAACTGTAATAAGTGACTTCGGAGTGAAACATGTTTAATGTTTAATTTAGATTCATTTAAATTTTCCTGAAAATAATCATGTATACCGGAACCTGACAAAAGGGACTACTTTTTCGCGTTAGCTTTAAGAAGTTTATTGATGATTCCCATTTTTTCAAATAGCGGAAGAATTTTTACGGAATCGCAATATATATTTATGTCCCTAAAAATCCAAATTGGAACCCAGCTTATTGCAACATGGTAAGCATACGGCTCGCCTGATTACCACAACCTATAGACGCTTGTAAAACCGAACTCTTCACACTCTTAATGAAGAGGGGTTTGAAGAGTTGTTGAAAGGAATCACTGTGCTAGCAGTAGGTACAAAGTGTGGACTTTGTACCTACTTCAGCGCTGGTTTTTGAATCCTACAATGAGCTTGAGCTTTCGATGAAGGAAAACATCGTGAGGAAACCATAGCAAAGTGGCAGGGTCCGTTGTAGTACTCACCTGGCTGGCTACCACCCTCAAGTTGAAATTCTGTCGTAATCTACCGGAGTGCTCCGACAGCTGCATTTTAGAGCCAGTTCCAGTTCTGGGCTTTGTGTTTTTAACGCCTTTGGCTACATCATTACTTACCATGGCTATGTCAAGGACACATGCACTCCTATTGGCTAAGTCAAGGACACATTAAACATTTACTTAGATGCAGTGATTGGTTCTTACTGTTCAAAATCAGTGCAAAATCACTGACTAGTATCGGAATTAGATTGCTCAGTATAACTACTCTAAAGGGATGTCTCGATGTTGCTCATAGACTTACAAAAATATGTTATTGCGTACCTGCCCTTCATTCCGGGCACGCTATCCGTTTGTTGGCAACACCTGTATTCATTGAATATTCTCGGTCTATCTGTTTATTTTTATATTGCATCTGACCTAGTTTAACTAAATCCGAGCTAAGATTTAAACGACAAAGAGACGATCTTTGGATTTATCGACCGAAAAACTTTGATCAAACACGTTGCATCTTTTGAAAGTCAAATTGTGGCATTTGCTGATATCCCCACGATATACCGAGTGATAATGTTATTTGAGTTCACTGAGCATACCTACTGCTCTGCATTTGATAAGGACTGATTTATAGCAGATGTCAAGTGTGGACAACATAGCTTGGATGGATCTGACATGAACCATGATCAATCGTCAGACCTACATGTATGTATAGGTCAAAGGTGTACGTACAAACCAACATGGATTAATTTAACGTGTTATCAAGGTTTTTTTATTTGCAAATTTCAAGTTAGGGATAAAAATAAAATAATAAATAAGACCTCTTCTATGCCACCGAATATTAAGATCCCACCAAAAACATATTCTTGTATATTGTTGCCAAGAGGAGACCATGCCTCACATTATCAAAAAGTTATCAGATCTCATGTAGAGCCTAGCTTATAACTCTCCACGTCCTAACTCTACAAGCCCTAGCTTCACAAACTCTACACACCTATACAAAATATGTGTCTTGGCTGTTTCGCTACTACAGAGGGCGAACCACAAGCTCTTAAAACAATATTATTATAACCTTATTTGACTTTTGTCTTTCTTTGACATCCGGCGTCAAAACGGGACAAAAGACAAATAAGGTTATTTTAACTTTGTTTTAAGAGCTTGTGGTAGGCCCTCAGGAATGATTTGATTTGTTATGCAGGTTATAAGGCACAAACTTATCTGACCCAGTGAGAGAAGCGCTGTTATCGCATTTGGTAGAGCAAACAACCCATGCCGAATGGCAGGCAGCTTGACTGTCATCGTCAGTTCCAAAAAGTTATGGCCAGAAGACCACCAGGCCAGATAAGTTTGTTGCGCTATATGTAAGTGTTCCTTGATAATAAATAGTATGTCTTGCATACTATTTATTCCACGAATTATTTTCAATATTTGTAAAGAAGAATCGAACATTTTTAGGGTACCGAACCAAAAAAGCAACCGTTATGGTATCCAACTTCAACTGTCCTTCCGTCTGTAGTCTGTCACATATAGCGGTATAATTCAGCAACCACTAACGCTATGGATTTTAAATTTATGATGAGTATTGCAAATGAAAAATTAAAAAGTATTTATTTTTATTTTCTTTACAAAAGCATCCGAAATGTGGGACCGAAATTGTAAAGGGCTATGTTTAAATGGGGTATCATATGAAAGAGTAGTTTGTACTTTCAAAAAACTGTTTTCTTAAATATTGTTTAGATTTTCACTTATAATGAAACAATATTTATAGTCCAAACCAAGAAATATACGTCCAAGGAAGATCGGAACCCTCGGTGAGCGAGTCATTTGACTCGCACTTCGCCGGATTTTGTCGATAGTTGTATTCTAATATCTTGGCATAGTTTAGTTTCTAAATTTCAATATTTTTATTCAAATAAGTAGCTTACGGTAACGATATTGTGAAAATAGAAGAGCATGAAGTACCGACACTTTTGGTGTATTTTATTTAAACTTAGGTAACTGTTATATTAATTTCTTATTTATTACAAATAATCAACTAGATATAGTAGTGCATACGTTACAGTTCAGGAGTAATATTAGATGTTTGGTGCTTTAGAATTTCACACAACTATGAGTAAAATGCAAGAAAATAATGTAATAATTATGGAAATGATAATCTATGGCTTACCACAGGCTTCATCGTAGCTCAGCAAGTGTGAACTTACCTGAAATAAAGTAAAATACATTATTTTAATATTAATATTTTTTTGTTATTTAATCATTTTAAAGACAAGATGTTTTGGTGACTTTACTTTTTGTTGACTGTAGTTACATTGTCATCCAATATAATAATGTATACCAAATATCAAGTCAATCTGACTACCGGACGTGGGTGAAATTCGACGTGCAAGATTTGACCCGAACATACATACATACATTGCAAGTTAATAAAAAGCTTGTAAAAAGAAACGAACGTAACGTGAAAACACACTTTCTAAAACGAAGCTAGAATTATCTTTTTCCTGTAGACCCTATATACCTACACATGTTTTATCTGGGGGCACGGAAGTACCCCCTGCCAAGACAGACAAGCGAAGCGAAAGGGCACTACCTAACTTTTCTCGAAGCGCTTCGTCGTTTTTTTGAATCCTCATAACTTGGGTTTGGATAAAATATAAACAAAATTCTCAGGATAAGATGTCAATAGTGAACTTATTAAACATATTAAGTTTCAATAACATAGCTCTTATACTTTAGATTTTATTGATATCTATAAAACCCCCATTTTGTCACTGACTCACTGATGATCATCAAAACTCATAGGGTACTTCCTGAAGTCCTAGAAAGCTGAAATTTGGTATGTAAGCTTGTATTAGTACACAAATATAACAAAAAACATAAGCAACTTACAAAAAGTAGTGAAATCCGACCAAAAACATTTTTATGTAAAATTTTGCCAAGACATATGGCTCGCACTGTAAAAAGTAATCAGATCTCATGTAAAGCCAAGCTTATGTTACATGCACTTACTCTACAAGCCCTAACTTCACAAACTCTACACACCGTAGTCAAAAATTGTGGCTTGGCCGTTTCACTACTACAAGAACTATTGAATAACAAAAAAGTAATGAACAGTCAATACATTTTTTACCTTACTCCCATGTGACGGTAGCGAAACGGCCAAGCCACATATTTTGACTAAGGTGTAGAGTTTGTGAAGTTAGGGCTTGTAGAGTAAGTGCATGTAGAGTTATAAGCTTGGCTCTACATGAGATCTGATAACTTTTTGACAGTGCGAGCCATATGTCTTGGCAACATTTTACATAAAAATGTTTTTGATGGGATATAATTACCGAATAATTATGCTATGGCAAACAAAAAGATCTTTCAAAAAACAGAAATAAATAGTGGACACTTGGTGCCACTTGATAGAAGTTTTACACCATTATAATATAACTATGCAAACCTACAATTAGGTATTTGCAAGGTGTATAAAATTTGGAAAGCCAAATTGTTTCGTAAAGATAGATTATTAATGCACTCGGAATATAATATTAACATACCTGCAACTAACTGAGTGGTAAATAAGTAGGAATAACGATAAATAAGTGCATTCACTATAATTGCTGACAACGTATCACACAGTTTTAGCTTCTGCGGTTATTGATTCTATAAATAACGAAAGTAACGACAGTATCAAAAATTGTGAGTGAGAGCTCAATAGAAGAAAGTATTGAGCGACTGTGGCACATAAACGACATCAATAAGTCATTCCAAACTTTCTGAGGACACGCTACGTACAGTTTTATTGAAATTGTTCAATTAAATAGTACTAAGACCATGTTACTCAATACGGTATTTTAACAGTCGAATCCGTTGCGGCAAAAAGCGCACGAATTTCTCTAAAATACCTACGTTTGTCTTTGTATTTCGCTACGTCATCAAAGTATACTCATACTAAACTTGTATAGTAACACGAGGTTTTGGTTACTTTGACGAAAAATGTGGAGAACTAGTCGATAGAATTGCTGCATACCGATAGTGTCATCTAGTGGCAAGTAGCGGAAATAAGCATTAGTGCGCGGTATGAATTTTCCGCTCTCCATTGCAAGTACTGAAAATTTGTGTAGATGGCGCCACTGGGCTATATAAATAAAGGAAAATATATATAGGTGTCGCAGCTAAGATAACTACACATTTTGTACGGTTATCACGACAGAGATGGCGCTTTCCTCTAGGAAAGTCCAGCTAAGTTCACGGAATCTGAAGAATCATAAATGTCTGAAAGCTATCAAACAGGAGTACATGAAAATTTACTGAGATGGCGCCACTGTCACACAAAAATATTCAGGTGTTCATGAAAATTTACATAAATAGCACCAACCACTACGAAGTCAATGTAATTATTTTCTATCACTCCTTTGGTTAGTTGTGGTAGTTCTTGTATATAAAATTTAAGTAACATTTATGTAGATACCGGTTTGCAAAAAACCGGTTTGCTGTAGGTAGGGGAATAAAAGATTTTTCTTTCTATTAAGAAGGTTTCTGGTATATTATGGGTTATTTTTATAGGTACATATCTATATTTTGCATATGGGTATCTCTATTCTACTGTGTCGCAAGAAACAAAGTATGATTCATTCCTTCGTATATATACTTAGGCAACCCTTTCAAGATATAAGATGGTATGGAGCGGTAAGATAAAACCTCGTATCAGAAATAATAAAACAATCTTTGGATAAAACAATAGAAAGTTTTATAGGAGTTCTATTAAAGTTTTGAATTATCTCATTTTGTATTTTTTTACATCCAAGGAAGGTCAGCACCCTCGGAGATTATTTCAGACTCGAGTCTGAGTCACCGCTTCACCGGTTTTTAGGGTTTCGTACCCAAAGGGTGCCAAACGAGACCCTATTACTAAGCCTCCGCTGTCCGTCCGTCCGTCTGTCTGTCAGTGGGCTGTTTCTTATGAACCGTAATGTAAACAGCTGAAATTTTCACAGAATATGTATTTCAATTACCGCTATAACAACAAATAATAAAAAAAAAATACTAATTTAGGGGGCCCCCATACAAGATACGTGTTTCTTTTGGCGTTTTCTTTCTCATAGCAAAGTTGAGTTTGTTAATGTTGTACGGGACCCTCCATGTGCTAGTCCAACTCGCACTTGGCCGGTTTTATTATCTCTCTTCGCGCTTTTAGTCGACGTGTTATGTGCTGTTAGCAATGATTGAACAGGTTTATTGTGATGAATTCCCACAATATTCGTTTTAGGAATCCTGAAATTTCTTAAGGTAAAAGTTTACTATTTTAACAAAATTTATCCCAGGAGTTATGAGAGAAAAGTTTATTTGTAGAGAACAATGTTCTCTACAAAAAGCTATTTTGGTGAACCTTAATAATTAATTATTTTAATCATTGATGGATGAATTACGTTATTTTAAAAATAATTACATTAAAAAGCTAAAATAAAATATATAAATATACAAACTTTTTTATTTTATACAACAAAGTCGGCATACAAGCATACCGTTTCCCTGGTGGTAAACTGTTACCACAGCTTATGGACACTTGCAATACCCGGGGCATCACTCACGCGTTACCGACCCGGCCCCCCCCCTCGTCACGGGTTCTGGGGACCTTACACGCGTTATACTTGTGAACAGGTGCTGCTTGTGGGGACTGGTCTGCTTAAGTTTACCATTTATTTATTTACTTATTTAATATAGATTCAGTCTACTTTGTAGTTTTGCCGCCGCGCCGAGGCACGCAATTGTTGTCAGTGCAATTAGAATGTAAATATTATGTAATTAATCTAAGCTTGTTTTGAAAAGAGTAATTGCTGAGTTTATTGCCGGCTCTTCTCAGCAAATGCAACCTTCCGAACCGGTATTAGAGTATTAGAGTCAGACTTTTCTTAAGTGCCTGCGAAGGTCTATTTGAATAGATGATTTTGAATTTGAATTTGAAGATGAACTTACGCACAGGAACACAACATTAACTTGGTTGGTCAATGTGTACCTCACCTCCTAGATACTTCCCTAATAAGTTTGCCAAGTTCTATAAAGTCGTACCAAGGACGATACCCTGTATTTAATACTGCCGTGCATTCAATTCATAAAATTAATTGCATAAAATTAGTCCAGCGATCAACTGTCACTTATAAGTTACCTACAAACATTGTTGTCTGAGTAACGTAGCTTAGTTTATAAAGTTTCTATTGTTGTAGAATAAAGATTAATTTACATTTCATAACGACAATGTGTTGCAAATTTATCATAATAGTTATAAATGCAAAATTATTTATAACCTAGCTATCCCCCGCGGTATCACTCGCGTTCCCGGGATAAAAAGTAGCCTATGTCCTTCTCCATACATAGGCTATCTGCATGCCAAATTTCATGATGATCGGTTGAGTAGTTGAGGCGTAACAAACAAACTCATTTTCGCATTATAACTAGGATACGAGTGACAGCGCTGAGGAATTTGCCATTTAATTCTAGCAATGTCAAGGAATTCGCAAACTGAAATAATGGAAATTATAGGCATTGATGTAACTACTTAGCACTTCATAAATTCTCCTAATAGAGCTTTGATGGCCTCTGGATGGCATGTGTGAAATCTGCAGTCTCACCTGGTAAATGATTGAAACATGTCAACTCTCACAATTGGAGATATGGCAACATTACTCATAAAGATAAAGGTTTGCTTGAATTCCAAGCCAATTCGACAATCCCAATAATATGAGTATCGCTAACACTGTGACGACATTCCTTGATTGGTGACCTTCTTGCTATACTTGATACACCGCACAAAGCAACCTACCTATTTCTCCATTGGATTTATGTAAAGTAGTACATAAGTGGAAAAACAACAGTAGAGCTCCTAGATCAGATATAATTCTGATTAAGGAACCAGAAATTGTGCCAATGAAATAGTTTATGGCAAGGTAGTAGTCAGACATCCGAATTCGAATTAAGCAGAGTACCTAGTAAGAACCAAAAACGGCAAGGTCATCGCTAACTATATCAGCACCGCTCCAGCGCAGCAACGCCCGGCACCGCCTCAACTCAATCCAACCACTAGCTGCGTGAAAGCTAGTGAAATTGGTGGCGCGGCTATGGCAAGATACCGCATACTGGCGTCACGCAGCAAGGGAGCGGGCCTAGCATATAGCGGGAATAGCAGACTTCGGCCCCTGTTTGAGATGCTGTATAAAATTCCAACTACTTAATATAATATGACTAATGTGTGCGGTTACAGGAAGATTTTTTCTGTAGGTTGGCGGAGGGAGTTCGGAATAATTTTTAAATAGATATTTAAGAATCAGCAACGCAGCCTTTACTGTCGTGAGGTAGAAGTGAACAGGATTACTTCTATAGAATAAACCGCAACGATTTCAGAGGCCGTACCCTCAACTCTTAGAACGGCCCCACTTTGGACGAACGCACGAATAATCCCGACCCTCCAATTACTATGGCTGCGCGCAGACTGTGTGCGAGTTGGTGGTAATGTAATGTCAAATATCAATCCAGAATCCCAAAATCTAGGATAGATTGAACAATGGTTTCGGGCGTAAAGTATACTTATGTTATATTTGTCAAATTTAAAGTTTATAGGCTTTGTGGTGAAAGTAGTATAATTTAAACTAGTAGATTACTATATTACATAAGTTTTGATGTACATACGTTGTAAACTGAGCAACCTTCCGCATAAATGAGCAGAACAAGTAAAGTTATCGAAGCGGCAAATGATCCTACTTTTGGACAAAAAACGAATTAAAGATAAAGGCCTATTATAACTTCTGCTAGACGTTATGTCTTTATACAATCTTCTTACTTATTATCTCTTCATGTAGCACGAAGGCATTGAGAATGCTTAGAGTTTTTTTAAATTATCTTGTAATTTTCACGTAGTCTTTGTAAAGTAGAGCCTAAGTTAGAAAATCAGGACTAAAATGAGTTACCATATAGAATTTCTTAACTTAATTAAATACGTAAGCATTCAATATTGAATTAATTAGTATTCAAGAACAATTTGCGAATTCTTGCGTCCCCTTAGTATTTCTAAACAAAAGAAGTTACGTCATGGTGTCTTCATGACTTCACGTTCATATCTTGCAGACGACGGACTTTTGTGGGAAGGAGTCTGCGGCACACAAAAAGTCTGTGTGAAAATAAAGGGTTGTGCTTTTAAGTACTTTTAAGAGAGGTATCGCACATAGTTATTTCGCTCAAACTGGAGATGTACCTCCACCTTATAGAATACCGCAGCCAAATAACTTTATATTTTATTCCTGCGCGTGAGTAAGGTCGCCAGAACTCATTGGAGAGTGAGGAAGGATTGGTAGCGTGTGAGTGATGCCCCGTGTGTAAGCATCCATATGGCTACGGTAACCGCTTACCATCAGGCTCGCCGTCAGCTTGTTTGACGACTTCGTCGTACACAAAATAATTATGGTGATACCTATCGAAGAGGTATCTCGTGCGTGCCCCGTAAAATAGCAATATATTATATTATTAAACTCAATCCAGCTGTAATCACTGAAAATTGCAGGCGGGCTAAAAAGCAATTATGTACCCCCATTTACTTCATATCTTTTGCAATTCATAAATTCCGAATCTTTTAACGAATTAGATTGTATATGATGAGTGCCTATTTTACCATAAAATATTGGAATTACTACGGCCGAGAATATGGAAAATGTATTGCATTAGCAATATTACTTGAACGGCCTTTTTAGCCCTATAGCGTAGGTATATATTTACATTTTTTTATCCTAGCCACAATACCACTATAATACTCGGGGATAATGTAGCTTCCTATTAGCGAATGAATTTTTCGAATCCGAGTTGTAGTTCCAGTTATTAGACCGATTAAACAAACAAAAAAGAATAAATTCTTGGCCATTGTTATATTGTCTTTACCTATGAAATTGCCGTTTAGTATGAAAAAATTTAAACGAATTTTATTCATGCATTTTTTATTTGTATTAATCGAAGTAATCACCCATGCAATCAATGCATCTTTGCCAACGCAGTGGCAGTTTATTGACGCCCTTCTTAATGAAATCAGCTGGATGGGAGGTAACAAATTCTTCAAAGCCAATATGTACTGCCTCTCGGTTATTGAATTTTTTTCCCGCCAAGAAGTTATCCAAATTCTGGAAAAAGTTGTAGTCTGTAGGCGCAAGGTCTGGTGAGTAGGGCGAATGACGGAGAACTTCCAACCCCAGTTCTTGCAACTTGGAGACCGTCTGCTGTGCAGTATGAGGTCGCGCGTTATCGTGCAGGAGCAGCGGAGACGGGCGATTGACCAATGCTGGTTGGAGATGTGCCAGCTTCTCCATCATTATGTTCAGTTCTTCACAGTACACATCTGCAGTAATGCTCACCCCGTTTGGTAAGAAGCTGTGATGAATCAGACCGGCGCTAGACCACCAAACAGTGACCATTACTTTTCTAGGGGTATGTTTTCGTTTAGGGCATTGTTTAGGTGCTGAACCAGGATCCAACCAACTTGCTGAGCGCTTGCGGTTATCAAACAGAATCCATTTTTCATCGCAGGTAACAATGCGGTTCAAAATTCCTTCATTTGTGTGTCTGTTGAGCAGTGCAAGGCACGTTTCGACGCGTACTTCGCGCTGGCGATCATTGAGTTCGTGGGGCACCCATTTGTCAAGCTTTTTTACCTTGCCAATTTAACGCAAATGGACCAATATTGTTTTGACGCTAACGTCGAAAGCTGCTGCCAATTCAGCCGTCGATTGTGTATCATCAGCTTCCACAATCGCCTTTAATTCGTCATTGTCGACCAAAGTCTTCGGACGACCGCGAGGTTCATTTTTCAGGTCGAAATTCCCAGAACGGAAGCGAGCAAACCAATAACAGGTGGTGCGTTGGTTTGTAGTGTTAGCTCCGTAAACTTCGTTGATGTTGCGTGCCGCTTGTGCCGCGTTGCTGCCACGACGGTACTCATATTCCATAATTACTCGAATTTTTAACGTATCCATGATGACGAAAAAGATTGAAATGCGATGAAAATATAACACTAATCAATAAACAAATGACTACTTTTGGAAAAAGAATTCCATGTTTTTAAAATACAATTAATTTGAAATTAGAACTCTTAGCCAAACAAAAATTATTTTGATTTGAAATGGCCAGTACTGCAGAACGGCAATTTCATAGGTAAAGACCTATTATTAGTACTAGCAGCAAAACCCGGCGTTGCTCGGGTTAAAATACATCGCATGTTTAATGGTAGGTATAAAAAATATATAAGGATACATTTTTTAACATAGATATTATAGATTTCTATTTTAGATATTGAGAGACCTTCCAGAACATTCAAATAGTTTGTTCTTTTTCACCGAAATTTCTAGTATTAGAACAGTCTAGAACATTCAAGTAGTTTGTTCTTGATCACTTGTTAAAATCACTTGAATTTTTTTTGTAACTGTTTACTCTTGATTCCAATTGATCTTTTCTCGACTGCAATCACGATTGAACTGACGAAAAGTCACTGAATTTCGGTTTATATACCATCAGACACCGAAACTTCCAGTACCAGATCACTCTAGAATATTTAGATGTACATCACTTCAATTTGGTTCTTTAAGATCAATAATAACACTCGTACACATTTCGGAACTTTTCAGATCAATCCAAAAAATTTAGAACTTTCTCGAACATTTTAAATCGCATATAATAAATTGCACTCTTTTTAGAATTTTCTAGATCATTCCAGATATTTCTAGAACTTTCTAAAACATTCCAGATCAATTATAACCGTTTTACTCATTTTGGAACTTTCTAGATCATTCTAGAACTTTCTCGAACATTCTAAATCGATCATAATTCAATTGCACTCATTTTGGAACTTTCCAGATCATTCGGAAAATTTCTAGAACTTTCTCGATCATAATAAATTGCACCCATTTTGGAACTTTCCAGATCATTCGGGAAATTTCTAGAACGTTCTCGAACATTCTAACTCGATAATAACAGCTTTGGAAACTTTCTAGATGAAGCCAGAAATTAGTAGAACTCTCTCAAACATTCTACACATTTTGGAACTTTCTAGACCATTCCAGAAATTTTGAGATCTTTTCAGAAGTCCTCATGCGTTAGAAAAGGACAGCAACATATTTTTTAACATTTTCGCCACCCACAACCACCCCCTTGCACCCACCGCGACCAGACTCCCTTACTACCACCTGGAGACCAAGGGGTATTTACCACCCCAACGGGAAGTTGATTGGGGTTGGTGGTGATTGAGAAAACTGCGTATTTACGTACCCACAAAAGCATTTTATATATATTACTAGCAGCGAATCCCGGCGTTGCTCGGGTTAAAATACATCGCATATTATATAAGGATACATTTTTAACAGATACTCGTATTATAGATTTCTATTTTCGATTTCGATTTGGTTCTTTTAGTTAGATCAATAATAACACTCATACACATTTTGGACCTTTCCAGATCAATCCAAAAAAAAAATAGAACTTTCTCTAACATTTTAAATTGCACTCATTTTAGAACTTTCTCGACCATTCTAAATCGATCATAATAAATTTCACTCATTTTGGAACTTCCTAGGTCATTCTAGAAATATCTAGAACTTTCTTGAACATTCTAAATCGATCATAATTAATTACACTAATTTTGGAATTTTCCCGATCTTTCGGAAAATTTCTAGAACTTTCTCGATGATTCTAAATCGATCATAATAAATTGCACTCATTTTGGAACATTCCAGATCATTCGGGAAATTTCTAGAACGTTCTCGAACATTCTAACTCGATTCGATAAAACTGTTATTAGTTTTGGACATTTTGGAACTTTCTAGATGAAGCCAGAAATTTGTAGAACTTTCTCAAAACATGTTACCTATATCGATTATAATAGTTTGCATTCACTCTAGAATTTTCTAGATCATTCCAGATATTTGTTGAACATTCTAGAACATTCCAGATCGATTATAACCGTTTTACACATTTTGGAACTTTCCATTCCAGAAATTTTGAGATCTTTTCAAAAGTCCTCATGCGTTAGAAAAGGACAGTAATATATGTTTTAACATTTTCGCCACCCACAACCACCCCCTTCCACCCACCGCGACCAAACTCCCTTACTACCATCTGGAGACCAAGGGGTATTTACCACCCCAACGGGAAGTTAATTGGGGTTGGTGGTGATTGAGAAAACTGCGTATTTACGTACCCACAAAAGCATTTTATATATATTATTAGATTAGATTAGATTGATTATGAAGGCAATTAGTAAAGTCAAATATATTTCGCATCGGACACTAGCAAAAAGCTTATTGCATTTATAGGTACGCACAGGCGTCTCGTAGTTCTGCATGTCATATCTTTTTGCATTAGCCTTTCTTCACTTTCCACCTTTTTCAATCTGTCTATAAAACTTAAAGTGCAGGTGCAGCTTTGTAAATTTATACGCTCTGAACGTGACCGGAAATTAACATGCTCCGTACTATGTCAAGGTTGTATTACAGTATAAGTAATACACTTTATTGGCTCTGATCGTATCAGCAACTGAATGTTATTAAAAGCCCGTACTGGCTCTGATCAATATTCACGTCCACTCAGTTGCTTGCATTTATAATACAAATGAAGTTTTTCATTCAGTATTTGACGATGGTTCATCAAGACACTTGCATATTTGTTATTGTTAAAAACATATTTGTGTTTTTATTACAAATAAAGCCGTCAATTATTATATATACCGCATGTCATCCATCAGGCACAGGATACTTCATATCTGATACTTTATGATTTTTATTAGATATTCTGATGTTTTTCTGATAAACTACAAGCTCACTATAAAAAAATCTAAAGCCTTAGGTACACTAGCGGACAAAAGTGCTGTACAAAATTGACACACAGATTGTTGTAAGCTCCCGCTGTGGTAGGGGACGCACGTCCAAGCTTCAGACTCGCACTAGGTCACAAATAATACGTTATAGCGAATGCCCCTATAATCTATATTGGCGAGAGGTATAATCACATGCGCAAATGTTGCTATACAAGTCAGTATCTCGTGTAGCAAAACGGGAATGTACATTATGCTCGCATAAAGTGAATTTCAGGTGTTTTTGTGAAGTTTCCTCCCACACAAAATATTAAGCTACTCAAGCTCTGTGAGCTGTAGATCTCGCGAGTCTGTCTTTGCATAGTCATATACTTTATCGAACCTGCTCACAAAAATTCATGGGAATTGGTTGACAAATGCGACCAGTAGAGGAGAACATCCGGACATTCGCCGGACAGGCCTACGAAAGCATTTTTGCTCAAGGTGAAACAGAGACGCTTCACTCGTGCTTCGCGCTTCCTCGGTCAATAACAAAATGATGCTATGTGAAATGGGCTCATATCAACACATCTTCATAGAGCGATATTTCTATAGGAACAGCTAGTGAAATTTTTAGCTACATTATCATCGGAATATTTACAAATTCTCCTAATTCTATAACAAAATAAAAGAAGTTCATTATTAAAATCACAAAAAGACATAGGGAGCAAATGACGTGATCATTTTATTATCCTTCCAACCACTACTGTCAAACCCAAAGAAGACGGTACTACCTACCTACCTACTACCGTCTTCTTTGACTTTCGTATGCCCACATTTCACCGAAGATATTTTAAATCCTATATGTCAATCACTTTGCTCCACCCAGAAATTCAAACGTCATAGGGTACTTTTTAAGTATTTTGTACTTATAATCCCTAAGAAACCCTTATGAAATGACCTCGGTGTCTGTCTGTCAAAGGGGTCGATTATTGGAACATGTAAATGATTACTAGTAAGCATCTATTTAAAAGTTTATAGTTTTGAAATCAATAGTTTTGGGGGTAGTTGGTGTTGAAATAAATATAAATATCAGGTGAAAAGTGAAAGCTCTTTTTCTAATATATTACGTTCCTTAGTTATTTTATTTTGACAGAGGGTGGAGATGCCTAATTTGTAACTATTACATTTTGTAATAGTCATTGTCACACTTGCGTTGGGCAATTCTAAGTTCGCTCGCCTTTGCCAAGTGGTTTGGCAATGAATGCACATATTCAACCATTTGACGTTCGGGTAATATGGCAATGACATTTCGTTTTATAGCTTTGCAAAAATGGCATAGTAATATAAAAAATCTTGAGCTTTAGGGTTGCGCATTGTGCACTCAATAAAGCATTGTTGTTTGGATTTGATATAGGTATTTTAGTTAAAATACATTAATCAATCAATAATTTTACCTATTTACCCCTTTACTCATCAAAAGTTATTTAAATAAAAGGTGATTAAGTGGTCACCTAAATAACGTCAAATTGTTTGACAATGACAGCAAGATGACGTTATTTATTTGACCATTTATTCAGTAGATTTAGTTAAATAGCGTTTATGAGTAAGGCCGTTAATATTTAAAATATAAATTATGTTTACATAATGTTAACTTAAAATATACTCTTATTTCTTTCAAGTTCATTTTGACTATGATTCAAATCTTTAAAAAACATGTATATTTTATTTTCGTCAAAGAGAACTACACAATCCTGAAAGTGAAGGTGGAAAAGAAGTAAAATATGAAACAATAATAAGTGTCAATAGAGTCCAAGTGAAAAAAATGGACTACAAGTGACTACAAAATTTTATTTAACAGTAACACAAAATTTGTTGACCAATAACCTAAACAGAGTGACTCGCGAACTTACCAGTAACAAATCTAGTTTTTGTTCGTTACTAAATTATTTGATTAAGGCGCGGACTGACTACGATTTTGACAGGACTCGTTCTTCACTGAAATAGGGTTGAAAATGGTAAATCATAAATGTGTCGACTCTATGAAATGGACTGTTATTTACGGGTTTTCTTTAGATTATACAGAATATACGCATTAAATTGAATAAGTGTCCGGTTAACATTCTAATATAATCCTGTATCTTATATATTCTTAAAAATAAAATTGTTGTCATCGCTGAAAATACGGAGAATTTGGACGCGAAAGATTTTTTTAGACGTAACTTAGGATTTTTTTATTGGGAATATCAAAGCACTTTTTAATATTCTATTCGGTTAACATTTTTCTCAAAACCCTCTTCTATCCACAGTATTTTTTTGTGTTAGGTATTTCATTGCGTTACGTCATACTCGACTCTCAAAAAAACCCATTTTTGAGATTTGAGCTTAGACCCGGCCTTAAATGTAACTAAAGTTAGTTACCCGACAACTAAAGTTAGTTTCCCGACAACAAAACGTCAACTAACAAAACTAGTTTTGTAGATCATTTTTTTCAGCGTAACTTTTGAAAGTGGCTGTAATCTTACACGAGAAGATTAAAATATGAAAAACGGTATATGTAATGACGAATAATCATTATTTTGTATTGTATTTATATAGTATTCACACTATAACATTCAAGCACAGTATTTCAAGCGTAGGTATCCTGAATATATTGCAAATAATGGGACAAAACATCCACAGGACCCACCTGTTCAAAACATTTTTGCTTCAACTCTATGGAATCTAGCTAAATTAAATTATAGGTAAATCACTGGCAAATCCTATAACATATTTAATCAATGAAATACGATTTCAAAGCAATTAAGTAATTATGTATGAGCTCAATCGCCTCTTGGTAAGCGGTGATCAAAATAATAATTTTATCGGAAATTAACAGTTTGATTTATATTTATTAAATTGTATTTAATGTCAAGCCATACATAGAAAAAGTACCCAATTTTTCATGCATTTAAACACTCCTTTAAGCAATAATTTATATTCTATCAGCGAATGGTGATCTAATTTTAAAAGCGAGTAAAGCTTGCTTTTATCCATCCAACTGGGTAACTAAAAGTTTGATTCGTTCCCGTTGAGTTATAAACACTAACTCACAATATTGAATTAGAAAACCGTATTCGGTCTGGTGCATCCGTGCTACGTGAACCGAGCACGAGCCCAGCCACGAACGAACATAATTTGTTTGTTGCTGGCGATGTCCCTGTGTTCGTGAAAAAACTGACAATCGGACGGAGCGCAGTCGAGCGCAAGACGAATGCTCGTTCGAGCTTCGCAAGTCCACGCTACGCGAGCAACGAACGATACTATTGCAATTCCATTATCATTGAGCCGATATGTGCAGTCTACTAATTCATAATCGAGATCTTTTGACAGGCAATTGGCGCAGGTGGTTAAGGTTCACCTTACGCGCCGCAGGTCGTGGGTTCGATTCCCACACAGGACATGCATTTGTGTGCATGAACATATCTGTATGTCTTGAGTCTGGGTGTAATTATGTATATTAAGTATGTTTTTACAAACAAAAAGCAGTATATGTATTATATCAGTTGTCTGGTTTCCATAGTAGAAGCTCTGCTTAGTTTGGGATCAGATGACCGTGTATGATGAATGTCCCAGGATATTAAAAAATTTAAAAATAATAGTCTCATAATGAATGAAAAGATTATGACGCTATTATGAGCTATTGTGTTAGTAGTACCAAAACTATTAAATGTGTCCATTTTGATAACACTGAAAGTTCATTGGAACACAATTGTAATAGCAGACTTGGGCCCCTGTTCATTCGTGGCTCGGTTCGCATAGCATGGACGCACCATTAGGTTTTCAGCTGTTATACTATCCAGCTTATAGTATGACAGATATTCAGTACTTACCCAACCCTAACAGCCATTATAATAACATGCTACCTTACTTGTAGTTTACTAATCGTTGAATTCTCATAGGTTTTACCAAGCAATATGTAAAATTATACGTTTCCATTTTCATGTGACTTCAATAGCATATCTGTATTTTGTGTATTCTTACTGACTCATACAGTAGCTCTGCATATAATGTGTCTATCGCTATTGAAATGGGCATGACGCATGGTGGAACATTATACTATTGAGTGGATGCCAAAAAACGCTAAATGGCATCATGATAGGGTCTACTCAAAGATGTAGGGAGTGTGCGACTCATATTTTCTTCTCAATTTGTGGAATTGTGGACTGACTCTAAAATCTGCCATTCACCTTAAGAGGACTCAATTCGTCATACTTTTCATAAAAAAACCTCTGTACTTATTATGGCGTTGTTAAATATTTTTCGTTAGATGTTTTGAACAAATTAGTATCTTGTGCACTATATCTAGCCGTGTATCTAGGCGTAATTTAAAAAAAGTGTGGAACAAATTCAGTCAAAACCTCCGAAAAACAGCGTTTTTGCCTGTACTGTGGCCATATCTAATGTACCTATAAATTGTAAAAGTAAAGAAAACGTTAAGATACCAGGCTTGCAAATGTATTGGAGATTCTAAATAACTAACTTTTTTTTCACAAACTTGTAAGATTTTTTCACAAGAAGTATACTCCTGGAACAAGTTTTATGAATGCGAAATCATGAATGACGACCTAGCGAAGCGGGCGCGAATGATCAGCGGAATTTACCGACTGATAATCGACGGCTATGATACGGATATGCGCCGGACACAGAGGGCCGCCTTCAGGCGGCCCTCTGTGGCCGGCGCAACTTCGATGCAAGCATAGTCTAAAAGCTTGTTGTTTCATCCAACGTAATGTTTGACTACGAAAAAAGAGAGACAGCATCATAGCCGTCGATTATCAGTCGGTAAATTCCGCTGATCATTCGCGCCCGCTTCGCTAGGTCGTCATTCATGATTTCGCATTCATAAAACTTGTTCCAGGAGTATACTTCTTGTGAAAAAATCTTACAAGTTTGTGAAAAAAAAGTTAGTTATTTAGAATCTCCAATACATTTGCAAGCCTGGTATCTTAACGTTTTCTTTACTTTTACAATTTATAGGTACATTAGATATGGCCAAAGTACAGGCAAAAACGCTGTTTTTCGGAGGCTTTGACTGAATTTGTTTCACACTTTTTTTTAATTACGCCTAGATACACGTCTAGATATAGTGCACAAGATACTAATTTGTTAAAAACATCTAACGAAAAATGTTTAACAACGCCATAATAAGTACAGAGGTTTTGTATGAAAAGTATGACGAATTGAGTCCTCTTAACCCATTGGCTCGCTAATAGGATGCAATCCTATAACTATTAATTAAAAAAAACAGAAACTGTTATTCAAATGATAATAGCAACACATAATTACCTAATATACTGGTTTAAAATGCTAACTAAAAAAATAAAGAAATAGAACACTTACCCGCCACCGGCTACTAAAATCATCTGCATATTGACAGAGTAATATTCTCCTAGATAAAGGAGATCCTTTCATCGCACTAACACAATTTATAACACATCACTTTAACACATTAGGTATTTATTGTTTTATCACAATATATACATAACACAATATATACATAACACAAGATATACATCCTATTTACTATCATTATGCAGAATTAGTTTTAGTGTTGCAATATCGTCAGTACGACGCCAGGGTTCCAGGAAATTTCCATAGCAGTTATATTCACATGTCAGGAAACGCCATAATCTTAACATTGCTGAAGCGAATCATTTTTACAAAAAATCTGTGATTTAACAAAAAAGAATGTTGTCAAAGCATCTGTAACGAATCATTAATAAATCAGCAATAATATGCTGTTTTCATCGAGTCCATCCGTACGCGCCCCTGCTTTAACCCTTTTATGGGATGTAATTTCTGATAATCCTATCATAGGCTACAAAAGGAAACAATCTATACCAACTTTTGAGTTAATCAAACACCCAGTAACATAATCATCTTTTTTGCCACGTTTGGGGTTGATTTTCGAGAAACTCAAAAACTCGATTCTTAATTGTTTGTCCAAAGTTTTAATACCTAGTTTCAAGTTAATCGCCCGCGCGTTAGGTTTCTTCCATACAAACTTTAACACCCCCTAAACCTTCTCAAGGTCAACTCTGAAAAACTAATACTGAGAACATTATTATTTATTTAGGTAAATAATCGTGAGTTTATAAAATCAAGGAATAAGATTTTTCATACAGACTCAATCCGCTTTTCACCCCCTTGAAGTTTGAATTTCCAAAAACCTCTTCAGAGTCCGCTTACATTAAAAATTGTTGGGCAAAATGTTACGTTTTAGTTTGGGCTGTGCGTTGATATGTCAGTCAGTCAGTCAGTTTGTTCTTTTTATATACATAGATGGATTATGTAGTCACGTGGCGTTGAAGCTTTTCAAATAGCAAAATACCTTTTTTAAATAGATGGGTATTATACCTACTACTACTTACTACTCCCCTTGGTATAACGCAAACACGCGTCGGGTTTTTCAAGTTACTATACCTATAAATGTAAAATAGACCTCAACGTATAATAAACTCAATGTAATACCAGTATTTTTTTCGTAAACCTATGATTAAGAGAGATTACTAGGAAGGTCCTATTCTAGGTAGGTACTATTGATTTTTCTCGGACGTAATAAAAAACGATATTCTTTTATAAGATTTCATGTAATTCAGTATACTGACGAGTTTATGTTAGATTAAAAAATAATAAATATTTATTAAGTTATCTAAGAATTAGGAATACTAATATTATTGAATCTGTTGATTGATACACTTTCAACAATCTCCCACTCTCGCGAGTTGGGTTCCGTTTTTATGATTAATATTAACTTAACTATAACATTGTGTACGGTATATTTTGTTGTGGAAGTACACTCAGAACTTTTTCCAATATCGCTGGTGGGTAACGAGTTGGTTCAACAAAAAATTACAACATTTCATATAAACGTGGTTACCTACAATAAAGCTAATAAAATTGGCCAAGTTGATGATGAACCATGCAAACTGCAGGGTTGTGAAGTTATTATACATTTACGTCTGGTACATTTGTTTACGGTCCGAATACAATAATTCGGGTATAATAATGGGAGTTTTTTGGACGAGACGCCGCGTTATCCAAGCCGAGATGAGCCGAGCGACGACGCCGTTAAAACGTGAGTGAGTATTGTGTGTTGAGACCCTTACGGTATAAGTGACATCTTTTCACGTTCCACAATATTTATTCATTTTTCTACGTAGTTATTTTCTTTTGCTCAGGTTTTATTACGATTTTTTTTCACACCGAAACAGTACCTCTGTAAATTTAAGGTACAGATCAGATTTAAGCCTGCAATCCATGATTGTCTGCGTCAGCCACAGCTTCGAAATAAAACCGCAGAAATTATTATCTTAAATTATTTAATTTGTGAGTATATTTAAATATCTATTTCTGTTTTATGTCTTTATTTTAGAGGTTGATTATAGTTCATGTGAATTGAATATGAAATCATTATTTTTCCTATGGCCTTGTCTTTTTTATCCATTTTAATGGGCTTTGTCACTTATGCGATTATGTCGCCCGAATAATTACAACACATAATAGGTAGTATTCAATTAATCTCACTAATTTCTAACAATTAATTTATATAACGCCTTGGCGGGACCCGACGAGGGATCAACCAGAGCACTGTTACAGTCTCCACTATATTAATTCGCACGGTTCTGAAATCAAAGGTCTTTGCTTTGTTAACAGAATAACTTATGCTATACAAACTTCCACCCTCGGTTTTACTTTTTCGAGGGATCATAAGCTTTGTATGCTATTTTATTAAAAATGTTTCAAGTTTTATACAAAGTCCAGAAGTTTATGCGTGATGGAGTCACAAATGTCCAAACTTTTACAATTATGATTTATGTGAGATGAGATTGATAAAATAAGAAGTCTGCGTCTCCGTATGTCAAGATAAGCAATTCCATTAAGCTGTCAAGTGGCATCTATTTGAGTACTGACCTAAAGAGCTACTAAGTTACTAAGCTTGGACTTTAAACCAGCTGGTTTAAAGTCGAAGCTTATATATAGTAACTCTTTTTATTACTATCTATTTCTTGTACACTGAATCTTATGGCATATGAAGATATCAAAAAGAAAAAGAAAATTCAAATGCTAGTAACATGAGGTAAAACATCCAAGCCTATTTTCCTTATGGTTTCGCCCCGTTTAACTTTATCGGCAAAAGTTTCGACTCCACAGCAAATACTGGTCATAAAAACAACATTTTTATACGCAAGACACGCGGTTGCATTACAGCGGTAGGGCCAAATTTCGTTTCTTGAAGGTACCTATTGATATATGTATAATACATTAAATAAATATAAGCATATGAACATATATAGTTTTATAATCAGATTATTGCCAGATAAGAATTGATACAGCATTGGTCTTTTACACCAAGGCTTTAAGGCTTGAATAAAAAAAAAATGTATCAAGCATTATTTTCTTATTTCCAACTTAAATACATATCAGTTTGATAACAGTAGTTTGAATTGATTTATTTTCAATGTATTATTATATTTGTAAACTTACATCCATTATTTGAAACCTTTAGTGAGGTGAGTTTTTTTTTCGAAGGGGATATAAAAGAAGTTTACAGATTATCAGCTGATGAAGCAATTACCAAATGTACAGTATTATAATGCTTTTTGCCACGCCACAGATACGGTATAATTTTGTACTTACGCAATAATAAATGTTTTTAAAAAGATGTAGATAGATAAATATGGCCGAGACATTTTAAATTGTTACTTACAGGTTATTTGAATTGGTAGCAATCTTACAAGGGATCGAAGACAAGGAGAGATTACGCTTGTTAAGAGTTAGCAGAAGCCTGTTGTCACATCTCTAACACCACTTTACTCCTGGTTATTGTGTTTGATAAGAATATGTTACGGTCCCTAGCGGAAAACTTGAAGCAAACAGATGTAGGTACCTAATTCGATACCTATTCATAACGTTTGAAAGAATATTTAGCCGTTGTTAAATTTTTTGCGTGTCTATAAATACGAGCAGCCGTTTCGGCGGCTTCCATTTGTATAATTAATATTTCATTCCATTAGCGAACTTGACATCGACTGACACTTCACACGCTGTTATGTGCTGTTTTCCTTTAGTTACAAGTTGGTTAGTTACTAAACGACATCTCAGCACTTTTATTTGTATTTCTATAATTATTTGGGTTAATTAAACCTGTCCTACAAATATAATGTAAGTATACAAAATTCTGGGAGTGATGTTGTGTGTTCGTTCATCAATCATGCTGCAACGGTGTACCATTAGATATATTTTATATAATAATCTCTCATCACATCTAAACAGTTCACTTTTATCTTATTTATATCTTATCAATTGAAATATAGTAACTTTGAAAAGTATTAACAAGTTTGAGTATACAACAGCTTTTATAAGGTATGAGTATCCTTAAAGACACCCAGTCAATGTCAAAGTTGAAGGTCGAATAACCTTTCGCTCAACCTTGATCCTACGTTGTAATAAGGAAGATCTCAAGTCGTAGGGAATTTAGAATTGCAGGCTCAATAAATGAGTTGTATCTCATTGTATCATTATTTTTAAATGTTTATAGTATAAGGTCCAAGTCTATCTGTTGAGGAGCATTTATTTCAAAAGTAGTCAACAGATTGTTTTTTATTGATTTTAACATAATGCGTTGCATATAGCCTGAACTCTCACGGTTTGTTATGCAAATCATAAAATCGTTGCTAGGGCGGTTATTCCTTACGTAACATGGTATACACGCGTGTACCCGAGGCTGCTCACCTATAAGGTAAGTATATATGTTACATCCATATTGCTCAACCCCTGATAGCTGATCATACATCAATGGTTTGTGTTACGCAATATCCTCTTTGTCAGTCCGACGAGCCGTTCACACTTCACATGATTTAATAATAGTCAATATTATAAAGCCGAAATAGTAAGGATGAACTACAATCTGACTTGATTTGTCAGGGTTCTGAACCAAAAAGGTAAAAAAGGAACCCTCATAGTGCCACTCCGTTCATCTATCCGTCCATCTGTCCGACTGTCTGTCTACCTGTCATAGCGCTATATTTCAGCTATTGATTTGAAAGGAACAGTTTCAAATATTGCTGACCCAAATTTATTGAAAATGAAAATTTTTGAAATATATTTTTATTTTCTTTGGGCTGGAATCGGACTGTTTCAAAGTACAAGTTTATGTGAGGTATCATGTATGAGGTCTTCATTTGTACATTACAAAACAGTTTTTATTTTCTTCTATATTGCTTATTGAATATGCCTCAGCTGTTAATCACATAAAGCCAAAAGCACACTTATTTATTTCCAGTAAGTGATATTACTATACAGTCGGAAGTTGAAAGTCGTATGTCGGAAATCGGCTGCGTAATTCGATTTCCCTTACTTCGTTTCCTTCAAGGGTCTCCAAGCAACTAACACGTTTAAAAAGAAAATTGCCCTCAATAGTGGGTAGATACAAGCTAAGAATGATAATAATGATCATGTGTTAATGGCAGAATACATTAAAACAGTGAGAATAAAAAGTGGTACAATAATGTTAAATCAATAGCCATTCAAGTAGTAAACGCCTCTAATAAACGCCTCTCAAATTATTGCACTGTCACCATGATACAACCCACTGGCGTCAGTTAATAAAATCCTGACTTGTAATAAACCGACAAAAACCATGACTCATCTAAATAATGTAGATACTCTAAGGTTAGGGTGGCGCTGTCAGTCAGAATGGAGTCTTCATTACATAAATATTTTGGCTAAAGCTTTATTTGTTGATTTTTTATGTTTCTCTAAAAGATTATGCATAGCTAATTCACCACTTGATTATTAGAATATTTGTCTTTTGTGCAGTTAGAGAAGTATTACTAGGTTCCATACTACTCTTAAAAAAATGATCTAGAGTTATTATAAAGTAAAATAATTATTTGTTTGTATTTCTATCTCATGGTATAGCATGATTACGCGTTCTTAATCGATCGGCAAAGGTAAGCTACCACCGTCATGGTCGGTACCTGGATTGGTGACCACCTAGTGGTATTTCAAATCGAGCATTTCCGTGCTTCGGAAGGCACGTAAAGCCGTTGGTCCCGGTTATCACTTAATTGTGATATTCGTTAAGCTAGTTGGTGGAGGTTCTAGGGTTCAAGCCGCAGTAGGCCTCTGCGGCTTGAACCCTAGAACCTCCACCGATCCGCAGTACGCACGCGTGATGGATTATCTGCCCATTCCTTTTCACCCTAATTTGTGAATGGAGGCCTGTGCTTAGCAGTGGGACATTATACACTACACTCATGGGCGTACCCAGGGGGGGCAGGGAAGGGCAGCTGCCCCCCCCCTGGATTTCGTATGCCTTCATACCTATTGTACTTAAGTTCATACTTTACAATATACTATGCGTTAACAATAACTATGTTAGTCTTAGTGACTTCTCTAAGTTTTAACGTCTAAGCAGTTGTTTCGTAGAAAAAATCAGTTTCGAAATATCGGGTCTAATTTTCAAGTAAAGTAGGAATGGACCTCATTACATGATTTATTGATGTTAGTTTGATAATCAAAATGGCTTTCAATGCTGCGTTTGGTCATTTGTCAATATTTTATAAATTAGAGAAAAATCCTTTTAGAACCGAAATAATTTAATTATATTATTGTTTGGTCTGTTTTAAAATAAGGCCTAAATTGAAAAAAAATAAACGATTTTTATTTTTTTTAAACCTGTACAATTTTGCCCTCACTGGGGACAGCGGGTCAGACAGCCTGAAAGCGGGACGTATGGTGTGTGTCCCCGTGTCCTGTGTAAGGCAAAACAAGCGCGGGCTTAAAAAAAACTGATGTGCCCCCCCTGGGCCAGAAGCTGGGTACGCCCATGACTGGGACTATTTAGTGATGGAAAAAACCAAATCAATTCAAGTACACCGATGCAATGTGGGTGCGATAGTGGCCACGTTATGCTTTTTATTAGTAGTGTGTTGTCTTTAATAGCTGATCTATTACTTCATCGGATGAAAGAATGAATGAATGAATATAAAATTATATTTACTTCAATTTATTCCCCTCCGATCCTCAATCCTTGATACATAAAGTGAGACTGGCAGGCGCCGACGTATCCAGACTGACTGGCGACGACGACGTTATCTACGCAGCTTGATTGCATATGATAAAAACAAAACTTATTTTCAACCTTATGTCATACTGGTAGAGTAAAAAATTGAATACCTATTTTATAAATTTACTTCCGAGACTAATTATAACGATGAGCGTTCATTTCACAAACAGCCTTTTATTAAATTAAGTCGGAGGAAAAATCTAGCGTACCTAATTCTATTATTCAACAGCTGTTATAATATAATAACTAATGACCGAATATTTTGTACAGTTAGTGCTTATTATCTTTCATTACCTACTTTTTCATTTTATGTTTATGTGATATTATCCTTTTCACAAGCTTTTATTTAACTTGCAATGTATGTGAGTATGTATGTTTGTTCGGGCGGAATCTTGCAGGTCTAATTTCACCCGCTTCCAGTGGTCGGATTGACTTGATATTTGGTATACATTAGTATATTAGATGACAATGTAAGTACAGTCAACAAAAAGTACAGTCACTCAAAAAAAGCTTGTATAAAAAAGTAGTTCAATCATTGTAGTTCACATCGTGGGACATGCATTAAAATTAATTAAATTCGTCTTTCACTAATAGAGAGCTACATTAGCCCCGAGTGTTATAGGCTACTTTTTATCCCAAGAACGAGGGCAGAATGAATGAAGCCGGGAGAGAATATAGGTACTTACCCTGATAGGCAGAGTAAAGGTTAGTTCATACCCGAGACTCGATGAGTACTTTTTAAGATAGCGGTATAATATAGAACTTTAGTTACCACACAAAAAGGTATACAGTTCAGTGAGTGAATTAAAATGTCTCGCGGTGAGCGCGAATCACTCAGAAATTGCATCAATAACGCAATTGGCGCCAATGTATTTTTATGTCAACAATCGATTGGGTAACGATTAAATCTCTATGATAAATAAAGACTCATACATTCAATAGGCTAAGTGGTATTTTAATTTTAAATTCAGATAGAAAATAGGTACTCAGTGTTTTGTACTAACTTTGAACTGTTTACGAATTGGGCTTCTTTTTTTTTACTGTTTATAGGCCTGTGTTTGACCGCAATCTCACCATGGTAAGTGATGATGCGGCCGAAGGTGGTAAGCACACAAAGCCTAGAAGGAACTGGCTCTCAAGTGCAGCTATCGGAACACACCGAAAGGTGCTTGGCGACAGATTTTCAACTTGAGGGTGGTAGCCAGCCAGGCGGGTACTACAAAGTACCCTACCACCGTGCTATGGTTTCCTCACGATGTTTTTCCTTCACCGAAAGCTCAAGCTCATTGTAGAATTCGAACCCGGGACCTTCATCTCGGTATCCGACACACTACCACTGAGCTTTCATCGCATTAAAGTTAAAAAGGGGAAAAATGGAAATATTTTCCAAAATTCCACCCAGGGGCTCTACCGTGTAACTTTGGTGGTAATCCTAACGAACACCATTAATGAATTTCATCCAATCAGGACCCACGAATGGTCATCGTCGCGTCGTACCGTGTGCGCGTCATTGGATGAAATAATGAATGGTGTTCGTTACGATTACCACCAAAGATACGCAATAGCCTGGCAGGGCGTAAAACATGGGGGAAGAAAGCTGTATAATATATCATTTGCAATATGCGGTCGACAAGATTCTTTGCCATGTTTCGATATAAGTAACACATGAATAAGTTATGATAATTTGCTTAGCAAATTGGCTAAGACCATTTTTACTGTTTGCTTTTCTGAATATTATTCTAATCACGTATATTTTTGTTATCCTAACATGTATGGAATTACATATCATCCTAGTTTGTACAGTTTTTGTTACTACCGTAATGGCGAATCATAATCCCACCTATACATTGGCCCTGATTCTGTTGTTCACAACTAAACAAATTTTAATGTCACTATGTCTCTTTCTAACAAAGAACATAAGAAAAGGATGTAAGAAATTCAGTCCAGTCAAATTAGTCCAATGCTTGTTTTCAATATAAATTTAGTCGCCATCTATCGCGGTCACGCCTAAATACACGCAAAATAAGACGGCAAAGATTAATTTGACAACTTAAAAGTTCTATCCTTTTTCAATCATGTTCGTAAGGAAGAGATGAGATGCGACTAAAATTAGTTTAGTGCGATTTACAACAGAATCGGCACCATTGAGAGACAATGTCAAATGAGCTATTACTACGAGTACAGTAGTACCCAATTTAAATCAAAATCAAATCAAAATCAAAAAGTCATTTATTCAGTTTAGGCCTTAGTAAGGCACTTATGAACGTTATGTACATACAGTTGAATTTAACACCGGTTCGAACCGAATTAATATGGCTTACCGATGTACCTGCGCAGAAGATACATTTTCAAAGCACGGGAAACGCTATTGGCCGACTGCTGCTGTCATGATAGCGCGCGCCGTGCGGAGAGGCGTGACTTGCGAGTGAGACGGAACTAACAGCTGCAGTGTATTATGAAACTTATAGTAGTGATCTAAGATTGATTGTAAGTTTTAATCATTATTTCGTTAATCTTCGGGGCCATATTTTCTTTTCTGTGCGAACGAAGATTCACGACGCGCCATATAAGTTGGGTAATACTTGTACTATCCACCACTACCTACTATCTACTTATAATTATAATGTCAAAACGATTGGTTATTTTTGTACCAAATAGTTGTAATTGTATTATTGTAGATATCAAATAAGCTGATATTTATGGCTAGATTGATAGTCGGTGATATAATTATAGTCAATTTGGAATATAAAGAACTTGTCGGATTCTTGATGTTTTATATATTTGGTAGATTTCATCTTAAATATTTTAAATAGGCATATTTTGTGACACAAATTGTGATAAAAAGTTTTTATTATTTGTTGTTCTTCCAAAGTTTCCAATTGTTGAGTTTTTTTGTAATAAAAATAAATTAAATCATCTTCAAAATCAATGTTTTGAAGTTAGCGAAACGTATTCCATGAAAATATTTCGCTGACTTCAAAACAGTGTCAGGTTTTTTCACACTTTTTAGTGTAGTAGGTACCTATATTGTTTTTGTTTTGTTTTTATGACATTTTCTAAAATGTTGTCTCGGTTTTGAGATGTTTTCCCAATGAATCCACATCCGTCGCTCGTATAAATAGGCCAGATCGCGTGACACGTATTAGTCCATATGTATCTTAAAAACTACTGAACCGTTTTTAATGAAATTTATACTGTTCCCCAAGTTGAAGTAAATGTAAGCCAATAAAAAAAGAATGTTCACAATCCAATTAATAGTTTCGGAGAGAAATGCGTGGACGACATACATACAAACAAACACCTATGAAATTTTGTATATTTGTTTAGTAGCCTTAATAATTTACCATATGTGAATATATTGCAGTTACAATAATATTACACACATACGTGTCTAATTGATAATCACCTTTTTTTGATGTCGATTAAAAAAAAGCGACCGACGCCTCAATTTCCATTGAAGATCATGAAAACTGAATTTTACAATGCGGAGTTTAATAAAGACATTTACTAGTTATAGTGATTCGCTTGTTGCCATGATACTATAAAAACATCTTCGTGATGACTCCCTTTCAGACGAAGGTGGTGCCTTGTACCAGCTTACTTGTGAGGGTACAAAAACAATAAAAACCTCACAACGCAACGACACGATATCCGATAAAATTTTGCAAGCTTAGTTCGTATTCGAATAAAATATCAAGCTGAGATCAAAGTATTGAAGACTAATGTGTCTCGGCAATAAGATATCAAAAAGATTGATTCGTAGATAAAATCAATTTAAATTTCAATATACGTCAAGTTCTGAAGATTCCTCGCACAATGTAGTCTGACGTACTTATACATTAATCTAGCGCATGACTGTTCAGTTCAATTCGGATTTAGCAAATCACGTCATTTGAGTGGCGATTATTGCATCAACCCAATACACTGACTCGGATTGATGTTGAGTTTTGTCAGTATGTTAGGATTGCATCTATAATTTTATGATAATATGCAATTATTAAATGTTTTTAGCGTCAGGTGAAACAATAAATATTGTATCGATTGTTATTTAGTGAGATTATCAAACATGCAACAATGTACAACCACCTTTACAATGTTTTTTTTCTTATTACTCTTAGTTTTTACCACTCAAAAGTAGCAGAATACGATGTAATGAATTCTTGTTGAGTCTTTGAACAATAATTAAATTGTAAAAAGAAATCCCAAGATTGTTTCATGTAGGTGTAATAGTTATATTGATACTGATAAAGTTTTATACTAACCCCCTTATTCATAATAAAGTTATCAAACGTTGATTAGCTAAAATTCCGAAGTTTTTATCTCACACGTGACATTTGGTGATCGAAAGAGTGAGACGGGGCACACTATTACACTGATTTAGTTAAAAAGCAATTATGAATAAGGGGGTAAGTTTCAGAATGCTAGTCAAAATTGGTAGGCTAGTTTTTGTGCACTAACCGGCACTAACTAACAAACTTTGCACGCCCGACTGATTCTGACAACTGAAGATTGACAGGACGCAATAGACCATACGTCATCTACAGAGTGACCAACGTATTTAAAAAATAGGCAATAACAAAACGTTTATTAACTTTTTATCTTGAAATGTACAACATTTCGAAATTATTAGACAATATATGCTTGTAAAAGGCAAAAGTGTAATTTCCATTATCATCTTCCATTTTCATACTAAGTGCGAGTCGGACTCACATGGGCCCCATACAAATTATATTTTAGTTTTATTATGTGTTGTTATAGCGGCAATAGAAATACACATTATGTGTAGATTTTAAATGTCTACCTATTACGTTTCATGAGATATAGCGCACTGACAGACAGGCGGACGGACGGACGGACAGCGGAGACTTAGTATAGTATACTCTGTGGTATTAATGGGGTCCCGATGAATTTTATGTACAATTACATTTCTAGCATTTAAATTATTTAATTTATTTTAGGAAGTCATACAATTTTCTTAATTATAATCGTCTTTAAATAAAATTTCGTAGGTAGATCTTACAAACGTTCATCCGCTTCTTTACTGAACACCTACTTTTAAAATCTGAATTCCTTACTAATTCCTTATCAGATTCCTTGTCAGTCAGTCAGCCAATTTGATTTTATATCTTTCCTACACACAATACTCCAATAAACGAGCTATCTAACGCAAAAATAATAAAATATTCAAAACGTAAGTACTTGTAGCTCCTGAAATTAGGGCTATTTAAATTTGGAAATTCTTTAGCTTTATAGTATTAGCACAAAGCAAATAAATATAAATATTAGTAAAAATGTAATGAAAAATCTACATTTATTCTAAGTAAGATATAGACAGGCGTAATGCCGCGTATGTACAAATTAGTGCAATACAACTATATTGTACCATGCAACCGCAATGTAAGAATTTTCCATCCAGAATTTTACATTGAAGCAATGTAATGGTGAGTCCATGCTACGCGAAGCGAGCACGAGCCGAGCCTCGAACGAACGAGATTCGTTCGTTGTTCGCGTAGCGTGGACGGACTTGCGAGCCTCGAACGAGCATTCGTCTCGCGCTCGACTGCGCTCCGCCCGATTGTCAGTTTTTTCGCTTCGCGCTCATCGAAGGCTCATTGTACGCTTGTTCTATGCTCGTTGTAAGCTCGTTGTACGCCCACACTTGACATCGCGAGCAAAGAACGTATCCTGTTCGTTCGTAACTCGGCTCGTGCTCGGTTCGCGTAGCATGGACGCACCATAACACGCAAGATAATGCTCGTTGAAACAAATTCGCATAGTGGACGTGGTGCACGTACAAACCGCGCTTTCGCGCACGCTATGAGCATTGCAAAAAGTGCGCGTAGAGATACATAAATTGTCGGTTTTTGAGACGAACACAGAGCCCTCTACGCACTACGTAGAGGTTTCGTAGTAATTTCACGATTCGCGCGCGATGCTGAAAGATTGACGCAACGCGCACTCGAATCAAGTAAATGTTTTATTGCATTTTGCATCAGTCTGGACCAAAACAGATGTCACAGTGATGATAGTCTGTGAGTGGCAATTTTTTTTTCCAACACATTGGAAAATTACAAACTTAGGCGCTGATCCCACAGAGAAGAGTTTTAGAGTTCTGCGTTCCGAGTTCTGCATTCCGCATTGACTGTAAACTATGTGGGACCTTTAAAAGTAAAAAAAGTGTATGCTGTGCGATCGGTAGCGAATATTGTAGAACTCTAGAACTCTAGAACTCTCTCTGTGGGATCGGCGCCTTAGTGTCTATGCATATTTGAAGAGAACAAGGCACATTCAGCCAGCTATTTATAACAATAAATGAGTTGAATCGAATCGAAAAGAGGCATGACAAGCCATTTATTATTAACTGAATCAGCAATTACTTTACGTCGTCGGTACTGAAGTTGTTAAGGCATCAAAATCAGAAATGTGAAGAACAAGTTTTCATCGAGTTATTATAGCGTACTGAAGTTACAGAATTCATAACAATGCCAAGTTTTAAAACACGTTTCAAAACATCGACTATTATTTTAATCTTTCAACGAAGTTATAATGTTAATTCAGTATAATTTGAATGCTAATCACATCAATTGGTCTTAAATTTGTATTAAGGCTTTTGTATTATCACTAGCTTGTTTCCTGTAGCATCGCTCGCACAGATTTCATAAAATGTCTATACCTTTTTGCCGAATTCAATTACCTAGATAAAAAACCTACCTATTTGTATAATTCAATTTCGTATTGAAAACGTCCATAACCTATGGTGAGTATTTACCATTAGATCGACTGTCTGAAGCTTGCCGACATATAAACATAAAAAAAATATTGTCACCTACAAAATTTTAAGTCGTAATATGGCCAGTATTCAGCAACGGTGAATTTTTATCTCATAACGGCCAAAGCACGTAAATATAATTATAGAAGCGACCAATGTAAACATCTTCAATATTTTGAGAATAAAACGGACCAAAATTTAGTAGATAATCGAATTCGTATGTTTACACTCAGTTACACATACCTAAGAACAAGTATCACATAAAGTTTAATCTTGGAATTTCCATTAATACGGTTTAATAGACGGACGGGGTGTAGCTGAATGTTCAACGAAGGTAGAACTTTGATTTGACAGTGAGGTAGGGTAGTTACATGACGACATGACCTACTTGCCTATTTCTCCTAACCTTTGAAATTGATTTTCCGAACTGTCAATCTCTTTCATAAACTTGTAAATTCTTATTAAATTTTAATTAAATATTTAATGTGATTTTAGATGGACATGCAGCGCCTTGATAAAAACTGTAATGGTGCGTTCATGCTACGCGAAGCGAGCACAAACCTCGAACGAACAGAATTCGTTCGTTGTTCGCGATTTCAAGCGTGGACGTACTTAACGAGCCTTCAACGAGCCTACAATGACCGCCATGCGAATCCCTGTGTTCGTGAAAAAACTGACAATCGGGCGGAGCGCAGTCGAGCACGCTACGAATGCTCGTTCGAGGCTCACAAGCCCGTCCACGCTACGCGAATCGTGCTCGCAGTGTGCTCGTTCGTTGCTCGGCTCGTGCTCAGTTCGCCAAGCAAGGACGCACCATAACAAATGTCCCAAATCTGTCATGTCACATAGTCAATGCTGTTGTGGTCATGTTCATGACACAGGCAGACATGTCAGAACATTTTGATCGTTATTTAAGATAATTTAATCAATATCAGCCTCCAGCTGTATCTTTTTTAACGACATCTTATTTCATATACCGCAAATATCTTTAGAAAATTAAGTCGCTTTCTTCGTATTTCTGTCTGTATATCGGCTAACTGCTCCTAAACCACGCAACGGATTTTGATGCGGTATTTACCATCAATTAGAATATTTTTTCCGGATAGTTTATACATGCACGTTATATGTAGGGTGTTTTTTGCTAGCTGTCTTGTCTTGGAGAAAAACGCTGAAAGGAACCCCGAGCTGAATTTTGAAGAAAATAAAAGGGGCATTAAAATTTATTGAAAAAATGAGTATTTTCAGAGATATGGGAGAAATTATTTTCTAAATTCTGCTTCTAACTCACAATATAAAAAAATAAACGCCCTGTATACAGAACGTATAAAAAAGTCAATGTATCGTAAACACAAAATAGAATTTTTGTGCTTTCATTGCTAACGCTGACTAAACTTTACGAAATATATCAGACTGATATACTACAGAATTGTGTATCTTAAAAATATCAGAAAATGTCTTGGACAGTATATATCTATATCCTACGGATAGCCCACAGTAACCTTTTTTATGCGACTGAGTTTTTTTTTGTAGGTTCTTTCGATGTTATTTTGACCAATATAATATTGATCCTTATCTAATTAAAAGTTAGTTACGACGGGCTTTAAATGTAGATAAAATTTGCGCTTTACAGTACATCATTATCATTTATATTTTAAAAGATATAACAGATTTTATTTGCAATAAACAGTATTCGTGATACCGTGACCGGCCGGGCCGCTGAGGGCACGGCCGCGCAAATCGCTCCACTGACACCACATTACGACATTGCACCCGTGCGAAGCCGGTCGGTCGCTAGTTTTATATAATTTTACTCGAGAATTTGGTTTCACTAGTTCAGTCGTAGCCAACACTGTTGTTAGTATGGTTACTTTTAGCACGTATAGTTCATTTTACTTTTATACCTCTAATGAAACTACTCTACAAATATGACATAAGCCAATATAAATGTATAATAATAAAAACGGGTATTCTTTTTTAAAATACATATGACAAAGCTAATAACTGAGCAATAAGTTTTAAAATACACCTTACCTTAAAATTAAAATCGTTCACAACTTAGAAGAATAAAATTGATAAATTAACAACGCTGTTACTTACGCTAGCAATCTATGATAAACTACAGAAGTGCGTTAAATTATTCATAACGTAAGTTATGTATCGATTTATGTAAGAAAAAGAAATGAAATCGGAAAGTCCCAAGCAATATTTTATATGGCGAAACGTATTTTTATATTGGGTTTAGATGTGTGTGGCATGAAAACTTTAATCCCAAGAATTGTGTAACATCCTTTAACGGGAACAGTAAAACATCCCTCAAATAGAAACTAAACTTTCAATGAGGGTACTATTATATTATAATCATTAGATTAGACCATAATTCATAAAAAAATGTATCTGCAAAAAAATACCTTCTCCTTATGAACTTTACGATGTCCATATCACGCAAATACGCAATATACTTAAAAATTATCACAAAGATTTCGTCTGCACGTATTATATATTATATATAGGTACCTATAGATTAGTTAAATACTCACGGTAAAAACAATTATCATTCTTTGATATAATTATCGTGATAAATGCGATGTGCTGCTGGCTCTACGGGCCCAGAGTCTCTACCTACCCCAAACGGCTAAATAAGTAGCCATCAAGGTTTGCATCCTACATTTGCACCGCTATAGGCTATCGGAACAGTCAGCACATCCACCGGCTTTTTTTACAGTCTCCGGAAGGTGAAACGATCCACCCTACTGAATAAAGACCTATCTTCAATTACTCCAAGGTCATTTCTTACCATTGTTCCGCAATAAACTACTCGTTTTGCGAAAAGCTGACACGTTGGCGCTGCCAAAAGTTCAGCAGACAATGTCATTATGGGTAGAGTGGCGCGAAATTCTGGTTGGTCTATGAAAGTTCCACACTGACACCAAAGTGACACATAAAAGGTGCACTTAGACGCAGACAAGACATAAGCTGTAAAGTGGATGGATCGAGTTGGGTTCGGATGTTTGCAGACGGAACGGCTATCAGACGGGCGAGATCCGCGTGGCTAATTGAGGTTTCAATATGGGGCTTCCATTCTGCCTCTGAGGGTAAATTGGAATTAGTGGAGGCTTACTTACAACACATTTTAGAATCAGTCATGTAGCCTATGTCAGAGGATGGAGTAGAATTTTCAAGGGTTTCTTTGACGAGCTATTGACAAGACAGCCGAGTATGAATAAATGGGGAGTTTGCGGATAATGAAGCTTCCTGACTTTATCGGTAGTTAGCCTTGCGTTCATGTACGGTCGGTATTTGAATTTGACGAAAGGGTTTCGTTGGTGATGCTTTTCAGGTTCTGTAATAAGGCTTGGGAGGTTACAGAGTGGGAATCGTCGGATAAACTATGTGGATTAGTAATGAAAAGGCAGTATTTAATCGAGTAAAATGTATGAGTATTAATTTATTAATGAGTAAATTGCAAACATTACGGCACGCATAAAGTTTATTTTACCATACTATTTGAGTTAGATAATAACACACCTAATTTACTTACTCGTGCTATATCCATGAGCAAATGTAACATGCATGAGAGTTACTTTTGGATGTCATGTATAAACAGAGTAAGCTGTTGTATCACTCCATTCTCTCACTATAGTGAGTATGTCAACGTTTGAAAGTAATTTGTAGTGACCTCTTTAGTGAAATGTAGTTGGGATGGTAACAATTAAGTCATTAAAGTGGAAATAGACAGGCCACACACTGAGAGGAAAAGACAAGTGGAGTAGAATGGTAACCATCTGGCATCCAAGAAATGGGAAAAGGAAAAGAGGAAGGCAGAACAAACGATGGAAAGATGACATAGAAATAACGGGAGGAAGGCTTTGGACGAGGATTGCAAAGGATAGGATAAAATCGATGGAGTTGGAGGAGGCCTATGCCAAAGGGCACACTAACAAAGAGTGCCGGTGTCTAAGAGATAGAAAATATGATTAAATGAAACGTAATTGAAATGCATATGGAATAATTTAAGTTATTAATTAATAATTTATTTTATTTTATTTATTTATTTAAGGTCTGCCAACAGTTGTTACCCTAATACACTTGCAGTATACATACACATAAAAACTTAACCTAAGAGCACAATCAATTATAAGCAAACACCACATGACATATACATACACAATAATGTAATATTGTATAAGTGTAATAATTGTATTGTAATTTTATTAATTTCTGATGTAAGAACACCACTATAATTTGTTTATGTAATTTATTTATTTTGTCTGAATAAAGGGCTTTATTATTATTATTAGTTGGGATGGTATTGTGATTTTTTTGTAATGTACTCTAAACACAACACACACACGGAACAGCTTGCACACGGGGTCCAGGGTCGCACTTCTTAAACTTAACTAATAATGTTTTTAGTTAAGTTTATTTTATTTACTAACATAGTTTTTAAGTACATACTAACAATATATAGATGAGTACTATCTGAATTAAATTAATAAATAAAATAAATAAACCTAAGACATCAAAGTAGGTACCTAATAACTTAACTTTTGATAAAAACATTAGTTCCCCAATAAGTTACCTAGTTGTTTTCATACAAACTTAGTTGCACTTCGAAACCTGTTTGTGAATAAAATGGCATGAGTTGTAGTTTTATGATATATAGTTTTTAAAGTATAGATACTTGAACTATTTGTTAGGTATTATTTCAGAACGAATGAATCGATTACAATTTTAATTCATAAATACTATATCAACACTAAAATAAACCTTTTACTTGTATTCTTCACAGTCGGGCACTCTTGTCAGAGTGGTCGTGGTGGCAAAAGATGGTGTACATGGAGGGTCTTCAACGCCAATGTTCTCCTTTACTTGGGTGCTTTTGCAATGCTTCTCCATTTATGGCGGTTCGTAGCGCTGCGAGAACACTGGACCATGGTAGATTGGGTTACCGTCCTGATAAGATCAGTCCAATGAGTGGGTGATCGGCCACGAGATCGTTTGCCTTCAACCTGACCCTGGACAACAAGTCTCTCCATCGAGTGTTCGTTTCTGGAGATGTGACCAAAGAACTTGAGAATTCGAAGCTGCATAGTCGACGAAAGCCTATCTGTTATTCGAAGCTCCTTGAGGATCGAGTTATTGGTACGAAAGGCCGTCCACGGAATTTTCAGGAGGCGTCTCCAACACCACATCTCCAGTGCGTCAATTTTCCGGCGATCTTGCAGTCTTAAGGACCAAGTTTCAGCGCCATAGAGAAAGATTGGAAAGACAAGGCATCGCATTAGTCGAACCTTTGTTTTCTTAGTTATCCTTCTATCTTTCCAGATCTTTCCCAGTCTTTTTACGGCCGATCTTGTAATTGCACATCGTCTTATGATCTCTTCTTCATAGCCTCCTGTATTGGAAATAGTAGAGCCGAGGTAGATGTAGCTTTCTACAACTTCGCAATTTGCTACATTTAGTACATCCATTCTATTAAGTTTGACCCGGTCCACTATTAACATTTTTACTAGTATACTAGTATACCCAACTTATAAAAAAATAACCGGTCAAAAGCGAGTCAAGCTCGCTCCATTAGGATTCCGGCTGTACCTACGAAAAAAATCTTTAACCTGTTTTTTGGAACTAAATTGACCCCCGAAATTAATCTAGAGATAGTTTTATTATTTTTTATGAGTGATATTACTATGGCAAATTTCAAGATTCTACATTGCTTGATCTTCGAGTAAAACCTCTGTGATAGACAGACGGACACACACCAGAGTGATCTTATAAGGGTTGCGTTTGGTCCGGAACCCTAAAAAGGAGTAAGTGACATGAATAGTTTTGTTATGCAGCTTCAAGAAGAAGTAGGTAATCATTATAGTCGCTGCACTGTATATTCATTGTAAATCCTACTGTGAATTAATTTCAGCACAACAATAATTGATAATGATATACCATTTATCTAGTTCTATGACATTTCCCTCGACTACTTGTTCGATACAAGCAGTCTACGCATAATTAATGTTTAAAGTATATGTTGGAACGTCCCTTCTCTAGAATTAGCATTGTATTCGTTGAACATGTAACTATTATTTGAAACAAAATCAATTCAATACGTTTATTTTAGAAAATGTTATCAATTATGTAAACTAAGCTTGCATATATTTAAAAAAAGGCATTTTTGAAATGGGCTAACGGTAGGATATTACTTATAACGTTTTTTATAAACAAAAACCTACTTTAAAATAAAATGGAGTTCGTATAACAGCAATAAAACCACAGTTACTTTGTTTTACGAGACGTATCAACTGTGTCTTGTTAATAAACAACTTTGTCTGTACTTATACTTAGTTGTATAACGCAACTCAGCGTACAAAACTTTGTAAGTGCACTCCTTATTAAGGTTACTGAAGCTTACAAGATCTACGAGATGAAACTACTTCTGTACATAACACTGACCTGTCATCTACATTTTGTTTCAGTGACTTCATTTATTATAATACAACGTCGAACCGAACAGGAGTCTATCTATCCGAAAGTAGTGAAGACTTATATCAGTTACTCTCTATAAAAATAAATTGCTCAGCAAAGAATCATGGCGAGATTTGTACAAAAAAACCTAAACCGACTTCGAAGAACTAAGAAGTAATCAAATCCTGCTCTGATGACAATGGGACCAAATGGGAAGTGTACCCTTCCAAACAAAAAAAGAATTTTACAAATCGGTTTATAAATGGCGGAGTTATGAGGTAACAAACATAAAAAAAGCCATGCCGGCGAATCGCGACCAAAACCGCTATGTTGATGTTATGTTTTGCGGGGTTTATAAAATATTTCAAGTATATTAATATGTTGCTGGTAATATAATCTCAACATTGGAAGTGATTCTAAACTCTCTAAAATGTTTTTTTTTGAACAAATCAATGTATGGATCTCGCCATGATTGTTTTTGCTTCTAAGTTTATTGAATTAAAATCATAACCGACGTGTTACCGCTCAATGAGGATCTTTTCACATCACTAGTTGATATATTCACTTTTTAATATATAGGGTGTTGTTTATACCTAGTGGTATTAAAAAGAGTAAGTTCGTCTGAAGCGTCTGTAAGTTGATGAAGTCCAACGAGCGAAGCTTCCTTGGCAGTGATTCAATAACAAAACTTTAATTTTAATTAAATTTTTCACAGAGATAGGTACTCGATCGATTTGTAAGACATAAAAAATTTATAGTAAAATCATATCTTCGTGCGAACATACATAGACAGACACTCCCATGGACTGGTAGGAAATTAAGTCATGCAATAGTTCTATGAAACGGCCAAGCTATACTTTTCGACCGAGATGTGGGGTTTGGAATGCTTTTCATTGTTTACCAATAAGAGGAGGGGGGTAAAAAAAATAACCAAACATTTACCGGCAAGATCCATTTTATTAATATCTGAGCTATTCTCACAAGAAATTCCAATGGTAAAATTCGGTCGTCACATTTTGCAGTACTCATATATACTTATAGCGCCTTCACTATAAACTACTGAATCGATTTTAACGAAAACTAGAGTTTGGTCTATGAAAATAAACATTAGCCTTTTTATCAGGAACGCAGAAACAATTATTAACTATTTAATGAAAATGCAACCTTTGTGTATCAATGCACCACAAGTGCCGTCAAAGAAAATTAATAACGGTGAATTTTCTACGAAGCGATGAAGATACGGTATACACATTTTTGGTATAACTTTTAATACAATAAGGATAACATGCCGACTCATGCCGTACACGGCAATAATTTACGAGTAGAAAAGAAAGATGGGAGCTAACAACGTACATGACTTTGAAAGGCTGAAACGTCCCTATTTAGTAACACCAAGTGTCATAATTGCATTTATCTGGCTGGAGGAGCTCGCGAGAGATTTTGGTTGATGTTGATCTAAGTTTGATCTGGCTGATACAAGGAATGAAGCATGGATCCACGTCTAATCCTTCGTAATAATTTTTGTTATTTAACTCACGATCTCAAACGTACGATAAGAAGCTATACTTCAAAAATAATAAATCAATCCGTGTCTAATATTCAATATTCTATTTTTATGTTGTTGTTCGCTCCTAGTAAGTCTTCGACGGTGCATGACATCATAATTTTTTTATTAGACAATTTCATGCTCGTACTGGCTTGTATTATACAATGAGCATGCAATGAGCCATCATAGAGAACCATTGATCAATATTATAATAGAGGGTTCATACGAAACACGACATGTATTATTATATACCGGCCGCGATGGACAAAATTCAATTTTACTAACAAATACTTATTAAGTATATTTAATTTACTTCAAAGAGGGAACTACACTACATACTGGCTATCCAAAGAGGAAACGCTGCCAGTTTATCGGAAGCAGCGGCAGGCTTGAGGAAATTTTCTATATATAGATTGTATTTTGTACATATTTGTTGTAAATAAAGATATATTCTCATTTACTTCTATCTTTTGCAAATAATACTTGATGTTTTGTTTTATTCTTGGTTATTGTCTTTAATATGAGATACAAGAGGATGTCCAAGGGTGCCTTTGTATGTAGTATGGGTAGCATGCAATATAAACATATTAATTAACCGTTTTGCTCGCACTTTGTCATCAAAATTGATTGAGACCTCCGGAGACCAGCGGGCGGGGAGCTTTTCCGCCAACGCATCAGCTTGGCTATCCAAAGAGGAAACGCTGCATCCGAGGAAAATTATCACAAAAGGTTTTTATTGATAAATTCCTGATTACCACACGTCGTGGTCGTGGTAATATCTATACCTATATATTACTAATCAACGCGATACTCATTTTTGAATTAAAAGCGATTTTTTTAATAAAAAAATCCTTAAAGTTGTCACAACCGCCCTGGTTGTGACCACTTTTTCTTGCCCTATGTTTATAATAAAATGTAGGTATATCAGTTTTCTACTAACTTATTTAGGACACCAAAAAAGGTGTGCTTAGTTTGGGATCACACAGGGTATGTGGGCAGCTGATTCCTTTTCCTTTTATTCATAATAAAAGAAAAGAGGATTTAGTTTTCCAGCTAATACTAGTACCGTATTATTATTTGACCCCTTCTTTTTAACCCGTTGGGTTTTCACGAGAGACGCGTGTCCTATTATAATAATTGATGTCATTGTTATTGTTTAACCGCGAGCCAAAGTATTAGTAAGAGTAGTGCAATTTTTAAGTTTAAATAATACGTACTAAACATACTGTGTATTCATATTTACTGAAATAGGATTACCTTCTCTAAGACGCAGAAGCTAGCACCCATCGAGGAAATATCACTTTAGAGTAGTACCTATTACTGAGATAAAATATATGGAGATCTTATATGGCAGTCTTAAAACAAATAGGAATAATGTAACATAGCTTTTGAGTTATTTGAAGAACTCTACCAACCGCTTGCGCAAATCAAATAAGTTAATTATATTGATAAGAAATCGTATGTTCATTTCAAATATCAACTTGTATATTCAATAACTTAAGTAAATACTGTTGTCGGTTTTACTGTAAAATAGTTATCCGTTGGGAAGTGGAAACAAGGTTATTCTTGGTTCAGATTTGTTACAATTTGTTTCCACAAGCATATACCTACCTAAGCTAAGCTGCAACTTACAATATGCTTTTTTTATATCATAAAGATAAAGGTCTAATCATACGTTAGACTTCAATTTCTTACTAAAGCAGCGTCGCTAACGAACGCAGTAAATACTTTTCTTTAAAATTATACCTTCGCTTCGTACCTATTTAAACAAAATTAATAAATACCTAAGCTAATAATTACATCATAAAGTAAGAAAGCAATTTACTGTTATTAATGAAAAAAGTTTATGTTTCTTAAAAAAAGTAATAAATCACTGGATCATGGTATAACTTTTTTGTATATCGGAATTGCTATGATTGCTGATTATCTCTGAATTTTTACAACGCATCACAGAAACTTTATAAGAATTATCTACTACCTACTTCTTTTCAAAAAGTCACTTGTAGACACAATAAAAAAAATATACACTTCACAGATAATTAAAAGCACTTAATTTTTCAGTAACATAACTTCAAAATTGCTAATAAACATGATCGTTATTTTCGCGGGAAATCCGAAGGAGCGCGGAGCGAGCATCTCACGTAATCTACAATTGTTTACTGACTTACAAAACTGGCGAAGCGCCGCGGGTGTGTATCTGCCAACGCATGCGCTTAAAGTGGCGAACATACATAGAATATTCTATGTGGAGATGTCCATATCTATATAAACAGAAATTTAATTAATTTAAGTGTCTATGTTATCATACCTACAAGTAATCATTCGACATTCATGGTAACTGTACATGTGTATAATGTATAGCATTTATAGTAATTTCAATTAAAGTTAAACATAAATAAGTAAAGTGGAGGAAGGAGAGCTTTGAAGATGGTGGCAAGCAATAAGTTTTTCAATATCCGTTTTTCTTTGCCAAATCCACGTAATGATATTGCAAAACTGATGTGATACCCTAAATAGTAGAAAAGGCATGACAACTTTTCTGGCACTTATTCAATTTGGTGATGGCAGAAGTTTTCGAGTTGTAATACCGGAAACACTTAGATACATAATGTAAATCACTGGTGTTTTTTATCTTTTTCGCCTGTTTTGTCAATTACTCAACGTATCCTTTTATTTTTCTTACGATCTACTTATCGTTTTGAAAAATAACTTGTTCTTGTAATATTTTGAAATGAGTAATATTTTCGGTAATATTATTTCTCAATTTACTCCAACTGAGTGGCATGACAGATATAACCGCGTAATAGAATGGTGGCGATTGCAAACGTTACACTGAACACAATTTATCTCATTTTGGTCGCTACGACCGGATGAATTATGATCATTGGAAATAAAATATAGTATATGTTTTACTTGATTATAAAATTATAAGGATTTTAAATGCGTGTGATGGGGATATATATTTGTATGGAGAGACTATTGCACCGGTTGATTATCTGGATTCTAAATAAAGTTTCATGCCACATCTAAAGTCTAGAATATTGTTATGAAACCATATTTTACAAAGCTCTTTTTCACTCATTTCAAACCTTAAGAGAAAGCCAGTAGACATGAAACTTTTGGTGGGTAAGAATTGGAACACCAAACTTGGTGTAAACATTGTTCGGGACAGATAATGAAATTTGCATTTAAATGTTTTTTTTATTACCTTCTAAGTGCGGAGTTAATATTTGTATGGAAAAAATATAGTACCGATTAAATAAAATATAGATGAAGGGGTAATCTTTAAGATAAAAGGGGTGTTAAACCACTTCAGAAGAAGAATGTAATATTTTGGTGTTTAATCAAAATAATATGAAGCCCGTCTACTAAATTAGCATGAGCTGGGTTTGTGTCTTTTTGATAATTAATAAAACAAAACCGTAGAGGTGTGGCCTCTACGTTTGTAAAAAATGTTGTATTTATTATTTTTCCAAGTGATTCCCTTTGTCTTCAATACGAATTCCATAAACATCATCCAAAGCTGATATTATAAATGCAAAAGTGTTATATATTTTGTGTAATACTGTACAGGTTAAATTACAACGGTATGCATTACAACGGGCGGATTTGATAAGAGAAGATTTCATATATGAGCCTTCACCATGTATATATATTAATTTTAAATCCTCTAATAAAGTCTAAGAAGAACTTTTCTTATTTTCTATGGAAACAAAAAGAAAACCTAAAGATGAGTTTTTATTGTATTCCAAAGTAGGTAAGTATATAGTAGGTATAATCTCATGGGAATCATTATACTCTATTTCACATAGGATGAGTCGTCAAGGTCAAGGGTTTTTTACCAATATCTAGTGAAATTCCATTTGATTACTCTGAAATAGTACTCACAATATTTCATGAAACCTCGATCTATCATAGTATTCCTTTATTATATCGAAATGAACATTAACCATTGAGAAATCTAATAAAATACCATGTGTCACCGAACTCATGTTATTTGAAATCTACTATAGACAGCATTAGACCGATGCTAGAAAAACTGTTACCGAGTAATATCCCAAAAAGTGTTAAAAAAAATTACAAATTGTAGGTAGTTCATAATAGTTATTATCATTTTTATATTTGGTTGTGGCCATTTTAAGGATTTTTTCTATAAAAAAAAAAATCGCCTTTTATTCAAAAATTAGTATCGTGTTGATTAGTTATTTTAATAAAGCACTTTGTTTATTTATCTTTTAGGTTGTGTAGAAATATGTATCGAGAGACAAATATTTTATTTATTATTATTTTTTAAAGATGAATGGTGTAAAATCAGTACTGAACTACTGATCCAGTTGTGGCCACCCATTTCCACCTAAGTTTCCAGGTAGAGCAATTCATTGACTCTCAAAATAACATCAACATCAAGTTCCTAGACATTCATTTAGTATGCTTCAATAAGAATCCACGCAACAAATAAAAAAAATTGCAAGATATTTGTCGATTATTTACCAAGGGGATCGCCAATGGTATATGTTAAGAAACATACGCAAATTATTATTTATGCTTTTACAGTGTCACAAAAAAGTTCCTATACACTTACGGCGCCACTAAAATTGCTCGTCAAAAGCGATAATCATCAAAGATTTTATTTACTATAGACAATAAACGAGTCTGACTTCAACGCCTTGTATGTATATTGACCTTCAAAATTGCAAGTGGCCACAACCGGGGTACTGGCCAAAACCGGGGCTCTTGCCGTATACCTACTTTAATTATATCATATTGAATCACGCCAAAGTTGAACCGGCTTAGATGAAACATGGCACAAACTCCGAAATAGATCGTCATTTGGAAAAAATAAATTTATCGGCAACATTAGACCTTTTAGTAATAAGTGTGAAACCGCGAACAGAAGCAAGTCATAAATAAATACATGCATTCAATATAGTCTCACACGCAAGCAGTTTCCATTTCATTATTCCAGAGCAATTTTAAAAGATAAAACGAAACGTTCCGCCATTTGTGAAAGGGAAAATAAAGGGAACCTTATTGCAGGGCGAATATTACATTACGTTATCCACCCCTCAAGGTCACCCATAAATGTAAAGGGTTGTAAGCTTTTGAGGGTCACTGACATACTACCCTAAAATAGGATTGGTCAATGGCACGAGAACAGAAATTTCCGTCACACAAAAATATTTCTTATATCTTCGTGTTTGACGTGAAATTCCTTTGAGCTTGTAATAAGGTTTTCACGGTTTACGTAACTTTCAATCCCGTCACAGCTTGATATGATGCTTTGGCTTGAAATATATTTAGAAAAATAGATAGATATGTAGCTTCACTATATTTAAATAAAAATACAATCATTGGTTTCAACCGTCTCATCTGTTATTTGAAGAACTACCTACCCACCGATATATTTACGAGGAGCAAAAAACCTGTTTGTCTTTGCATCCCGGTTGCAGTTTATTTAAACAGCCTCTATATTGCCACGACGCAAATACCTATAAATTCACTAGAGACTGGATCGCGAAGCTAGGGTTATTGTCACTGAAGAATTTAATCTAATAAAAATGTTTGGGCTACTTGTAAAGCATATGTGTGTTGATATTTACGCTTTTCATTGTGTTTCTACAATTTAAAAGGATTTAGAATCACCAACAGAGTCTAGAACCAAGATCAGTCCACGAGAAAATTTAAATTCAAATCTGTATCGTTTTATTTTATTATAAATCAAGTTTTATTCTTAACTTTTCCATAACCGAGAATGTTTCAATTGATTCAAAATAAGTGCATGATCAGGGTTTCCACAATAATGATACCAAACTAAATTCTTGTATTTTGAGTTTTATTGCATATGTGGTATTTTATCCAATAAATATCAATCCATGTGTACCAGTAAAATGTGAAATGAAATGAATTATGTGTATTGTGACTTTTCAAGTTGTCTCAAAAAGTCCGTGAAGAGTTTTAGTACACCATTGTAGTAAAACATGACTTTTATGGATGTTGACTGACTCAGGACTATATGAAAGTGATTTATTGTGACTAGAACTTATAATATAACTGGAAATTTGCAAAATAAACAAACCATGTGACGCCATTGAAGAAAATAAAAATATGACAAAAATACGACTGTGGTCATTAGAAGGCGATCGTTGAACAATAAAAGAAGTTAACGGGCCAGTTGGCGCAGTTGGTTAAGGTTACCTTACGCGCCGCAGGTCGTGGGTTCGATTCCCACACAGGACATGCATTTGTGTGCATGATCATGTCTGTATGTCCTGAGTCTGGGTGTAATTAAGTATATTAAGTATGTATTTACGAACAAAAAGTAGTATATGTAATTATATCAGTTATCTGGTTTCCATAGTACAAGCTCTGCTTAGTTTGGGATCAGATGACCGTGTGTGAGGAATGTCCCAGGATATTTATTTATTTATTAGTCTAAAATTATCAATTTGAAAGGTGAACAAATCTATTTTATAAGGCTTTTTGTGACATAGAGCAATTCTTGTTTGTAGCTAATTCTCTACATTCGCAAACAGCAGATAATTCATATCCTATATTATTACGAGTTAACATATAAGATCTAAATTGCAGAAAATTTAATTTCCCAAAGGTCTGTCGATTCAAAAATAAACGTTATAAATGTTTACGCATACCTTACACGGGCTCTCCTGAACTTGAACCTCTTAACTTGAACTTGACCTAAATCGATGTCTAAAACAGCTCATTACTACCGTTTTGTGTGTAATTTATGAATGGGGCTCTTGTTTAATAATAGACTATATAGGTAGGTAAGAGTATTTTTTATGTTTTATTATAATAATATTATGGTAAAAATATCAGTATTGACTCCACGGAGTTACTTATTGTCGAATGGTAAAAAACCGCAATATACTCTTATTAGAGTAATGTGCGGTAAAACGTAGCGGTCTGCTCTTCTGTTGTTATCTACTAATTGAGAGCAATTTAATTAAAACAAATTATAAAACGAAATTAACAAAATATTTAAAACTGTTTTCGGCCCTCCGGTTTTACCCGCGTTCTTGATGGCCCTATGCTTTCCAAGGTTTTTTTTTTTTTTTTATACGACTTTGTCGGTAAACAAGCATACGGCCCGCCTGATGGTAAGCGGTTACCGTAGCCATATGGACGCTTGCAACACACGAAGCATCGCTCACGCGTTACCGACCTTTCCCCCCTCCCCAATGAGCTCTGGCGACCTTACTCACGCGCAGGAACACAACATAAAGTTATTTGGCTGCGGTATTCTGTAAGGTGGAGGTACTTCCCCAGTCGAGCTGCTCTTTGAGCGAATAAATGCTACGCTCTACCTCTTTTAAACTATCCTATGTATTAATCCAAAACATATTCTATCTGTGTGCCAAATTTCATCCAAATCCGTTCAGTAATTTTTGCGTGAAGTGAACCAAACATCCATACATCTATCCTCAAAAACGTTTGCATTAGTAATATTAGTATTGTAGTATAAAGAAAACAAAAGTGCATCCTTTATATTCTATCAAAATTTGGCAGAGAAAAGACATTTAGTACAGCAACCTAAAATTAAAGAGCGAGTAACTTATATGTTTGTCAAACATGAACAATGAACATGTTACGCAAGCTTAGTCATGGAAACACAGACAAAATAGTGTATAAAATGACTCGTTTAATAGTACATATAGTAGGTACCTACCTAACACTTGGTAGTTTCTAGGGAACGTTACTAAAACATCGGTTAACAAATACAATATTGTTTTACTATTGTATATTGCTGACAAACGGTAGGTACCTACTGTCGCTAAAAACCTATTAAAAACTTTATATTTAGAACAAGATACAGTAGTACCCAACTAATATGGCTTACCGATATACCTGCGCAGAAGATACATTTTCAAAGCGCGGTGTTTGCTATTGGTCGGCAGCTGCGCCATGGCAGCGCGCGCCGTGCGGAGGGGCGTGACTTGCGAGTGAGGCGGAACTAACAGCTGCACTGTATTATGAACCTTATAGTAGTGATCTAAGGTTGATTGTAAGTTTTAAGCATTATTTCGTTAATCTTCGGGGCCATACTTTCTTTTCTGTGCGAACGAAGATTCACGACGCGCCATATAAGTTGGGTAATACTGTACTTAAGATACTTTTGTTTGTAATAAAAGGAAACAATAAAGTTTTAAGGTCATAATTTCTTATTGTTTTAGACTGTTCATGTTTGTAAAACGGAGGAGGGCGTTGATATCTGCGACACAGTTTTATACTATTGTAGATGTCATCGTTTCAAATTTAATTAGTAATAGTGTTTTATGTGCCTCAAATAATTTTTTATCTTATCTTATCTAGTTTTAACTTAAAACGGAAATTCTGGCGAAAATAAGGTCTAAGTATAGAGTAAGAATATTATAGAGTGATAGCTTTAACAACTGATGATGATCACGAACAGCGGATGATGATCCTGAACTCGCCATAAAAGCAATTCACCGCCATGACGCCACTGTTATCAATACTCGAGAATTCTTGCGAATGCGTCTTCGTTAAAAATATACAAGTTTTTTTTTAACAAACAAATGTCCATAAATTATACTGTTCTATAATTCAAGTGACAGTTCTGATAATATTCTCATCACGGAACACTCCATAATGTTTTCTCCGAAGCATATAATATACGGAGACGAAATACTGCAAGCAGAGCACTTAGTGCAACCAACACATTCGACAGCTAGTTAATTCGGCTTCCATATACTACCGAGGAAGATAGTAAAACACCCAGTTGTTTGGAAGCACTTTTATGTTTTCTGTTCGTTAAGTTTTTACGAGTTTTAAAGAAATGAAATGCAGAAATAAGATACGTGGAGATGGTGCAAAAGTTTTACCTACTGGATAAACCTACAACACTTTTTAAACATTATTTTTACCAATAAATCATGGAATGAGGCCTATATTATAAATGGGGACTTAAGTTTCGAACGAGAATTGAAACATAGGAGTCTATTCTCAAGAATATATAGCGAAATTGAAAATAAATACAGCGTCAAGTTTTTAATTTCAATTGTTTTATCTTTTGATTGGTGTTCTAGAATATACGGACCTTAATGGTGTATTACCGTAGATGCCACGGTGGTCCCATATAAATTTTATCATGAACCACCATGGACTTTAAAGATATGATTGAAATCCTCAACGGAAAAGAACAAAAACATCGCGATTACTAGTCAATATTGTCGACAATTTATCAGTGATATGCTATGCATATCCTTGGTAATTCAGATATTGAAAACGCATAACTCAAAATTAAATAATAAAAACTTACAAGAAATAAAAACCCTTATTTGTATTGCCTTAGCTCAGTGGTAGTGCCGTCGGATGCCGCAAGGAAGGTCCCGAGTTCGAATTCTTTCCTCACACACGGTCATCTGATCCCAAACTAAGCAATGCAACAAGCAATCTACTAATCTAAGCAATTCTACAATAGGCATGAGCTTTCAGTATGGAAAACATCGCAAGTAAACTATAGCACGGTGGTAGGGTACTTTGTAGTACCTGACTGGCTGGCTACCACCCTCAAGTTGAAACCAGTAGTTAAGCACATAGGTAGCGGTGTGTACCGACAGCTGCACTTGAGATTTGTATGCTTAAACCTTCGTGTACATCATTAGGTACTTACCATAGTGAGATTGCAGTCAAACACAAGTCTTTTCATAATAATAACAAAATTAATCAATAATAATATAGATAATTAAAATATAACCTACTAAACTATTATAATCAAACATCTTTAACATAGATAACGGTGTTCAACCTCTGCTTAGTATGCAATTGAATCGTCAGAGTATAAATACGTAATCACAAACCCTTCTCATTCAAGGGGTATCTTGTTTCCTCTTTGTAAGAGCTGGGTTCCGTAACTAAGTGGCAAAAAACAGAACCTTTTTAATTTCATCCATTACACCCGTCCAACTGATATAATACAACCTACTACTTGTAAATAGTACGTATATGTATAGATACTTACACCCATGTATATAGGTATACACACTCAGAACAAACTCGTACTCGGCTCAGCAAAGTCCTAAACTATGTATACGCTACATAGAAATACATAGATTTAAAAAGATAGTAAAACAGAAGACAGAAGTTATGCAACAAAGAGTACTACAAAGTTTCTGATTTTGTAGATGACAAGAATGCATTTGAATGAATTGATCGCTTCACAGGCTATTGTTATATACCATCATAAAGTTATATTTGGAACCGGTGTAGAGTCATTTTGTTAACGTTCATAAGTGCCTTATCAAGGCCTAAATTGAATAAAAACTTTTTGATTTTGATTTTGAAACACAGGTGTATGCCATTAGTGGTAATCGAACGTGGCAGTCAGTGTATTTATATGTCCATAAATATACTAGGACCTATCTTCTGTCTGGCACACCCTTTGCTTCAATGTCTAGTACATTTTATCAAGTAATGATAATGAATTCGAATAAGGTACAGCGATCCCGCCAGTAGTTGTCGTTATTAATTTATAAGTAACAAGTTAGTAAAATAATAACAATTTCCTCTTATTAGGAATAGATAACAATTTTCGCGATATTCCGGATATAGTAACGAGATAAAAAAAAGATTATTGTGGGAAAATATTATCGAATGAGAATTTAATGTCGGATTCATCAGGGTTTTATTAGCATTCTGAGATTCTGAGCCTAGCGACCGCAATGCGGCCCGTACCAGACCTTGACTCTGTCTACGAATATAAAGATCCTTTGTATAAACTATATTTTTTTTGTTATGATAATAGAGAAAGAATACTTTGCTCTCTTTGGATATCTACTATTCTCATAATGCTAAGTGATAATGAGGCTTCAAGATGGCTATTAACAAAGCGTCGATTTGGTTCTATTCATAATAAACATTCATATTCTTTAATTTTGTGTTCGAGTTCTGAATATAATAGGTATGCTAATATACATTTTTACAAAGCAATATGGCGCCGATTATGTTGAAAATGGCACTAAACTATTTTTAGTCACGTCACATCTCTTTCTTACAAACATTATTGAAAAAGTATAGAACATATTTAAAGCTGTCAAATTAGTCTTTGCCGTCTTCATTTGCGGGTATTGAGACGTAACCGCGATAGATGGCGACTAAATTTAACAAGCATTGGACTAAATTTGACAGGATTAAATTTATTACATCCTTTTCTTATGTTCTTTGTTACAAAGAGACCTAGTGAGACTAAATTACTTTAGTTGTAAAGAACAGAATCAGCACCAATATCTAGCTTAGGTTACTCTTAATTTAGTAAAAATCTTAATTGGATATGCATTAGGAAATCAATAGGCATCATCTCCAAATTGTTAGGATAAAGAGGACGTTATGTAACTGTTTATTAATATTTGATTATGATAGACTACGGTTAGATTCAATTAAATATAAAATATTTATTTACCTTGATAATATTGGAAATATTTGTACAATTATTGCATAAGTTGAATACTTACGAACAGGGACTGCTGATGATAAGGACTTACCTGCAAAATTAAAAAGATAGATTTACAACTATGCATGAATAAAAAAACATTTTAAATATAAAACATAATATTTTAGAGTTACAGAAATTGTCATTTTGTTGCTAAACATATAAATCACGTATGTATATTATTATAATTATAACATAGCTTTCCTAAATAATAAGCTATCTAGTACATGCAAATAAAGATAGATGAATAAATAGCTAATTATACGTACACCAGAATCCTGAAAATTAAAATAATATTATTAATAGCATAACATAACAACGAAAAGCCTTTTCCATTTTGCATCCTGTAACATTGAGGGTAATACAAGCGTTTAAAAATCACAAAGCGAACCTCAAGTGAACTGTTTGTGTGAGCATTGATACAGTCAAATATCTACTTTGAAATCAAATTGTTAGAGTTACGTTTATATTGGCACGTTTATAGTGCTGCCCTCGGCTCTTGTTGTTTGAAGTATTTGTCTGCAATGCAAGGGGTGCTCCACTCTTTAAACGTTTCACGCGGTGTTCAAGAGATGGCGCAACAGGTTACCACGTGAACTGTTCAAAATAAAATTATACTTTCTTTTACAATAAATAAATATTAATATTACTTTATATTAATTCCGACCCTCAAGTAAGGGGCCGATAAGTATTTTATGAAAATCAAATCGTATAAGCAATAAACGGAGTAATAAATAAAGGAAGCAGAGGCGGAGTTCAGTGAAAACTTTATCAACACATAATAAAAAGTACCTGGGTGACCGTGCTTTACTCGGAAACTCGGAATAATGCATTTTCCCATAGATGACACCTAGCTATACCGATTTTTCGCCCCCAAAACCCGGATATAGCAAATTCCATCTCAACCTATTCATTCAAACCAGACAATCAACCAGTGAAATATTTTGCCATACACGCTTTCATTCAATATTTTTGTACCCTATACACCCACGAAAAATAAATATTGAAAACGAAACTTTGTATGCAAATAAAATTGCATTTTAATAAATGTGAATATTTATTTTTTCAATTGAACGTGCCTTAAATGTAAATAAACATATTTGAGTTCGATGAATACTTGAATAAACCTACTGTCAAAATCCTTTTATTATTGTACACATTCATAGATCGATCTCTGTGTATATATTCAACATCTTTGTCTTTAAAAAGAGTTTTGTGCTAAACTGAAAGAACTATTATTCTAGTATGGTTATAATTACCTACGTAGAAAAAAAAACTCTCATATTCTGTAATTACTATTATTATGCTATGTATGTTTGTTAGTTTTTCCTAAAGAGACTAAAATAATGTTTTTAAATAAGAAAATGATGATTTCAAGTTTATTAATGTCGTCTTTAGATGACACCAGGTACGGATTATTTTACAAGATAATCTTCCTTATTTCTTTTTCAATTCTTTTATCTTTATTGCGTTATGTTACGGTTAGGTACATACTTATATAATTGACTACTTATTTATAAGTCAGTTTTGTTGGTAAATAATTGATAATAATATGTTTATTAGAATAAATTAATAATAATAAAACTAAAACCTTATAAAAATCAAAAAAATACTCAATCACTATACAAATATGTAGTACCTACCTTGAATTAATCATCATACATTAATAAGTTATAAATGTAATCATTCATTCCATGATTATAATGGTAGGTATCACCTCACCTCCCTAATTTAGTCGATATAATAATAATAATAAGTTTATGATATATATAAATACGCTATGTCTGTTTAGCTTTTTTTCGAGTTCGTTTGAAAAATAATACTACTATTCAAATACATTTTGTGAATGTGGACGTACAACGAGCCTATAGTCCCCGGTGGTCAAAAGAGGATCTAACGACGCCATTTTGAAATGTCAATCGCCATTGGTCAACGGTCGCCGTTATTTCTACATACAAAATTTCGCACTCTAATTACGACTACACTCATAAGAATTAGATAGAGCTAGACGTAAGATGAGATTTGTAAATAGGATATACTGACAATTTCCTCTTAAGCTTGCGGTTAGATTAGCTTGAAATGGGATGAGGTGTTCCAGGTTCAATTTCCGTACTTTTCGCAGCGCAATAAGGACTTCTACAATTTGAGCTGAGGTGACATTTATGATTAATGGCACGAAAAAGTTTATAAGTTAGCTATAAGTATGAGAGTTCTTATATAAAACGTATAAGACTTCAAAACAGTGTCAGTTCCTAACGTCGTTATACCATACTTTAGTGTACCTACTATGAAGGCGGTTGAAATTATTCGGTAATAATTTATCATAAAACAGCTCTTCAATTACGACTAAGTATGCGTTGTATAATTAAACCTTGAATAAGCTCTTCTTCTGAGGTTATCGAGGAACTGTTCTTATTTCTTTACAGGTAGATTTCAGCTTATCAGGGAGTTATATTTTCAAATACTCGACAAATCTTACATCATAATTTCAATCTTTTTTTTGGTAAATTGTCACTCATTACAAGATTAGGAATTAATAAATTGGATAAGAACTGCTGTGAATTCCATTAGCAATATTGCTTCCTTTTTAACCCTTCCTTTTTATTAAGGTTTCGTAACCGAAGGGTGCCAAACGGGACCCTATAACTAAGACTCCACTGTCCGTCCGTCCATCTGTCAGCGAGCTGTATCTCATGAATGGTAATAGGTAGACAGCTGAAATTTTCAGATAATATGACCTATTACCACTATAAAAACAAATAATAAAAATGAAATAACATTAGAAATTAAAGGGGGCGCCCATACAACAATAGTAGATTGTTACACGAGGGTTGAAAGGAATTGATGCACTCTACTTTTCATTTCGAATATAAGGAAAGTAAAATATAGTCGTTTTTTGTAAACATTTATTGATAATAGTAACATGAGTAGTAAGTACCTATTTAACATTAATTGATAAGTTAGAACAATTTGTGAAATTTAAAGTTAAAATTTTGTTCGGAATATTTACGCTATTTGACAAATTTGGATGTGTTGAATTTCTGTAAAAGTAGGAGACTCCAGTATTTGATTAGGCGGTGGAATCCATGGCGCAGACTCCCTTGAAGTAGTTGGTTGAGGCTAAGTAGGGCGTAAATTTAGTTATATTTTTTAAATTTATTCCCACTTAGGGAGGGAAGCAATTACTATGAGTCCTTCCCGTCCAAAGGTGGGAAGTAGCATCTTCAACCTGCTACTCGGATCAAATAAACACTACTTTCTGAGTATGAGAAATGAAAACGTCTTTTTTTGGTGTTTTGTTTTCATAGCACAATGAGTAAGTTAATATTGTACAGAACCCTCCGTTTGCGAGTCCGACTTGCACTTGGCCGTCGATAACCTAGCGGCATAAAGTGAGCTGAAAATTACTTGCTTTATTATTTTATTAATTTAATCTAGTAGGTATTGGAATAGAACTCTTCGTTGTATATCGTGAGATACAGTGCCTGTCATCTTGCAGTATATTATTCTTTATTCCTATGTGGAGTGAGTTCATTAAAATGAAATTACTTTATGAATAACTTTATTTACCTATTGTTTACAATATTGACAGTCGATTAAAGAATCCTTGTTGCTACTCTCTTCACGAGAGGCTAGACAAGTGCAAGTGCTTGCAACGTTTCAATAACAAGATTATGCAGCAAGTACAAATTTAATTAGCGCGCTGCAGATTGGGATCGTTTTCTTTACACTTTTTTAATACAGAATGTAACGTAGACTCGAAAATGAAATGATGGTTAAGGTAATCCCAAGCTAGCTAGCTAAACCCAAGCAAACTTCGAGACGTTTATTTTATTAACCGAGGAGGAGGTTTTCAATTCGACTGTATATTTGTATTTAATTTGATGTATTTAACAACGATTTCACTGTAATTTCCTACAAACTACAACAACTCATTTGTGAGCTACATAGCTATATGTTGTCAGTAGTATCGTAAAAAAACCGACTTGAAAAAATGGAGGAAGTCCTCAATTCGTCTGTATATACCTACATATTTATAGGGTTTCGTAACTCAAAAGAAATTCTTCCCTTTGTTTTCCGTCTGTCTGTCTGCCGGTCTGTCTGACTATCCGTCTGTCTGTCCGTCTGTCAAGAGCCTTTTTCTCAGGAACGAATGGAGATATCAAGCTGAAAATAATATCAAATACTCAGGTCCACAATCCATTGGAGCAGTGAAAATATCAAACTTCTAAGTCAACGCAAAAAAAAGATACGGCCGTTTATGCGGCATATTTTGACGACCTAGAATTATGAAATTTGGCAAGAAGCAAGGTCATGTAGCACAAGTAAAGGAAGAAATCCGAAAAAAATATTTTTTTTATAAAAATAACATAATCGGATAAAAGGGGAAAAATCTTCGAACCTCGATTCCCGTGATGAACGAACATACATTTACATACCTACAAGTCTGTACGGAACTCTCGGTGCGACTAGCCGATTCGCACTTTGCCGTTTTTATACAGGGTAATTTTTTTTTCTATCCAGTGAGGGCAACTTCTGAACTACAGGTCTTAGAAAATAATGCCGAAGGGAACCCTGAGCTAAATTTTTATGAAAATAAAAATGCCATTAAAAAATGAAAAAAAATATGTGATTTTAATTTTTTTCAAAATTTTTTGTTTTCTTTTTCTGCTTCTACTTCACAATACGAACAAAATTATGTATGACAATCTTGGTCTGAAGTTGCTAGAAGTTATCAAAATTGACCTCAAACTTGAGAGCAAGATTGTCTTACATAATTTTGTTCATATTGTGACGAAGAAGCAGAATTTCAAAAAAAATTTTTTTTTGAAAAAATTCAATTCTTCGAAAATACTAATTTTTTAAAATAAATTTTAATGGCATTTTAATCTTCTTCAAAATTCAGCTCGGGGTTCCTTTCAGCGTTTTTCTCTAAGACCTGTAGTTCAGAAGTTGCCCACACTGGCTAGACATAAAAATTCGCCCTGTATATGATCACCAATTACTCGAAAACGGATTATCCGATTTGGATGGATTAAACTGTATTATATTACAGTAGCTTCCACGGTGGTATCATATAAAATGTATCATTATCTGCTCTAGAGAAACTGGTAGACAGATACCTAAAAGAGGGACCACTTAAAGTATTTCCTCTACATAAACTACAGTGCGCCTACAGCCCTGGCAATTCTACGGAAACGGCATTGCACTATGTTGTGAGTCGAGCCGAGGCTGCGCTAGAGGGACAAGAAATCTGCGTAGAGGGACAGGAAAGCTTTGTTTCCTCGACATAGAGGGAGCCTTCGACAAGACAACATTTGAGTCCATACACATTGCTGCAAAGGAACATGGCATCAATGATACCATGTGCAACTGGATTGACTATATTGCTGAGAAGCAGGATAGTCAGATCGGAACTGATGGGAGACAGACTTAGCGCAAAAACAACAAGATGTTGTCCGCTAGGCGGAGTGCTGTCACCATTATTGTGTTGCTTGGTAGTAGACTCGCTACTTACCAAATTCAATACCGGACCATTCTACACAGTAGGCTATGCAGATGACATAGCTATAATGGTTAATGGTAAATTCCCGAATTCTCTGGATTATTACAACAGGCATTGTATATAACAGAGGAATGGTGTACAAAGAACTACCTCTCTATTAACCCAAGCAAAGCAGTCATTATTCCATTTATGAGGAAGAGACAACTAGGAAACTTAGGAGAGCTCTCCCAAAAAGGAATAATAGAAAAAGGTCCAAATCCCTACAATAGAGTACTGGACGAAGTGACTCGATCCACCAGAACGATATAGTCTGGTGTGGTACACTGATGGATCCAAAATGGAATCAGGTACAGGAGCGGGAATATTCAAAAGGTTACAAATGTAGCAAAAGCTTAGGGAAGGTGGCAACTGTATTCCAGGCAGAAACATATGCCATAATAACCTGTGCTCAAGAGAATATAGATAGAGGAACCAAAGGTAAATCCATATATATTCTTAGTGACGGTCAGGCTGCAATCAAAGCAATGGCATCTTATAATGTGGACTCCAGACTTATTCTGGATGCTGTCGAAACCCTAAACAACCTTGGGAAGCATAACAGGGTAAGACTGATGTGGGTCCCTGGGCACAAAGGAATCCATGTTAACAAAGTGGCAGATGAACTGGCAAGAGAGGGCTCAGCAAATGATTTTTTGGGTCCAAAACTATGTGTAGGCATATGGTCGATATCGACGTGTCTCGTAAAAGCCACATTCAGGGAGTTTGCAGATCACAGACAACGTACACATTGGCTGTCTAATACCGGTCTACAACACTCCAAGAAATTCCTAGGCTCTACGTTCAAAGCCCAATCGTTCAATTAATTCTGTTATAGGTACCTATCCTATGGAACACGTCGTGCTCTTGCTTTGCATTGATGTTTTTATATAAATATAATATAGCAGCATTTTTATGTCCAATCTGTGGTAGGCTAGTGCCTACCTCCACAGATCTGGACATTATTAGGTTTACCACATTTATTACAATATTGGAGACTTCAAGTCGCCTAGGAGGCTTCCAACTAGCTTAACGATTAGTGATAACCAGCATCAACGGCTTTACGTGCATACAGCAACACGGAAAGCGCTCTTGTCAAAGCAGAGTTACATATCTTGTCGCCGAACTATTCTTAAAAAAATTAATCGTTCATTAGGACTTCACCATTAAACTAGACTCTAGACAACCTAACATTTTAAATTAATAAATAATAGTTTCGTTTGGGGTCAAAACAATGGGTTCCTGGGTTCCAGAGGCGCGCAGTTTAGTTGTCGAGTTGTCCAGACGAATATATAATTACTGCAAATAATTATTATAAATACTGCAGGAAACCAAAGAGCTGGCGCTTACCTCGGGCAACGCATTAGTCTTGCAATCAAACGAGGCAACGCGAGTCGCCAGCTTTTTGGGAACCCTGCCTGTAGGCTGCGATTTTATTTTTAATTATTTCCTTGTAGGTAGGTAGGTACTTGTATATTGTATTGTTTGTATAATTTTAAGTTTAAGTATAGTTATTATTTTTTTCATGTATACTATTATGATTATGTTAATTATATTATTATTTACAAAACCAAAATTGTATAAATATAGAGAATTTTATAGTATTTTTTATAATCATCAAAATCCATTCTTGGTTTTGTATATTTTACATCTTCGCACATATCGAATACGAGTCAATAGAAAACATAGGTAACAGTAAATAACTAAACGACAGTAAAATTTTCCACGAAATTAAAAACACTGTGTCAAAGGCAGTCTGTACTTATAATTGATCATCAATAATTAAAAATATTCTAGATACTGGGATACTAATTTACAGGAAGCGAATTTAAATCTAATATTTCTTAGATGTTACCTAAATCATATTCAATAGAGCAAATGCAAGTCGTAATTGCGATGAAATAGAGTTTTATTAATTAATTACAGCAAAGGCGTCTGAGTACAATAGAAATAAATAAAAGAAGAAAAAACTGTATTAGCCTCGCTCCGTATAAAAATTAATTAAAACATAAAGAAGCTCTTTTGCTCAGTAAACCGTGAAATTCCTGTTTTCTTAATAACTTATATAAGGTCAGGAAACAATGCAATTGTCCAACATTGCTGTGAATAGAGTGAAAGAGCTAATAGTACTTACAAAAAAATTATGGAGCGATTCTCACTTCGCCCCTGGAACAAAGATGCAAGTCAACTTGCGTATTTTTTTTGATTGCACGAAAAATCAAGAAAAAAGTAATACATATTGTAATTTTTTTTCATAATTTTTATCTTCAAAATGAAGGAATTAAATACAAATATGTAAAATTTGCAACATTAAAGTATTTATATTTCCATCATAAAAACGAAGTTAATTTTTGCACTTAATTATTCACTAAAGTTCCATATGACTAATAGCATATTCATACTTATATACATTTTGAACGAAGACTTAAAATAATATTTTCGAATAAATATAGCTGCATACTTGTTACACAAGCGAGTATCTCGAGGAAAACCTATGTAAACGACACATTGAATGCACTACTAAATCAGAATGCAAATAAAGAGTTATGTGCAATAATATCGAACAGCGAGACTTCCTTAACATGTCAACAATGCAATATTCATAAATACTCCATCAAGTGTTTCGAGGAATAATTACGCAACGTTCCTTTTTAGGTTTTTCTCAATACACATTGAGTACATTTAAAATATAAACACGTAGGCCCCTCACAGGTAGTTTTAGTTATCTTCTGATGTATACTATATATTTCTAATAACATTGATAAATTTTTATAACAGTTTTTTATGCTTCTGAAAAGTTGACACTTTTCACTTATAACATTCTACCAGGAAGGGTGCGACTTATGCTTTTTAAACGATATTTATTTTGATATTACGCCCTTGGTATTCTATACAAGGCTATTTTATTTATTGTTAGGTACTACTAAAGCCAAACATATACAGCAACTTTGGAAGCTTATTGACTAATAGTTGAATGTTGCCCTAGATGGGCTAATATGTGCACCACGAGAAATTATCTCGACAAGTTCTCTCATCTTAAACTGTAATTATTTTATTTTACTCGTACAATCGATTTTAGGGTACATTGAACACTAATCAAAAGTAGAGTTAACGTAACGTCTACTTGTCAGTTGTAGAAACCCATCGAAGAAAATTCACTTTAGCGTAGTAATACCGAGCAATCGGATTCCGCAACTAGTGCATCGTGTGTGTGATTTGGCCAATCAGAGTGCATTTGTCCGTGATTTAGCCAATCAGATCGCTTTGTCGATAGTGAGTAGTGAAATGAGGATTATTCACGTTTTTTGTCGAGTACGTAGATTTGTAGCAGTGTGAATACCAATAAATACTGTGAAAAAATATCAGAATCGGATCAAAAATGACGAAGATACAGCGATTAGATGCAAGAATCTCAAAAACGCTCGCTCCCGCTTGTACATCGTCATAATGCTGCGACCGCGCAACTCTCAGTCAGTCTGTTTGTAACCTTTTCACGGCGATTGAAATGAAAGGGAGGGAGATAGTGGAATTAGTGGAGACGGTCAAAGGATACTTTTTTCGTGACGTGATATTATAAACTAGCTGTCTCCCGCGTTTTCACTCGCGTTTCCAGGATAAAAAGTAGCGCATGTCTTTCTACATACCATATGCTATCTGCATGCCAAATTTCATCGCGATTGATTTAGCCGTTAAGGCGTGAAACGTATGAAACAATCTCACATTAATAATATTAAGTTAGGAATTAAAATGCGAAGTTTATTTATTGGTTGGTCTTTCTTTCACGCAGCAACTGATTGGCGTGTTTTTTTTCCTGACGAACCGGTATTAGAGTCAGACTTTTCATAAGTGCCTGTGAAGGTCTTTTTGAATAAATGATTTTGAATTTTAATTTTTATTTTATTTTTTTTATTTTTCTTTAGCCAAATTGCAAAAACGAAACCCTTCTAAATTCGTGTTGTCCATATGGTTCATAACACACTACGCGTATACGATAAGATATCTGTATCTGAGTGCATATCTTTCAATATCGCTCCCTATGAAATTCAATGAAGCAAAACAAAAAAAACGGCTTAAAAAGGTCTGATAAAAATTTGCTTGCTAATTTTATTCTGTTTGTGACAAATGTTAACCATGAACGATGAGTGGCCAATTTCAATAAAATTATGCTATTCAAATCCATGACTATTGGTGTGATTAAATATATTATAGTCTTTGCTTGGTCTGTACGCGCCTTTATGTCTGGTCTGACAATGTATCGTGCATGAAGGTATACATTTTATCGATCAATTTAATCCTTAATTATTTTTTAAGCTGTTTCAATATATTTTACATGCAACAGTTGCATAAAAGACAAATTGTTTTGATATTTTATTTTAACCTCTGATAGCACTACTTACAACTTTTTTACGTCTTGAACTTATATCTTATTCGCTGTCCCCCACGGTTTACCCACGTTCCCGGGATAAAAATGTCCTTCTCCATACCATAGGCTATCTGCATGCCAAATTTCATGATGATCCGTTGAGTAGTTGAGGCGTGAAGGCGTAACAAACAAACTCACTTTCCCATTTATAAGTTAGGATTAGGATTATTTACTAGCTGCCCGGCGAGACTTCGTTTGCGTGGTGTCCTACCCTATACTCTACCCTCGCACAACTTAATTTATTTATTTTTCCGTCTAAAGTATTAGAAAACTTAAAAAAAGATGGATGAAATCGGTAAGTCGTTCTCAAGTTATGGCGAGAATATGGTAAATAGGGATTAATTTTTATATACATATATAGATAGATAAATATTTATTCTCATATGCCAAAATATCTGTCATTATACTGTCAGTCTGTGCGCCATCCTTGCGACGACGAGACGTATTGCGGCGAAGGTGAGTGACTACGATCCACATGTCGTTCACTAGCATCTCAAGGTGAGGCGATGAGCTGATGTTACTGTATATGAAGTTTCATTCAAAGCGTACTGAACGCCTCGAGCTGAGGCGCTGCAGATCGAGTGGTGGGGCGCTAAGTCTGCGACAACCTAAGTCTGCTATCACGAGATGCGACCACATTCGAGCTTATCGTATAGACATGTTGAAATTATTATTATTCCGCAGTGTATACAAGTATAAATCTGCAGATAGCTTTAATCTTCTTGTTAATTCCATATTCATTATGCTCTTGCGACGTGTTCTTGTCATTAAGGAATGGCTAAATATGAGATCGCTTGGTGAAATTTATCTCGTCGAAGTTAATAATGAGACACTTGTTTATTAGTCTATACGCCTATATAAGCCTACGCTAGAATGATGTTCCTTCTGCTATTTGCTATTTAGTAAAAAAAAATATTATTAAATTTTTTGGACCTTCATCTCGGCATTCGACATCACTACCGCACTGAGAACAAAATCATTGTTCAGTTTTTATTATTTCAGAATATCCTGTGAAAGTAATTGTGTAGATTTTGCTACCAGTACATGTGCGTGGCAATGATCGACCAGAATCTACATTTACCACTTTTTTGAAGACTAGTCTTTCTCCCATAAGTATAGTGGGACCTGTATATACCTATATAATGGTATTTTTTATACTTATTGCCGTGCTAGATCCGTAGTTCCGGTCACGTTGAGTTAATCACATGGTAGGCTACTGCGGATGTGCTGGTTGCACGTGTTGGTTTGCTCTATTCAAGTTTAAATTGTAGCTGAGGATTTCTTCTTTTTACCCGACTGAACCGGAAGGATGGTTATGTTTTTCGAGTATATGTATGTATGTTTGTACGTCTGTTTCTTTGGCACGGTCTGCAGCCTAAACGGCTTGATGGATTTTAACATATGAGGTGTCGTTAGATTCGTCTTAACTGTGTGAGTGACATAGGGTATATTATTTTTATATGGCATAACTGAATAAAAAAGAGGGGGGTATTAAAAACAATAATGGTTGTTTTGTTAGCTTTACTTTGCACAACTCATTCATTAATAAAACAAAAAAGTCTGAAATAAATTAAATTATTAAATAACCAAAAAACCCGACTGTAAAACAAAAAATAACTGAAAGAGAAAAACAAGCTCTTCAATCTACAGAATTTTGAATATAACTTCAATTTTATAAGGTATTGCAGTCGGGGATAAACAAATATTACAAAAGTCTATTTTGCCTGCTTGTCAAGTACCTAGCAAGCTGTTTAGCCTGGGTGTCTTGTGGAGGCTATTCTACCTTGGAATACTATCTGGAAGTAGGTTTATCACTAAAATATAAATTAAAAAACTTGAAGTCGTGCTACCTAGAGTTTTATAGATATATTAATATAATGGTAACCCCACAGAATGACCTCAAAAATATGTTTTCATTTCCCATTCTACCCTCACAACTATGGTCGTGTGTTTTTTATAACTGGTTGTTTTTTATGACTATGAGAATATTTATTTACTACAATTTTAATCACGTGCAATAGTTTCTGAGAAAAGTGTATGTAACAAATAGATACCAAGATGATTCCATAAGCTTTCCGTTTTCTGAAATAAAACTAATCGTAGCAGGAATAAGGTTGTAAAAAAGATTTTGCTTTTATGTAGAAATCGTAAATGACCCTCCGAGTGTTTTAATCTGTTTACATTTCTAACTTCGCCAAGATGTTTTACACTGGTAGGTATGTACTTGGTATTACATTTTATTTTTGGCTACGTTCCAAGTAAGATATTTGCGTTTCGTATCTCGATAAGGAAAATCTGAATCCCTAATTCTTATGTCGTTTTGCGATGACAATAAGTCCACTTATTTAGTTCTAAAAACCATAAAAAAATCTAAAAGGAGTAAAGAAGAAATTAACTTTAAGGCGCCGATTCCACAGAGAGAGTTCTAGAGTTCCGAGTTCTGCATTCCGTGTTGACTATTGTGCACACAGCAAACAGTCTAGAGTTCTGCAATATTCGCTACTGATCGTACATCATACACTTTTTTTACTTTCAAAGGCCCCACATAGCTTACAGTCAACGCGGAATGCAGAACTCGGAACGCGGAACTCTAGAACTCTTCCCTATGGGATCGGCGCATTATATAATATAGTTACAGGTAGTTAGGCTTTGAAATCACTACGCTTTGTATCTAGCTCTTGTCATCGCGTATCTTTATAAGTATTAATATGTATATACAGGGTGTTTTTTTGTTCAGCGACAAGCGACCCAGGAGCGGTAGTACAAGAAATACATTTTCCAAAAATGGACTTAATTCCATTAAATACTGTAAATGCGTTGAGAAATACCTTATTCAATTTGAAATAAAATTACCGCAAAGTATGGTCACTAACCACGTGCACTGACTAGAGCTAGGCGCAAGCCGCCATTGCCCCACCCCTTTACTCCCTCGTACTCCCTTTTAGTATTACGTCTATATTTTAGCTTATTACATGATTTTCAAAATAATAATATTTTTTATTATTATAAAAAAATAAAGTATTTTTTTAATATTTGTTTTAGCACCAGTATCAGTTGTATTATCGACCCTGAGTCGCTCGTCGCTGACCAAAACAACAACCTGTATATCGTATTTGACCGAAATCTCAACATAGTGATGATGTGGCACAAAGCCTAGATGAAACTGACACTGGAGTGCAGAGACAGATCTAGATTAATAGAAACAGGTTTTTGATGGTAGCCGGCCAGGTGGGTACTACGAAGTACCTACTCTACCACTGTGCAAGTTGCACTTAGTACGTCTTTATGCCGCTGATCGTGAATTAGTCAAGTGTATATTTTTCTAGTACATTACCATATCTCAGAATATCAAAAAAGATTATCGGCTGTACAATTGCTTGGTTGTTAGAAACTTTGTCGCAAACTTGAAATCATTATAGTAGAGTCACATTATGCATATTAACTATGTATGTACAAACTTTTTTTTCATTTTTTTAATGCCATTTTTATTTTCTTCAAAATTCAGCTCATGGTTCCTTTCAGCGTTTTTCTCTCAGACCTGTAGTTCAGAATTTGCCCATACTAGCTAGAAAAAAAAAACACCCTGAATGTAGTAAATCAGTTGTCTGGTTTCCATAATACAAGCTCTGCTTAGTTTGGGATCAGAGCCGTGTGTGAAGAATGTTTCAGGATATTTAATATCCAGATTGAGAACAGAACACTATCTGTCTTATTACATGAGATGGTTTAATCCAAGTCTAGTAAAACCCAGGTTTACCCAGGTTTGAAGATGGTCCCGGCTGTATTTTTTATAATTATGACGTTAGAAACTGACGGATATATTTAAATCCTGGGTTTTGCTAGATTAGCATTAAACCATCTCACGTAATAAAGCGGTTTGGGTATTAGTTTGCCAAACGCAACTAAATAGGTACTCCAATTAGGTAGTAAAATTTTGTGCTAAAGTTAAACTGTATCATCAAGCCAAATCAGATAGATACATTGATTTAAATAGACTGCATACATTAAATATTTATCGGTGGAGCGAGTTACGGTACCGAAATGAAATCAATAAAATTAGTGAAAATATATTGCTGGAATTTACACAATTGTTTGAATGATTAGTAATTAAGGGGAAAGCTTTAAACAATATTTCATATCTTGTAGGATTTATTTGTAATAAAAACTACAAAAATGCATTGCATTGCATTAGCAGTTGCTGAAATATACCGCTGTGACAGTCAGACGCACGGAGTGACACCATAACACCCTTATTACAAAACATGGTTTAAAATAAAACCAGGTTTTAAAATAGCCTTTTAAGTTTTTGTTTCTGATCGCTAAAAAGACTACAGTTTACGTGGGTGGTAACTATTTAGTAATCTGTACTACAGTCACTTAAAAGAGAACAATATGAACTTCTAAGTAAAAAAATATAAACAATTTGTCATTCGTCCATAATGTTTTCCACTTTTCTTTTGTTCATTTTCACTTTTATAAATACCTATTTCATAAAAGATACTGCATATTTTATGATCATTTTAAATGTAATATTATTGACGATAAACTTCATATTTTCTACGTTTATTGGAACGCTTGTAGATTTTAAGCCTTATTTTCTTCCATGCTAAGCCGATTACTGAGTACCTATTATCGAGATAATTTTAAAATATGATAAGAACTTTTATATATTTCTCATCAAAGAGCTTTGTGATCTATTAACGATGAATTTCAGTGGGTGTATATTAAAGAGCAACTCATGGAGTTAAATATTAAAAAAAACTGTCTGCGTACACTATAATTGCTGAATTATACCGCTGTGTCAGACGGATGGAGTGGCACCATAAGGGTTACTTTTTTACCTTTTTGGTTCGGAACCAAGATCTACTAAGTAAACACGTTTTTACTTTAACAATTTGGGTAAACTTTACAATACGCCCCACTTTTTTAAGAGTATAGTAAAACGACAAAAATAAAAGATTTGATCAACTCCTTTATTTTGGACCTTAATTTAGTTTTTTGACAACAATTTGGCAATCATATAACTATAGCAGGAACTACAGATATCGTAATATTTGACTCTTTTTAAACATTCGATGGGGCGTTTTGTCAAGCAATATGCAGGTAATATGTCTAACACCTTTTTACAAAGTATAATCAATTTTTTAACAAAATAAACACCGATTGTGTAAAAGCCTAGGCTTCCTGTACTGTTATAATGTATATTATTTCTTAGATAGGTATCAGTTATGTCTTTCGACAATAATCTAAATCAAAACTGAAGTCAAAGGCGCGAGAATCGGGCCCCAGGCCCAAGTATATAAAGAATCAACGTCACCGGCAAACGGCAAATTTCAACAGCGTAATATCACCATATTTTTTTTTGGTTCAAACATTATTCATCATCATCATTAGCTTATAATATCCCACTGCTGAGCACAGGCCTCCTTTCACAAATTATGGTAAAAATTAGAAGATACTCCACCACGCGTGCCCACTGCGTATCGGTGGAGGTAGGCAGTGGTCAACCTACTGTTGGAGTTTTCAAGCCGCCTAGTAGGCCTCTAACTAGCTTAACGACTATCACAATTAACTGATAACCGGGACTAACGGCTTTACGTGCCTTCTGAAGCACGGAAACGCTTGATTTGAAATACCACTAGGCGGTCACCATCCACGTACCGACCACGATAGTGGTAGCTTAACTTTGCCGATAAAGAACGGTTTCATCAACATTTCTTCAAACATTATTATTTCGTTGACTTTAATATCATGTTTCGCCGAAACGCATAATCATATTCATGTCACTTGGAATGAGCCCGTTAACAATACACACTATGGGCAAACAGGAAAAATCTGGGGAGACTTTTCAGTACAATGTTTACTATCAACTGTTAGTAAAAGTTAAAATTCGACCGTAATTGATATTTTTTAAGATAGAAAAAATATTACTTTATACACTTCTCCATATAAACTTTATGCCAAATCTCACACTTCTCTGGGCACGCAATATGATTAAAAAGGTACAAAGATGTATCTTCTTGTATTATATACTAGTACCTGCTCGCGGCTTCGCCCGCGTGGCCTACAGGAAACAAATTATATTTTTTCTACAACAATAGAAGAAAACAAAACAACTGCATCCCGCTTTGAGCGTGGAATTATTAAAAACGCTGAGACACGTACAAATTAATTTTCAATCTTCAGCCTAAAAACAATTTGAAGATCCTAACTTCGAAACTGACGGACTTTCATACAAAACTTTCATCCCCTATTTTACCCCCTTAGGGGTGGAATTTCGAAAAACCCTTTCTTAGTGGATACCTACTCTTCACAAAGAATATACCCTCTAAATTTCATGTCTCTAGGACCAGCGCTTTAGGCTGTGCGTTGATATATCAGTCAATCAATCAGTTAGTCAGTCAGAACTTTGAATTTTATATATATAGATAGATAGGTACCTACCATATACGCAAACTAGCTTATAAAATTGAGCTGAAATAAGCAGAATCAATCTCTACACTTTATAAAACCTCCGCATTTAATTTCCAGCTAAATGTATCCATCCAATTAGCAGCAGTGAGTAGCTTATAAGAGATCATTGAATTCCCGAGTTATGCAAATAAATAGCCGTGCAATCGGTTGCAAGATTCTATTCTTGGAATTTGATAATAACATGATTGGAATTAAGGATTATGATTTAACTCTTCCTTGGATTAAGCTGTGGGATTTAGTATCTACCATTAACAATATAAATGTTTTAGACGTCATAATAATTTTAGTATGGATTAATAATGATATTTCGGATTGATATTTTCCACCACACCGTTTAGCTAATTTAGCTACAATACCTTACTTTTTTGGTTTGATACTAATTCATACATAAGAACTAGGTAGTGTTGCTAGGTATCCATTGAAAAAATAAAAATAAAACAGTGAAAAATCATGGCCCCCGACAAAAGCGAAACGATGTAAAACTGAATCTATCAAAGTTACTCTTGTACTCTGTTTTGCTCACTCACATGGGCAACAATACGTTGAGCCCTGCCAACTTAGCAAGTTTAACATTGTGTGAGTTAGATCGTCATCCCAGGCGACGGACAAGAAGCCACTGGATTATCTGTAAACAAACCATCATTATGGGATGGAGTGCACAGTGTGTATAAAACCCCCATACATTCAAGTAATATTAGAAGTTCGCGGAACAAAATAAACATTGTTTTTGAAAACTTGCCAAGTGAATTGCGAGGGTTACCGGATTGCATTGTTTTTCTACCTTCAACCAGGTTAAGACAAATACGCTGATAGATCAGACTTTACTTACCTGCACCCGGTGAGGTCGAAAAACTATTATCAGGGTCAATTCATTTGAAAACATTGGGTTATAATGGACTATTATAATTGAAAAAAAACATTATAATATTCTTAGTTATATACAGGTCATTGTATTGGTCAGCGACGAGCGACTAAGGGTCGATAATACAAATGATACTGGTGCTAAAAAATACTTTTTTAATAATAATAATTGGACTGTTTTACAAAAACCTTAAACCGACTTCAAAGTACACTAAGAAGTAATCAAATCCTGATCTGATGACAATGGGACCAAACGGGAAGCGTACCCTTTCAAATAAAAAAAGAATTTTCCAAATCGGTTAATAAATGACGGAGTTATGAGGTAACAAACATAAAAATACATTCGAATTGAGAACCTCCTCCTTTTTTTGAAGTCGGTTAAAAATAGTATTAATTGAAATAGACATAATACTCAATGGGAGTGCGAGGGAGTAAAGGGGTGGGGCGACGACGGCGGCTTGCACCTAGCTCTAGTCTGTGCACGTGGCTAGTGACCATACGATGTGGTAATTTTATTTCAAATTTAATAATGGAATTAAGTCCATTTTTGGAAAATGTATTTTGTTTTCTACTGCTCCTGGGTCGCTCGTCGCCGACCAAAAAAACATTCTGTATATTCATATCATTATAACGAAGGGTTTATGTTAGTTATGAATAAAAAACTGCCTTCAAAGAACACTAAAACGTATGAAATAAAGTCGTCAGAACTCTAATCTGACACGGCGGTACCATATGGTAAAGTATAGTATCGGACACGTCGTGCTCTTTCCTCTCGAGTTTAATATGCGTTTTCAATATCTCTCTAGATTTGTCACTGACCAAGGATTAAAATGATATTGGCCCTCATTGACCGGTGACATGTTGGTTATGATTTTAATTCAATAAACTTGAATGCAAAAATTTGGTTTGAGTTTCTGAGTAATTTATTTTTAGCTGAAATTTTTTATAGAAAGTCTGTACCTGATGTAGTCTTCAGTTCACCCCCTTCGGATGTATATACCCTTTCCATTACACCCAGTATAAGCCAAATATTATAATGCCGAACAAATAAAACTAAATAAAAAAGAATGAAAAACACGGAATTGCCCGCATTTTAAGAATGAACAACGTCACATTTTTATGAGATGAATCGAATGACCAACTTTTTAAAAGTCTCCGAAATCTTTACCTTTCCAAATACATATACAATAACGTATATACTGCATACCTACTACACGTGCATATAAAAGCGTGATACTTACGAAACACTTGCCGAATTGTAAGCAACTTTCCTCAGATACCCGGATGAAAGGAAAAAAACTAGATGGGTCTTTGTAGGCGTAACCCCTCTGTTAACCCGTCAAAACTGCACCATGTCTTTTATAATGTCTATAAAGATGAACAGAATATGTGCGAGGTAATTGTATGATAGTGTTGTTAATTTATAAATGATAGGTAAATTGATAGATTAGATTATTTATTTATTATTTTAGATTATTTAGTGTATTTTAAATTGACTTAGAACCACTTCCATCTCTACTTTTGACACACTCTAGCTAATATAGAGACAGAAATTGCTTAATTTTTTGTTTTGCTTACCTGTCAGCATACGCATAGTCTAACTTTAGTTGCTAATAACAAATTCTGACAAAAAAGAACATCTATGGCGCCGATCCCACAGATATCGGTCTAGAGTTCTGGTTTCCACGTTTACTGTAATCTATGCAGCGCCTTTGATCTTTGCACAGAGACCGCGGCAGTCAAGAGAACGCACGTTCTGCCAGAGCTCCATTATCTAAAGGTAGCAGGTCAGGTGACACGTCCGAGCTATCGTTGTCAAATTTGTTGAGTGGCACAAGCGAATTTTTTAGGGTACGGAACCAAAAAGTTAAAAAAGGGATCCATAAGGTGCCACTCCGTCCATCTGTCACAGCATTGCTATAATGTATATTATGTATTTCAGAAACCACTAGTCTTATTGATGTTATGTCTATAATAAATTTGGATGAGCGGTATTTAAAACTATTCCAAGTTTTAAATACCGCTCATCCAAATTTATTGCAAACGTAAATTAAAAATAATCTTTGCATAACGGGCCAAAATTTCAAAGTATGGCATCATATGAAAGGGCTATTTGTTTATCCCAAAACATGATTTTATTTTCCTTTATGTTGAGTAGTTTTTGACTTATGATGAAAAATTACAAATAATTTAAAAATTAAAATACCTTTCCCCCTAATCTCCGAAGTTCACTATGCGAATAATCTAAAATAATTACAGTTGATAAGCAATTATGTAAATAGTACAGGAAAAATAAGAACGAGGTAACTAACTATCCCATTATTTTATAAATATTTGTCCAATGAAGGTAGGAAGCAACCCTCGGTGCACGAGTCAGACTTAGACTCGTAATTGGCAGGCTTTATCTTTGTTTAAAAAAAAGTAATAATATTGCAGAAGACTAGAACTCTAGACTGCTCGCTGTGCGTACTCAAGAACGTGCGCTGTAGGACCGGTGCCTAAGGGTGTGTCCAGACACAACGAAGGACACAAATCTGCCGCGCGACTAGTTTGGATATACCCAGAAAAGATGGAAATGTTCGTGACGAACGTTCACGCAAAACGTCCAAATATAGCGCATGCCATTCGATGTGTCTGTACGCACCCTTACACTACCTTACAGCCCGCCTGATGGTAAGCGGTTACCGTAGCCATATGGACGCTTGCAACACACGAAGCATCGCTAACGTGTTACGGACCGTTCCCCCCTCCCCCAGGAGCTCTGGTGACCTTACTCACTCGCAGGAACACAACTTTACACAACATAAATATGTCAATTCGATATGTTTTGTCTGGGATATGGTATGTTACCTACCTCATATTTTGGTCAAATATGAACTGATTCCGATGATTAAAATACTTCAATCGTGATACTCGTGCTTTTTGCCAATTCTAAGGCACGAGATTGAAGTATTTTATTTATTGACATCAAAAATTGCCATCAGGATTCCCTTTTCTGGTCAGTGCAGCAGAAACGATTGGATACACAAATAAAAAAGAAACAAATTAACTTTTGACAAAATATAACGACGACTTCAAAAGGATATGCATGCGCTGTAAATTCAAAAATATTTTTGATCTCACTGTGAATCCTATTTTTGGAACCAGCTTTTTTTAACACAATATTCGAGTAGATGCAACTGCAAGTAACAACTCGTTGTAAATTAAACTTGATAGTCTACAAGACTGTCCGTCGTATATTATTTACGTTATGCTTTTTAAATATTAATAAATGTTTTGTGTGATTTTATTATTACTAATGTATGAAAGCAGTAGTTCAAAATAGTGTAAAAAATTACTGTATCTACAAGTTCTGTAATAAATATTATTAAAGGACATTGTTCTGCGTCCATACATGATTCGCCCCAGAACCAACAGCAATGAAAAAATGCTTGTAATATCTTAAATCACCTATAAATTCACTTCATACATAAATTAAGCAACGGACAAGCGGGAAAATCGCATAATTACAAGAAACGTAACAGATTTTGAGGTTATAATTGAGTAGTCAACAAAGACATTTAATATAGGTAGGTAGTATGTAGGAATGTATTTAGGTAGTCAATAATATTATTGATTTTCAATGCTCTGTGTGGTTTTAATATAGGTTCTTATAGTTATACTAGCAACCTGCCCCGGCTGCGCGTGGGATAGCAGTTTTATCTGCATGCACAGTCTGCATGGCATGTTTTTTTCCGGCATCTTCAACAATCATCATCATATTTCAGCCAATTTATTTAAAACCATAATGAATTATACCTAGACCTTAACATTCCTCATGAATCACTCAGTCCATTGGTGAAACCTGTATGAAAATCAGTTCAGTAGGTAGTTTTTGAGATTCTAGACTGACAGACAGATGTGGCGAGGGGATTTTTTTATAATATGTACATTGTACAATGATATTGAGACAAAAATAATGGAGGTAGTAACTTCTAGCTTCAGGATTCGTGAAGTACTTTGTATATCTACACATTATCATTTAGGTATACATATATTTTTAATAAGGTTAAATGAAAAATGACAAGAGATTTGCAGTAAATTATTTATTAGATCATCATCTACATTGGTACCTAATTACAATATTATTTAAAAATTGTGCCGGGGCAACATCTATAATGTGTTGGTTACCCTGTCCTCCTACACTGGGTGACTTCAAGTTCGCAGCGATGAACAACCACATCCCAAACAAACATTTTTAATGACCCACAATTCCTGTATCCTTTGAATCCTGTGTGGTAGCTGTGAGGGTTCTGTCTTGGAATAATGTATGACAATCACCACACTATGGTCATTTGCGGTTACCTGTAAAGAAAAAAAAAATACATTTTAGTAGGTATTTGTCATAGCTCTAAGTTAGTATTAGCAATGGCATATGATAAACCAATGAAAAAGTGAATCAGTGTGGTCAGATATTATGATTGTATATTAAGGACAAATAATTTAAAATAGAAGTAAACACTTACCACTTGTATTGGGACTTGTTGTTGTATTTCTTTATGAACGGCAGTATTGCTTCAGATATGACAGTGTTCTCTTACTAAATGAATACCACAATTGGCACATCACAATATATTACTTGTTGCTGGAGTAGCCCTTGAAGAAGATGAAGGTGAGGATTGCATGGCTGCATGATCAGCTCTTTGCCTTCAACTGTGATGAATCTGCTCGTTTTCCAACACCATGAAACCATCAGCAGTTCCACAATTGATACAATACACATACACTTTCCATATCGTTAATTAGTTTTTCATTATAAGCCGAGTAAGTACCTAAAATAAATAATAACAAAATAAAGCAATAGAATTGAAAAACAACATTATAAACAAATAAATCGAGAGTAAGACAATTGACATGACATGACATAAGAAATAATTAGGGATGCTCCTCGACTAAGGTTGCATTCCGAATTGTGCTGTAATCGGTTTGAGTGTAACCGATTTAGTTGTTATAAAATAGAATCAATCGATTTGATTATGGGGAATACTACTTTTTTATTATTTTTATAGTTGATTATCCGAAAAATATGTTGTGATAGAAGTCATAATAAACCATAATTTACATTCCATAACAGTAAAATAAATAACTAACTACACTTCTACCGATTATATTTAAATCGATCGATTCGATGTAGTCAGTAGGATCATCACTAACCGTATTTCGGTAAAGATGTCGGAGTGAGTTGTTACGATACTTTTAAAATATTCGTTTTTGATTCCCACTTGTCCGTTTGATATGAATATTTGCCACGTGAATAATAAAATATGTAAATAATTATGGTGTAAGTCATATGTTTGTTGGTTCTGGGGCGATTTTCGACATTGTCCTTTCTTATAAAGACTAAACGATATTTGATGTTAAATTAATAAAAATGATAAAATCTCTTTCAGAGTAAGGCGAGTAATTCGATGGCTACCCTTGACTGCTTCAATATTTATGTGCTATTTTCACTCCTTCCTTTTGTAATTTATTACCAAATTACATTTTGCAATAATCCTCTTAAGAGAGGGTGCGTTTTGTTCTAACTTAATCTGTGTTATTGACGAAAGAAGTTTTTTTAAATAATAATAATATTGTTATACTATATAAAATTGAAAAAAAGTTGTATCATTTTTATTGAATTAATAAATATGTGTATAATTAGAACAAAAAATACAAAGGTATCTGTAATGTAGGCATTGTATAGACTAGCTTGGATGTAAAAAGTTCCTTACGGGACGTGACCTCTGAAAAAAAAACATACATAATATTAAAAAAAGGACATATGACCTTGGTATATAAACTCCATATCCAGCGAGATTAAAATGAATTTCTGCATGGAGGTTTGGCTTTTACCATACTTTTGCGAGTTCTTCAGACTTCACTATATTAAGCTATTGAAAGATGTTACTTTAAGCTTTGGCATTGGAAATCACAGATAATAAAATAAATCAATATCTAAAATCGTACCCTATCTCTAAAGATGTAGGTAGAGTCGGACCCAGCTCTTCTGCAGGGCTATTTTAAAACGCTCGGATTCGATATCGGAAACGGATTCAAAAACTACCGAGACTATATTCCACAAATGCTTTTTTAATTTCCGAATTGAAATATTTTTGATGTTTCTTTACGGAAATATCAATTCGATTCATCGAAAAGTTTTCGGAAATTAAAATAGCAATTGCTGATATTCGCCTCGGAAATTTCTGAATCCGTCTCCGATATCGAATCCGACGTTTTAAAATACCCCTGCTGGTCTGTAACCATAATTTTGTACCGCTTTAATTGATACACGATTAGTTAGTAAATACGGATTACATAACCAGCGAACTGTCACCAAGCTAACGTAACAGCTATGCAACATCCATATTATAATTATTCCAAGCCATGTTGCCAGCGGCAATTCAGCTTCGATGAAGTTAGCCGATGTAAACTAGTTAACTATTTTTATATTACAAAAAAGAGCAATTCGTGCAATTTATAGTATGGGTGCTCGTGAATCATTAAAGGAATTATTTAAGGAAATAAACGTTATGACCGTACCATCACTTTATATCTATGAAAATATAATGTACATACGTAAAAACAAAGAAATGTATAAAACAAAAATGGAGACTCATAATATCAATACAAGACAAAAAGAGAAATTAGTTGTTCCGTATTTTAGACTAGCTAAAGTTCGTAAGTCATTTCTTGGCAATAGTGTGCGCTGTTATAACAAAATACCACTTGCGGTGACCAAGATGACTGATTTTAAATTTAAATCACATATAAAAAAAGTTCTGAAAGAAAGAGCTTATTATAAAGTAGCCGATTATATTGAAGATAAAGATGTCTGGAAGTAGGTAGCTGCACTCTGCACAAGTGCACCTTGCTCATACTTATACAAAAGCCAGTAGGTCAATAATTGTGTGTTTTGTATTTTTAAGGTTATTATTTTTTATTTATTTTCTTGTTCTTTTTTCGTCTGTATCTATGCTTAGGTATATCTTTTTTATTTTTAATTATTTGGAAAAAAAAGCCAAACATAGTCAGATTGTCCAAAAAATATATAAAAAATGTAACCTTGCTGAGTTTCTTGCCGGATTCTTCTCAGTTGAAGGCCGAGTTCCAAACCGGTGGTAACTTCAGTAAATTTGACCTTCATAAGTGCCCTTCTGGGGCCTAAATTGAATAAATGGCTTTGACTTTGACTTTGACTTTAACCTGAGGGTTACTTTCGACATATTCGCAGTTTCATATAATGCTTCCTATCTAAATTGAATTAGAAAATGATAAAACTGCTTCAAAGCTGCATTGTTTATACACCGTGACTTTTTATTCGTCTTAGAAACGCAGCCAAATGATGTACACTATGAATAGGTACTAATAAACAATTTTTTTTTTTTACATTTGTGTAAAGTGCTGTAGGGCATGGAAACTCATTCGTCACTTTAGCTATTTATTTAGTCACTATTTTCTCGATGCCATTGACGTATTTATATGTATGGTAGTTAATTCCTCGCTTTAGTAAAAGTTAAGTAGAAAAACAACAGGAATATATGAAGTTGTTAATTTTATTTATAATAATGTTTTTATTTTACGCAAAACCTTCTGTTAATTGTCTGACGAGTTTGGAAAGAGATAAAATGTGTTTATTTTATATTAGATGGCTAAGTGGTTACAGTCGCCATAATATTAGCCTCTACAAAGCCTGGAAGGTAACTAACAGGCTCTCAAGTGCAAATATATAAATAAATGAATATCCTGGGGGATTCCTCACACACGGTCATCTGATCCTAAGCAGAGCTTGTACTTGTACTATGGAAACCAGATAACTGATATTATGCATATACTACTTTTTGTTTGTAAATACATACTTAATATCCATAATTACACCCAGACTCAGGATATACAGACATGTTCATGCACACAAATGTATTTCCTGTGTGGAAATCGAACCCACGACCTGCGGCGCGTAAGGCCGTCAAACATACTACTACCGGAACATACAATAGAATTTCAAATTTCCTACATCGAAAGCTCGAGCTCATAATAAGATTGGAATTCATGACATTCGAACCGGCATTCGACTTCAATACTTCTGAGCTATCGTCGCTTAAAATGTCATGAGACTGAAAACTGTAAAATTTCATAAAATCTTTATGTGCGTGGCCTCAGTGCGTGACCAATAAAACTTATAATAATGATCAGACGCCGGTTACACAGCGCGCGTTCTTGAGTTCTGCGTTCACAGTTCTACGTTCCGCGGCCTCAATTGTACACACAGCGAGCAGTCAGAGTTCTAGATTTCTGCAATATTTGCTAACGATCACACGTCATACTATCTTTTTGCTTTGAACAAATATGGGTGCAGCGCAGATGACAGACCTCATTGCGCCGAACGTGACGCGCAAAAAATTCGGCGCACAACCCTTTGTGATTTTTTGTGTGCCACAGACTCCTTCGCACAAAAACTCCGTCGTCTGCGCTGCACCTTAGTATAACTTCCAGCACCTATTTAATATAATAAACTGCATATTTTATTACCATATAATATTAAATTGATAATAAACTACATTATTTTCTTCGTTTATTTGAAGTCTTGTAGATTTTAATCCTTATTTTCTTTTATGCCTAAAAACAATAAATTTTGTGATCTAAAAACAATAAATTTCAGTGGGTGGATATTAAAGAGCAGCTCATAGAGTTAAAGACTAAAAATAAACAAAAATTCCGACTGCATAAAATAAAAAACGCCTGCCAATTCTGAGTCTGACTCCCGCAGCAAAGGTTCCGACCTTCCCTAGACGGCGACGTATATCGATGTATATTTATCGGTTTGGGACATAAAATCCGGACTGCATAACTTTGTTTGTGAAGGAATTTTGATGATTTCGAAAAAACTATGCTCGTTAGAAACATCATTCTATATTTCTGCAATTGTTTATAAACTGTAAATTATTTCAGATTGTTTACATAGCAAACTTGAAATTGAAACGGGAATGGTATTTTTTGGTATTTTTCATGTTAAGTCAACAACTACGCAATTTAAAAGAAAATAAAAATCTTCTTGTGAATGTACAAATGAAGCCCTTTCATATGATACTCGATTCAAGAGCCATAATTTGAAATCCCCCGTTGCAAAGAAAATAAACATATTTTTAATATTTTTTCATTCACAATAAATTTGGATGAGCAATATTTCAAATTAATCCAAATTTCAAATCAATAGCACTAGTGGTTGTTGAAATATAGCGTGTGACAGACAGACAGACAGACGGACGGTTACCTTTTTGGTTCGGAACCCTAAAAATGTCGCAATCAATAAATTTTTCAGCGATTACTTAGATGTGTCACCTGACCTGCCAGCTTTAGAGAATGGAACTCGGACAGAACGTACGGTCTCTTGACCGCTGCAGTCTCTGTATGCAATGAAAAGGTGCCACATAGATTACAGTGAACGCGAAACGGAGAACTCTAGACCACTTTTATACATGTATATAACTATTATCGTAATAAACTAAATAATATCGTTATACAACAATGAACTAATATTAGCTACATATTTACAGAATGCATGCATCGACTTATAAAATTTATCAGAAATATATTACACGACGTGGTTGCATATGAAATGAAAACTATATAGTCGTTGCTTGTAAATAAATATTGTCTTGAAAAGAAATAAAATATCCCACCAAAAACATTTTTATGTAAAATGTCGCCGCCAAGACATATGGCTCGTACTGTCAAAAAATTATCAGATCTCATGTAGAGCCAAGCTTATAACTCTACATGCACTTACTCTACAAGCCCTAACGTCACCAACTCTACACCTTAGTCAAAATATGTGGCTTGGCCGTTTCGCTACCGTCACATGGGAGTAAGGTGAAAAATGTATTCACTGTTCATTACTTTTTTGTTATTCAATAGTTCTTGTAGTATTGAAACGGCCAAGCCACATATTTTGACTACGGTGTGTAGAGTTTGTGAAGTTAGGGCTTGTAGAGTAAGTGCATGTAGAGTTATAAGCTTGGCTCTACATGAGATCTGATAATTTTTTGACAGTACGAGCCATATGTCTTGGCGGCGACATTTTACATAAAAATGTTTTTGGTGGGATATTTTATTTCTTTTCAAGACAATATTTATTTACAAGCAACGACTATATAGTTTTCATTTCATATGCAACCACGTCGTGTAATATATTTCTGATAAATTTTATAAGTCGATGCATGCATTCTGTAAATATGTAGCTAATATTAGTTCATTGTTGTATAACGATATTATTTAGTTTATTACGATAATAGTTATATACATGTATAAAAGTGGTCTAGAGTTCTCCGTTTCGCGTTCACTGTAATCTATGTGGCACCTTTTCATTGCATACAGAGACTGCAGCGGTCAAGAGACCGTACGTTCTGTCCGAGTTCCATTCTCTAAAGCTGGCAGGTCAGGTGACACATCTAAGCAATCGCTGAAAAATTTATTGATTGCGACATTTTTAGGGTTCCGAACCAAAAAGGTAACCGTCCGTCTGTCTGTCTGTCTGTCACACGCTATATTTCAACAACCACTAGTGCTATTGATTTGAAATTTGGATTAATTTGAAATATTGCTCATCCAAATTTATTGTGAATGTTGATGATCATCAGTGAGTCAGTGACGAAATCGGAGTTTTTTAGATATCAATAAAATCTAAAGTATAAGAGCTATGTTATTGAAAATTAATATGTTTAATAAGTTTACTATTGACATCATGTCCTGAGAATTTTGTTTATCTGGTATAATCCAAACCCAAGTTATGAGGGTTCAAAAAAACGACGAAGCGCTTCGAGAAAAGGTAGGTAGTGCCCTTTCGCTTCGCTTGGCTGTCTTGGCGGGGGGCACTTCCGTGCCCCCAGATTGAGAATAATACATTCTTTCATTATTTTTAAAAAAACAACTGGTGGCAATGTTTATTTAGATACGTTAACAACCGGTGGCATCAAAACAAAACATTTTCGGCCTTACTCATAAACGCTATTTAACTAAATCTACTGAATAAATGGTCAAATAAATAACGTCATCTTGCTGTCATTTTCAAACCAGTTGACGTTATTTAGGTGACCACTTAATCAGCTTATTAGTTAAGTAACGTTTTATGAGTAAGGGGGTTTATGAATTCGTATAAATGTTATCTTTGATTGCTTCATGAAAAAATACATTCTCAAGTAATTTTGTGCACGAATTTATAAGAAGCTTCGTATTAAGTAATATACTACGTAGTATATACTCTGAGGTATAAGGTAAAAAGTTGATGAAGTTTAACATAACCCCGGCTGTAATTTTTTGTGTAACTTTTTTGTATAATTTTCGGTTATCACAAATAAATTAAGCACCGACTTTATTTTATCAAAATCTGATGGAGAAAATGATATGAGTTATAAAGTCTATGCGAACGAAGATGCTGGCAAAAACTAGCCTTTAAATAAAGACAATAAGGTAATAAGTGGATATTTATTATGTCTGTTCTGTTAGTCGATATTGTTCTATTGTACACTTTGTTGACTTTTCCAGTGCATAAATAATGTATTTGTATGTATCTAGATGAGATGTAGACGAGTTATTGGTAGATATATTAGTATATTCCTTTATGCGTGGGAAGGTTCCTGATACCCTTACGATCTTCTACGAGGTATGACCAAGCTAAAGGTTTTGTGACTAGTCATAAATATATATTTTTAATAGCCGCCCTTTGTGTTTCACCAGAGGAGAAAAATGGTAAAGGAAAGTATCCTGGAGGTCTTTGAAAAAAATGTACACCAAAATTAACAGCTTCACAGGCATCTGTTAATCAGTATAGATGAAAGGTGTTATTCGAAGAATGTGCCAAAACGAGTTCAGAAAGCTTTGTTGAAATATGTAGTGACACTGTTTTGGCAAAATGTTAGCTATTTTCAATAGCTTGCTAAGCCAGTTCATGGGCTAAGCAAGATGGCTTACAACATGTCAGGTTTATAGTTACAACATGTCAGGGTTTAGTTTACAGTGTATTGTCAGGATCTAATGGTGCGTCCATGCTACGCCAAGCGAGCACGAGCCGAGCCTCGAATGAACAGGATTCGTTCGTTGCTCGCGATTACAAGCGTGGACGTACTTAACGAGCCTACAACGAGCGCGATGCGTATCCCGTGTTCGTGAAAAAACTGATAATCGGGCGGAGCGCAGTCGAGCTCGCTACGAATGCTCGTTCGAGGCTCGCAAGCCCGTCCACGCTACGCGAATAGTGCTCGCAGTGTGTTCGTTCGTGGCTCGGCTCGTGCTCGGTTCGCCAAGCATGGACGCAACATAACAAGCGTGTGTTATGTTGCGTCGTCTTCTGCTTGTTTTTAATGTATAATCTATTAGATTATAAATGAGAGCTGATAAAATGCTATTTTATGTCACCATTGTTTTTTGCTACATATTTAGTTCCCCGTGAAAAATGTTTAAGGGAGTAGATTTTAATATTTGTAATAGTATTTTATATCTAACTTCTATTTTGTTGTAGTCTATTTCTGTTATTTTTCCTTAATATAAATAAATAAATAGTGTGTATATCTACTATAATGTGTGACATGTGCAAACATATTTAGTAGGTATATTTATAGAAAGAAAGAAAGAAAGAAAGAAAAAACATTTATTTCGACATACACACAACATTACAGAATTATATATTACATTACAAAATAAACAAATACCTAAATACATTTGAAAAAATAAATAAATATAAACATTCAGCAATATTGTGCGATGTCGAAAAAGGATTACGACTCAGTTATTACTCCAAGGTATGTGGTACATACCTTGGATTTATCAATCATATGTAAGTTGTTGGTTGTGTAAACATCGCTGTAAGTCTATCATCTGAACCACAAACTTGAGATGTTGCACTGATAAGGTACGGAAGTCGCTCGACGTTACCTGTTGGAAATCATTTCATCAATAGAACATATAGCATCTATTGTATTTTAGACGGAAATAATGTGAAGCCCTGATGTGTATTCTCTCAGAGCACATCCGATCTATATCCGTTTCGCTACTACAAGAACTATTATATAACAGTAAAGTAATGAACAGTGAATACATTGTTTACCTAACGCCCATATGACGGTAGAGAAACGGCCAAGCCACATATTTTGACTAAGGTGTAGAGTTTGTGAAGTTAGGGCTTGTAGAGTTAGGGCGTGTAGAGTTATAAGGTTGGCTTTACATGAGATCTGGTAACTTTTTGACAGTGCTTGCCATATGGTCTCGTCTTGGCAACATTTTACATGAAATGATTATTTATTTCGTACACATTTATTATATAGTTTTTTATTATTAAAACACTAACAACCTCTCAGTACTATATTACTAAAATCATAAACAACAACTTTTGTTCTAGACTTTTAATAATTTATTAGATTGATTCATCAGACTTTAAAAAGAAAATTAAACGTGCATCAAAAGACTGCAACAAAACCTTGAAAGTTAGTTTTTGGTAAATGTTATTATGTTTTATAAAAACTCATAGAACAAAATTTGTTGTTTATGATGTTAACAATACAGTCCTGCATGCAAGTTTGTTAGTGTTTTACCAATAACCACGTTTATTGAACAGGACGCTTTACTAATGACTAAACCCGTTTTTATTCATAATATTGGAATTGGAACTTGCCAGTAGAATGTCAAAAATCATAAAAACAATTTTGCAAACATAAATAATACTTTTAATTAAAGTTATAATTATAATGATAAATGGTATCATTTATAATTATAATACATTACTAAATATTATTCACTAACTTCAATAAATATGGACGCTAACTTAAATTAGTCTAAAAAATAACAATCATGAAGATCTAACTACAAAAACTTTGAAACAAACTCAATGAGTGCTTTTATTTGCATTGTAGCAATCCCTGCTTTATGAATGCAATATCATTTAATATTTTTAATAAAGTTACCAACGTTTGTTTCGTTCTATTTAGATGACAAGTTAGTAGTTTCATTTTATGTCTGTTGTTTACATAATAAGAAGCTCGTTCATAGCAGGAGATGAATTTATAAGCCGTAAGATTTTGTAAATATTGTTGGTCGGTATAATTTGTCAATGTATTTAACGTACATTAACCTTTTCAATCCAGTTTTGACGTGTAACCACATATATTATAATAGTAAAATCCATTTGCATAAAATATTTTACAACTCACAAACGTCAAAGCATAAATCAATATTCAAAGGAATATACGTATCTGTATTGATGTTTCACTGTACAAATGGTATGATTTATTTGAATAGCCTTTTAACAGCCAGATATTTAGGGTTATGTAGAAGTTTTTAATGATACGTTTTTAACTGGATGTATACCACAGTGCTCATTTTGGTCAAAGCGACAGGCTTTTTTAATCCACATAATAACACATAGAAAGAACATGCAACTTCTTTTAAACATGTACAAAGCCTGAGAAACGCCATTAAATTATTTAAAAAGTAATTTAACGTTTCGACTGAATACTCTTTATGGGAAGCTTCGCGTGCGGACTGTGTGAATTTGAATTTCTAGAACGTTCAGGGTTGCGTTTAACGACATGTTGAGAGAAGGAAATTCAAGTTTCTTTTGTTATAAGTGGAAAAAACTGCACTGAAGCACAACAAAAACGAAATATGAAATAAACGGCAATATATTCACATATGATAATCTATTAGGGCTTCCAAACAAATATACAAAATTTCATAGGTGTTTGTACGTATGTATGTATGTATGTATGTTTGTCCACGCATATCTCCGAAGATATTAATCGGATTGTAACCATTCTCTTTTTATTGGTTTACATTTACTTCAACTTAGGGAACAGTGTAAGTTTCATCGAAATCGGTTCAGTATTTTTCAAGATATGGACAAATATATGTGACGGCCTGGCTTATTGATACGAGCTACGGGTGTGGTGTCAAAGGAAAAACATCTCAAAACCTTGGTCAAATACTAGGGCATTTAAGAAAAACTAAAAATGACCAAATAAAAAAGTAATTTATAAAAATTAATACGTTGTGCTCTTTCGCGGACTTCAAATCAGTGTCAGATTAGAGTTACTTCATATTTTTTTGTGTAGCTGAAGTCGATAAAATTTTTTGAAATTATTTTTTTATTTACAAGTAAATTGGCAAACAAGCGTACGGGTCGACTATTTTAAAGCGGTTGTAATGCCTCGAGTGTTGCATCACAAGAGACGTTTGAAACACCCTGGGCATCACTAACGCGGTATCGACCCTTCTTCCCTCCCCAATGAGCTCCAGCATCCTTTCCTTACTCATACGCAGGAACACAAAATTCAATGTTTTAGCAATCATTCATTCAATCCATTCACTATTTGGAAACACTGTGGTACAATTCAAATGGACCTCCCGCTGATAAGTATGCCCTTTAAATGAAAGAATCCTTTTATCACATTTGCTCATACTCTAAAGTCAAAGTCAAAGCCATTTATTCTATTTAGGCACCAAAAGGGCACTTATCAAGGTCAATTTTAATGAAGTTACTACCGGTCGGGAAGACGGCCTTCAACTGAGAAGAATTCGGCAAGAAACTAAGCAAGGTTAAATTTTTTAGACAATCAGATTTTTTTCCAAATTATTATAAACAATAATAAAAGACATATGGTGCCTAAGCGTAAATACAATTACGTATATAAATATGTATCTATATCCAGAAGACAGAAGGTCTACAAAGTCATGAAAGGGCAAAGTTACGCAATACTCACTTGCGTAACTAAGCTATGGACACGAAATTATAAGAACTTACGAGTTACGGTGCTACGGCGCGGCGGCGTAGACACGCACTCGTAGCGAATAGATTGGAGAGAGATAGTTAGATTTTTACTATGGATTTGTATTATTTATTGACTGACAACAATGCTTTACAATATAGTATATATCATTGGTACCGGCTACTGCAATTAGTATTTTGAGAAAATCTTTATAAATATAAAATATTCTTTTATCAAATTTAGGGCAGCTTGGACATAGGTCCATTACACACAGAAACTAAAATTTGAATAGATTGAGAGGCCTAAAGTCATTTAAAAACTAAATGACTTTAGGCCGCTAAAGATAAAAGAATATTTTATATTTATAAAGATTTTCTCAAAATACTAATTGCAGTAGCCGGTACCAATGATATATACTATATTGTAAAGCATTGTTGTTTTAACTGAATAGATAAAATCTCTACAGTTATTATTTCGTAGGCGTATACTTTCATTGAATAATAATAAGAATTTTCATAAACAGCCATATCTGATCCCAAACTAAGAAGAGTTTGTAAATAGAGACTAGATAATCGATAAAGTACAAGCATTTATACTGCCAGATATAAGTACGAACATGTTTTCATGTACATAAATGTTAGGGTGGAAATCAAGACACCACAACTTGTGACGTGGCAATCAGTCAAGGTACAGAAGCCAGGCTTACAATGTTACGATTCTTAAAGGTGCAGGCAGTTAGCTGAGTTTCTATGAAAAAATATAGTTTGTTTGCTACTGCATTCGCTTTTCAATACTTTATTTATAAGGTTGCATTATATTTCCTTTGAATATTTTTCCAATCAGGAAATATCGGGCGCAAGAAAAGCAAACCATAAAAGGTGTCGACTATTCATTTCTTGTACAAGCACTTTTTATAGGTACCTAGATATAAATAAATTAGATTTATTACATCTTTTTCAAACAAACTTATCAAATCAGTCCAAAAAAATATGTAAACCACCGCTGTTTATCGATTTACACAAAATGCAACCTCAGAAACTAATATGTAAAATTCACAAATTGCCCCTGGCACATTTCCAGGTGCATGCCAGATGGTCGCGTGGAAAATTGGCCATACACCTCGTGGAATGTGTGTGCATCACAAGTGCACTCGTCTAACGCAAACGGATGAATAAACAGCTGATTGTTCGTGTTCACCACAATTAGTGCTTGTATTGTTGGCAGTCTGAACCAGTTATTACTATGCACAGTCTTTTTACAGTTCATAAAAATTGTACTGTATATACAAACACTACTATTAAACGAGCAATATTTGTATATATAGGTATATGTTTTGAGATCTCGAAAACGGCTGCAACGATATCGATGTGTGGCTATGTGGGGATTTTTAAGGGTGAAAAATCGATCTAGCTGTCTCATCTCTAGGAAAACATGTTATTCTGAGTCTTCGAGCAAAGCTGGGATACTCATGAGAGAGCATAGCGTTTGTATTCGCTCAAAGAGCAGCTCGACTGGGGAAGTAATCGACCATACAGAATACCGCTGCCAAATAACTGAATATTGTGTTCCTATGCGTGAGTAAGGTCACCAGAGCTCATTGGGGAGGGCGGAAAGGTTGGTAACGCGTGAGTAATGCACCGTGTGCTGCAAGCATCTATATGGCTACGGTAACCGCTTATCATCAGGCGAGCCGAACGCTTATTTACTGACTTCTTCGTATAAAAATCAAACCAGGTAGTCACTAGTCACTATTACTTGTATGGCAAGTGGAATGAATAGTAACTAAAATGTAATTGAATACCATGGTTTTGAAGCGATTATACTCGTAGCTCCTATTAATCCAAGAGTGAGCTTTCGGCGAAGGAAATTTACTACGAGTTGAAATTTTATTTGAAAACTAGTGAAAGCTAGTAGGCTAGACTGGCGACGGATCGAGATCTCATTCGAAAACATACCTTAAAATAGAAACAAATTTAGACATATTTAGGAACCTTAGACACGTAAGCCACGTAAAAAAATAGCTTCGAGCGCTGCAAGTATTGTGACCAACAAAATATCGTCTCGTCTGCGGCATAGGCTAGAACATTACTAGGGCCTTACGAGACGGAACCTCATTCGTTGTTACATTGTCTCTTTAAGCCTCTAGTGTCAAAAAGGCTACACTTTAGGTACATAATCATTGCTATTCAGTAAGGCAATGCTGTCAGCTTTCTTCCTTTGCTTTCGTTGTTTTGTTTTATTTGATTCACAATACTTGATACAATAATTATTTATGTTAAAATATACACAGTAAATAGCTTAAACAAAAACTGCTGTATCCTACTAGATGGGAATACAGCTTGCAAATATGAGTACGTACTCACAAAAGTATTAAATTTTACTTAAAAATTTAATTAATAAAAAGCGAAACACAAATGACGAACAAAAAGATACCCAAAAAAAATTACATAAATGAGCAAAAAAAGATTTACAGAAATCTTTGTAATGTAACTACATAGGTATAACTTGATTATTAATTGCATATCTATATGGGTATGCTGTAAAATTTCCGTTTTTCCATGAAATCCATTATCTAATTCATTATTTTGCCGTTAAATATTGGACTCACGGGATTCACACGTTCAAAGTGACCATCCTGTTTATCATAATGTTTTCACCGAAATAATTTTCCGAGTATTGCAAATTCCTAACCTGGGATTGATTGCAGAGCGTATTATTTTGAAAATATTGAATATGTCAAACTGTGTTCAAATAAAAGCAGATTATGTCTACTTTCTAGCATAAGCGCAAAAGTACATTGTGATTTGTGATACATGTGTGCAAAGTTGATCATTACAGAAGAGTCGGTATTAAGCCGAGACTGTAATGATCAATGCACACGTGTGTCATACGATGTTTTTCAAAACACTTGCGAGGAAAAATACAGACTTATATTTTTTTAAGTAGAATTACTTACTAGAATTACGAGCAAGTGTGTTGAAAAGGATATTTAATGTTTCGGTCCGATCTGGGGAGGAGGGGGAGGGGAGGGATAGGGGTGTCCAGCACTGGCTGAGTGAGTAGCTTATGGTTGGTGTATTGCCGGCAGCTTATTTCTAATGCTCTCTGTGTAGTTCAAGGTAACATTTATGTACAAATGCGGATGTTCAGATTCTTTGATATTTTGAACAATAGTTGATCTACTTACAAACGATATAGTTAATCTTTTTAAAATAGCACTGCCGGAATGAAAATTTAAAGACACGACGGGTATACAATATTATTGTACTGATTCTGTGTTACGCGCTTAGGCAAACTGTCGAACAACAATTACGTTTAAGTTATTTTAAACAGTGTCTGCTCTATATTGTCCAGCCCAGAATAGAAGGCTACCCGATAATTATTATCTTCGTTAATAGACGAACAAATTATCTATTGGATTGGTTTTAGAAAGCGATAAACATAAATGTGTCAGTTTAATTTTACAAAGTGGCTTAATTTTCTACTAATCGACAGTCTGGCCTAAACAAGCGCTTTAAAGGGACCGTAACGAAAAGGTAACAACGGGCCCCTATTACTAAGTCTCCGTGGTTCGTCCGTCCGTCTATCTGTCTGTCAGTAGGATGTATCTTATGTACCGTAAAACCCGTAATACTTGAAACAGTTGAAACTTTCACATAATGTGTATATTTCTATTGCCAGTATAACAACTAAAATGAATAAAAAAGTAATTTAAAAAAATTAAATCGACTTCAAAATACACTAAAAAGTATGAAATAACTCTAATCTGACACTGATTTGAAGTCAGCAAAAAAACACGACGTATTCCATTGAATATATTTCACTGACTTCAAATCAGTGTCAGATTAGAGTTATTTCATACGGACGTCTTTACGGACTCGCATTTGGCCGGTTTTATTTTCTTTGTCCAGTATGTTTTACTTTCGATTTTTTTAAATTTTATTACCAGTGTAAGCGAGGATCTATGTATGATGTTTTTTTTAATATAAATAGATATATTAAATAAAAATCAATCGACACATTTTATGTAAGAGCTTGAAAAAGGCTCGACCGATTTGGCTGATATTCTTTGTTGTGTTCGTAATTGTCAGGACAAGGTTATTATATTATGTTACCGCTTGGTATTTTCAATACTAAGGAAATTGTGTTTCCGACCTTGAAATAATCTTTCCACGCCATGTTAAAGAACCCTATGTCGTAACGCAGCGGAAAAACCGTAATGGAGATCTCATTTCGCACCTTAATGGTCTGCAATAGGAAAAGTCATGTATATTGAAAGGTCTGTAATAACTGAATCAATGTGTAGTAAATGTAAAAAACCTTTCGAGAATACGAATTAACCTACAGGGTGATAGTTATTTCAATATTATGAAAATATTACACTATATGAAATAAAACCACTACAATTTCTCACGGCAACCTTCTCTGCAAATTATAATTACTCGCTTTACATAAAATTATAATATTTTAAAAGTAACAGTACACTCAAGTGAATTTTTTATACCTAATTATTGTCTAATTGATAAATATATGAAAAATAGTTTTATATTATTTTCCTTGAAGATATTATAGGATTATTTTATAACGATCCCATTATTTTTACATTTCACGTCATTATATAAGAATAGTTTTATGTCTGACAAAACTAATGTTTAAAAAACACCCCTCATGCTTTGAAAGTAGGTCTAAAAGTATCTAAGAAGCGGGTTGAAAATTATACTTTTCGATCCTAGGACGGAAAAATAATAAAAACCTAAATATACTGTTATAACTTACTGAGTAATCACCACACTTTGATAAAATTATATTTATAAGCATTTAAGGGTAAAATATTTACAAAAACCTTGCTGCGTTTCTGGCCGGGTCTTCTCAGTTGAAGGTTGACTTCCGAACTGGTGGTAACGTAGTTTTCGTTTTTTTTTAAATTTGCTTTTGTTAGTTTCCTCATATTTAAAATGAAAAGCAAAGTGTTTAACATAGGTAAAAGTTACCAATCGCATACTCAGACTATTGGAACTCTCACTTGGTTCGAATGCCAAAAAATTGCGTGTTGGATTGGTGCCTTTTAACCCTTGGTAAACAATCTACTATTGTTTTCATTCCTAATGTAAATTTAATGACTATAATGAATAACTGAATAAATATTAAATTATATTCACCTTAGTAATATCATATCTAAGTAACAAACGATTTATAAATAAACTAGCTGTCCCCCGCGGTTTCACCCGCGTTCCCGGGATAAAAAGTAGCCTATGTCCTTCTCCAAACCATAGGCTATCTGCATGCCAAATTTCATAATGATTGGTTCGCCTTAACTACTAGGCGTGAAAGCGTAACAAACAAACAAACATACAAACAGAGTTACTTTCTCATTTATAATATTAGTATGAATATAATGAAAACTTCCCATAGAATATGTATACAATTTGCGTGCGACTGTACTGTGACCTTGTCACGATGGCGTGACTGAAACTGTAACACGAAATCGTTTGAATACCAAACCAAGTAAGTAGGTAACCTTTGATAATAATAAATCTGTTATTTTGTGATTGCAGGTTTTGAACTCCACCATGTCTCGATACAAATGTAAATGCAATATCTATGATACCAAGGATTGCTCACTGAAGAGAGAGAATCAATACACCATGTCAAAGCATATCAAACACAGTCAAAGCCTCAGTTCAATTCGACCGTGTTATCAAATAAAGGTGGTCACTGTACGCAATACCAGATAGCATTTGAGTTTCAGATTGGGCTCGTGGTATTTAGAATAGTATAGACACTATTGATGTATACGTAAGGTAACAAACAACATTCGGCCTGCCTGATGTCAAGCGGTTATCGTATTTAGTTGGTATGTTTACTCGACCTGATTGGAAATTTGTCTAGATATTGACCTAGCTTCTACAAAGGTAGGTCTTGCAACATGCTAAGTGCATTGGGCGCTATATTCTGTGCGACGTTTGATATTTAATAAGATTTATTTAAAGCGATAGTAATAAGTTAAATTACATTCCCCTATCACGCCTATTTAGCCCCGGGTTTGGCCACCTTGGCGAAATATTTATACAAAACAATATTCGCCTCTAATTAAAAAATGGATATTATGTTGATTAATTATATTAATAAAGTAGGTCATTTATTTAGCTTTCAGGTTTTGTAGAAGTGTGTATTGAGAAATAAATATTTTATTTATTATAGATTTTTAAAGATGAAAGGTGTAAAATCACTATTGATCCAGTTGTGGCCACCTATTTCCACCTAAGTTTCCAGATAGGGGAATCATCATTGACTGTCAAAATAACATCAAAATGAAGTTCCTAGACATTCATTTAGTATATATCAATAAGAATCCACGCAACAAATAAAAAATCGAGCAAGATATTTATCGATTAATTACCAAGGGTCGCTAATAGTGTTTGTTAAAAAATTAATGGAAATTATTATTTTTGCTTTTACAGTGTCACAGAAAAGTTCCCTTACACAAAAGCGATAATCATCAAGGATTTTATTTACTATAGACAATGAACGAGTCAAGCTTCAACGCCTTCAACGCCTTATTTATTGACTTTCAAAATTGCAAGTGGCCACAACCGGGGTACTGGCCAAAACCCTACCCTGCCCTAATTATAGATAGAGAGAAATCTTAAAAAAGAGGGGACGGTGTAGTATAACTGGGAACTAGACTACTTCTCCGATATTATAAAGCAGTCGATAAAATACGCGGTTGAAAAGTGTGGTGTGATAAAAAGGCATCTATTTAGATATTCATTATATTATTTTAATAATGATCTTGGTATTTTTTATTATAATTAAATTTGTCTAGTAATAATAAAAATCTAGAATGTAATTGTATCCTTATACTTTTAAAACCGGGTGTTACTAGACTTGTTTTAAAATATCTCCATAATAAGGGTTCTATGTTTACCACCTTGGGCCACATTATCTGTAGTTCACACGAAGCCATTATTATTTTGCACTCAATATTAGCATTTCGATACGTTGAATATTAAAATGTATGAAATATAAATTGATATAGGAACAGTAAACAGAATGCAAAAGGATCATTTTATTTATTTTTTGTCTGTCTATAGATCTGTTTGAACACGTTAACGGGATTTCATGAACTTTTACTATTTTGAACCAACAAATAGGCTTTATTTTATCGAGTGACAGGAAATGTAAATAGAAATTTAATAATCTCTGCGCGTGCGAATTTTCAAACGAAAACCTGGTTTAAATAAACTCTCTATTTACTGGCAAAAAATTTTTTAAACATTAGTTACGGAAACCACCACCTTGTTTCGATCGATCCGAAGTTATATTTTACTCAGTGATAATTTTTTTTATAAAATAAAATCGTCTTGAACCTTTGCATTGAAATTAGCTAATCCAGTAGGTACTTCTAGAATGTGAATAAAGAAAAAAAGGCCTTTGATTTGCAGTGGGCGACATAATATTAGGGTATAAATTGTAGGTTGTTTCATTACAAACGAATCATAACGAGCATACAATAATTTTAACATCTTTGTATCATACGTTTCACATTACCTTTGAAAGAAAACAGGTTGTTAAAATGTACTAGTAAAAAATTGCGAACAAAGGCACACTATTGTATTCTCATTATTTAAAACTCCTTGCTTGTAAAATATCATACGTTTTTCATATTTATGGGAGAAAACTGGAAAAGTAGAGGAGTAACGGAAAAACGAACAAAAAAATAAGTACAAAGTCACAACATGTCATTAATTAAAAACTCCATGCTTGTACAGTTTTTATTTAACTTGTAAAATTAAATAAGAGTAAAATGAACGTTTAAGCCAATATTGCTGCCTCTGTAAGTACACTTTTTGAAAAATAATTGGATGTGTGTAAGAAATCACTCGTTGGTGTCTCACCCAGACTACCTAGAAGTGTGTATCATCAAAGAAGAATGCAATCGGATAAACTTATTTAATAAAATAGCAGAAAAGTCATTGAATAGTTAAGGCAGTTGTCCCACCGCCGGCGAGTAACGCGAGTAGCGTGTAAAGCTAGCAACTGAAAATGAGTTGACGAGCAGCGAGTGTGTAGTTCCGATAGTTTTATTGCTGGGCTATCAGCGAGTGTCCGAGTGTGATGGGTGATTACTCGCACCACTCGCTCGGGGCGGTTAGTCTTGCCTACCAAGCGAGCATCGCTGAGCGAGTATTATCTTTGATCGCTCAGCGACAAACTAGTGGAGCGAGCCCTAGCCGGTGGGCGGTGTGAACAGTCAGCGATCAACTATTAATATATGCTTCTCTTTTGTTTACCCGGAATGTATATTGTACGTTTCTACGAGCGAGAAAATAGCCGATAGTTAGTCGTTTCCTCGCTGGCGGTGAGACAACTGCCTAAGATGGCTTAGTGGCAGTGAGTGATAGTTCAGTGATAATTTAATCCAAGTACCTTGTAGGCATAATGTTTCTTTGTTCTAAAATCAGCTCGAGCTTCTTCTCATCTTCTAATTTACGTACATGTTTGCGTGCATTATTGCAGCAACAATATGTATTGTGTACAGTTTGTAACTATTATTTAGCTCTATTATTTAAAATGTGTATGTTAGTGAGTGATAAGCTACGACGACTGGAACTAACGAGAAAGACGTATTGTTGAAAACGCGACGTAACACGAAATTTTAACACAATACCTCATGTCCGAAGTGAAGTGAATTGTAATCATTGTAATGGACGTCGGGTATTATGTCACCACAGAGGTATATGTATTCGTGCTACAGTTTATTTATTTTTTCAATTTGTCACTAAAACAAGGTTATTTGTTGATGAGTTTTAAGATCCCGTTCACAAGATTTCGCATAAATGGAACCTTATAAATTGGTAATTTTTAGGCATGATAGGTTTTATTTTTACTACCGACTCACCGTGGTAATTGATGATATGCCTGAAGGTGTATGCACACAAAGCTTAGAAGGAACTGGTCAACTGCCGCAATATCGAAGTTTGGCGACAGAGTTTCAACTTGAGGGTGGTAGCCAGTCAAGCGGGTACTAGTACCTTACCACCGTACTATGGTTTTCTCACCATGTTTTCGTTTCTAAACTCATGAGAATTCGAACCCGCGATCTTCGTCATGGCACTCGTCGTCATTCCTACTTTATTTTGATGAACACTTGTGAGATATACGCATTTTAATTTTTTCAAAACCATTTTGCTGCATTATAAAAACAATAAAATATTTGAATCGAAGTGTAGATAAATTTAAACTTTCAGTAACGCGGAATTCAAGGACTTTGTATCCTAATTTATTATATTCAATAACTATGTTCCAATCTATTTATAAAGTGTTCAGTGCTTTGAAGTTTAGAAGTCGACGAACGATGTAGTTAATAAATAAATATAACTGTACCTTTTAAACTAATTGAAAAGTAATATTCCCCGTCTCATTAAATAGTTTTCTCATTTTAATTACCTACAAACTGCAACACGGTTCGCTTCTAAACAATAACAGGAATTGAGTCATATATGATCGTGTTGCTCATAACGTCACAAAATTAAACATTCCCGGATAATTTTGGACTGTGAATCTGCAAAACTCGCATTTAACAAAGGCTATTGTAGGGTGGTAGTTGTCAACTAATACCGGATGGGAAATCCCCGAAATATCATATTAAATAGTTATGTCATATACTTAGCTTTTTCATATTTATTGGTATTTGAAATCATTTTTCATCTTGTTTCAACCCTCATGGTCGTTGACTTATTAAATAAGTGACTATTATTTATTTTCCAATTCATTCAGCTCATGGAAGAAATATTTTTGTACCTATTTTGAATTTATGACAAGGAAGCGAAATCTTTGTGAGTTTTAGAACTTTTAGTAATCCTATATATGTGGATCCTATAAGGTGGAGTAAACCAAATCACCTGTGTTAAGATTGAACTTTGTCAAAGTTCAACGCAATTAAGAGTTAAATTATGACAATCTGTTTAAAATTTAAATGGTTAAAATATTGACATACATAGTACCTATGTCAATATTTTATATGTATGTTTTCCATTAGTAATCTTAGATTTTTTTGAAAGGGACAAAATCTTTAACTTTATTTTGTAATTACGTAGAATTATAGGACTCCTAACTTTTTTATTTGTATTAATCCGAGCAATAACAAAAATAAGTTAAACGATTTTTTGTTAAAATGTGCATCTAAAGGCTGCGAGTCTCTAATATGTACAAGAGAGTCTCGAATATGTAAGTGAATTTGAATTTAAATATTTTGGAAATAATTAAATTTTTTTTTTCATAAGAATTAAGAATGAAATCCCCATATAAATCAAATTATAATTAATTCAATATTTAGCGCTGGATGCTAGGCGCTCTGTGAAACAAGTATTTTTATTTTATTTTCAAACATGATTTTGGTGGCCCTGAAACTACTGCCCCCCTCTCTAGATCCGGGGCTGTATGTTGAGCATGACTTTCTTCAATTAACTTAAATGTGACATTGTAGAAATAAATTGCTATGGTGTCTTTTAAAAAGCAATCAATTACTTACCCATCAGTATGCATCATTTTAATTTTAATATTTGCGCACCGAAGCTCGGTAGTGTAACCTTGGAACCCCATAATTTTTACCACCACTATTTTTTTACCCTTATTCTCGTCACCGTCGACTTGTAAAGCTGCAGGGGCAGCTACGGTCAGTGAGGAAAATTCCAAATTCAAAAAATTCGCATGGATTGGACCCAATTATATTTGTATGCCTTTTGCGGTCGAGACCATGGGGCCGTGGGGGTCCGAAGCTCGCCGTTTTACTCGCACTTTGTCATCAAAATTCATCGAGTCTTTCGGAGACCAGCGTGCGGAGAGCTTTTTTCGTCAACGCCTCAGCTTAGCTATCCAAAGAGAAAACGCTGCCAGCCTTCTGGGAACCTTGCCGTTAATCGGAAGCAGCGGCAGACTTGAGGAAGTTTTCTATTTATAGATTGTATTTTGTACATATTTGTGGTAAATGTTATTAATTCATTTCACATAATTAACATAACAAGCAATTTGAACTTATCATTGAGGAGGAAAACCAATCAAGCGAAAAATTGCACATCTAGCTCCGACACACCCTACTGAATACATTAACAAGTCGAGAATCAAGTTGTGTTTATTCACCAGTTCAAGCAGTAGCTTCCAATTATTTCCAACAAGTTTTCGCTTCGGCTACTAATATATAAACTGTGTCGCCGAGTGCAACAGATTTATCGATGCATAAAATTAATCGAATATTAGTTAAGAGAGGTAGAGCAGCTCGAATGGAGAAGTAACTCTATCTTACAGAATACCGCAGCCAAATAACAATGTTGTATTCCTGCGCGTCAGTAAGGTTGCCAGAGCTCATGAGGGCGCGATACTAAATGCACATGAATGTATATAAATATTTAAAACACTACTACTACCAGGGATACAACTTGTCATTTTTGAGAGTGTCTGTCATTGTGTCCCACTCAGTACGACTAAACAGATTTTGTATTGAAAATCCGTGCTCACTTAAAGTTAATTTTGCTAATTTTGTTTCGAGACCCGTGCTTTAGAGCTTCTGCATCTGAAACACCTAATAACTAATCAATTATTATATAATTAAATGGATTATTTATTTCTTAAATGTATGTAGAAGCGCTCGTGGTGTAGCATGATTAGCCGTTCTTAATCGAAAGGCAAAGTTAAGCTACGCCTGTCGTGGTCGGTACCTGGATGGGTGACCGCCTAGTGGTATTTCAAATCGAGCGTTTCCGTGCTTCGGAAGGCACGTAAAGCCGTTGGTCCCGGTTATCAATTAACTGTGATAGTCGTTAAGCTAGTTGGATGCCTCCTAGGCGGCTTGAAAAATTCCAACAGTAGGTTGACCACTAGCCTACCTCCACCGATCCGCAGTGGGCACGCGTGGTGGAGTATTGCCCATTCCCTTTCACCTTCATTTGTGAAAGGAGGCCTGTGCTCAGCAGTGGGACATTATAGGCTGATGATGATGATGATGATGAAATGTATGTATGTAACTAATTATGTTAATATATAATTTGTAAGTATATAATTTGTTGTATTTTCAATAAGTTACTGATAAACTACATTATTTAATACTTTAGCTCGCGGTTGAAAAAATAACAATATAGGACGCACGTCTCCCACGAGAACCAACGGGTTTACATATAATATACATACACCCAGTCATTTTTTCTCCAAAAATATTTGTCCACGGTGCGAATCACTACCTGACATATACCATACAACAAATTGATGGCAAAAATGTTTTTAAAGTGCAATCTGTAAATCTTCATTTAAAAGACCCAATATATTACATATAGGAACATGAATATCGGAAGCCACAAAGTTTGTTAAATTGTTATTAATGGCTGAATTGGACCCAAGTTACTCTTGTTGCCCTTGTTTTATATGAGCATGCACCATTTGGTCAGATGACTTTTATAGATTTTTGGAGAATAAAAGGCGAAATCACCGAAAGAGAAGCCCTATTAAGCAGTCAATAGTTCATAATATCTGATGATATCAATAGATAGATAGATGCGTCCATAGGCTACGGTAACTGCTTACCATCAGGCAGGCCGTATGCTTGTATGCCACTTAGTGGTAAAAAAAAAAAATTAAAAAAAAAGATGCATAATAATGCATGCAATATGTGGGATGTAGGTACTTGCCAAAGAAAAACCTAGCAAACCTTATAAATCAATTAATTATAAAACAATATTTTATAAGATCACTGCATGATTGAGTATGAAAAACATGTGGTTGCAATAAAAAATAGCGCAACCAAATTAATGTTATACGTAGGTAGTAATAAATGTAAAACAAAAGAATGGTTTTGTTGTACAGTTTAATGAACCTTGTTTATAGTAAAATTGCCTTCAACTTTTACTCATGCAGTGATGTTGGTCGGAATAATTGACTGCACAAAAACCAAAATTGGGATGTTTCAAATATTCGATAGTGGTTTCAATATCGAATAACCAATTTTAAAATGTATTTGGCCGACGCACAAACAATGTGGAAATAAGAACGGGGTATCGTGTGAATACATTGCCATCATGCCCAGTTAAATAACACTTCGAAACAGTGTTAGATTACAGTTTCTACGACATTATTTCATACTTTTTAGTGTACTATGAAGGACATTGCTGGTTTTTTATTTTTTATTTTGTCTTTCATGATCGTTTTCTATATCCCTCAAGATTTTTCACTGATTGAGGATATCCATATCATTGATAAATTGGCGACAATATTGATTAATATGCTGCGATCGCGATGTTTGTGCTCTTTTCTGTTTTGAAATTCCATCATATCTTCAAAGTCCATAGTTGGATCATGATAAAATTTATATGGTGACCACTGTGAGATTTACTGTAGTACAATACAGGTTTATCCAAAACGGGTAAGGGTCACCGCTCACTGTAACAGCACGGCTATGCCTCGGCATTTACCTTGCCATACAAGTGAGGCCTTTAAATCGTATGCGTTAAAGTAAATTTTATCTGACGATAAATATATAAAAATATTTTACCTAATATATAATAAGATAAATATATTTTACCTAATGTTTGTATGGCGATAATTATCGAAACTTGGTGTTTACTTACTTGGTGAACGGATTTTATTTATTTAAGAAATACTTTTCTAAATTCCATTCGTAAGGTGTTAGTAAAATTTTCATAGCGGAGAATTGATGCGTTTTGAAAATGAGGTAACATAGATCACGAGGAGAAACATGGATTACATTTTATAACGGGATTGCGGATGAAACCGCAGGCAACAGCTAATCTTATATAAAAGCCAAATACCACCCGCTAACTTATCACTCAGAAACTAGGTATAAAGCCTATACATTTGTTTGGCAGGAAGGTTTCTTAAAAGCTGAAACGTATCCGCTAAGAAAGAATTTTACAAAAATCAACTCTTAAGGCAGCGAAAGAGGGAAATACCTAGTTTATATAAACTTTTTATGTGAAGGAATTGGAATATGTAATATTTATCAAAATAGTATAATACCTATCATCTGAGGGGTTCAATAGGCAGTTAATGTTTGTATAGAAAATATAACAGCACTGGCCAGAATAGCATAAAGTAATTATTAAGGGTATAATATAAGGGTGTATTTATTAAGAAAGAGTTTACCAACTCCCCTTATTATGAAGGTTTAAGTCAAGTCTAGTAAAACCCAAGTTTTAAATATATTCGTCAATTTCCAGTATCATATAATAAAAAGAACTGGGGCTAGACTCGACTTAAACCTTATTTTGTAATGAGGGGGTTAAGGGTTTTCAGGGTCGAAGTACCGAAGAACAAATTTGTGTATGAGGGCATAACATTCGGAGACAACGGACAACAAAAAATGTTGTGTGTTGGCTTTTATGGGCATTTCAACCCAGAACAAAATACATGGGTACAATAAACTCCATGTATTTTATATATCCTTTTTTGTTATAGGAATCGAATAAATGTGCGCGTGATAATACTATTATGGCAGTATTTGCTTTTTACGGAATTATAATTCTTCCCCCCCCCTACCCCCGGTTAGTCGATTGAAAGGGGAAACCTACACCTCTGTTTAACCAGTGGTTTGGTGAACCAACTAAAATATTCTGAAGTGCTTTTAAAACTTTCTTTAATACACGGAGTAGTTATGAAACACTAATGAATTCTAGGAACTCTTAATTGAATCTTATTAGGGTTACTTTCAGTCTCAACTGGCCTGCGTGCTCTCAAATTAGCCCTGACCTGACGGGCGGGTCAGTTGGCTATAAGGTTAGACATACCGATAGCCACTTTTGTATCTTGTAGGTTAGAATCCCACCCACGAACATTTGTGTGCATGAACATGTATCTTCGTTCTGAGCCTTGGTGTAAGTATACATATATTCAACATATATACAACATATATACAAGTGATGAACGAGTATGTAGTATATCCATACCACAAGTTCTGATGAGATGGCAAAGTGTGAGGAATGTCCAAGGATATTTAAATAACGGTTGCAATCATAATATTAATCATTGTCGTATATAGAAGGGGCTGGCTTCCCCTCCACCTTTCTCAAGGCTTGCTTCTTTACTTTTATATATTTAGAAGTCGCAATTAAAATATTCTTACTTTCTGATCTAATTAACGACTCTTGTCTTGTAATTAGTTATAAAATCATATTATCATTAATGTATGCTGGTCTAGCAAAATGAGTTTTCCGAAGAACCAATATTATACTCAAATCTGATAAAAGCACGCTACATTAATATGCTGTGTAATCATACAAGTGTTTTTGCATATATTTTCCTATATTGGCGCACTGATATGGTATTCACAAAGTGACTTGATAATGATTATTTCAGGCAATATTGACTTTGCGCTGTTGTAGGTATTCTGTCTTTAAATTCCTAACTCGTAAGCTACTCTAGATATAATGATAGTCAAGTAAAATGTATATAAAAGCACCTAAATTATTTTTACGTTAACATACATAACTAAATTCCAATACATAGAAAATTTAATTTTAAAACTCGATTAAAAGTTGTTTAAAACATTGGTTAATATTAAATTAGATATCTTAGTTTTCGACTTGTTAATTCTATAATAAAAAAATGCCGTACCGATTTTCTTAGAACTTAAAGTGTTATCTTTTCCGTTTTTTAATTATGCACTTAATGCTGAGTAAAATAAAGCCTTCAATTATAAAAATATATATCGTAAACACTATATTAGACTGGAGCAACGAGTAAGCAATTCTTATAGTATAAGTCAACAATGCAACAAAACGATCTGAGTAAGAGGCTAAGAAAGGAAGCTTGTGTCTACATCCAACTTGCTTTTAGCTTTAGGCGACACATAAAGTCTTTGTGAACTACATATCCTTAGGACACTGCAATAAAAGTCTTATTATATGTAGAAAAAGTCCAGGCTACATTGCAGTTACGAATATATACTTCCGGATATTATTTTGACCTAGGTATCGTTAAGGGAAGTTTTTTTTTGATCTTCAGATCCCGCATACCTGGCTAGCAGCTACAGAAGTCACCGTGTGAGGTTCAAAGCTACTGAAATTACTACTGTTTTGAAGTCAGCCTTCAACTGAGAAGAACCGGCAAGACATTCAGCAATGACTTTTTTTTCCAAATGCAGTCTTTTTTTAAATCGGTTAGGGTGTGAAATCGTAAAAAACATACTGATATACAGAAAGACAGAAGGATTCACGTTAAATTTTTCATAATTAAAGAAAGGACATCAAATATTATGAAGCAAGCTATGGAAAGAGATATGCTCGGAGTTTCTTTGAAGGATAAAATCCGCAACGAGGTCATCCGACAAAGAACCAAAGTAACCGACATAACTCAACGAATTAGGAAACTAAAGTGGCAATGGGCCGGTCACGTCTGCCGAAGAACCGACGGTCCATGGAGCAGACTTAGAGTAGAGACAGCTTCTTGGCAAACGTAGTGTGGGTCGCCCCCCAGCCCGTTGGACTGACGACCTCAAAAAAGTGATCGTGCTGGATGCGGATGGCAAGTAATCGGAAAGAATGGCGTGCATTGGAACAGACCCATGTCCAGCAGTGGACAAAGACTGATAATGTTGATGATGAATATTATGAAAGATCAAATTATCGATTACCGTCGAGTTTGTCACAACACTAGCTCGACACTCGCATCAGCGTGTCCCGTCGCTAAAGGACTATTAAGAGTTTGACAGATCGAGACAAGATGGTTTCCCGCGTGTTTGGAAGGGTATTATTACGTGTCTATAATGTTATTTTTGGGGCTTGTATGATCTAAATAAACTCTAACACTACTTTATTCGATAAAATCTATCTACTTTTTTAATTTGAAATAACAGGTAGTTAGGTAATATAGCAGCAGAGAATATTTTATTGCAATCGTTCCATGTAGATATTATCTTGAGAGCCGTATCCAGGAAATATACAATAATTGTTAAAATAATAATAGGATATTTTTTTATGACAGTTGGTGGCCGCTGGATGGGACTCAGTACCGTTGAGGCAATCCATAGGGGAGTCATTATCTTTTATGCTGCTTTTACGATGAAATTTACTTAGCATTCATTTGAAAGGTATGTTTATAATGTTGACGATATAGCAGCTTCTGGCCTCAATTTTTTCACATTTTATATCAAATTCTACTACTCCTAGTCTTCAACCACGCTCCAAGATACAACCAAACCAAAATCATGAAAGTTTACTCAAAACAATTTTGGCCGGAACAGTATAAAAAATATAGACAACAACACATAATTGGACGGGATGGTTGGCGTGGAGGTTATTATGCCTGCCACACCACAGGTCTCGGGTTCAATTCCCACCGAGGACATACATTTGTGTACATGAACATGCCTTGTGTAAAAATCTATATACCAAAGTGTATATTTAAATGTAGTTTATGTAGTACATAAACGGTTAAATAGTTTCCATATTACAAGCTCTGATGGTCACGTATAAGTAAGTAGATATTTATAAAGGAACAAAAACTTTTAATTTTTTAATACGCTTTCATTAACTTCTCGTTTATGTAAGTATGCAAATCTAGGAAGTCGATTTTAATCTACTTATGGTTATCGTATCGATTTGAAACTTTGCAAGTGTATGTAGTTCAGATGACAATACAATAATTTGGTACCATCGAGCTGATCTGATGATGGATCCTGAAGGTAGAACTCCATAGCAGAATAAAATATCCTAGCCGTGTTTGGACTTGTTAGAATCGTCTTGAGATGAACATATATGTATGATTATCAGGGTCTGATGACGTAGTTGCAGGGTAGGTATTGGAACTCCTCATATTAGGAGGGTGCATTTTGGCCATATACAGATTTTCAGGGTGTGATGGTGGAGTCAGAGGGTAGCTCTACGTAGCAGAGCAAAGTATCCTAATCGCGTTTGGGCTTTTTGGAGACATCCCGAGATGCAACTTGGCAATAAAAGATATTCAGGGCCTGATGATGGACCCGGAAGGTAAGCACTAAAAAGTGAGATTGGTTGAAAAAAATGTGTAGTAAAATAGTAGCATAGCATAATAAAATATGTATGTTTGTTTGCAGGTATGAATAATAATTATATGAAAAAATACAAATAAATTATAGTTTAATGAAAAAATAAAAAAACGGTGTGTCGGTTTGCAAACTAATCTTGCTAATATAATTTCATAATCTCAAATATAAGGTGATTTTGGGGTAAATAATACCTAATACAAACCTTAAAACCTATATTATAATGCATTTACACCTACAAAAAATACTAACATAATAAATATTCTAATCAAGTTAACAACTGCGGAATCGTAAAAAAAATCGCATAACAGAGTGTTTCATGAAACAGTAACGATATTTGTAATAGGTTTCCTTTGTACCGGCACGACAAGGTCAAGGTGGTGCCGACCCGCCCGCCCTACCGCCCCGTTATTACAGCCTGTGCCATAGTTCTGGATACGAAGGATTGCCACATAACGTAACAGGCGACAGCATGCAGGAAGCCCTGATATGCTCACTAATTATTACTAAATCACATAATAGTCTCCCTTAGAATTAATAACTCGTTAGTATTGCAAAAAAAAAGCTTTCACTACGTATTTCAATACATACAAAGTATTTTAGTCTTTACCAAAGCAACAAGCTTTGTTTTTGAATTTTATATTTATTTTTTATGTATAATTTTAGCATCTTTAATAGGATTTTGTATTTAGTTCTATAAAAGTGTGGCAGTTCTATTTTGTAATACATTTACCTCTCATAGTAACTTCTTGGATACTTCAGGCGTGTGTCTGAAATAAGAAACCAACAAAAACGATTGTGTTAAATTGAGACCCAGTTGCAAAACTGATTAGCTACAAAAAGTTGTGAGGCGAGAAAAGCCGTGGTCCATAATAATTTCTTACTACTGAATAAATTTAAGTTCATGATTCTTCGAAGCTTCTTTACTTTATTTGCTTCTTATCAACCTACTTTATTATTATAAAAATATGTAAGTTTCGGCTCAGAGTATATAAATACTACGTACAGTTTCGGTAAATTTTAAAATAATGGGTTTACTGTAGTACTTATAAAGATACAGATCCGTTAGTAAGATTAGGTATAATACTTGTTTTTCTTGTAAAGAATTAAAATCCCAATTTATTACGTATATGAAGCTTTCTTGAGATATGATTATTGGTAAAATCTACTTTTGAAAAAGCTGATCAAATTAAAATAGTAATAAAAACATAATGATACTTGAACACAGACTTGAGTAACTTAACTATTATATATGTATTTTAGTCCTATGGAACAGCACTCAAAAGAAATATAACCCTATAGAATAATCAGAATAAAAAAATGAGATCCCAACAGCTCTTTTTATTACCCTTTCCAACGGGAAGTAACAAAGTCTGTGAAAACTTTACGCTGGCTGCAGTCTGCAAAGAATACATCTCTATCTGACCATGTTCTGAACGTAGCTTTTGTTCTACACGAGCGTTGCTGTTTATTGTCCTTGACCGAAATCTCACTATGGTAATTTATGATATAGCCATAGGGGGAGGGTACGTTATCGCTTGTTGCACTTGAGAGGGAGATTCTTACTCGTTCTCAAGTAGCAGCTAGCCAGGCTAGTATACAAAGTATCCTGATGGTACTCTGCTATGCGTGACGATGTTTATCCTCTCTTAAAGCTGAAGTCTATTTTACCCACCGAACCCACTACCTACATTCTCGGCATTCGACGTAACTACCACTGAGCTATCAAACCCTTGACTTTGATACTGGCTGAGAGAACGAAGCTTTATCCTTATGTCCCGACTCCCCACGATTAGTATTCCAAAGTCATCTTTTAGAAGAACCTTTTTACGCGGACGAATAATCTTTTTTATACCTACGCTCATCATTTTAATGCTGATCACATCTACAGAGTGCGACATTGGTAATAGGCGGGTATAGTTCAATAGTGGGTATGTATATTAGGTAATAGTGGTGGTAAAGCACTCAACGGTAACAAACGAACGAAGCGTCCGTTGTCTACTACGGCTATAGCTCCACTAAATCATATTTTGTAACGTTTGATGCATAATTTCACTTTCATAATGGAAAAACGATCGCTTGTACTTTCACTGTTTAACGTAAATTCAAATACCGCAGATTTTTTAATATAATCTTGATAACTTATAAATTATCTTAATAGATTCTGAAAATAAAAAATAAACTGTAGATTTGAACTGTAGATTCTTTGTGTGCAACCAATTTGGTCACGAATTACATAACTACGTTCATTTATCGATTTTGGTGGCGGTTCGCAACTACGCCAAATGAAATCTGGTAAGCTTAAAACTGACACCTCTCAAGACCTTATTATGGGTGTATTTATTACCGATACTATAGTTTTGTTATAGAAAGAGAATAATAACAATTATAATTATGATTAGTAACAATTATAAGTATGAACATAGGTAATAAGGGGCCAAAAACAAAAAAAATATAATAGCATAGACGTGGTCCTCTGAACATGTTTGCACGTTTATGATTAACAATAACTTATTTATTAAAGACGATTAAAACTTATTGAATGAGTTGTGTAAAACATTTCTTATATTTAAACAAAGCCGAAATAGGAAGTGATTTTTAAACGAGAGCAATTCATCCTCTTTATTTCGAGAAATACATAAAGGAATAAACTACTATAATGTCACTTCAGTACATAATGAGTGGACCTTGAGCGATAAAGCCATAGCGTACAAGTGGTGTTACCGACCACTTATTTTCTATTCTGGTATTAACTGCGGAACTTAACTTAATAGTTACGCATAATAGTATAATTAAAGACATATATCTTAATTATACGCTATTATGCGTAACTATTAACATACTAAATTTATGTGTACAATGTTTTTTTAGCAAGGAGAAGGTAAGGAAGCGGTTACCATTTTCTCAACATTCTTAAACTAAATTTGACTTTGCTCCTACTGTATGCTATAAACTTATCTGAATTCTGCCGCTGCAGCATCTTGCTGTATTGCATAATAAGTTAAGAACTGGTTTGACCTTGTGCAGCTTTCATATACCTACTATTGAATAAGATGCAGTTTATGTTCGTTCAATACTTCGTCGTCACTTGGAAGACAAGGTTAAGCTGGCATCCAAAAAGCTCGGAGTGCTCAACAGAGCGAGACAGTACTTCACATCGGGGCAAATTAATGCTACAACTTTATAAGTCACAAGTCCGGCCTCATATGGAGTACTACTGTCACCTATGGGTGGGAGCACCTGGATACCAGCTTAGATCTTTAGACTCGGTTCAGCGACGTGCCATCAAAATTGTTGACGATCCCGAGCTCACAAGCGGCTTAGAGCCCTTTAGTCTGAGGAGAGACTTTGCCTCCTTATGTGTGTTCTACCGCTTGTACAACGAAGAGTGTTCTAAAGAATTGTTCGACTTGTTGCCCACTGCTACATTCTACCATCGCAACTCTCGCCATCGACGGGGAGTCCATCCACATTGAAACCAGAATTGTTTCGAACTGTGCGGGCTCAAAGGAGCTTTCTTCCGCGGACGCTCAGATTGTGGAATGAGCTCCCCGCCGTGGTTTTCCCAATGGAGTACAACATGGGGTTCTTCAAAAAAGGCCTAAAGAGATTTCTTCAGGGTCGGCAACGCGCGAGTGATACCCCTGGTGTTGCAAGCGTCCATAGGCTACGGTAACTGCTTAACATCAGGCGGGCCGTATGCTTGTTTGCCACCGTAGTGGTATAAAAAAAGAAAAAAGAAATAAGGGTACGAGGAAAGCCTTTAAGAAAATATTAGATGTCTTTATTTTATAGGAATATCTTTTGTAAAATACACATAGGTACTATTTACTTATTTAATAATTCATTCGTATACATATACTATTTAAATAAGATAATTGATGTAGTGCATTGCAAATACTACATTTTAAAAATATTGTGCTTTTATAAAAATGGTTACACGGAATGTTCACGCGTATAAAAGTTTCATCGGATGTGCGTGGGAGTCAAAGCCACCTTTAATGAGGCAGTCTAGCCTTCACATCAACAAGCTCGTCAACAAATGGATATTTTTAGGTACGTATATTTTAATGAATAAGGTAGAAAATATATCATTCCAATAAACTGAGCTTAATAGTAACAGAAAATGCGCGCACGTTGGAAAATGACAAAGTGCATCAGGAATAAAATTCAGTTGTCATTTCAATAAAATGAAATGCAATGCGATGCGTTGCAACCTGTCTCGCCCTATGAGGGGCTTTGATCATACAAAATGCAACGGATTTTTATTTTACAACGCGGCCTGTATACGCAAACGAGGTACCGAGAAAATTACAAAAATATTTCATTTGAATTTATCAAAATTCAATTCAAATCACACAGACTATAGAAAATTATGAGTATTTATAATTATTATTTGTGGTCGCCCATTGGTTGAAATTCGACTGTAATTTATAAAAAATGAATGTTTTTTTTTTTTTACTATTTTCATTCCTTCTCCATACAAACTTTAATTATGCCAAATCGCGCATCATGCTTAAAAGGGGGTACAAAGTTTTCTCTTCACACATTAATATACATTCTGTGAAAATTTCAACTTCTTGAGATTCAGCCCACTGAAAAACAGACGGAGGGTAGGACTTAATACCGTTGGCGCCCTTGGTTCCAGAACCCTAAAAAGGTATATAAACAATTAGAAATCTAGTTAGGTCGTAGTTTTTTGTGAAAAAGGGCCAAATGCAATATTTACGGGGAAATAGGGAAGGGGGGCGCTTCCGTCTTTATTAAAATCTACGATAATATACCTACTATTAATTTCGTATAACATGCATATTGCAACGACCACATCAAAGGTATGCTTAGACGAATTTAAATATTGGCTGAGTACCGAATTATAAATAATTATAAAGTAACATAATGATATAATTTCATATTATTGACAAGGAGACAAATATGTATACAGGTGATTTTTTTCCAGCCAGTTAGGGTACCTTCCAAAATACAGGCGTTAGAGAAAAACGATAAAACCATGGTCAAGGAAAATATAAAATAATATTTTGGATAACTTCTAGCAACTTGTGACCAAGATTGTCATAAAGAATTTAGAAAAAAAAATATTTAAAAAAAATGCCATATTTTTCAAAAGGTTTTAAAATAGGTAAATTTTAATGCCACATTTATTTTCTTCTAAATTCAGCACATGGTTCCGTTCAACGTTTTTCTGTAAGACTTGAATTCAGTATTTGCCCTTACTGACAAAAAAAAATCACCCGTATATAACTTCTTATCTATTTAATTCGTAGCCATTGTAAAATGTATATGTGTGTGTAGTGCTACTCTGTCATCGGTAAGCATTTGAACGAACTACGAAGCCACCGTTAGCTACGAAAGTACTACAAGTGCTACACACTACACTACAAAATTGTAAATTGGCTCTTTTTTATAAGGTTAGACATAGCTCTACGACACGAACATAATTATCCTTATATTGTGCCTTCTTGGAATTCCATAGGTTTCAAGAAACAATGAGCAGGTTAGATGAATAAGTTACCGACTGAATTAAGGTACTGTTGGCGTTACCAATAGCACAAAGATAAACAATAAGGTTAGATACCCATACTGCTACGCCATGGGTAGTGGATACGATTCCCACTTAGGACAAACATTTTGTGTGTATGAATATATTTGTTTGTTCAGTGTCGGGGTATAAAAACAGTATTTATAGTTTATTAGTTAGTTATAGTTAGTCCATATTACAAACTCTACTTAGTATTAGATCAGATGGCTGACTGTGAGGTAATGTCCCAAAAATAGTATGACGATTTCACATGTAATTCAGATGCATTGCATAAATAGTTTATTTTAGATCATTTACTAATCTTACACTATACATATTATATTTTTCAATACACTTGCTCGTAAAGTGACATTTATTGCACGCTTTTAGTATCTTAATGCAGCTTATTACGTACTAGTACTTTTTACTTTACATTACCGCACAGTTTTATGACAGGTATAATCCGAGTTATATTAAGTTTGTACCTCACTGCAAGTGATATGTGTGTAGCTTAATTTAAACGGGTAAAACAGTTTGACAGCGCATCGATGTCAAAAAAATAAGAACCTGCTGGGTTATTGCGTATCTTTGGTGGTAATCGTAACGACCATCATTAATTATTTCATCCAATGACGCGTACGCGTTATGACGCGACGATGACCATTCGTGGGCCCTGATTGTGTGTGCTTTGATCATTACACTCTCGGCTCCCTTATCGCGTTCGCCTGCGGCTCATGCGCTTAATACCGCCTCGTCTGTAATAACCAACTTTGCACACATGTATCACAATGTAATTAATTGTCAAGAAAATTAGGCTTAAAATATAAGTTATTAATTGTTATGAATAATTACCAATTGCCTTCATATCTTAACAATTATCACTCAATGACGATAGTATAGTTAAGTAAATAATAAAAGAAAAACGAAATATACATGTGTATATTTCGTACCAAACTCTCAATAGAATCATGTGATTCTATTGAAAGTTTGGTAAAAACCTAACTAAATCATACTTTTATAGGATTATGATTTAATGGTGCTATCATGTAAATTATAAATTTAGCTCAAACTAGTACCAAGTCTAGAGAACGCACACTTAGGTATATGATCACACTAGTTATTTATTGATGAATCGTGCGAGCCGGAGAAAGTGGATCTTTTGTTAAATAACACTTTTTTGACTGTGTATTGGATTATGACCTTAGTCCCTTTACAAAAACGTTCATAAATATATTAAATAAATCAATATACTGGATCCAATGGAACATGAGCGCTGGTTTTCAACAATTTATTTATTTTATTTTCATTATGATCTAGTTTGTTAGTAAGTATGTTAAAATAAAATAAAAAAATAAATAAAAATCATTTATTTCAGACCATCATTATAAAATAAATCCATCAATAATATTTTAAATGATAAATAATAAATCCATCAATAATATTTTAAATGTGCTACGAATAAATTATTATCATAACACTAAATGGGCTAGATGACAAAAAAATCTATTTAGTCCCTCTTTTACATTATCCAAAAATATTAGACACGTATTTTTTCTTTTGTCAATTAAACAAAAGATACGAAGATATCATGTGTTGAAGTTCCGCGTGACGTCACGGTGTGGTACACTTTTTTACTCTAAAGTGAAGTCACGAGCCCCACTCCCGAACTTTGACTCGATTTATCTTTGTAATTTTTTTATGATTTGGTAATCCAAAAAATACGTGTCCAATATTTTTTGATACTGACGGACTAATTAGAATTATATTTTTTTACCTAGAAATCATCCCTATTTCACACGTCTTTTCAAGTAATTCAAAAGTCGGTTTAAATATGGACTAACAAAGTAAGCGCAGTAAACGTTCGCTTCCCATCACTGTCGTTTGCCCTGAATATGTTTACAGCTAGCCTTTCAATGAAACTTCAGTGCATACAAACTTGTCACTTAGTGTTTGCTACCTGCAATTTGAATGACGCAACCTTTTAATTTTTTATGAGATGGAAGGAATTTACGTTTTTTTTTTCCTATCCGCACAACACACAACATATACATAATAACGTATCCCAATGCTAGTATTCTACGTATACACACACACACATACTTTCATTTGCCAATTGCTCCTATAATGAGGACAAACAATATAACAAATAAAACATACTTAAGTAATCAAAATTGTATGAAACTCATAAGTTGAGATAATAGATATAAAACAAAAATATTCACGTAACAGTTTTCTTAGTCGGATAACTATTACAATCATGGGGTACGTCAAAAATAGAAAAAATGTGCTTTGACCTTAATGGGACTAAAGATGGTCAATTGCTGCCACTGACGATGTCAACCAAAAACATAAATAAATTGGCAATAAACCATGTTTGGTTATTATTAGCAGATTGCTGACCAAGGAGTATGCGACATAAATAGGATGTATGTGACTGAAATGAGAATGATGAAAGAGATGCTTCTTGAAATGTTACAGTTAAAAATGTATCAGAAGTATGAAAATCCATAGCTAAAATGATAAAATCTGACGTCTCTTGTGCTAAAAAAGTGCTGCGTTTAAAAGCTAACTGTAGACAACCGTAATACAGATAAAGAAACTATGACTGGTGCATGAAGATATTAGTGTTTCTTTTTTCTCTTTACTATTGATGCTTATGTTGAAAACAATATCGCCGTGTTATAAGATGAAGAGGCAAAAAAATCTAATCTTAACAAAAAACCGGCCAAGTGCGAGTGTGAGTGGCTCGCACCGAGGGTTCGACCTACCTTGGACTTATATTTCTTGGTTTGGGCCATAATTGTTGTAAAAATCCGGAACGCATAGCTAAGTTTGTTTGTAAACGAATGTTGATGATAAAGATGTTTTTTATTTGGTTAGGTAAGCAATATTTAAAACTATTCCATATTTCAGATCTTCTTCAGTGGTTGCTGAAATATTCGCTATAACAGACAGACAGTCAGACGGAGTGGCACCATTCCTTCATCCTTTTTTACCTTTTTATTTCGGAATCCTAAAAAGTGAACAACTTACATGAGAACAATATAAACATATAAAGTAAGAAAATATTAACAATTTGTAGTTCGTCTATAACATATGTACTCATTTAATGCATTCCAATGTTCACTTTTTATTTTATGTAAATAAGTACCTATTTAATTTAATAAACTGCATAGATTTATAATAAACTACACATTTTCTTGGTATATTTGAAATCTTCTAGATTAAAATCCTTATTTTCTTTAATGCCAAGCCGATTATAAGTATTATCGAGATAATTTTAGAATATGATTAGAAATTTCATATTTTCTTCATAAAAGAGCTAACGATGAATTGTAGTGGGAGGATATTAAAATGCAGCTCTTGGGATTTAAAATTAAAAAGAAATAAAAATCACGACTGCGTAAAATAAAAAATGCCAGCCAAGTCCGAGTCTGACTCGCGCAGCGAAGGTTCCGACCTTCCCTAGACGTATATATTTAGTTTGGGCCATAACTGTTGAAAAACCGGACCCCAGGACTATGACTGTTTGTGTAGGAGTTTATTTTGATGATTCCGAAAAAACTGTCAACGATAATTATTATTTCTTTGGCATATGTGATTCTTTTTAAGGGGAATGGTGTTTTTTTTTGTAATTGTGCTTCATAAGTTGAAAACTACGTATCGTAAAAGAAAATAAAAACCTGTTTTGAATTGAAAAAATAAAGCCCTTTTATATGATGATTTGAACTTGTAGCCCTAATTTAAAAAATCGATCCCCCATTTCTGCCCATTTTGCAAATAAAAAAAATTTTTTTTTTATTTGCAATAACTTTGGGTAAGCAATATTTAAAACAATTCCAAATTTCAAATAAACGCCTGTGAACGGACGGACAGACAGACAGACAGATGGAGTGGCATCATAAATCCGGTTCCTTTTTACCTTTTTGCTTCGGAATCCTAAAAATCTGTTCGAAACCAAGACTGGTATTTCTTCTTTTAAATTATTAGCTGAAACTAATAAGATTTTAGTTTTCAACAACTTACTTCCGGAGCACGTAACTAGAGGAATAATTACAGTCTTAATACAGTTAAAAAAAATATGAACTAGGTATATGAATATAATTATTTCTAATATGTATGCAGTAACTTAATTAAATAAATAAATATCCTGGGACATTATTGTTTGCGACTGTAATATTTCTTTATCAGACAGTTTTAGGAAACATGCTTTATTTATTTCAACGAGAATATTTTCATCATTTTGCAGCGCTCAGTTGCAGCTATCTAAAGAACAGTCGAAATGCATTGATACCCAAAGGAATCTGCCAATCTGCCTTTGTATGGCACACGCTGTTTGAACTTAACGTATTCTTTTTGAAGTGTCGTACTCAATTAATTAACTCGAAACATCGTACAAAGGCATCCGGCAGTACTGCAATTTCAATTACTGTTTGTTGCAATCACGCGTGCAGTCGAAGAGAATCTATTGCGTTATATTTTGTGACTCCGGTCATGAGGCTTAGGTAGCTGACTCTTTGCCCGATTTCATTACTGAAATGACTTTGATAAAAAAAATATAAAAACTGTCATTGGAACAAACTTTTACGAAGCATCCGTTGTAAGACAGACTGAGACAGATGAGGGTGCACCATCCAGTGCAACGCACTTACCTGGATTGCACCGCATCACATTAACATTTTGTACCCGAGAACGCCCGATGCGTGTCACGCCTGTTCATTCTTGCTTGTTACGGCTCTCTGATGTTTATTAACAGTACTGTCTTTTTAAAAATATTCGCAAGCAACACAATAAAGTCTCATTGTGCCCGTTACAGAAAAAGCATGCATGGTAACAAATAATACCCTTTTACTGAAGGCCCATAATATGTCCATGACATGGACTCGTTGTATGCAGCAGTGGCGTTGACGGCTACGTAATGGTGTCGAGGGCATTGCAAGTCACCTTGTCTGCTTTGGTTTTCTCGGTAAAAAAGCAAAGGTAATTTTATATGACACGGAAGCTTACTGTATTTTTTTTAAGTTTTTTTTTATAATTTGATATTTTTTTAGAAACAGAGCCGATTAGACAACTCATTATGAATATTTATTTTCAATATCATATTGGCAATTTTTTTTCTTTTTTTATACTACTAAGTCGGTAAACAAGCATACGGCCCGCTTGATGGTAAGCGGTTACCGTAGCCATATGGACGCTTGCAACACACGAAGCGTCGCTCACGCGTTACCGACCTTTTCCCCCTCCCCAATGAGCTCTGGCGACCTTACTCACGCGCAGGAACACAACTCTACACAACATAAAGTTATTTGGCTGCGGTATTCTGTAAGGTGGAGGTATTTCCCCAGTCGAGCTGCTCTTTTCAATTCATAATTTAATAACTATAATAAAAACATATTACTCCGTTAAGCCCATCACAGACGTAGCTATAATATATATTAATATGCCGAGCTATAATATAAATTACAGTACAGTTTGGCGAAGTAACAGAAATTGTATATTATAGCTGCGTGTGCTGTCGCTCAAAGATTGTATGGAAAATATATCTTGCTATGATTTATATTAATATATATTATAGCTACGTGTGTGATGGGCTTTAGGCTCGTTTACCGACGAGGTCGTATAAAAAAGAAACACTTTTTAAAGTGCTAAGATTTTTGGAGCCATTGCCACATCATTATTGTAGGTACTTACATACAATATCTGAAATAATAGAGACAACTCTAGTCTCTAGGGTACTACAGCAAAGCCCTGCTCATTGTATATAGTACCGATAAAGTTATTTTCTTAAGTACTAATGATGGTAATTAACGGGTAATGAAGGTACTTATATTGGGATAGAGTTGATACAAATACAATACAAATACAAATGCTTTATTATCAAAATCTTAATCATACAGTAATAAACGTAGTGGAGATCTCCTTTTAAGTATAGAAATACTTGTGCTAGGAGACCTCGCTCTTCCATAACAGAGTATACTTATGATTAAGGCGTAACAAATATAACAGGATAAAATAAGAATATTTAAAACAATTTAACATGAATAACATAAATAAAAGGAATGAAACATACAATTTTTAAATGTGTATTATTGTGAATGGGGGTGTGTGAGTGTGTGGGGGGTGTGTGCATGTGTATGTGTGTGGGTGTCTGTGTGTGCGTGTGTGTGTGTGTGTGTGTGTGTGTGTGTGTGTGTGTGAGTGAGTGTGTGTGTGTGTGTGAGTGAGTGTGTGTGTGGGTGTGGGTGTGTGTGTGGGTGTGTGGGTGTGTGAGTGTGGGGGGGTGTGTTTGTGTATAGGTGCCTGTATGTAGATTGTGCATGTGATTGATTATGGTGTGATTAGAATTATTAAATATGCCGTTTAAATGATTTCTAAAAGAGCTTCAGTTTCATCGTAATTTAATAAAGATAGCCAGTTTGTTATAATTTTCTTGCATGTGTGATTATTCATGGGGTATATATTCAAGGTTTTATTTATTTTGTTGTATAAATGGGAAGATTTTATTAAATACTGTCTTGTTGCAAAAGTAGTATTCACACGCAGAGTTTTTGTTACAGTAAATTTTCGTCTTTTATTTAATTGTATAGGGTCATATTTTAGTGTTTTATGAAGTTTCAATATTGTGTGCAGTACATACAGTTTCCTGATTGTAAGTGTTTCTGAGTTTAAGTAGAGCATGTGAGTTGGGTATCTATATGGCTTAAAATACATAACTTTAAGTAGTGATCTTTGTGCTCTCTCTAGGTCTAGAAATTTTGTCTTAGTAGCTCCTCCCCAGATAGGTATGCAATAAGTTAAAACTGATTGTGCAAGAGCCACATAGATTTGATTCAGAAGTGTTTTGGAAGCCACATGTCTCAGATTTTTAAATATCCACATCAATTTTCTAGTTCTATTCATGAGTTGTTCAAGGTGAGCGTGCCAAGATAACCGTTGGTCTATCACAATGCCTAAGTACTTAACCGTCCCTACTTTTCCAATGGTAGGACAAGCACAGGACGTGTCTTCGAAGTTACACTTATGTATTTTTATGTTGAAACCAGGTTCAGGTTGAGTGCGATCGTACATGGTGAAGCATATAAAGTTTGTTTTATTAATATTGAGGGTAAGTAGATTTGAATTTAGCCATCTAGCGATTTTAGCAAGCCCTATTTCTGCTTTTTTCTTAACATCGTTCCAGGAAGTGCCGGTGAAGATAATAGCAGTATCATCTGCATAGGAAATAATATGACCGTCCTTTATTTCCAAATTACACAGGTCGTTAATGTACGCCAAGAACAAGGTAGGGCCCAAAACACTCCCCTGCGGGACTCCATAGCTTATAAACTCATCTTCACTGACTGTTTCACCAATTTTAACCCTTTGCTTTCTCGCATTTAGATAATCTGACAGTAGAGCAAGTGGAGTACCTCTTATACCTATCATTTCTAGTTTGTGGACAAGGATCGGAACAGAAACTGTATCAAACGCCTTTTTGAGGTCTAAGAATACTGTTAAGCACTTTCGTCCTTTATCTACATGGTCCACGATACGGTTACATAGTGCTGTGACAGCATCTTCAGTAGAGAGACCATTTCTGAAGCCGAATTGAGAATGAGATAAAATGCAAAATTTATTTAAATATGCCAATAGTCTGTTGTTAATCAATTTTTCCAGTACTTTTGAGATAGATGGCAAAACAGATATTGGTCGGTAATTATTGACGTCATCTCTATCTCCACTCTTGTACACAGGTGTTATGACTGACTGCTTGAGGATTTTAGGGAACTTTCCTTGACTGAAACATAGGTTTACCAAATGACATATAACTGGAATTAATAAATGTTAGATTTGTTGATTTGAGTTGATTGATAGTGACAATAACTTTATAAAAATAACATCGAGTAATAATAATTAGTAATAACAACATGAAAACAGCCGCTACTTTTAACACAAATAAAGAATATCTACAGAATTCTCGGCCTAACTGTGTTTAGGTACGCGAATGTACCTAAAAACTCCCCTTTCTATTGCATAACTGTATTTGTTTCGGACTCTGCGCGAGTAACGATAGTGCATTGTTATTCTAGTGTACCTATAATTCAATCTTACCTATTTTATTTAGAAGAAGCATTTTAGTACCTACGTACTAGCTCAGAGTATATAAATACTACGTACAAGTACTAGGTATCCATTTATATATAATAAATCCCACCAAAATCATTTTTATGTAAAATGTTGCCAAGACATATGGCTCGCACTGTCAAAAAGTTATCAGATCTTATGTAGAGCCAAGCTTATAACTCTACATGCACTTACTCTACAAGCCCTAGCTTCACAAACTCTACACACCATAGCTAAAATATGTGGCCTGGCCGTTTCGCTACCGTCACATGGGAGTAAGGTGAAAAATGTATTCACTATTCATAACTTTTTTGTTATTCAATAGTTCTTGTAGTAGTGAAACAGCCGCCCTTTAGTTCAGAAGTTGCCCATACTGGCTAGAAAATAAAAACACCATGTATAACTAGAGTTATCTAAGACAGTATTAGACCCGAAAACTTTTTTACGTAAATACGTTAACAAAAGGCATACGGTAAACCTGATGTTAAGTGGTCACCGCTATCTATGGATATTTGCAATAACAAGGCGATAACCAATGTGTTGCCGACCATGAGAATCTCTTTTTATGCCACTTTTGAAGAATCCCATATCGTAGCGCTGAGGGAAAACCGAAATGGGGAGCTCATTCCACATCCTACCTAATGGTCCGCAGTAGGAACGTCCGACTGAATCGTTGTGTGGAAGTATGATACGGTTCAAGGATGTGATAATAAACTCCACATCACCGGCGAGCAGTGCGATGGCAAAAAGATGACGATGACACCAGGTCAAAATGTTTTTGAGAACATCCTATTATAGAGACGGTAGAGCGAGCCCAACCACCAGTATGTTTGGGATCGTGAAGATACGAGTGGTCTTTGCACTGAGGCTAGTGGATCAAGCTGATAAGCGGCTGCGCCACGAGCGGTGCGAGCAATACTCTATATGCGGCCTAACATATGCTTTGTAAAGCTACATCCGCTATTGTTTCGTGAAGTACCATTTTGCTCTATTTAGCACACCCATCTAGTTTATGCTCTCCAAATGTCCTCGGAACAGGACATCACTCGCAATATTGATAACAAGGATCCCCATACTCTTTGCAATGTTGAGAGGAGTGTCTTTGAATTTTGGTTCTACTAGGAATTGAGTTTTGTCACAGATAACGTGTATATCTTTAAATTAGAAGAGTTAAAATGAACTAAATTAAGTCTCCCCCATTCCGAGACCTAACAAGGTCTGAAGTTCAGACACAAGTATTATTCGACTTTCCTCAGCCACGGACCGAGGGATGTCCGGAATATTGAGAATCCTCAGTGCTGTTATCCGCATAGCAGAGAATATTGGGAATTTCCAACTATATTATGCAGAATGAAAAGTGTGAGTGATAGCACATATCCTTGCTGTATGCCAGCCATAATATTCTTGAAATTGGAGCAGCATCCGTCAACGGCGACTTTTATTTTCTAACTTTCATTCTGACAGTTCTATTAGCCCATTTCATTAAAAAAAAATACTATTTTGTTAATGTGGTAAAAGAACACGTCCAGCTGTGAATTTTCTATTTCATCAAAAAATATTTTTTCTCATCTTATTTTGTTTACGAACTCGTATTATGATGAATATACTTACCTAAAGTATGTTTACCTATAATTTGGCTGAATATCGATGGATAGTATAACGCAAAAAGTGAATTTAGTTTGAAGATACCGGCTGTAAGTCTATAAAAAGTATGAAGCAAAGTTATCATGATTCGCATTGTAACGCTATTATGTATCAACAACTCATTACAATATTACGTTGTGAAACAAAAATCTTACAGGATTAGGCAGTTGTCCCACCGCCGTCGAGTAAACGAGTAACTATCGGCTATTTTCTCGTTCATGAAATGTACAATAGTTATAACATTTCATGTAAACATAAGAGATGCATATATTAATAGTTGATAACTGACTGTTCCCACTGCCGGCGGGGACTCGTTCCATTAATATGTTACTGAGCGACAAGAGCTATCAAAGATAATTTTCGCTCAACGATGCTCGCTTGGACGTCAGAATTCAGGCCGAGAGACCAACTAGCAGTCATTTCTCTATAGTGCGGTACAGTACGGTACAGTAAGCGAGTGGCGCGATTAATCGCCCGTCGCACTCGCACACTCGCTTACAGGCCAGCGACAAAACTATCGCAATTACACACTCGCTTCCCGCTGCTCGCCAACTCGTTTCTAGTTGCTAGTTTTACTCGTTACTCGTTCATCGTCGGCGGTTGGACAAGTGCCTAATAGATAGTTTACAATAACATTTATTTCAAAATAACATAACATTATCATTCATGATTGAAGGCTGTCATTACCATCACTACCAAGTAGCTACGCGAAGATTTGATGGCAGACATTTAGTAGTATTTAGCATTACAAAGAATTATCCACACATTATTTTCGACCGACATTAAACTTATCAGCTTCCATTTAGCTCACGTTAGCGTGTGTTTTTATGCTGTTGGCTGATCTCAAAACATTGAAATATGTACTTTCTGCAATATGAGTTTAGCTCATCTAAGTTTTGCTCTCGCTGTACAAGCTATGCAATACTGGGTAAAGCTTGCTAGGCAACTATTGAAAACTTTACTCATAATCTGGTTTGCATTGCATGGGAAAACAAGAGCATTCTACGCCAAGGTAAAACACAATGTAATAATTAACACAATAAGAGTATGAATTATTATATTGATAATTTTTTTACGCGTCACTCTAATTACGAATCTATTTACATGATGCATTTTTGCCCTCAACCTATGTGCGATAATTAATTCAATGATTGTGTGAGTTTGTATTGTAAGATATTTTTAGTTCACTCAATAGAAAAGTTAAAAAAAGTTTTGCAAACTTTTTATAAAATCTCTATTCTCACGAAAAAATATTAATTTCTGGCGATATGAGTAACATTCATCAGAATTCAATGTTTGTAAAAAAATATCAAAATATAATTTAACGACTTCAAATCTAAATAAAAATCCGCTCTAATGTTGGATAAACCCAAAAACAGAACATAATCATTACTATACTTCCGTCCCTTTATTACAGAGGCAGTAAGTAAAAAACTCGCAAAAGTTAGTTGCGTGTCAAATTTCAAAAGGAGCGCCGCCATCCAGATTGTTCAGTATGATAATTTGGTAGCAATAAAAAACTCAGGAACAGCCAAGGTGTGGGTTTAATGAGACCTCGTCGTGAGATCGATCGAAAACTGGAGGCCGATGCGGTAGACCTTCCAGCGATTTCGCAAACAACTTATTTCTATTTCAAGGTGAACATAAAGGTTTTTACGCTGAAAATGTTCAATGTCAAAACAACCGCAGAACTAAATTGATCACAAATTGCGTTTTGTTCACACGCAGCCCGTCGTTACAACACTCTCGTGTGTGACACACATAAGACCTAACTGTTATTATATAAAACTGTAACAAAATAAGAACCTTTCAATATTACAAAAATCAAATTGAAAGTATTAACTTTCTATGAAATCGTCACGAGATACGAATTCTAGTCATACAGACTTTCTTTTTCAAGTTGACAAAAAGTTTAAGTGAACAAGTTAATGTGAATTTTAGTTCCAGTAAATAGTTAAATTGGTAATGAGGAATTTTAGATAAGATAAGGACTCACCTTTTCCGGGGCTTACGCCTCGGTCTTCTCCGTTCTCCCTCCAGATCATTCTCGAGGCCACGACGCCTCGGGCCGGACGCTCCTCGACGTCGCTCCAGCTTGCGTTCTTGCTGGCCCTCTCGTATCTCCTCAATTATCGCCACGTGAGGGACATAGTCATCCTCCTCTATGGGTTTAGGGGTCTGCGGTGCGCCCATCCGAAGATGGCGGTGTCGCCACCACAGTACCCACGAACTGATGTTATCGCGAATCTTGGTAATGAACGACCCGATGTCGAGTTAAGTTCCCAGTTTGCGGTGTCACGTCCGGCGGATCTAGTTACGATCGAAACTTGTATAATGTGTCCTTATTCCTAATTTAACGCACTATCGGCAGGCTGAGCTGGCTGTGAAAGCGTTCGATCTAAAGCGATGATGATGGTGATCACGTGAAGGCAGCAATGGCTTAATCTCATCGCGTCATTATCACGAATTACTGTGTCCTCGGCGAATAACCGCGCACAAGCAATAAGCGCATCGTGACACTACTTAAAATCTAAGTTTAAAATCATTCAAAATATTTGGCAGGAATGTATCAGTGGCAGTAAAAGTTCAGTCACTCAGTCAGTCTACATGTTTTTTTTTACGTATCGCCGTGCGGATGTCTAGCGGTAGCCATGGCAACGGCTTCGCGTACGACAGTGTTCTTAAATTTCGGCATGACTCGTGCGCGCGAGATGGTCAGCGGTGCAAGCGTGCCGCGTAAGTTGGAGTCGATGCTCACTCAACAGATGTCGGGATGTTACGTAACGAAGGCGGCGGCGTACCGAGCGCGAGCGTGGATGCGCGACGACGCCGGGCGCGCGAGTGCCGCGATCACACCGGAGCCTCCGCTCGTACCGAACTAGCCTCCCCCTTACCCCGCCCAGCAGCCACGAGTCCCTCGCAGCCGCCCGCCTCTCGTATCGCATGCCGCCCTGTCTGATAACACCCCAAAGGTACCTGTAGCCGCTCTATTGTCTCGCTTATGGCATTTTTGGTCAAACTAGTCTTGTTTTATTTTTGACTCCTTTATGGTGCGATACGAGGTATTAGAGTGATAGTAATAATTTAAGAGGCTCTGGGAGGCTGGGTGGGACGTTATATTTTTATTGAGTCAGACGGTAGCTTCAAGGTCGGACGGAGAACGTTCACTTCGATTTAGTTTACGATTGTTCTTAAGGAGCAGACATGTGGATCGTGTTGGACGCATTGCGTAACATTGGAGGCTATTCAATTGGAGTGTAAAGCAATGAAGTGTTTAGTAACATAAGTTGTGGGTCCAGTTGTGTGTTTAATGGAGGTAAATTACAAAATTTCATACGAACTAATATATTTTTTCTATGGATAAATAATTTGGGAACTCTTGAATAATGTATACTAATCCTAATCACAATCTGTACTTATTTACATTTTATAAATATATATTATATGTCTTCTTCATGTTTGATTGTTCATATGCCGACATTTTAATGAAAAACAATCTCAGTAGATTAATATATACCTACATATAAAATGCTTTTTCCTAAATGACTGACTGATGGATCAACGCACAGCCCAAACCGCTGGTCGTAGAGACCTAAAAATTTGAGGGTGTGTTCTTTGTAGGACGTAGGCATCCGATAAGAAAGAATTTTCTGAAATTCTACCCCTACGGGGGTGAATTAGGAGTTTCTATGGGACAACGTGATTCCTTGGTCCAATCTGCTCAAAATTTTGCATAAACATTCTTTAACAAAATTGATGTAAGACGTGTTTCGTATTTTACTGAAACTCATCGCCTAACGGTGTTAAAAAGGGGTAGAAAGTTATTTTAGGGGTGATTTGCATCGAAGTTGATATTAATACTCCTTAGTGCTTTTGATTTAAATTACATTTTATTTGACACATGTTTGAAAACTCTATCCGATTTTATTCAAAAAAAGTTGAACTCACATAAAAGCTAGGAGCAATGCTCTTGAATTGGTGCTCTTCAAAATTGGAATGTCATTATTCGGATTAGAATTCATAATTTTAATTGTATTTGTTCTTGAATGAAAAACTTGCCTTATACCCATGACTTATACTTTGATTTTCCTTCGAAAATTCTTTAGCGAATATTTGCAATTGCTGTATAATTTGTTTGGAAGTACATTTTTACTATTTCATTAGAATATTTTGAGTGTAGTTAACCCTAAATAATATTATAAATGCGAAATTGAGTTTGTTCGTTTGTTAAGCCTTCACGCCTCAACTACTCAACGGATCATCATGAAATTATGCATGAAGATAGCCTATGGTATGGAAAAGGACATTAGGCTACTTTTTATCCTGGTAACGCGGGTGAAACCACGGGGGGCAGCTATTACATAATAATGATTCTACTAAGGTCACGGGTTCAAATCCTACAATGAGCTTTCGGTGAAGGAAAACATAGCACAGAGGACTGTCTTCAAGCACCTATCGGTGGGTTTCGACAGCTGCACTTGAGAGCCAATATCCTTCTTGGCTGTGTCCTTACCACTTTGAGCTACATCATTACTGACCATTAGGTTGTGGTCAAATACAGGCCATAATACGGGTTTCTTTTTAATCTGATCTAGAAAGATGTACTTGAATGACCGAGATTCACTCGGTGTATAAAAACAAAATCTACGCGACGGAATTCAAACGCTATGATCACTTGGCTATCGCTATTACCGATCTTACCATCTGCGTGAAACATGAATACTAAGAAAAACGCAATTTCTCAGGGATGAGACCTAGGTAGATCAATTTTTGGTCCCCAAAAACCGCCATATGGCAAATTTCATCGAAATCGTGAGAGTCGTTTTCGAGATCTCAAAATAGACAGTATATATTCAAATAGCAATATAATGAAATTATTCTATTTTCACCATCGTGTTAAATACTTCATTCACAATTGCTACGGATTGCTTAAATCTGCGTAATCACTTATTAACGCCTGTTTAGTTACAACCTGTTGTACATTACGCAATAATAAACTTTATGTCCTGTCATTAAGTTTGTTTTTGCAGTGAAAGTGATCAATTTAGACTCAATTTAGACACACAAGACATGTGACAAATATTACGGTACTGAAAATAAATAGTTCATTTATACGTATAAAACAAAAGCTGATTGATTGACAGATTACTCTCAGCCTAATCTGTTGGACCTAGAAAGGAAATCGACAGTCTTTTTATTTTATACTGGTAGGCGGTTACCACAGTCTATGGACACTTGCAGTACCCGGGGCATCACTCACGCATTACCGACTCTTCCCCCCTCCAGATGGGCTCTAGTGATCTTACACCGGCACAGGAATACAATATAAGGTTTTGGTTGCGGAATTCTGTAAGGTACACGTACTTCCCCAGTCGATCTGCTCTTGTAGCAAAAAAAACGCTATGCTCTACCTTCATACAAAACTTTTTTTTTCTCTGGGACCGGATTTTTATAATATGTTACGGTAAGGGTGATTAATTTAAAATTATTAATAATTGTCTTATATTATTAATACGATCGTGGTAAATGTAATGGAACGTGGTAACCTTATTACCGATACATGTAAAATGTGGGTAATGGGTTTTAATAATTACGGCTAAAAACAATTCTAATCAAAAATACTAATTGCACAGCAAAATAGTTACATCAACATATTTTTATTGTATCAAGAATTTAATTTCGCTAGCGCAACTTATCCTTGAGGTTTTGTATTACCTATACATATAATTATCGAAAAAAAATCTGATTACTCCAAATAGTAAGATTGTATAACTAAATTCACTATTCAATTTGAGACAAAACATTTTTAATGTTCAATTTGTCACGTCTAAATAATTGTCTTCAGTTCGTAGTACTCGTAGCGATATGCATTCGTAGCACTAATCGTAGCCTCGTAGCGACGTAGCGGTACGCATAGCATTTTTGTTTTTCGTAAAAATATGTTACGTTGCATTTGATTGTCCCCCGCGATATCACTCGTGTGTCAATTGAAAAGCCTATGTCCCTCTCGATACCATTGGCTATCTGCGTGCCAAATTTCATCGGATTTGTTCAGCATTTTTAGGTTTGAAAATGTAACAAAGAAACAATATGTGCATATATAATATTAGTAGATATGGATATATAAATATATAGGTAGTGAAAATACACTCATGCTCATAGGCGAGCGAGGAAAGGTCGGTAACGCGTGAGTGATACATTGTGTGTTGCAAGCGTCCATGGTTACGGTAACCGGTTACCATCACCATAGGCTTGTTTACCGACTTAGTCGTCTAAAAAAAGACATAGTTGCCGATTCTGCTGTAAATCGCACAAAACTAATTTTAGTCACATCACATCTCGTTCTTACGAACATTATTGAAAAAGGATAAAATATATTTAAAGCTGTCAAATAAATCTTTGCCGTCTTATTTTGCATGTATTTAAGCGTAACTGCAATAGATGGCGACAAAATTTATATTGAAAACATGCATTGGACTAATTTGACAGGACTAAATTTCTTACATCCTTTTCTTGTTCTTTGTTAGAAAGAGACATAGTGAGATTAAAATTAGTTTAGTTGTAAACAACAGAATCGGGGCCATATACAAAGTTACTATCACATTTGATAATATTAGTATGGATTGTGTAACTTTATTTTAAATCGGTCTTGCATACCGTAGGATAATTCAAAATAAGTTTTCAATCGCAGAGTTAATCATTTATATATAGTAAAAGTCAATAATACAGGAATATTGCCTGTCAATGACATGTTTAAAGATATCACTCTTGGGGAGCAAATTGTTTTATTTTTTTATTAATTTAAGTGCTGTAAGTGTTTTTAAGTGTCACCATAGAGTGACAAGACCTCATAGTAAGTAAAATGGCTATAACATACAGACACATAAGAAAAAACTGACAGCTGTCTTATTACTTGAGATGTTTAAGCCTTGTCTTATATAACTCAGATGTTAAGATATCCCGGCTCTTTTTGTTAAAGTGACGCATATATACGTATTTAAAACCTGAGTTTTGCAAAACTTGCTTGAAACCAATAAGGAGGTAAAAGTTTATTTGCCTGAAATATTTAAAATCATATTTACATACATATTTTGCATACATACATACATAAAATGAAAACATAAGTATGGGATTAAGATAACTTATTTCATAGAGTTGGAATATTATAGAGTGATAGCGTTTACAACGTTACCTTGTGCGAAGCGTGCAATTTCCATACAGATGTATTCACAGATAATATCGTACACTAGTTGATTAACAGCCAGAAAAAAAATCTAAATGGATTTCTTGTCATTAGTTCTCGGTAAAAGTATCGATAAAAAATGAGAAATTGACATTCATTATATGTATTTTAATTAATTTTAATTTTTGTTTCAAGGCATTTTGCCCATATCGTGCTCACGGCCCGTACTCTAGTACAGTCGCTTTATTAATATTCTAACTCGATGCCTCATTTAAATCAGAATAAAACCTGAATGCATTAGAGCTATGGTGTAGATAATTAGTTAGCTATTAGGTACTTACGTCCTTTTAATAAAGTTCCTGACAACTTTGTGAAAAGTTCCATACCTGTTTCATAATGACGATATAATAAACCTCTTCTAAATGCTAATAATATACTTCCAAATACAAATAGGTATTCAAATGAAAAGCATTTTTTCAGCCATTGTAAAAAATATAACGCACTATTTATTCCTACAACTAGTTTCTATTCAAACTATCTACATTTCATCATCAAAAGTTCTAAAGACTGTAAACAGTGTATTTCAAACGTAGCATAGTTCGTGGTTATTCGCCACCTGTCATTCATTATCAAAGACCAAGTTTGTATCGGTTTTAATGAGAATGAGACGATGAACGATTGAACTAATACTCAACTACATGATTTAAAAATAACAAAGGAATAAAAATAAAATTATAAATAAGCTAGCTAAATCATTTAATTTCTACAGCACTAAAACAACATGAATAACAAAAGATAAAAACACTAGGTTGAACTATCAGTCGTGCGTGATTCGTGCATAGCTCGTGTATAATATGAAATGAATGGGAAACGCACAGTCCTTGATCCGGGTACTCAGAATCGCCCATCGCGACAGAGCGCTCCATCTGCATATACGTGTGATATTATTACACTTTTACACTGTCACTTTTCATTTTTTCACTAGTTCATTTTTCACTTTTTCACTGTTTAAATGGTTTTTTCCATCACATGTTCAGTGCTCACGTTTCACGCCTGAAATAAAAATAAATAATTAGTTGAAAAAATACGCAGTTTTTGGTTTCAACTAGGGTATAATTTACAATATTCACACATTCCTTTCTAATAATTTCACATGTTACAACTACATAACCTGCATACCATGCTGCTTAGTTTGGGATCAAGATGACCGTGTGTGAGGGAATGTCCCAGGATATTTATTATTTTATTAATTATTATAAACTATACAAGTTTTGAAGGACCCTAACAGAAATCGTCTAAATGCTGAACAGATAAGAAAAATCATTATTTTTTGTATGTCTATTGTCTAACTACTATTTCCTGGTACCATCCTACATAGTAGGTTTATGACTATCCTATAATGTGTCAAGGACGGTCCAGAATATTTATTGATATTATAATATAATATTGATTGATTCATTTCTGTTGACGATAGTGGTTAGTTGATTATTTGTATTAGGATTATGCGTTTTTTTTTTTCAATTATTGATACCTGCACAAAGTTGTTAGCATAATTCTTGCAATCTAACCTAGGGTTATCATTACAAAATATTTGAACTATGATAATATTAATGATCATATGCCAGAAACAGGTTTCGATATTTTAAAAATACATGAATGATAACAGGAGGGAAATAATATAAAAAAACCGTTCAATTGCGAGACGGACTCGCAAAAAAAGGGTTCCGTAAATACGTTTCTTGTATGGGGATGCCTTTTAATCATCAAATTTATTTCGTTTTAATTATTTGTTTTTATAGCGGCAATAGAAATACATACAATTAAAATATAATAAAGCGAATATTTTCGTAGGTACTTATGCTTATGCTAATGCTTATTCTGACTTGCTTTGCTTTGTGTAAATATCAGAGGTTCCAATTTGTATAACATTCAAGGTAATTTTATATTAAGCTTTTAAATAAAAAACAGAATTGATTTTACCTGGACATGCCATTCGTCTTGTCATTACTTTGCTCCTTTTTCGCTATGATAAAGATCACTCTTATCGTAATCAAGTACAGACAGACTAAGAAACATATGATAAAATCCCGAGTAGGATGGCTCCTTCGTGGCATTTTGCAATGTTTTCTCAATCACCGCAATCTGAAAACAAAATAATGTTAATAAATCAATACAATATATAAGAATTCTAGGTTTAAAGTTACGGCATGTTTAGGCTTCAGCTAATAAAATTCGTTTTTTGTTATACTACTAAATTGGCAAATGTGCATACGGCCCAACCAGTGGTAAGCAGTTACCGTAGCCATGTGGCCTCTTGCATCCCTCACGTGTTACCAACCCTTCCATCTCCCCGATAAGCTCTGGCTAACTTACTCACGCGCAGAAACACAATATTACGTTATTTGGCTGCGGTTTTCTGTAAGGTGGAGGTAGTCCCCAAACGCAGCTGCTCTTTAAGGCGGTTTACACACTGCCATGCACCACGCAGCGTAGCGCGTGAATGAGTATCTTAACGTTGCTTGTAAGTATCTCCGTTTGTATAGAAAAGGCGCACAGTCCAACACACTGAAAACGCATCCACACGCGTTCATACCATCGACTTAATAATAATATGTATATATCTCAATGGTTTATACAGATCACACGCCTACATACATGCGTCTCGCCCCGCACCTAGGCGCGTAGGTGCGCGGCGAGACGCAAGGTATGGCACATCGAGTCTCGTAGTGCCGTGCGTGATTTTGTATGGAATGAGTCAGAGCCGCCGTGAATCCACAAAACGCAACTAAGCGCGTGAATGCGTAAAAAACCCGCACGATGATGCAGATCTGCACTTCCGCAAGTACGCGAGTAGGCGCGTGGCAGTATGATAATCGCCTAAACAAATAAACGCTGTGCTCTAACTCTCTTGATCTGACCCGAATTTCACTAGCTGAAACCCAAGGTATACCATCTCATGATTTTAAGTTGATATAATATTTAGTTGTAGTATAGTAGAATTATATAATAGACTAGCTTATAATAGATTAGCTTTAGCTACCGTCACATGGGAGTAAGGTGGAAAATGTATTCACTGTTCATTACTTTTTTGTTATTCAATAGTTCTTGTAGTATTGAAACAGCCAAGCCACATATTTTGACTACGGTGTGTAGAGATGTTAGAACTTATAGAGTAAGTGCATGTAGAGTTATAAGCTTGGCTCTACATGAGGTCTGATAACTTTTTGAAAGTACGAGCCATATGTCTTGGCGGCAACATTTTACATAAAAATGTTTTTGGTGGGATTTCACTTCTTTTTTCGTTAGTTGCTTATGTTTTTTTTTTTGTTTGAAATTTCCAACTTTTATAATTTTTTTGTTGTTTGTGTACTAATACAAGCTTACATACCAAATTTCAGCTTTCTAGGACTTCAGGAAGTACCCTATGAGTTTTGATGATCATCAGTGAGTCAGTGACGAAATCGGGGTTTTTTAGATATCAATAAAATCTAAAGTATAAGAGTTATGTTCTTGAAACTTAATATGTTTAATAAGTTTACTATTGACATCATGTCCTGAGAATTTTGTTTATCTGGTATAATCCAAACCCATGTTATGAGGGTTCAAAAAAACGACGAAGCGCTTCGAGAAAAGGTAGGTAGTGCCCTTTCGCTTCGCTTGGCTGTCTTGGCGGGGGGCACTTCCGTGCCCCCAGATTATAGACGCTTGTAGGGAGATGTATTGCTCTGTACAATATATTATATTATACTAAATAAAAACCTTCTTTTAATCAATTGTTGTATAAGTTTGGTTAAGCGACCTTTTTCATTCCATCAAATTTCTGTTACAATTACGTTAGGATCGAATTACTGAATTTTTTATTCATAAAAAAAATCCAGCAGTGCAGTACCTACTATAAAAAGATATAACGTAAACACCTTTTCTTGATAAAGTTTGTAGGTACTCGTAGTGTTATCCCGGCAATATAAAGCGTTCGCCGTATGCGCAGCTCGCAGTTGTCACTAGGAATGGCATAAATCACAAGTAGCAGGTGACAAATCATATGATTCTGTTTGTCATACGTCACACCTGCTACCGTCCATGACATAGCCTGTTACAAATCATATTAGGTACTTATCACATCCATCATTATATTCATTATCGTAGTATAAATATTTCATTGATAGATCTACTATATAAATAAATCCTAATATTGGTATTTTTTATTACAATTTTAAACATATCAGTTTTAAAAGGAATAAAGAAAAAAAGAAATCTTTGAACTTGATTAGCTTTTAAGAGTATTTTAAAATAAACCTTAAACCAACAAGCATAAAGTGCTATCTTCTGTAGGATGATATGTAGCAGGATCGAAAAATCATTGTTTGTGATCACGAAATTATAAATAATTTGACATTTCACTTCTCTCTCATCATTCATCATTCTCAAAGTGCGTGTGATATCTATAATTATTTAATTGTGACATGATTTTGTTTTCCAATGAAAAATGCCAATGCTTGATACATTCGTTACATTCGTTTTTGTAATTTTATGTGAATAAAAATAGATTCGTTTTTAAAGTGTTCGTAGGTATGTGTTAAATAGTATTTTCAAAAATAGAGTTTATGTTTCGTGATTCCTCTAAAAGGTTGGTTTGTTGGTTGAATTGGTTGTTATCCCGGGAAATTATACCAAGCTGATTGATGATGATTGAATGATTTTTCAATATGCACCATATTGAAAAATCATTGCAAATCATATATCACTAGTGAAATCACTGTGATGAAAAATAATAATATCATCAAATGAGAATTCCTTAAAAGTAGCAATCATTTCCATGCCTAGTTGTCACGCGCAGTCGTCACGCGCAGTCGCCACGCGCAGACGCCACGCGCAGACGCCGCGCGCAGATGCCGCGCGCAGTCGCCGCGCGCAGTCGCCACTCTCATCTCATTCTCAACCGTTTGCCTTTTGATATCGACACGTGTCTTGTCTTGTCTTGTTATTATTATTGTACACTCCTATATAGCGTAATAAAATTATATTCGCGTTTTGTTGACGCTGCCCACACAGTAACCTAAATAATAAGATTGATAAGAATCCCACTCGAAGTAACTAAAATGTCTTATGATAAATTCAAAGATTTCATAAAGCAGAGGTTAATTGACAAAGCCTACTATAAGGTGGCTCATTACGTGGAAGACAAGAATATATGGTTGTAGTAGCTTCTCTCTGCACTTGCATCCCCCTGGCTAAGTGACAATTGTACGAATAAGCATAAAATAATAATGTATATATTGTATAAGTATTTGGAAAAAAAACTGTAATATTAAAAGATCTTCCACAAAAAAAAAAAAAAACCTTGCTGAGTTTCTTGCCGGAGTCTTCTCAGTTTAAGTGTATTCCGAACCGGTGGTAAATTCAACTGTATGTACATAACGTTCATAAGTGCCTTACTAGGGCCTAAACTGAATAAATGACTTTTTGATTTTGATTTTTGATTTTTGATTGGCCTATATGCCTGTGGCTACATAAGAGTCCTAAATTAGGATTAGCCATACGAAAAATCCTAAACTGAATGACTGTAGGGACTCGTAGCGTTATCCCGGCAATATATTAAATTTTAAAAATATATCAACTTTTGCTAGTGATCACAAACTTTTTTTGATGTGTATACCTACACTTCTTCCAATTTTCTTAATTCTTCTCGTACTTGATATTGCACATTGAGTTATCTAGCTTAAAATGAACAGATTCATGAATCAAGATTATACATAGATTTTATCGCCGTGTCCAGTTGAACTCGATAATCAAAAGCTTCTTGTTACTTTGCATCTCTTCTCCTCTTCTCAACTTTTACCTCCAACTAAAGAAAATAGTAAGACTTCAATCGGAAAAGCTAAAGATAATATTTTAAAAACAATGGAAAGTATTTAAAAAACAGCATACAATTATTAACTGCCTACATACTTAGATACGACGACAAAATAAGTAATTTGTTGAACAAGAGAACAACATTCGTGTTTGTTGCGAGTGCTGAATTCTTTGCGGGTTAAGATCAAACATAATTATACACTTCTTCCAATTTTCTTATTTCTTATCCTAGGTACTTGATATTGCACATTGAGTTGTCTAGCTCTAAATGAACAGGGTGATGAATCAAGATTATGCATTAGTTTCATCGCAGTGTCAATCAGACAGAACTCGATAATCAAAAGTTTCTTGTTACTTTGCATCTCCTCTCCTCTTCTCAACTTTTACCTCGAACTAAAGAAAGTAAAACATAAATTGGAAGAGCTCAATAAATTATATTAAAAAGAATGGAATGAATTTGAAAACATAGCATACAATTATTTATAGATATACACTTCTTCAAATTTTCTTATGTCTTTTCTTAATTGGTATGGCATGAGTTAACGACTATAAGTTGATAGGGCAAGTGAATCAAGATTATCCACAGATTTCATTGCCGTGTCAACTTGAACTCGATAATCAAAAGCTTCTTGTTACTTTGCATCTCTTCTCCTCTTCTCAACGTTTACTTCCAACTAAAGAAAACAGTAAGACTTCAATCGGAAAAAATGAAGGTTAAAATTTAAAAAAAAAATGGAAGGTATTTAAAAACACAGCATACAAGTATATTTTTCAACACACTTGCTCGTATAGTGACATTTATTGCACCGTTTTTAGTATCATAGTACAGCTTATTACACTCTAGTGCTTTTTACATTACATTACCGCACAGTTTTATGATAGGTATGATCCCGATTATGTTAAGTTTATACCTCACTGCAAGTGATATGTGTGTAGACGAAGCCTTCTAGATTTAAACGGGTAAAACAGTATGACAGCGCATCGCTGTCAAAAAAAAATTGCGCACCATATATTTGCTAACGTTCTCATTCTGTGGTTGATTATTATCGAAAACACAAGTAGTTTTTTCCTCGCAAGTTTGTTGAAAAACGTCGTAAGATACGCGTGTGCATCATTAAAATCTCGGCTCCCTTATCGCATTCCCCTGCGGCTTAATACCACCTCGTGTGTCATGACCGACTTTGCACATATGAATCATAAATATAATGTACTATAACATCCTATTTACAGACGATGCAGCAAAAGTTTTTTTTATCCGTTCAGCAAAATTTCACATTTGCAGCAATATTTACCACCAATATGATATTAAATTCGGGAAATTCAGAATATATTAGTTTACTAGCTGTCCCTTACAGTTTAACTCGCATTCCTGAGATAAAAAGTAGCCTTTGTCCTTCTCCATACCATAGGCTAATGATGAGTAGCTGATAATTGTTTGAGTAGTTACGGCGTGAAAACGTACACAAACTCCAACAACAAACTCACATTCGCAATAATATATAATATATATGTCGGAGAGTTAGATCGTTGGTTGGACTCAGTTGGATGACGATAATATCGTGGTACAAGGGTTGGGTAAAATAGTAGCAACACTGATTTGACTTTAACATAAATAACAGATTTAATGTGGGTATGCGTAATATTAAGAACATTGATTTAACTATAACGTGAATGACGAGAGTTTATAAGGGGATGCGTATTGCTTTTGGGATAGTTAGTTTATCACAAGCACTCGAGCTGTACACATCTCAGTGCAATCATTGTTACACCCCGTTCTGAAGCCTGTAATTATTTAAGACTGTACATGTGTGAAGTGAAGTAAAGAGAAGTGAAGTGATTATTTGATTGTAACATTATGTCGTAACAATAACGTAATAAACACATTGGGCCCGTGAGGAGTTTGTTGCGTCGCTTCTTCTCCTCATACGGGACTTTTACGAAGCGATGGTATAACGTTGTTTTATTGCCTGCACTGCGCCCACCGAATCCCGATACTACTGAACCCTAATCGTGGTGTTTGTATCGCTTGGCTGTCGCTGACTCCGACATCAGTCGTGGGATAAAGACGGGCAATAAAACCATACTTGGATTGTTACCACATACTTTGAGCATTGCTATGTGCTTGAGAACCCCGAACACGTGTCAAATAGAGGGTTTTGCCAAGCGAGGGATGACGTCAAGAGTGAAGACTTTGAATTAAGTTTGGTGACATCGTTTCTATAGCCAAGTAACCGAGTAAATGGATCATGAGATGCGCGTGCTTATACGTGACATGATAATAGCTAGATGGTGGTGATTTTATGCTGCGCGGTTGTCTGCGGTGCTTCGAGTGTGGGAAAAACAGGTCATGTGATCGTTCCATTACTTTTTACATCATTTTTTTGTCTAAGCTGCAATCAAATGCTTTTGGTGTTACATGTTACAGATGTGGTGATGCTGGCTTCTTTGAAAATAACTGCTCTCGTGCCTGCAACTTTACTGCAGTCAAAAGCGTTCGTGGCAACGGCAGCGCGGTTGGTAACAACACCGGTGCAGTGAGCAACGGTAGCAACCAGCGCCGGGTGGACCTGTGCTGCATCAGCAACTAGGCGGAACAGAGGACTATTTTCTGTGAGTCAATTTCATGTTGTTTGCTAATAGATTACGAAGGTACCTGAGGTACAAGTACCCATTGTTGTTGAGAATATAGTTGGTTAGCGTTTTAATTGGATTTAAGTGTGTCGTCTTGAGTCTTAAATTATTATTTTGCGTTTTGGTCACGGGGATAATCACGGGTATAATTATTATTACGGAACTGGTAGTGTTTAGCAGTCATAAACATTATGGCCTATAGGGATAGTCAGATAAAATAGGCACCAAATGATTTGAGTATACATGCTTAATAAGATGAGGCGCGCCTAGGCTAAGTGGTTTATTATCGTAGTTTGTGTTGAAGCGTTAACGAGATGTGTTGTTAGTGTAACGTGACGGTATGCTTTTCTTGTTTACGTTGGTTCGCAAATGAGACTAGGCGTTGATGCGGTGCTAATCAATATTGTTTTAACTAGACAATAGAAACCTATCAACAACCATTGAGCTATTATTACTACGTATGGAGAGGCTATCATAAGCAAAGGTTATGTCCCATTTTTTTAAAGTGAACTAAAGTTCTCTAGCGCTGAAACAATAAATTAGTCGTCTAGGCAGACAGTAGAAACACTATCAGAACTCTTTTATTACGCAGTATTTTTGTCGCAAACACCGTAATTTTCAAGGCGCTTACGCGTTTCGTTTATCATTCTACAACAACAATTGTGGCCGGATGGCCTCACTTGAACGGAACATAGTTGTGATGTGTGGCGTCTTCTCTATAATAATGGCTCGATGTCAACAAGAAGGTTTTTAAAGTTGCGTTTTGGTTTCATGATGATTTCGGATTTGGAAAATGTAGGTACAAATAGATTATGATGGTTAATAGTGTAGTCAAGCAACTAACTAGGAGTTTTGTCAGTCACTTGATAGTGATATACTGTGCTGGTACAATATGCGGTTGGCAATGTCCTTTGTTTATGTCCCTGATTTTTATTCACATAGTGAAGGTCATGTAGGGTTATGTCATATTTCTAGGTCGTTTAAATCACACAATGTTTTAATCTCCTACGTCATATAATCTCACGATAGGTTTAGACTAATGCCAATTAGGTAGTATCAGATAAACTAGATGAAACAGAAGACCATTTTGGAGTGATATTATATCAGTCGTAGTAAAGTTGACTTTACCATTAACTATTAGGTAGACTTAACCTGATAGAAATTGGTATCTCCTGATAGAAATTGGTATCTATTGAGTAAACTTAAGTAGTCCGTGAAGTGAATCGATTAGTTCACTTCAATAGGGTTCGTTATTTGACTTGTCTCTCTTTCACTGTAAGTTATGACTTTAGGCGTTAGTATTGCTGGTTAAGCATTTTGCTGTCGCTGGTCAATTGAAAGATAGTGTAGTACAGATGAGGTAGATGCAACTACATGTAGCTGTTTAACGTTCATAAGTAGGCAACAGGGTCTAAACTGAATACATTACTTTTTTATTTTGATTTTAATTTTGGTTAAGTACTACGGTAACTGACTTAGCATAGTGGTAGACTACCTACGTTCCGTTTTGGACAGTTTTTATTATTTGTTAAAAAGGAAAAGAGCACTAGTAGAGTCAACTGAGAAGGTTCACATTCACAACCTTATTGCCTCTTGCCAATACGATATTTTGATTAGTTTTGAATTAATTTACTTTGATAATGCGATTGTTATTCAACAGTAAGAGATTATTGAACATTGAACGTTAGAGAAATACTCGTGAAGTTTCAAAAGATGGTCATGACTCAATGAACCTATTAGTCGTTTTAAAATTAAAATAAAATAATAAATCCTATTAAAGTTAATTTCAAAAACTGACTTCTTTAACGATGGTAATCTGTAGTTTATACCATATTAGTCAGACAATAAGAATTACACTGATACCTCTTACCTATACCCTTCACGAGGGGTAGCACCGTGGCTGAGATAGTTATCTTTTGGTTGTTGAGTCAGGGTTGACGGACTGGCCCTTGTGTCTTATGCGGTCCTAGTATTGTTACTATCGCAATATAGATGCGAATCTTTTGAATTCGAATAGCTAATTCATGGTTTTAACGTCTTCTGTAATTTAGAATGGAGTCTGATGTAGTGTCGTATGTAGAATCGTATGTAGAGTCGAATGTAGAGCTCATGTAGAACTTGTGCAGAGCTTATGAAGAATTAATGTAAAGACAAACACAGTTAGATATCGTTCTCAGAGGTTGTAAAGCCCTAGTAGTTTGATTTGTAGCCTAATGCATAATAGGAAGCTTTAAGTGTAGTATCAGAAGCCCTAGCTTCATTTTTAGAGTTAAATTTGTCATACCGGAGGTGATAAGGATTGTGGTAAAACTTATTGTCGGCTGTCTATAAATAGCGAAATTCTTAGTCATTCAGGTATTCTACTTGAGTTGGTGATAAGAGTAACTAGAACCCTAAATTTATTAACGTTGGCCAATCAAGTGCTAACGCAAACTTCATAAAGCAAGATTTGAAAGAAAATAAGGTTATAGTGACTTAATTTTCTGTGAAAGATTATTTTAATGGAAAATCATTCATCATATCAGCCTATGGATGTCCACTGCTGAACTTAGGCCTCCCCCATTGACTTCCACTTTGAAGGGTTTTGGGCCGCTTTCATCCAGCGGTGCCCAGCGACTCTGACCAGGTTGTCGGTCTACCTGGTGGGAGGGCGTCCCACTCGGCGCTTTCTAGTACGTGGTCGCCACTTGAGAACCATTCTTCCACAGCGGTTATCGGCTCTTCGAGCGATGTGGCTTGCCCATTACCACTTCAGCTTACTAACTCTACGAGCTATGTCTGTCGTTTTCGTTCTCCTCCGAATGTCCTCGTTGTGGACCCTGTCACGTAGAGAAATTCTGAGCATAGCTCGTTTTAAGCTCGCTCGAAAAACATTGGTGGAATCAAACAAAATCTAGAACCTTATAGGGTTATTGAGTTGCGTGAGTGGCTGCCGAGGTGGATCCATGTTTTTTGGATGAAAATGATAGTGAGATCTTTGTTTATGAAATACTCGTTGTGTATCTGTGTATGTAATCAGCAGCGTAACTGGGTGAGCTATTTACAAGTTATCTCAACGTTGTGTTGACTGTTATGGTTCTATGTTAGGTTAGGTTAGGTTGTCTGAACGGTGAGGTGGCCATTTAGACGATGTTATCCGGAAGGCTAGGTGGCCATCTGGAAGGAGAGGTGAAGAGATTTCCGCAGAGTCGGCTCACGCGAGTGACACCCCTTGTGTTGCAAGCGTCCAAAGGCTGCGGTAACCGGCTACCATCCGGGAGGCCGTATGCTTTTTGCCAGAATTAGTGGTAATCTAGAAGAGATTTCTGCAGAGTTGGCACGCGCGTGTGATACCTCTGGTGTTGCACGCATCCAAAGGCTGCGGTAACCGGCTACCATCCGGGAGACTGTATGCTTTTTGCCAGAATTAGTAGTAATCTAGAAGGCGTGGTGGCCAGTTAGATGGAAGGCGTGGAGGCCATTGGAGGCCATTTAGACTATTAACGGCGCGGTGGCTGTTTCCATAACACTGAGATGGCTAATTGTACAGCGTGGAGACCATAGATTTCGAATTTCCGTGGAGAATGAATGAGTGAATATTCTATAAGCAATGGCTTTGGGTTCTATTCTTGCCTAGAAGCTAAGACTATAAAGTTAAAACTGTCTCCCTTAGGTAAGTACATAAGTAGTAAACGTGCTTGGTGGAGCTGTATGGCTGTTGATCTTTGTAATTGTTAAATTTGGGTTGTCTAAACTGTGCATACTGCTTACCTGAGTTGACTTTAAAGATTGGAACTGTATCATTCGTCAGTATGAGTAAGCGTTAGTATAATGATTAAACTGAAGCGATTGATAGCAGGCATGGCTCGAAAGTTTAGGCAGGAATGGCCGAGTGAAATTATCAGTTACTGTGCTGGACTTCTTTTGTTTCAGGTACATCTGGTAGAGCTTTTCACACGAGGACGTGTGATTCGCAGGATGGCCGTGTCGGAGAGTTAGATCGTTGGTTGGACTCAGTTGGATGACGATAATATCGTGGTACAAGGGTTGGGTAAAATAGTAGCAACACTGATTTGACTTTAACATAAATAACAGATTTAATGTGGGTATGCGTAATATTAAGAACATTGATTTGACTATAACGTGAATGACGAGAGTTTATAAGGGGATGCGTATTGCTTTTGGGATAGTTAGTTTATCACAAGCACTCGAGCTGTACACATCTCAGTGCAATCATTGTTACACCCCGTTCTGAAGCCTGTAATTATTTAAGACTGTACATGTGTGAAGTGAAGTAAAGAGAAGTGAAGTGATTATTTGATTGTAACATTATGTCGTAACAATAACGTAATAAACACATTGGGCCCGTGAGGAGTTTATTGCGTCGCTTCTTCTCCTCATACGGGACTTTTACGAAGCGATGGTATAACGTTGTTTTATTGCCTGCACTGCGCCCACCGAATCCCGATACTACTGAACCCTAATCGTGGTGTTTGTATCGCTTGGCTGTCGCTGACTCCGACATATATATATAATATAACTTAGTATTATCTAGTTTATTCATTTTAATCTCAGTGTTTGTCACAGGTGTTTGTGATAATTCTACCCCCGAAGGGGTGAAAAGATGATGTGTTTTGTGTGTTGATTCTATTTCATTATTTAATGTTATTAGTGTATACTAGATGGCGTTGTCTCATTTTAGAACAAGCTATGGTTTCATTCTTTACAATTTAAATAAGTCATCGAACTTTACTTCGCCTTATGGTCAGAAACTCACGCAACGTATATCGTTGATTTTTTTAATTTTAAACCTTACGGTGTCGAAAAGGGGGATGTTTTGTATTTAAGTTGTTTATTAAAATAATCTACACGTGTATCGTGTTATTCTTATAAGCCTGTACTGGCCGTCCGTCTATCTGTCTGTCGGCCTGTCTGCCACGAGCAGATATCTCTCAGCTATCTGGAAATTGTTGAGAAACTGGTGGATAGATCTCCACCCGTTTGTCTGTCTACCACGATCTGTCTACCACGAGCAATTTTTTATACTACTAAGGGAGCAAACAAGCATATTACGACTCGCCTGATGATAAGCAGTCACCGTAGCCTATGGACGCTTGCAAACACAGGGGGTATCACTCGCATGTTGCCAAACCAGCAGAAATCTCTTCACACCCCCTCACCCTTTTTGAAGAACCACATGTCAACTTTGCGAAAACCATGGCGGTGAGCTCATTCCACAGCCTGAGCTTACGCGATCGGAAACTCATTTGAAACCACACAGTACGAAACCATTTCAGTTCCAATGTATGAAGATGAACTCTTCGTCGATGGCGAGAGTTGCGATGGTAGAAGGTAGCCGTGGGTATCAGGTCAAACAATTCTTCAGAGCACTGTCCATTGTACAAACGGTAGAAAACATATAAGGAAGCAAAGTCTCTTTCTCAGACTAACAGAGAGAAATATCTCAGCTATCTGCAGGGCTATTTTAAAACGCTCGGATTCGATATCGGAAACGGAATCAAAAACTACCGAGGGGATATTGCGCAACTGCTTTTTTAATTTCCGAATTCGAATATTTTTGATGTTTCTTTACCGAAATATGAATTCGATTCATCGAAAAGTTTTCGGAAATTAAAATAGCAATCGCTGAAATTCGCCTCATAATTTTTTGAATCCGTTTTCGATATCGATTCCGACGTTTTAAAATAACCATGCTGGAAATGATAGAGAATCTTGCGGAAAGGTCTCCGCCTATCTATCCTTCTGTCTGTCTGCCTGCCACGAGTAAATATATCAGCTGTCAGTTAATGCTTGAGGAACTAGTGGATAAGTCTCCACCTGTCTATCCGTTTGTCTGTCTGTCTGTCTGCCATGAGCAAATATCTCAGCTGTCTGAAAATGGTTAAGGAACTTAGACACAAACCGATGGAGTAGTTATGTTATGGAGGTGCAAGGTGGATGACACCTCCATTTAAAAGGGAAGATCTTCCGCCAGGCTGGGTCATCGTGCCTGGGGACCGCGGTCCAACTGACCGACTCGAGAAAACTTCTTAAGCGCGATGCAGGATGTAGGTTAATGTGGCGCCAAGCCATCTATCTTTCAGTGTGTGAACTATCTTAGTGTTACTGATAGATGGCTCATAGATGTCGCTACAATGTATTGTAAGTTCTATATTGTTACAATAATTCATATCTAGAAAAAAAAATATACTCCACGCGGACGAAGTCGCGGGCAAAAGCTAGTTCATATATAAGATTTAATAAATCTGCCTTCATAGAATGAGTCAGTTATTATGTATATTTACTTGATCTGATGAAGGTAGGTAAGGATTATAACCGTCTGAGTCTAATTTTAAAAAAAGAAGATTAAGTTTTTGCTAGAAATGAAAATTATTATTGGAATAAGACGTAGCTATAATATATATTAATATAAATCATAGCAAGGCATATTACGATATATTTTCAATACTAATCTTTGAGTAGGGATATTTCCTCGATGGCGGGGGCACTGCCGTGCCCCCCGATTATTAGCACTTTCTTATTTCAACAGTTTGGCAACGGTCAGACCGCCTATAGACATTTGCAATAACAGGTAAGACTATCATGAACAAGGTAGTCTAGGACGAAATTGAAGTTCTTAATTTTTTTTTTTAATTAAATGGGTCCGCTTTTGTCCACTGACCCGTCCATAAGGGAACTAAGATGGAACACGCTTACTCATTCACTCTGGCCTTGAAAGTCCCTAGATTGTAAGAGTCAGGAAACACAGACGCCGGAAGCAAGTTCTACTCCCTTACTGTCCGCATTATAAATGAGAATGCAAAACGCTGTGTCCATATTTTCGGTACGTCAACAACGTACGGGGAAACTTTTCCCGACGTCTTGTGTTTCCACACAGATTATACGTGTGGACTAGATTTATTATCTTATACAAAAAAGGAAACATAAATTTAAAGAACCGCCAATGACATTAAAATAGGCTTCATGTTAAAAAAAATAGTAACATAAATATATTTGGTAATTAGTCTGACCTGCACCACAGTCAATAAAGTGTGCCATGGATATCGGGTAATTAGCACGAGGTCACATTAGCACGCGATCTCCTGCCATTAGTGCAACAGATTTTTTCTGAAGTACCTAATATGTAGATTTGTAGAACTATTCAATATACATAAGAGAGGTAAGCAGCGCTTATTCGCTCAAAGAGCAGCTTGGTTGGTGAAGTACCTCCACCTTACAGAATACTGCAGCCAAATAACTTTATGTTGTGCAAAGTTGTGTTCCTGCGCGTGAGTCAGGTCGCCAGAGCTCATAGGGGAGGGGGAAAGGTCGGTATCGCATGAGCGATGATTCGTGTGTTGCAAGCGTCCATAACGGCTGCGGTAACCGCTTACCATCAGGCGAGCCGGAAGCATGTTTGTAAACTTTATTGCATTCATACGGATAAAAGATGACAAATATATGTAATATACAACATAAAACCCTTCTGTTAGGGCACAGCAAATAAATAAAATATAATACAAACTTATAAGAACTAAAATCTAAAATTATTAGGTACCGTAAATATATCTATGACCAAAATTGAACACACCTTTTGACAATTCAACTAGATCTTGTTTAAAATTTGATTCTTTACATATTTTATTAAATAAATAAATATCCTGGGACATCCTCACATACGGTCATCTGATCCCAAACTAAGCAGAGCTTGTACTATGGAAACCAGATAACTGATATAATACATATACTACTTTTTGTTGTTTGTAAATACATACTTAATATACATAATTACACCCAGACTCAGGACATACAGACATGTTCATGCACACAAATGCATGTCCTGTGTGGGAATCGAACCCACGACCTGCGGCACGTAAGGTGCCAACTGGTCGTCGTATTTACCCGACCGAGCCGGAAGGAGGGTTATGTTTTTCGAGTGTATGTATGTATGTTTATTTATTTTGGCACGCTCTGCAGCCTAAACGGCTTGATGGATTTAAACATATGAGGTGTCATTAGATTCATCTTAACTGTGGGAGTTTGGCGTCTACGAATAAAAAAGAAGGGGGGTATTAAAAACAAAAAATTCGTTATTATAACAATATGGGTATCAAATGAAAGCTTGTAACTAGCCCTTTCCATATATGAATATAATAATACTTTTATGCTCCCATTTTGAGGTAAACTGCAAAAAAAACACGTTTAATGCAAGGACAGTAGGTACTGAGCGGTAACCGTACGTAACTCACAGACTTGCGATGGTTGTTAGCGTTATCATACCGTACCACTCATTTACTTACTAATAATACTTGAGAATATTTTCAATTTGTTGGTCGTACGTAATGTAATAAGGCAACCAAAAGATGATAGAGATGAGAAGATATATTATAAAAAAGTGGTCCTAAATGGGACCCTTGCGGTACACCAGAAGGTACGATTTGATACTGAGTTGAATAATATCCTAAAATATTTAAAATGATTGAGCGCCAAGTTAATATATGAGGAGGTTGAACTACTACTTAATCTGTGGGAGCGAGACTATGACTTAATTATATTGGACGTCTAGCCAGACATGGTTTTATTTAGCGCTGGCCTGGACCAGCCTCGGGCCATCTGACGGGTTGACGTTTACCTATATGTATAGTAGACTGAGTTGTGATGTTATCATGTATTACCGACTTAAAAAAAACACCTATAGGGATATATATATATGTTCACTGATTACTCGGATGTTGCTGTAAATCCCATGGGTCCCATGGGATTTACAGCAACATCCGACAACAACAGCAACGACCCATATAAATTTTATCATGAACGACATTGAAAATAATATGATGGAATTCTTCAACGGAAAAGAGCGCAAAACATCGCGATTGCAGCATATTATTTAATATTGTCGCCAATTTATCACGGATGTACATATGCTCGGTCAGTCAGTCAGTGGGAAATCTTGGGAGATGTTGAAAACGCATAGGCAACGCAAAATTGAAAATTAAATATATATATACAGGGTGTAACGGAAACTGTATATACATTACAGTAATCCACTTTTTTGGTACGAGGCGCACAGATCGCGGAAGATAAAATTTTATATTAATATTAGTAAGGGATGCAAAATGACAATGACCCTCATTGACCGGTGACATGTTGGTTATGATATTAATTCAAAAAACTTGAATTAAAAAATGTTGTTTCAATTTTTTAGTAATGTATTTTGAGCTGAAACTTTTTATAGAGAGTCTGTACCTGATGTAGTCTTCACCCCCTTCGGATGTATATACCCTTTCCGTTACACCTTATATATAAGAATTAATTATAGCAGCCTCCGCCTAACCTCCAACCGCGAAAAACTAAGTAAGAAAGTTCATCCATTAATTAAAAAAAGCTATGCTATGGTGCGAAGCATTGGAAAAAATTAACATATCCAATAATTGAAAAAGAAAACATTAGAAATATGACGTGTACAGTAGTACCCAATTGATATGGCTTACCGATGTACCTGCGCAGTAGATAGATTTTCAAGCGCGGGAAATCGCTATTGGTCAGCAGCTGCCGCCATGTTAGCGCGCGCCGTGCGGAGGGGCGTGACTTGCGAGTGAGACGGAACTAACAGCTGCAGCATATTATGAACCTTATACTAGTGACCTAAGGTTGATTGTAAGTATTCTTTCGTTAATCTTCGAGGCCATACTTTCTTTTCTGTGCGAACGAAGATTCAGGACGCGCCTTATCAGTTGAGTACTACTGTAACTTTATTAGCATATTTTACAATAAATATACAAAATACAATCAAGGTATATACCTACAAGTTCAAACATAATATATGTGCTATTAATATGTATGAAAAATTACAATGTTGGTAAATTATATAATTTATATTGGATTTGCAGGTATTTTCTGTCATCTCATGAAGGTCCTATTTGGTCGATGATAAAGTGAATTATTGTGTGCTGTGGCTGCGCAAACGTGTGTCTTGTGTCGGACACTTTTTGTTACCGACACAGGACACCATCACAGGAAACCGTAGTTGTTGTGTCCTGTAGCGGCGATCGGACACAGTTTACGTCTGCGCAGGGACTGGCTGATTTCATACTGGTTCTATAGGAATCAAATATTCGTTGGTAGCTTTTAACCGACAAGACACACGATTGCGCAGCGCCTTACGGTTATAATTTTCAATAAACGTATGCAATCTTAACGTAATTGTGTGTATGGTGTCGTTGTACAGATTCGATCTGAATCGGCAGTTGAAAACTTTTATCTACATAAGTATACGCGTTATATTTTTATCGTGCATCGGTCATACGCAAAACGGAAAACCAATATAAGTATTTATCGAACTTCAAACGAGATTGAAATTGTTTGTTGTTTGGTAAGTCATGTCGTTCTATCCAATGTAATATTTTTGTATTTAAGTTTGTTTTAAGCACAGACATAAATCTAAATAGATAACGCAATACCTCCATCCGTATGAATACCAAGCGTGAACATTTTTTGTACCTACCATAATGTCACAAGATTGATTTAGTTAGGCTGGCCTTCGATTTTTAACGTGAAAATGAAGCTATCCTATTTTTCAGCTAAACATATTCCTCGCTACACATCTCTGGCGGACATGCAGCCTTATGCGCACGAAACAGTTTAAAAAGAAGAACATTGTGCCCCATTTTAGCACAGATTTTGACACGCGAAGTACATACAGTCGCGTCATCGATTTAGATGAATATCTGTGGTTTTAAGTTAGTAGTAGGTACTTATAAGAAAACAAGGCTTCTTGCCTTACTTAATATCTAGGAAAATATTAGGTAATTTGAGTTAGAATAATAACGTAATAAATTATTTTAGTCCAGAAAAAGTACACAACATGCTTCACATTTGAAACAAAATTTTCTATAGGGTCGTTTTTTTCTAGTTTACTAAACTGATCCTTTTAAAATAGGTAAACTTAAAAAAAAAGACACGAAACTTTTTTTACATGGATAGACATACAAGTTTTTATCATAAGGTTAGATAAATAATTAGGTGAAAACAACTTTTAGGTAGGTATTTCATACATTGACAACATTTATTCGGAAAATGCAATATATTTATAAAATTCTTCAACATTCTCATCGTATGTGATGTTTTGGTTGCATCCTGCGTGGGTACATATATAGCCTTAATTAAGTTCTCATTCACTGTAGCGAGCAACCCCTGTAAATAAAAGCTAGGTGCTAGATTTGAATGTCAATACGCAGGTCGTGGACAAGCATTTCAATGCATGACCATGTTTGTTTATTTTGTGTCCTATCTAAACAAACTATAGTTATAGGATTTTTCTAAAGAAATTAACATGTACAGTTTCTGAAAACACACCATACAGTCGTTGGAAAAAGTTAGCTCTTTTAACGCCTTCGTTATTAGAAGCTAAATTTGTAGTAGGTAGGTACTTCTTTTCCAAAGACTACTGGTGACTGATAAATTATATTTCACTATTAAAAATAAATAAAAATTCTTTCAAATTCTAGCTATCACAAGACTGAAAAAAGATTTTCTGTAACTTAAGCTTTAAAAAATGCAGCAAATATGTACAAACAGTATATTACGATCACAGATATTAAAAAAAGTCGGATATATTCTCGCTAACAAAAAACTGTGTCACTCAAGTCGGCCACCACGCTGTACGTACAAGCCGGCACGCACACATTCACACATTAGTTGAGCGCGAGTAATTGACTCTGTGTAAACGGCGACATAGTCTAATTTCCCGCGGAATAGCCAACTAAGGTGTGCGTGAGAGGTGGCCGACTCCATAGACACAGTTTTTTGTTAGCGAGAATATGTCCTCCGTAGTCTGTGATTACGATACGTATGCATTTTTGCATGGCGTGAAACAGCGCAAGAGCGTAGCTAGGGCGCTTGAACACGACGCAGTGCTATAATTACAATCTAAGCATAGAACATTTCCTCGACTCTGCATCCTAGCAGGGGCTTTACCGCGTAACTTTGGTGGTAATCGTAACGAACACCATTAATAAACTTCATCCAATCAGGGCCCGCGAATGGTCATCGTCGCGTCATATCGCGTGCGCGTCATTGGATGAAATAATTAATGGTGTTCGTTACGATTACCACCAAAGTTACGTAATAGCCCGGCAGGCTGGCTTCCCTCCTTGGATATATAGCCAAGCTAATGCGTTTAGCGAAAAAAGCTCTATCCCAGCTGGTCTCCGGAGGCCTCGATCAGTTTTGATGACAAAATGCGCGCAAATCGGTTAGCTTCGAATCCCCGCTGTCCAATATAGTCTCGACCGCAAAAGGCATACAAAGATAATTTAATAATTTTTAATTAATTTTTAATTAATTTGATAATTTGGTCCAATTGATGCGTATTGTTAAAAACCTGACGCAAAAAGATGGGTGTTATAAGTTTGAAGTGAAAGTGTGTATGTGTGTCTGTCTGTGGTACCTTTGCACATTATAAGAAAATGTCTTGTGTCTTATCAGACATAAGACATAAAATGTACGGGCGTGTCTGATCAGACATTTCTTGTAATATGCACAGTCTCATATAACCACCAGAGCGACTGAATGTAAGACAAAAGACATTTTTCTTATTTCTTATAATGTGCAAGGCTTACTCTTTCATGGGTGAACCGAATTGTATGCGGTTTTTTTATTTGGTAGAACATTTTCTTTCGCTAGTTCTTAGATATGTTTTATCAAAATCGGTGCAGCGTTTGAAGATCATCTGCTCTTTGTTGTTGATGAAGGGATGTGAGTGACTTCCACTTGTGACTGCCTGTGGAACCGCAGCTCTTTAACAGCTGCACCGATTTGAATGCGGTCTTTTTAAAGCTTCTTTTTTGTGATAGGGGTTTTTTTGAATTTAGAATTTTCCGTAAGTCCTACCGGCTGCAGCCTACAACTTTATATAAGCAGGTCTGTGTATAAACATGCGGCATCCCACACCAGCGACACTCCAAGGGGTCAAAGATACCATCCGGCTTCTTGCCGTCGTCACGCACAATACCAACTGGTCCAGTACGGAACGCCTTTTTCGCTCTCGTTGCTAGAGATCGTAGTGAAAAGTACCCATATATTTATCATAATATTACCATGGACGTTAAAGATTTGAGAAATTCCTCAACGGAAAAGAGCATATACATCGCGATTGAAGCATGTTATGTATACTAATACTAATATACTAATAATCTAATCTAATCTAATAATAATATTAATATAATATAATAAATCGAAAGTTTTTTTGTTTGTTTAAACGGGCTAATCTCTGAAACTAACAGTCGGATTTGAAAAAATCTTTCACTCATAGGAAGATATATCATCCCTAAATATTATAGGCTACTGTTTATCCCGGGAACGCAGGTGAAACCGCGGGGAATAATTATTATACAAGGAGAATTTGAATTACTTGGCTATTTTTTTTCCCTCGAATCAGAATCACTTATAGAAGACATCCGTGCAAAAAAAGAACCTTCATTTTTTCATAATTTTGTCGTAATAATATCCACAATACTTCACATTGCTGGATAACGTTAACAAGTAGATGACCTTGAACTTCAGCTGGTAGATGTACTCGGAACATTGAAATATGCTGCGGAAATACGTGAATACTTTCGTAACGCGCACTAGGTGGAAATTGTGTTTAATACTTACTAAAATTCCACCATATTATTTTTCTATTTTCCATTCACAAAATTAAGTAATATCCGGAATAAACTCTTCATAATGTTGTTTACATTTCGAGTATTGATTAATAAAAACTGTCATTGAATCGAATCTGTCATTCATTAAAATCTTCTAAAATAAATTCTATTTTTCATTTTCACTAAGGAGGAAACTAATCTTTCAATCATTATTAACAATAAATTAGGCAGCCCGCACACATCATATAATCGCCGGCCGATTTTATGTAGGAAAGAAAAGAAAACTTGAATCCCATAGCCTACTAAATGTCAGCTTTGGAAGCAGAAAACAGCTTTCTAGGACTTCAGGAAGTACCCTAAGAGTTTTGATGATCTTCAGTGAGTCAGAGACGAAATCGGTGTTTTTAGATATTAATAAAATCTAAAGTATAAGAACTATGTTATTGAAACTTTATATATTTAATAATGTTAAGGTGGGTCTACGCTACGCAACTGAGCACGAGCCGAGCCGACGCGGATCACGAATTCGCGTAGGGTAGGCGGACTTAGGAGGCTCGAGCATTCGGTTCGCGCTCGACTGCGCTCTGTCAATAGGGATGATTCCTAGGTAAAAAAATTATAATTCCAATTAGTCCTTCAGTTAGATTATCAAAAAATATTGGACACGTATTTTTTGCTTTACCAAATCATAAAAGTTAAAGCGCGTCAAAGTTCGGGATTGGGGACTCGTGACGTCAGTGAGTAAAAAGTGTACTTTAACGTGACGTCACGCGGAACTTCAACACACGTTATCTTCGTATTTTTTTTTAGTTATTTATTAGTTAGTTGACAATAGAAAAAATATTTTTGACAAGTCTTTAGACAGAGAGCGTTTATAGCAAAGAGCAACTCCACCTTACAGAATACCGCAGCTGAATAAATTTATGTTGTGTTCCTGCGCATGAGTAAGGTCGTCAGGCCTTATAGGGGAGGCGGGAAGGTCGGTAACGAGTGGTGAGCGATACATCGTATGTTGCACGCGTCAATATGGCTACGGTAACCGCTTACCATCAGGCGGTACGTATGCTTGTTTACAGACTTAGTCGTACAAAAAAAAACGGACTAAATATATTTTTTAGTCATCTAGCCTATTGTATTTTTTTTTCGAACATAAGGTTTTTACGTCGCGTTCGTGTTGTAGGCTCGTTGTAGGTCCACACTTGACAACGCGAGCGATGACCGAAAAGCGGTTCGGCTCGTGCTCGGTTCGTGTAGCGTAAACTTCAGATCTAACTTCTTTGTTAATAATTAAAAAATTTTTATAGAAGCTTTTTTTATTGACTGTACTTTTTGTTGACTGTACTTGCATTTGCATCCAATATACTAATGTATACCAAATATCAAGTCAATCCGACCACTGGAAGTGGGTGAAATTCGACCTGCAAGATTCCACCCGAACAAACATACATACATACATTGCAAGTTAAATAAAAGCTTGTAAAATAGAAATAGATTATCACGTACATAGCTATAACACGTACCAATAAAGTTTTATACATTAATTTGGCCTCTGAATACAAAAGCACGTCTGGTAAAGCATGTCTCAAGGACAAAATTTGGTGGTAGGTAACACTTAAATATTACAGTAGTACCTAACATAATGTTAATTTTAAACAATTATTTAAACCTTCCTAGTTTTGTTTGTAATTATTTTTTGGTGTAACAATAAAGTATTATCTATTTATCTATCAATCTATCAAATTTAGGTGCAGGTAATTTTAGGTGAACATCTAAGGCCTGTATAGAACGAGAATCAAAACTCTGATCAAGTCCTAAGAAAAGATCGTGTTAATCGAAAATAAACCTAATATCATTGGCGAAGGTTCCAAATTAAATTGTTTTAATCTCGACACGCATACCTAGATTGACGTTCTAGACTAAAAAGTTAATAGACTTAATTTTTAGTTATAAACATTATTTTTTTGTCATAAGCAACTTAATAAAAGAAGCAAAATCCCACCAAATGTAAAATGTTGTCTCGACGAGACCATATGGTCTGTCAAAAAGTTATTAGATCTCATGTAGAGCCAACCTTATTAACTCTACACGCGCTAACTCTGCAAGCCCTAACTTCACAAACTCTACACACCTTAGTCAAAATATGTGGCTTGGCCGTTTCGCTACCGTCACATGGGCGTAAGGAGAAAAAATAAACCGTATTTCAATAATCCTAAACTCTATTTAAACGCGTATCAAATTATGCTCTTCTCTCCGAGCCGCTCTGTGTGAACGGACTCTTAGGGAATGTAGATACAAAATGTTGATAACACCCTAGTATCTCTAACGATGACAAGTCAAATCATCTTAGCCCAAATTATTTTTTATAAATGTTGATAAGATAAGTTTCTTTGGTGTTAATATTTTTTTACTATTTTCATTAGAAACAAGCAGAGCTCCGCGGTAGCTTAGCGCCACACAAAAGCGTATCTACTGTAGTCAGAAAGACACATCACTTTCGAGAGAACACCAATGGATGTTTTCAACTTTAGAAACTGGGTTCAAGAACTATTTTGTTGTTAGCGCCCTGCAACAGATGTCGCTTGGACATGTTTGCCAAATGAGCGTATTGATTGTTCTCTAGTAATGTTAAGTACTAATAGATAACTAAAACTTTATCCGTATACTTTTTATGGAGTCGGCTTGCGGTGTTATAAATTTTTGTGTAAATAAGTGACTTCAATAATTAAAATTTATTTCTAGTAATAAATTAGTATGGCAAAATTCATATTATAAATCGGCAAAGGTAGGTATAGTTTTAACCATCATAAATAATCTGTAAAAAATATGTCCCTTTTAATTCTAACCAGCTAAATAAAGATAATAATTGCAAACGTATCAAAGCGCCATCTCTTGGTTTCGAGACAAACTAGCGACTGAAGGCAAAATATTATAATAGCCATGAAACCCCTCAACAGATGCGCTGGCTGGCTTGTTTATATTTATCCCAAACTCCGATAGATGTCTCTGAACGTAACACTTCTTTCCAGCCAGCAACATCGAAAGGTTTGATATAAGCTCAGAGTAAATAAATACTACGTACAAATATAAGTAATAAAAGTTTATTAAAATCCTATAGATAGCGTTCAAAAAGGTACTCCTGCGTCCTGTTTTTTCACGGCTGAAACGTAACTATTTCCTGTTTAAGGTTAAAAATCTATTTGAGAAATTTGATTTTTTTTACCTTCGTAGAACAATATGGATAGATATTTCAATAATTCGCGACCATAGTAGTAGTTCATTTAGCATAGGGAATTCCCGGGAAATACGTCGTTACGTATATTTTTAAATAAGCTAGTATCTTTTGTGTTAATATTTCATTAGGGACAAGCGGACCTCCGCGATAGCCTATATAGCGCCACACAAAAGCGTATCTAGTGTAATCAGAAAGACACATCACTTTCGAGAGAACACCAATGGATGTTTTCAACTTTAGAAACTGGGTTCAAGAACTATTTTGTTGTTAGCCAAATAGGCGTATTGATTGTTCTCTAGCTATGTTAAGTAATAGATAACTAAAACTTTATTCGTATCAAACATCCTTAGCTGGCGATAGTATGCATCTAAAGAGTGAACTGTTATATAAATTTAACAACCCCTCAACAGATGGCGCTTGGACACGTTCACAACAATAAGTATTGTTTTTTTTTATCTTTCTTTCGTTCTCGACTACTTATCTACAGTGAAATTTTGATACAAACGTCTTCATGAGAAAATAATGTGAATGGTGAATGCTAGGTTAGCGCTAAAATGAGGAATTGAAAATCCACAAAAATAAAAATAAAATACCTACTTGTAATTTACAGCTAAGCGAGAATTTTATTTTCTACAGTTCGAGATATCAGTTATAGGTACCACAACCACAAATTAAAATTTATTTCTAGTAATTAATTAGTATGGCAAAATTCATATTATAAATCGACAAAGGTAGATATAGTATTAACCATCATAAATAAAATTCAAAGTAAGATTGTTTAAAAAGGCATAATGGAAATGGTAAGCTATAATTGAGGCTATACTGTAAAAAAGTAAATTTTGAATGCGTCCCTTTCAAATTCTAACCAGCTAAATAATAATAATTGCAAACGTATCAAAGCGCCATCTCTTGGTTTCGGGACAAACTAGCAAACAGCGACTGAAGGCGAAATATTATAACACCCATGTAACCCTTCAACAGATGGCGCTGGCTGGCTTGTTTATATTTATCCCAAACTCCGATAGATGTCTCTGAACTAAACACTTCATTACACTTCTTTACAGCCAACAACATCGAACGGTTTGATATAATAAAAGTTAAATCCTATACTTAAATCCTATAGATAGCGTACAAAAAGGTACTCCTGGGAGCTGAAACGTCCCTATTTCCTGTTGAATGGTTACACATAAATCTTTCTATCCTGTAGGTATAGTTGCGAGTATCTACTTCGAGAACCGTTAGGAAAATAAATTATTATTAATAAATACCTATCACTTAGTATTGACTGAAATTGGTAATTATTTTAACCCTTAAGTGAGTACTCGGGGTACCATTAGCATTTTCAACAAAAAAAAGTATAAGGATTTTACGTATAATAGATACCTAGCTAAATCTGTGCCTAGCTAGCTGTGATTCCTGAGTGCTCATGACTTATTATAAAGCATATTTTTAATGCTTTCACGCCATCAACCCATGAATATTACCCATGAGTATTTTGAGAAAGCTAAAACATTTTTTACACTCATAATATAGAGAGACAAGGTAGCCGAGTACCTCTTTATGTTTTGTATTAATATTTTTATAATAGATAAAAAGATAAGATATTATAAAAATAATAATATCGTCGAGTGTAATTGTAAAGTGTAGGGTAGTAAATATGAACTTTGTTAATATTTTTGAGGCTGTCTGTGTGTGTGAGTGAATGTAGTGTGTGAGTTTTATGCATTTTTTTATAATATATTAAGCACTTTAATAACAATTAAATTATCAATCAAAATGTTTATATTTATATTAGAGAAGAAATACTATTTCTATGAAGCAGATATTAATTATATCTTGAACGAGTTACTGCATGTTCATCACAGTCTGGTCTTCCGCAGTTAGTGCAAGCTTTTCGTGTTGTTCTTTGATTGCGTTTGAGTTCCCATATGAAGGAACTTCTAACAATTATAACACGGCCTGTAGAATCGCCGACGCGGCGAGACTCGCTCTCCCCTCAGACTATCTACTTCGTGCTATAAACCTATAACCGTTACCGAGCTCTGACCGCTACCTTTATAATACATATGGCGTTGTACAATACCAATTAAACTCTCGTCAAAATGAACTCTGGCGCTTCCAGCCAAAATATCATTCCTTTACAGGCCTTGCAAATTATAATATTGAAACCAAATATTGTGTATAGCCACATTATAATTGAACGTAGTTATGCGAAAACGTTCCAACCCACAGAAAGTACTAATTGAGATTCCTAGTGGCAATTTTGTGTACGGATTGTTTTCTTTTTTATGTTAACCCATATCACTTCTTATTTTATTTTACGGTTTGTTTATTGTCAATTCTTCACCAAACTCACTATTTTGTTTGTTAAATTCATAACCATAAAATCGCACTCTAAGTCCCAAGATACAAGCATGTTGTCATGCTTAGTTTGGGCCTTGCCAGTAACCTGTGTCAAATCACTGTCCAGTTAATACTAGTGTACTTATGTTATATTTTTTTTTGTATAAATTGTAAATCTTTTTGGCAATAAATATTTATTATTATTATTATTATTATGTCACTCCGTCCATCTGTCTGTCACAGCGACATATTTCAACAAACACTGATGTTATTGATTTGAAATTTGGAAGACTTATAACTATTGCTTACCCAGTCTTATTGCACATGAAAAAAATCAAATACCTAATATTTTTAGTTTCTTTGCAAAAGGGGTCGAAATGGAGGACCGTCAAATTGGAGCTACAAGTTTAAACATTTCAAAAAAGATTTTTGTTTTCTTTTATGTTGCGTATTTTTTGACTTATGATGACAACGACAACAAAAATACAATTCCCCTCCCTTATCTCCGAAGTTCACAAAGCCAAAAATCTGAATTTATTACAGTAGATAGACATCGATGTAAATATTACAGGAAAAATAGAACGCTGTTTCTAATTAGCACAGATTTTTTGGAACCTTCATAATTCCTTTTAAACAAATTTAGTTAGGCGGTTTGTTTTGTTTCCTACATTTTGGCCCTACATTGTTGCCAAAAAAGTTTCCTGGATGACAAACATAACCGTAGGGTACGGTAGGGTAGGATATCTCTCGGGTACGCGGGTGAAACCGCGGGGCGCATCTAGTATTTAAAAAAAGCGCAGGCAGTGAATTAACAGGTTTTCTTAACAGTAAAACTTTAGTTGCTTCTATCTTCGAAACGTGACACTTTACGAGGTTTTGTTACAGAATATTTCTTGTTGTATTGATGTCAGCTATCGATTTTTATAAAAGTCAGCCGTGGACGCCATTTTGAAATAAAATCAAAATGGCGGAAAGATAACAATGCCAAGCTCCATACTAAAATCTTCCTACCCCTTTACCAATTTTACATTTGTTATGAGTTTTCTAAGTTAAGCATTGGTTCGTGAAAATGGGCATTTCGCGATATTGCATTTGATTACATTATAGTACAGATCGCAATGGCAATAAGTAAATAGGTAGAGGTAGATAATACACTGGTTTGGTAAATAGATCTTTCCTCGCTAATAAAAGGGAGAATCTAGCTAGATTACATAAGGATAGTAAATTAGAGATCACGCTATTATTAAATTATTATTATTTCATAAAATATACGAACAATAGCAAAGCTTGATGCAAGCGGAGTTCAAACAATTCCTGCAAGAGAAAGACTAGTCATACTCATAAGGTAGGTATTAGAAGGTATGCGATGACGAAACGTTGGGTAGTTAATACGAAACTGTTATGTGTTTTTATACGACTTAGTCGATAAATAAGCGTACGGCCCGCCTGATGGTAAGCGGTTCCCGTAGCCATATGGACGCTTGCAACACACGAAGCATCACTCCCGCGTTACCGACCATTCCCCCCTCCCCTATGAGCTCTGGCGACCTTCACACATTTTTACACAACATAAAGTTATTTGGATGCGGTATTCTGTAGGTGGAGGTACTTCATCAATCGAGCTGCTCTTTGGACGAATAAACGCTACGCTCTACCTCTTTAAAAGAGTAATTCATCCATTTGTTAATTACTAAAAGCATACCATGTGTATAGCAACAGATTATAAGCTTACCCAGGAGGATAATTGCAGCGGTGTAGCGTAAACCACCGCAACAGCGTAACCGTATGATGGTCAATGCTAAAATTTAATGGAAAAATATATCCCATCCATTTAACTAAAAGCAATTTATCAACAGTTGATTCAATCTGTGATCCTGACGTTATCTAGGACAGAAAATTAAATTTCCATGCTCATATTAATAATATTGTCAAGAGGATCGAAAATGTTGGGTTTTTTAAAACGTCATACAAAGCTATTAAATTTTGTTCTGCACATATAAAACATTATTTTATTCTTAAGCTAGAAGTCATCTAGAATTTGCATATCTAATTCTTCTAAATACAGGTCCTTTTTTCGTTCTCGAAAAATATTGGATCTGCCGACAATTCGAAATAATGAATTCCGTAGCAATATTGCTTTAGCTTCCTTTTTAGCCCCCCAAGTCTTTTATATATACCTAACTAAATAGCAATAAATTCATCTATAAGTGTCTAATTTATAACTATCCCCAAAATCCAATAAAAAGCAATAATACTATCGTACATAAGTTTCCACTCTCCTCTGTAAGGGTCTTCAAGAAATAGGTATAATGAGTTTAACGCCAAATGTATATATTTTACAATTCAATATAATGCTGAATTTACCTACCTTATACTTATGAGTTTATGAGTGTAAATTGAATTTCTACTTTAGATTTATTTTTTGTTCATTAGTAAGTACCTAATTATTAACAGTAAGGTAGTTATTGGCTTAAACTTTATTTGGTTTGTTAACGATTCTTATTGTAGTCAACATTTTTATTTGTTTGTAATGTTTACGATAAATACACCAACTTTGTGTTACTTTATCAAACCACGATTTAATGTTAGCGTAGCAAAAACATTAAATAAATACGAACCTATTAAATGTCGCTGATAAATAAGTATCAGGCATGCTTTATTATTTTATTGGAAACAAACAAATAACATTGGAAATAAACATTTACCCCCATCATCCGTTATTATATTATTATAAAGATATGAAACTTTTTAGGTTAAAATTCCTAAGTCTTTACTTCACACGTCACGTATGGTGATCGAAAGAAAACTATTACACTGATAATTTAGTACTTTGTGTGCAACCATTTCTGCAGCATTTTTCTTTTCTGGACTTCCACCATTTCCACAAAAAAAGCCGCCATAGAAAACACGCTTATCTGGTATGTACTTACCCATGAAGCAATAATCACTCAAAGCACAGAAAATACTAAATGTTAATAAGTACGCTATTGGCCCTGATTCTGTTGTTCACAACTAAACTAATTTTAATGTCACTATGTCTCTTTCTAACAAAGAACATAAGAAAAGGATGTAAGAAATTTAGTCCTGTCAAATTAGTCCAATGCTTGTTTTCAATATAAATTTAGTCGCCATCTATCGCGGTTACGCCTAAATACACGCAAAATAAGACGGCAAAGATTAATTTGCAACTTAAAATATGTTCTATCCTTTTTCAATCATGTTCGTAAGAAAGAGATGAGATGTGACTAAAATTAGTTTAGTGCGATTTACAACAGAATCGGCACCATTATTAGTGATTTTATCTAAAACTCAATTTAACGTTCAAGAGATAACCAGAAATCTGTTTAGAACATGAACTTATGTATTCAAATCCCAACCAGCAAAAGTGAGTACTATAGCAATCGAGAGAACGTTTTGGAACCTCTAATTAGTGTTTCATATTTGTCCTATAACAATGATATACATGTTTACTCAAGCAAGGTTTGGCGCAGTTAAATCGCAATTTAGTGACATAGACAAGCTATTGTGGCTCCATACATCACAATTTAGTAATAAAATTGTACTAAAATAGTGTTGTGTAACTCTTTTTAAGGTTTTAGCAGTTATTGTTGCGATGCTTTCATCACAAATCAGTTACAAAAATGTCACCATGACTCTATTAATGGACTAATTAGTACTATACTAGAGATCGGGGATCTTTTATAGTACAGTTTAATTCATTCGTTTTCGTATTTCCTGTTGAATGGTTACACATAAATCTGTCTATCCTGTAGATATAGTAGCGAGTATCTACTTGAAGAACCGTTAGGAAAATAAATTATTATTTATAAATACCTATCACTTAGTATTGAGTGAAATTGGTACTTATTTTTAACCCTTAAGTGAGCGGTACCCTTAGCATTTTCAATAAAAAAAGTATTAGGACTTTACGTATTATAGATACCTAGCTAAATCTGTGCCTAGCTAGCTGTGATTCCTGAGTGCTCATGACTTATTATAAAGCATATTTTTAATGCTTTCACGCCGTCAACCCATGAATAGTACCCATTAGTATTTTGAGAAGGCTAAAACATTTTTTACCTCCTTAAAACCTCTTTATGTATTTTTTATACTAGATAAAATGATAAGATAAAATTTTATTTGAGGTACTTTAATAACGCTTTATTATAACTTATTAGTTATAAATGCATTTTTTAACGGACTTCTTTGCAGGTTGGGATCATATCTAACGCTCCTGACATATTTAAAACAACTTTATGAAAGAGAGACTAAAATTCAGAATCATTTAGGTAATAATTTTACTTCTTTCATGGCAATAATAATATAGCGCCGGGTTTTTAAAGCCCATTACAGACGTAGCTATAATATATATTAATATAAATCATAGCAAGGCATATTACGATATATTTTCAATACTAATCTTCGAGTGACCGCACACGCAGCTATAATATATTTTTCTGTTTCTTCGCCAACCTGTACTGTAATTTATATTATAGCTGGCATATTAATATATATTATAGCTACGTCTGTGATGGGCAGCCTCAAGTCTGCAAAATATTCTCATACCTTCGTCGTAATATGATCCCACCAAAAACATTTTCATGTAAAATGTTGCCAAGACGAGACCATACTCTCCAAGCCTTACTTTACAAGCCCTAACTTCACACACAAACTTTACACTTCAGTCAAAATATGTGGCTTGGCTGTTTCGCTACCGTCACATAGGCGTAAGGTGAAAAATGTATTCACTGTTAATTAATTTTCTGTAGTACAATAGTTCTTGTAGTAGCGAAACGGTTCCAATTTTATATATTTTTTGTTGTTTGTGTACTAATACAAGCTTACATACCGAATTTCAGCTTTCTAGGACTTCAGAAAGAGTTTTGATGATCATCATGCAGTGAGTCAGTGACGAAGTCGGTTTTTTTAGATATCAATAAAATCTAAAGTATAAGAGCTATATTATTGAAACTTAATATGTATAATAAGTTCACTATTGACATCATATCCCGAGAATTTTGTTTATCTGGTATAATCCAAAACCAAATTATGAGAGTAAAAAAAAGACGAATTGCTTCGAGAAAAGGTATATAATAATAATAATAACCTCGTGAAAGCTGAGAAAGAGAAACAAATAAAGTATCTCGACTTAGCACACGAGGTTGTCGACATGTGGAATGTGAGCTCGGCTATCATTGTGCCGATTGTCGTAACGGCCAATGGCCTGATGGCCGAGAGCCTCGACCAACATCTCTCGAGGCTCTCGTTAGGCGGTTGGATCAAGAACCTGATTCAGAAGGCAGTACTCTTCGATACGACTCGCATTGTGAGGAGGTTCCTGTCTCTGCAGCCCTAACCACCGGTAGCTTGAACCCTGCTCCCGACACCGGCGGAACACTATTTTTTATATTTTTAAATGTTTTTGTTAGTAATGATTTTTATAAAAATATTTAAAAATGTATTCAATACGTAAAGTAAAGTAAATAAACGATATAATAATAATACTTTATTAATTTCTCATCAACAATGGAGGAAGTGTGTATTGTAGTCATGCTTGTATGGATTTATTAGGGGTCTTATTTAAGGGTTTCAATAAACATTCTGTAGAATTGTAATCAAAACCTAGAAGCCATGAACGAACCTTATCTTTGCAATTTTCTCTAGAGAGCGGGTAGATAGATAGTTGTTTATTAATATTATTGTACAGATAAGGACCCAAAAAAGCGTAAAAATGTTGAGATATGCTATTTCTAAACCTAGTTTTCGTGCAAACTGTATTAGTACTTCTTTTACTTGAGAACGTTTCAGGATCGAAAGTTAGTTCAGAGTGCTTTTTGATAACTGTCATTAAAATAAAGAGTTGCCGGACTGACAATACCTTACAGTGTTGGTACAAATCAAACGTAGGGTAATGTACAGGAAAGAAATAACTAAAAGTGCTCTTTGAGCTCTCTCCAAATTTAATAAATACGTTTTAGCGGACCCATCACATGAAGTTAAACAATAAGACAACAACGATTGGCATAATGCATAATATACGGATTTAATAATCGTAGTGTCGGCAATATGACGAAGTGATTTAAAAATATAAATTAGTTTACGGATTTTGGGCACTAAAGACTCAATATGATGATTGAAACTTAGTTGACTGTCCATTATGATACCCAAGTATTTAATAGTATTAAAATTTGTTTTTGTTAATTGGGGGCAGCTACACGACTCTTTAGACGGAACATTGCAATTGTGTGCGATGATGGAAAGGTTAGATTGATCTTGTTTCCTAATGGTAAAAGTCATGTACTTAGTTTTATCTATATTTAGAGTAAGGAAGTTACTATTTAGCCATTTAGAGACTCGATTAAAACCATTTTGAGCGTGATTATAAACTTCTTCCCAGGTGTCAGCATAAAAATCTAGTGCAGTATCATCGGCAAATGATGTTATTTTCCCGTTGACTAGATTAATTTCACATAAGTGGTTTATGTATACCAGAAACAAGGTAGGTCCGAGGATGCTGCCTTGGGGCATATTCTATGGGTAGCTCATAACTTGTCCAGCCATCCATTTTAACAACCTGTGTTCTACTACCCTTAAGATAATCAGCAAACAGATCAAGTGGTAACCCTCTTGCGTGCACTTGCGCTTCGCTTGCCTCGTCTTGGCGAGTTGAGAGATTTGAACATGATAACTGATAAATGCAACATTGTTCGGTTCAATAATTTGGATACCAGCTGCCGAAATTGCATTCAATGTTTAATTCCACGCATGTTTGTCTCTCCTGTATAATTTGTGATTTGATTCGAGGACATAGACACGAAATATACCAGCATAATAAAGGAGATTGCCTAATTTTGGGCCCACTATTATGTAATCGCGTGTCTCAATCAAATATGATTTAAAAATCAAGCCTTATTTTATTATGTTCATTCACAAAATATTTATATGATATCTAGCCGGAGGATTTAAAACAGCATTAATAAATATTCGCTTGAATTCTTTTGTATGCTTTCCGCACCACAGATATATGAAGCCGTACGCCATCCGAATCACATATTTATTAATATAAAAAAAGCATTTATTTTCAGCGATTCACATTACACATTAAAATAAAACTAACAAAATTATGTTGCTCTTAAAACCATGCAAACCGCTGGGAGAATCTTTAAAATTTTCATTATATCTATTATGGCCTTCACACTAGGCAACATGCCTGTATCGTGAATATTAATTTCGAGTATTAATTTATTTAACGAAAAATTAAATCTTAGTTTTAATATTGGCACATTAGCACCCAATCTTTTTTATGAGGACTTATTTTTGCCAGTACGTGTTATATTATAAATAGGTAAGTTTGTCAAGCACATCTTTTAATGAGGACTTATTTTTGCCAGTGTCGAGTTATAGTCTAGTTCTAGTTACAAAATAAATCATTTTCATATATGAAACAACATTGGTGCTAGGAGCCTAAAACTAGTGGCCCGGATTCACGAAACAAAAAGGCAACGATGTCGTAGCGACATCAACCTACATTAATATATTACTTATTATTTATCATTGACACTATTACAATTTTGATTCGTGAAATATATTGTATGAAAAACTTTTAAAGGTGTCTCAAACACAGAGATCGGTCTCAACGACGGACTATAGTCCGCACTGTCAGTCACCGTCCATTACATCCCAATCAGTGATGGGCGGAGTCCGTCCTACGACTTTTTTTCGTATTTTTTTTATACATACGAGCTGACAGATGAGCACATGATGCACTTATGATAGTAAGTGATACTATAGCCCATAGACATCTGCGACAACCTTATTAAAACAAAGATCCGAAAAAGGCTCATGATGAGTAATGAGACTTTGAACGACACACTTTTGGCAAAACAACATATAATAAGGTATGTTGTTTTGCCGAACAAACGTTTAAACGATTTGCGTATTTTTTTTTTGCGTTTGTAAAAGTATTTCACGATTTGAGCCAACATTATCTTTGCTTTATCAGGTTTGATAGAGGTTCTCACGGTACCGTAGTGACATCAACTATTAAACTATGTTTTTTAGGATTCCGTACCTAAAGCGTACTAGCTGCCAACGGGACTCTATTACTAAGCCTCCGCTGTTCGTCAGTCCGTCTGTCTGGCAGTGGACTGTATCTCATGAATCTTAATTGGTAGACAGTTGTCACGAAATGTGTATTTCTATTGCCGCTATAACAAAAATGAAATTAAAGGGGGCCCCCAAGAAACGTCTTGACGAAATCCTTTGTGTGTGAGCCCGACTCGCATTTGGCCGGATTTTTAAAATTATTTTAATGTCATATGAACGATTGAAAATCGATCCTATGGACAAATCGTTGAGACCGATCTCTGTGTTTGAGACACCTTTAAAAGTTTTTCATACAATATATTTCACGAATCAAAATTGTAATAGTGTCAATGATAAATAATAATTAATATATTAATGTAGGTTGTTGTCGCTACGACATCGTTGCCGTTTTGTTTCGTGAATCCGGGCCACTAGTTTTAGGCTCCTAGCACCAATATTGTTTCAGAGTTTGATGCTCTCAAGACCAATAGCTTTTTGAATAAGACGGACTTTCCCCTTTAACGGTTTACGTCATAATATCACAAAACTTTGTGAAGTAATATATGTAGGATAGATTTCTCTGGATTTATCAATAGTAACACAGAAGATTTCAAAAAAGTATGATCGGTATTAGTTTAAGATCTGAGTTAACATCGACCTTCATCCATCTGTTTAATGGATGAAAAGTATTTTATAGCACTGCGTGTAAAAAACCAGCACTTATCTTTTCCGACTACTTTTTTACACGGTGAAGTGTGCAATAAATGCGGTTTCACACGTGTTATAGTTATTTATGCAACTAAGGGGTATTAAAACATGAATGTGGGTTTATCACACGAAGCAAAGAGAGTGTGATAATAGTATCACATGAGGATATTAATAACTAATTATGTACAGTTGCATGCAAGACTTTATCTACACCCATGTTCATTTTTGTAAACAACAAAGTAATAAATTTCTGCAATTCTAATAATCGAACATTTTGGTTCGATATTAGAATTGCAGCAAATGATTTGTTCTGCAAAGTCGTAGTACAATACCTACATTATTTTATTCTATCATCAATCATCAAAGCAAGTTTTCGCAGCACACGCGATGAATATTTTAGGTAATTTTTTACATCTTGGGTTACATTATTGGAGTAAGGATCCCTTATTTTTGAGAAAATCACACATCAAGCTATAGGGGAGCGCAGGGTAATGGGAGCGGTCGGGAAACGGGAGCTATGGTGATTTAACGGAATGTAGGCAAATTTGCGCGATTGTAAACACTCGGCTGCTTTCGCCAACCTGCGAGAAACTTCGCCTGACTGGTACGAGCCGGTAGTACCATCCGTTCAGTCACGAGTGCCGGTTGTGTGTTTTTCATTCCATGCTTATAAAAAACTGCGGATTACCAGTTCCAAGATAAGCATGAAGTTTCATTCTTATTTTATTATGTTTACATTCATTACATCCGTAGATTCATCCACTAACTAGTGTTTTTTTTTAAATTGCCATTGAAATTAGAGTTACATTATTTATATTATTACTTTTCAAAATGGTAGTAAGCGGGAAATGGGAGCCTAAGTTGGCTCTCACTACCTGACATAGCTCCCATTAGCTTTCACATTATATTCTTTCACACCATTTTACATACATTATTATTCTTTTACTTCAGATGCCACGTAAAACAATTCGGAAAACACGAAAGCTTCTCGGACAGTTGATACATTAGAAAATACTGACTGCATTTTCTAATGTATCAACTCCTAGTATCCTCAGAGTAGGAGGCATTTTGGTGTACAGAGTATCTCAGCAAACTGGCATACCTAACAGCACTTTAAAGAAGAGATTTAATTTAATTTAGATTGAATTTAGTTTAACTTTTGCGGAAGACTAAATATTATGGCTCCCATTTCTCATATGAGCGTGAAATGGGCTCTCATTACCCGCACGTGTCGGGTAAAGGGAGCGATTGTTTTTTTTTTAAATCGTTATTGTACCTTAATATATCACTGTAGTTAATTCTAACTGTGATTAAAACATACCTAAATAATAGATCTAAGAGTTCCTTATTAAAAATTATAAGAAGGTTAATAAATGTGGTTTTTATGAAGGTTTTCCCTAAGTAGGCTCCCATTACACCGCGGTCCACTACATTTTCAGTATAAGCTGATCTAGCATTGTATTGGGTTTCCAATGAGAGGTCAGCATATATTGGAAATTTATAGCTTGATGTGTACCTGTGTGTACCTACTTGCACGTGTGGCCACTGTACCGTGTTCCGTCTTTTTTTGTACAGTCAAGTCTTAGATTTAAAAAAAGGCAGATTGGAGCGCACCGAACACGAAAGTGATGCCAAAAAAACAATTACAAATTCAAAGTTAAGATTACCTTGTGAAAAGCTACATATCTAATGAATATACCAATATAGGATACAAAAGACACGAATAACATTATTGAATTTATCGATTAGTATTCCTAATAATCCAAAGGAATTCCTCAGTAAGTATTCCTTTCGCCATTCAACTATGAGAGCAATGTAGATATAAATTTTGTTACTTCTCAGAAGAGAATGCTATTATGCTGGTATAATTAAATTCTGTTGAGTTTAGACTAGACGTTGTTAGCTCTGTGGTAGTGAGTCGAATGCCGTGTTGAAGGCTGCCAATCCTAATTGTGCTGTCGGTGAACGAAATCTCGTACGGAAACAATAGCACGATAGTAGGGTACTTCGGTGTACCTAAAACTTCATAGCATGGACTTGAGAGCCAGTTCCTTCTAGGCTTTGTGTGCTTACCACCTTCGGCCACATCATCACTTACTATGGTGAGATTGCGGTCAAACACAGGCCTATAAACAGTAAAAAAAAATTGAAACGAAATATGACAATCCTTATGACACTTTGCGACAGAGAAAGAGACGCAATGACATTTTAGTCGTGAGTCGATGTTATTTTCGATTATCAACCCATATGAACCCTGGTGCTTATGTATGATTTCGTATTTTACTGAAAATAATTATGATTGATAATAAAAAAAATGTGTACCCTCTATTATACATATCATAAAATACACGTACGGTTAAGTAAACTAAAAGCACTATTGCGTATTATGTATACTCTGAGGTATTATGAACCTAAAATAAAAAAAAGTCAACTATGAGAGCAATTTTATTGAAAAATAATTAATCAGTCAATCAATTTAACCAGAGCTGAAAATCCTTATACCTACTAGCAAATAAATATACAGGATGTTTTTTTCCAGCCAGTTAGAGAAACTTCTGAACTACAAGGTCTTAGAGAATAAGGCTGAAATGCCATAAATAAATAAAAATAAAAATGTGCATTTTGTATGTGAAGGAATTTTGAATATTTCGAAAAAACTGTGATAATTAGGAACATTACTCTTTTTTTCCTGTAATATTTACATCAATGTTTACTGTAATTATTTCAGTTTTTTTAGCTTTGCCAACTTCGGGTATAGGGGGGTTTTGGTTTTTTTTTTTTCATTATAAGTTAAAAGCTACGCAACATAAAAGAATATAAAAACCTGATTTGGAATGTACAAATGAAGCTCTTAGATATGATATCCCACTTAAACTTGTAGCTCTACTTTGAAATTTCAGTCCCACATTCCGGCCCCTTTTGAAAAAAAATAAAAATTTGCAATATGTGTGGACCAGTAATATTTATAACCATTCCAAATTTCAAATCAATAGCATCAATGGTTGCTGAAATATAGCGCTGTGACAGACGGGCAGACGGACGGAGTGGCACCATAAGGATTCCTTTATATGATTTTGGTTCGGAATCCTAAAAATTAATTGCTGTTCGTTAGTCTCGCTAAAAAAACACAGGAACGGCTGGACCGATTTGGCTAATTACAATCTTTACTTATAAGGAGATCCCAAAACTATATCAAAAGGTGGTCAAAAATTTTATTTTTCGTTTTGAATAAATAAATAATTAAACTTTAGTATTTTGCACTCCTTCTCCATTTGAACATTAAGCACAGAATAATGGAATAGAGGTAAAGCCCATCACAGACGTAGCTATAATATATAATAATATGCCGAGCTATAATATAAATTACAGTACAGGTTGGCGAAGAAACAGAAATATATATTATAGCTGCGTGTGCGGTTACTCGAAGATTAGTATTGAAAATATATCTTAATATGCCTTGCTATGATTTATATTAATATATATTATAGCTACGTCTGTGACGGGCTTAAAGCTTCTAAAGAGCGTGTAAAATATATACCTATTTTATAAAAGTGGCACTGGAGGATAAAATTAATTAATTAGGTATGTTATTATTTGAAAATCCACGTAATCAGTTTTAGGTTTTATCAAAATCGGGATCGAGACTCCTTCGAGCACTTTTCACTATTACCTACACCTACTTTCCGAATTCACCATACATGTGTGTACACACGGCTACAGATCAAGCTATACATTTCCAGTATAAGCTAATCTCGCATTGTATAGGATTTCCGTACAATGGGAGGTCAGCATATACTAGAAATGTGTAGCTTGATCTGTTGCCGTGTGTACAAACTTGAAAAATTCATTCTGTATAGTCAATTTGAATGATATGTCGTAAATTTGTAATATTCATGGAATAATATAATAGTCGTGAGGTAAAACTTTCCAAGCTTAAGGGGCGGCTACGGCTCGGGCGCGGGAGAAAATTAGGTATTGAAACGCGATCGCCACTACTCATACAGCGATCGCGCTCACGCACACGACAGTCGCTTAACACAGTGGTTCCAATGACAGAAAGCGCGAACTTAAGATAGGTGTGGGAATAAGCGGTACATCGAGCGGTGCATCGATGAACGTACGGAAATTATTATTACGTTAGGTCATCTGGTAATGCATTAACTTTGTTTAGAATTATTTTTTGGAACTACGTGTTCAAATCAACCAAATTAAAAAGGAAGACATTTTGAAGAAATTTGTATAAACTTCAAGTACCTATCTATCTATATAAAAATGAATTGATGTTCGTTAGTCTCGATAAAACTCGAGAACGGCTGGACCGATTTGGCTAACTTTGGTTATGAAATATTTGTGGAAGTCCAGGGTAGGTTTAAACGATGAGAAATTAAATAATAATTAACGGAAATACTGTATGTTTGTATGTATGTATATTTGTCCTCGCATATCTCCGAAGATATTAATCGGATTGTAACCAAATTTTTTTTAATTGGTTTACTTTTACTTCAACATAGGGAACAGTGTAAGTTGTATCGAAATCGCTTCAGTCGTTTTCAAGATCTGGACAAATAAGTTTGACGGCCTGGCTTATTGGTACGAGCTACGGGTGTGGGGTCAAAGGAAAAACATCTCAAAATGTTGGTCAAATTCTAGTTCATTTAAGAAAAACTAAAAATGACGGAATGAAAAAGTAATTTAAAAAAATTAAATCGACTTCAGAATACACTAAAAAGTATGAAATAACTCTAATCTGACACTGATTTAAAGTCAGCGAAAGAGCTCGACTAAACATCGAAATATTACATTGAAAATATTTCGTTGACTTCAAATCAGTGTCAGATTAGAGCTATTTCATACTTTTTAGTGTATTCTGAAGTCGATTTAATTTTTTTAAATTATTTTTTAGATTTTTTTTTTCACATGGTTGTCAAATAGGTATTTATAGATGCGTTCAGATTTTTTTCTGTTTTTTAGCTGTAGCTGTGGCTGTAGTATGAGGTCCGATCTTTTTGGTCTGTTTTGTTGGAATGGAATACAAAACAGTTCTGTTTCAGAAATAAATAAAACCGGCCAAGTACGAGTCGTACTCGCACACGGAGGGTTTCGTACAATAATAATCATAATGTAACCTTACTCAAATTGACTGTGAAATTAGTAGTAGGCGCAAACTTTAAAAGTACCAAAACTTATATTAATTTTCAGCTTTTTTATATTTCGTGTCCTTTTCAGCTTTTTTATTTTCCTTTACTTGTGCTTTTTGCTTTTTGCCAAATTTCGTGATTCTAGGTCAACGGGAACTACCATATAGGTTTTCGACCCAAAACCTATAGGGTACTTCCGGTTGAACTAGAATTGTCTTTGGTAACAAGGTCTTACAGCACAAGTAAAGGGAAAATTCCGAAAAATTTAAATAGTTGAAAATTAAGGTAAATTTTGATACTTACAAGTTATCTCGAAAATCTAAATTTGCCCATATTTTTTTATCGTGTTGACTTAGGACCTTGACTTTATTTACCTAATAGGGACTATAGACATATATAGAGATAGTATCTGGTATAAATTTTAACTTGCTAGGTCCACCCGTTCCTGAGAAAATCGGTGGTGACACACGGATAGACAGACAGACGGACAAGATTGTGATCTTATAAGGGTTCCTTTTTTACCTTTTGAGGTACGGGACCCTAAAAAGTAGTAAAACTCGAGAACGGCTGGACAGATTTGGCAATTTTTAAGTTTTTGAAATATTTAAGGTAGGGTAGGGCACCACGCGAACGAAGTCGCACCGGGCAGCTACGGTTATAACTACGTAGTATGGCAGTATGTAACTATGTAAATAAAATCTAGGAAGACAATTTTAAACTTTGCAAGTGTATTAGTTCGTTTGAAAATACAATCCCGAAAGGCTCTCTATAGCAGACCAACGTATCCAAATCGTGTTTGAGGTTGTTGGAATTGTCGTGAGACGAAATTTGACTATATATGGTTTGCAGGGTCTGATGATGGAGTAAGGGAGTACGTACTGAAACTCCATAGCGGAGCATCCTATCCTAGCCGTGTTTGGGGTTGTTAGAATTTTCGTGAGACGATCTTTGACCAGATATGGTATCCCGGATCTGATGATGGAGAAGGAGGTACTAGAAATTGTTATGGAATATCTGTGAAAACTTTTAATTAGCCTTTCATTTCCATATATTGATGTATCTTTATGTATACTTAGCTGTAAGTTTTCCATTGAAAAAAAAAAAAAAAAGAAATAAAATAAACTTCATAGCGGAGTAACGTATCCTACCTAGCCGTGTTTGGGGTTGTTGGAATTGTCATGATATTCACTTTTACCATATATGGTTTTTAGGGTCTGATGGAGTAATACGACAGGCACTCGAACTCCATAATGAAGAATGTTCACTAATTTTGAATTTTAGCTCATCGCATTTTCTGTAGAAAATAAAAAATATATGTGAAAGAATTATTTCAATACGACAATTACTTTCCGAGATATAGAATTTTTAAATGAGCGCGCGACGCCGGATTCGACCGCCCGGTACTTGATGCGTGTGACGTCATGTTTCAACGCTCGCTCAGTCCGTCGCGCTCTTTTTCTCTTGAAAAATCTTATTCCTTGGGTTTATAAATTTGAAACTTAGCACTAATACTTATTTAATCAAATAATACAGCTTCTCATTATTAGATTTTTAAAACTACCCCTAAAAGGGGGTTTAGGAGGTGTTAAAGTTTGTATGGAATAAACCTACCGCGCGGTCCGATTAACTTAAAACACGGTTTTAATACATCGTATAAACATAAAAAACACGTGTTTTTGGGTTTCGCGAAAAACGACCCCTAGTAGGGCAAAAAGGGGTAATATTGTTTTAAGGGGAGGATTTTACTACGTCTATATTAACACAAAAATTGGAATACATTAGTTCCTTTTGTAGCCTAAGAAAGGATTTTAGAAATTCCATCCCTCCATCCAGTGGGTAAAGAAGAGGACGCAGGTAAAACGGCGGGGCGGAGTGTTAGTTTAGAGATAAAATCAAGGCTTATTGTTTTGAAGATCGTCAGTATAGTGAGAGTCTGCTATCTACACATTATTCATTTATAGTGTGCATTATTTTGGTACCCCCGCAGTTTCACCTGCGCGTACCTACAGTTTGAATTTTTTGCGCGGAACCCCGTTATTATTTTTCTAAAATAAAATTAGCCTAAGTTCCTTCTTATAACATACGCTATCTACCTGTGATAGTCTCCTTACAATCGGTCCAGCCGTTCCGTAGGTTAGGACACAGATTACTAAATATTTACTACGTAAGTAAGGAGGCCGGAACAAACTGTGTCAAATGTTTAATCCGCATGCGAAGACGGTTACTATAAAAATAAATAAATAAATATCCTGGGACATTCCTCACACACGGTCATCTGATCCCAAACTAAGCAGAGCTTGTACTATAGAAACCAGATAACTGATATAATACATATACTACTTTTTATTTGTAAATACATACTTAATATACATAATTACACCCAGACTCAGGACATACAGACATGTTCATGCACACAAATACATGTCCTGTGTGGGAATCGAACCCACGACCTGCGGCGCGTAAGGTGAACCTTAACCAACTGCGCCAACTGGCACGTATAACAAGAGTATAAATAGGTACAGATAAAACATAACTACTTATTTGTTATCTATAACGTAAACTTAAACCGTCTTATTAATAAATAAGGTGTAAGTCAAGTATAGTTAAACCTAGGATTAAAATATATCCGTCACTTTCTAATGTCATATAAACAAAAAGGGCTGGAGCTTGGCTGGAGCTATCTTAATACCTGGGTGTTACAAGACTGACTTACACCTTATTTTTTAATAAGGGGGAAAAGGTTTGGTAAGTACCTACTTAAAATTAATTCTTTTAGGTAAATAATGCAAAAAAAAAACAAATTCAAATACACACACAGGAAGCATGTGCATTCTTACTTACTCCTCGCTTTTCAGCGGTAACGGAATCACTATTCGTCGATAAAGTAATGGGCAACTATAAGGCTATCTATTTTAATCCTTCATGATTTAATAAAGGTTTTTTTGTATTGTAATGACCTTGATTAAGAATACACACACTATGAACGTAACAGTAGAATAATTCACGGATGAAACAAAACACTTTCCCCTAATATTATAGCGCAAGGACCGCTGGCGACTAACGCAAGTGAGCGGAGCGTTGCAAGTTGACGTCACACTGGGGTCACGTGACTGCTAGTGGGCCTCGATATTTAGGGAAATTTCAAATGTCTGTAAAATCATAACTACTTGGTTTTTTTTAATGAAACAAAAACTAGTGTATTTGTATACATAATGGCTCTACTGTTACAAACTTTCAAGCGATTTTGCATACCTAGTAACATTCTTCATTGAGGAAATTATCCTAGCCGTTTTTGGGGTTGTTGGAATTGTCATGACATGAACATTGACCAAATTCATTATTCATTATTATGGTGGTATGGCATAATTAGTTTAGTGCGATTTACAACAGAATCTACACCATTTGGGTCACCGCTTACTGTAACAACACGGCTATGCCTCGGCATTTACCTTGCCATGCAAGTGAAGCCTTTAAATCGTATGCGTAAAAGTAAATTTTACAATGACTAAAACTAGATAAAATAGTTGACGCCTCGCGGCAAGCGCGCTTGCCGCTACAAGCCACTAGTCCTGCTGACCACACGCTTCCAGCGAGCGGTCCGCTCCCTTGCTGCGTGACGCCAGCAAGCGGAATCTTGCCAAAGCCGCGTCACTAATTTTCCAGCGCCGCGCCGTCCGCGAGCTGCCACCTCGCAGGCGGCGTGCTGGCAGCTAGTGGTTGGATTGAGTTGAGTGCCGGGCTGTTGCTGCGATGATGCTGATATATGAGCGACGACCTTTATAGTATACCTATTTCAGTTTCTTTAGGTTCTAGGTGGTAAATAACATATGAGCTTGAGTTTTCGTTGAAGGAAAACATCGTGAGGAAACCATAGCATGGTGAATTCCCGGGAAATAAGTCGTTCCCGAAGTCGGGATTTTTTTTTCGATTTCCCGGGAATGTCTTTATGAGATGGAATGCTCTAAAACACTTAACCAACTTTGACCAAGATATGCAGATATCTTGATTAAAACAAACGAAAAACCTTTGAAACAAAGATGTTGCATAAATTCTTAAAACAAATAGCATAAATTCTTAAATCTACATCCACCGTAATCGAACGAACTAAACTACGCAACTACGCTATGAAAGCAACATGTGGCAAATGGGTATTTACTGCGGGTTAGTGTTGTGTGCAATGACACGCACACAACATTCTGCACTCTCGAAAAGATTCTTGTTTTGTGACCCCAAGGACTCTCAAATATCGATTTTGAGAGCAATCGGACCGGTATCTAAAAAGTTCAACATGGCGACACTTTTTGAAAATTTTAAGAAGAGATTCTTGTTTTGTGACCCCAAGGTCTCTCAAATATCGATTTTGAGAGCAATCGGACCAGTACTTAAGAAGTTCAAGATGGCGGACACTTTTCCAAATTTTGACAAAAGATTCTTGTTTTGTGACTCCAAGGTCTCTCAAATATCGATTTTGAGAACAATCGGACCGGTATATAAATGTTCAAAATGGCGGACACTTTTTCAACATTCTGAGAAAAGATTCTTGTTTTGTGACCCCAAGGTCTCTCAAATATCAATTTTGAGACCAATCGGACCCGTATATAAAAAGTTCAACATGGCGGACACTTTTTCAAAATTTTGAAAAGAGATTCTTGTTTTGTGACCCCAAGGTCTCTCAAATATCGATTTTGAGAGTAATCGGACCAGTACCTAAGAAGTTCAAGATGGCGGACACTTTTTCCTAATTTTGAGAAAAGATCCTTGTTTTGTGACCCCAAGGTCTCTCTAATATCGATTTTGAGAGCAATCGAACCAGTACTAGAGAAGTTCAAGATGGTGGACACATTTTTCTAATTTTGAGAACAGATTCTTGTTTTGTGACCCCAAGGTCTCTCAAATATCGATTTTGAGACTAATCGGAACAGTTTCCAAAAAGTTCAATATGGCGGACACTTTTTCCTAATTTTGACAAAAGATCCTTGTTTTGTGACTCCAAGGTCTCTCAAATATCGATTTTGAGAACAATCGGACCAGTACCTAAGAAGTTCAAGATGGCGGACACTTTTTCCTAATTTTGAGAAAAGATCCTTGTTTTGTGACCCCAAGGTCTCTCAAATATCGATATTGAGAGCAATCGGACCAGTACTTGAGAAGTTCAAGATGGCGGACACTTTTTCCTAATTTTGAGAAGAGATTCTTGTTTTGTGACTCCAAGGTCTCTCAAATATCGATTTTGAGAACAATCGGACCGGTATCTAAAATGTTCAAAATGGCGGACACTTTTTCTAAATTTTGAGAACAGATTCTTGTTTTGTGACCCCAAGGTCTCTCAAATATCGATTTTGAGACCAATCGGACCAGTTTCCAAAAAGTTCAATATGGCGGACACTTTTTCCTAATTTTGAGAACAGATTCTTGTTTTGTGACCCCAAGGTCTCTCAAATATCGATTTTGAGACCAATCGGACCAGTTTCCAAAAAGTTCAACATGGCGGACACTTTTTCAAAATTTTGAGAAGATATTCTTGTTTTGTGACCCCAAGGTCTTTCAAATATCGATTTTGAGACCAATCGGACCAGTATCTAAAAAGTTCAAAATGGCGGACACTTTTTCAAAATTTTGAGAAGATATTCTTGTTTTGTGACCCCAAGGTCTCTCAAATATCGATTTTGAGAACAATCGGACCGGTATCTAAAATGTTCAAAATGGCGGACACTTTTTCTAAATTTTGAGAACAGATTCTTGTTTTGTGACCCCAAGGTCTCTCAAATATCGATTTTGAGACCAATCGGACCAGTTTCCAAAAAGTTCAATATGGCGGACACTTTTTCCTAATTTTGAGAACAGATTCTTGTTTTGTGACCCCAAGGTCTCTCAAATATCGATTTTGAGACCAATCGGACCAGTTTCCAAAAAGTTCAACATGGCGGACACTTTTTCAAAATTTTGAGAAGATATTCTTGTTTTGTGACCCCAAGGTCTTTCAAATATCGATTTTGAGACCAATCGGACCAGTATCTAAAAAGTTCAAAATGGCGGACACTTTTTCTAAATTTTGAGAAGAGATTCTTGTTTTGTGACCCCAAGGTCTCTCAAATATCGATTTTGAGACCAATCGGACCAGTTTCCAAAAAGTTCAATATGGCGGACACTTTTTCCTAATTTTGACAAAAGATCCTTGTTTTGTGACTCCAAGGTCTCTCAAATATCGATTTTGAGAACAATCGGACCAGTACCTAAGAAGTTCAAGATGGCGGACACTTTTTCCTAATTTTGAGAAAAGATCCTTGTTTTGTGACCCCAAGGTCTCTCAAATATCGATTTTGAGAGCAATCGGACCAGTACTAGAGAAGTTCAAGATGGCGGACACTTTTTTCTAATTTTGAGAACAGATTCTTGTTTTGTGACCCCAAGGTCTCTCAAATATCGATTTTGAGACCAATCGGAACAGTTTCCAAAAAGTTCAAGATGGCGGACACTTTTTCCTAATTTTGAGAAAAGATCCTTGTTTTGTGACCCCAAGGTCTCTCAAATATCGATATTGAGAGCAATCGGACCAGTACTTGAGAAGTTCAATATGGCGGACACTTTTTCCTAATTTTGACAAAAGATCCTTGTTTTGTGACTCCAAGGTCTCTCAAATATCGATTTTGAGAACAATCGGACCAGTACCTAAGAAGTTCAAGATGGCGGACACTTTTTCCTAATTTTGAGAAAAGATCCTTGTTTTGTGACCCCAAGGTCTCTCAAATATCGATTTTGAGAGCAATCGGACCAGTACTAGAGAAGTTCAAGATGGCGGACACTTTTTTCTAATTTTGAGAACAGATTCTTGTTTTGTGACCCCAAGGTCTCTCAAATATCGATTTCGAGACCAATCGGAACAGTTTCCAAAAAGTTCAATATGGCGGACACTTTTTCCTAATTTTGACAAAAGATCCATGTTTTGTGACTCCAAGGTCTCTCAAATATCGATTTTGAGAACAATCGGACCAGTACCTAAGAAGTTCAAGATGGCGGACACTTTTTCCTAATTTTGAGAACAGATTCTTGTTTTGTGACTCCAAGGTCTCTCAAATATCGATTTTGAGAACAATCGGACCGGTATCTAAAATGTTCAAAATGGCGGACACTTTTTCTAAATTTTGAGAACAGATTCTTGTTTTGTGACCCCAAGGTCTCTCAAATATCGATTTTGAGACCAATCGGACCAGTTTCCAAAAAGTTCAATATGGCGGACACTTTTTCCTAATTTTGAGAACAGATTCTTGTTTTGTGACCCCAAGGTCTCTCAAATATCGATTTTGAGACCAATCGGACCAGTTTCCAAAAAGTTCAACATGGCGGACACTTTTTCAAAATTTTGAGAAGATATTCTTGTTTTGTGACCCCAAGGTCTTTCAAATATCGATTTTGAGACCAATCGGACCAGTATCTAAAAAGTTCAAAATGGCGGACACTTTTTCTAAATTTTGAGAAGAGATTCTTGTTTTGTGACCCCAAGGTCTCTCAAATATCGATTTTGAGACCAATCGGACCAGTATATAAAAAGTTCAACATGGCGGACACTTTTTCCTAATTTTGAGAACAGATTCTTGTTTTGTGACCCCAAGGTCTCTCAAATATCGATTTTGAGACCAATCGGACCAGTATATAAAAAGTTCAACATGGCGGACACTTTTTCAAAATTTTGAGAAGATATTCTTGTTTTGTGACCCCAAGGTCTCTCAAATATCGATTTTGAGACCAATCGGACCAGTATCTAAAAAGTTCAACATGGCGGATACTTTTTCTAAATTTTGAGAACAAATTCTTGTTTTGTGACCCCAAGGTCTCTTAAATATCGATTTTGAGACCAATCGGACCAGTATCTAAAAAGTTCAACATGGCGGACACTTTTTCAACATTCTGAGAAAAGATTCTTGTTTTGTGACCCCAAGGTCTCTCAAATATCGATTTTGAGACCAATCGGACCAGTATATAAAAAGTTCAAGATGGCGGACACTTTTTCAAAATTTTGAGAAGAGATTCTTGTTTTGTGACCCCAAGGTCTCTCAAATATCGATTTTGAGACCAATCGGACCAGTTTCCAAAAAGTTCAATATGGCGGACACTTTTTCCTAATTTTGACAAAAGATTCTTGTTTTGTGACCCCAAGGTCTCTCAAATATCGATTTTGAGAGTAATCGGACCAGTACCTAAGAAGTTCAAGATGGCGGACACTTTTTCCTAATTTTGAGAAAAGATCCTTGTTTTGTGACCCCAAGGTCTCTCAAATATCGATTTTGAGAGCAATCGGACCAGTACTTGAGAAGTTTAAGATGGCGGACACTCTTTCCTAATTTTGAGAACAGATTCTTGTTTTGTGACTCCAAGGTCTCTCAAATATCGATTTTGAGACCAATCGGAACAGTATCCAAAAAGTTCAATATGGCGGACACTTTTTCCTAATTTTGACCATAGATCCTTGTTTTGTGACTCCAAGGTCTCTCAAATATCGATTTTGAGAACAATCGGACCGGTATCTAAAATGTTCAAAATGGTGGACACTTTTTCTAAATTTTGAGAAGAGATTCTTGTTTTGTGACCCCAAGGTCTCTCAAATATCGATTTTGAGACCAATCGGACCAGTTTCCAAAAAGTTCAACATGGCGGACACTTTTTCTAAATTTTGAGAACAGATTCTTGTTTTGTGACCCCAAGGTCTCTCAAATATCGATTTTGAGACCAATCGGACCAGTATCTAAAAAGTTCAAAATGGCGGACACTTTTTCAAAATTCTGAAAAAGATTCTTATTTTGAGACCCTAAGGTCTCTCAAATATCGATTTTGAGAGCTATCGGATCAGTATCTAAGAAGTTCAAGATGGCGGTCATCAGACCCTGAAAACTGATTATGGCCAAAGAACGTTTCGAGACGATTCCAACAAGCCCAAACACGACTAGGATACGTTGTGCCGATAAGGAGTTCCAGTGCCTACATTCAGACTCCATCATCAGACCCTGAAAACTGATTATGGCCAAAGAAGGATTTGAGACGATTCCAACAAGCCCAAACACGACTAGGATACGTTGTGCTGTTATGGAGTTCTAGAGCTTACGCTCCGACTCCATCATCAGATCCTGAAAATTAATTATGGCCAAAGTAAATTTCAAGACGATTCCAACAAGCCCAAACACGACTACGATACGTAGTGCCGTTAAGGAGTTCCAGTGCCAACCTTCCGACTCCATCATCAGACCCTGACAACTGATTATGGCTAAAGAACGTTTCGAGATGGTTCCAATAAGCCCAAACTCGACTAGGATACATTGTGCCGTTATGTGGTTCCAGTGCATACCCTTTTTTATACCACTAAGGTAGCAAACAAGCATACGGTCCGCTGATGGTAAGCAGTTACCTTAGCCTATGGACGCTTGCAACACCAGGGCTATCACTCGCGCGTTCCAGACCCTGCAGCCTCTTCACAGCCTTTTTCACACCCTTTTTGAAGAACCCCAACCTTCCGGTTCCATCATCAGATCAGCTCGATGGTACAAAATTATAGTATTGTACGGAGACCATTTTGCAGGCCGGAAACTACATTATTGCAAAGATTCAAATTAGTACATCGACTTACTAGATTTGATTATTCTACTTATACCTTCAAGGAAAGCTATAATACGAGGTGTTAAAAAATCAACATGTTTAGTACAACAGTACAACCGATGATGAAAAATACCTCATCATTAAATTCTATAATTATCATTTTATTTTTATTACATAAATATTTACAAAAAACAATAATTATTTCGTAAGATGTCTTATCAACTGAAAAAGCATTAGAAAGTATATACATACATAAAATATTCTCCAAAAAATAATTATTATATTATGTTTCATAATAGTTATTCATTAAAATTATCATTATAAACAAAAACACATAAGTTGTAAATGTATGAAGTAAAAAATACTTCTGGTTCAAAAAATCAATGAATCGAAATTATAAAATTACTTGACCACCTTGTTTCTATTCTTTACCAACGTTTACCTAAAACCGACCACTGTGCGTGGATGTTGTGTATGTACACGCCGCCACCTACGTCTTATTTTTTTGCATAAAGTGACGTGCTCTCACTACGAAGACGTGGGGTGGACTGAGCTGCGGAGTTCACCGAGCGACTATATATCGGGAAAGCGCGCCGCCATAGTAATTTTGTATGGAGATTTCGGGCGAAAAGTTAGCAAATTTTTTACTCAAAATATAAGTATGGTACTGTATAAAACAAAAATATTCGGCGGCTTCTCTGTTCTTTATTCTCCATGATTACGTACAGTTTATTAGGTTTAAGTTCTTAATTACGCCAAAGTTATGACAGTACGGGAGTCCCTTTTTCACGTTTTTAGCGATATTCTATATTTTTTTTACAGGAATCTAGAAAGTTTTTCTTGAATCGGTTTTTTTTGGCGGCTAGTTAAACTCTTCAACTAGGCAGATGTTTTTTTTCGTGGCTACTACTTTACGTTTTCTATATAAACTTATGACAATACGGCAACATGTTTGGCTAGTACCGAGCCTTAAATTCTTTAAAATTTATGGAAAACTTTGTACCGTATCGCTACCAAACTTTTGGAAGCACTATCAACGAATACGAGTTTCCTGATTTAGATGAAAAATGTTTTTTGGACTTATGTACTTTCATAAGATCCTGTCAAAGACCAGCGTCAAAGACTGAGTGAAGAGTGAATAAGTGACTGCTCTGGTTTTCATTTGAAAAAGCGGCATTAGTTTCAGGCTCTGCTGAATGTTTTGCCTTTCCAATTTAAAACTCCCAGAAAACTAGCACTGGTTGTGAATAATGTTATATTTTATTTTTGTATCAATAAATTGAAAATAATAATATATGAGGCGATTCCTAACTTCAACCACCCAGACACAAAACACAATACACCAGGAAGGAACCAAGTGACTTGGCATTGGCCCGTGCTTGGTTCCTTAATACCAGCATAATGAACTATGAAACCCGAAAAGGAAAGAAATAATAGTAATAAGCACACTCCACAAATAAGTACATAAAGGTGAAAAAATACAGGTTATAAAATATTGTAAATGCAATATACAGGTGAATTTTTTTTTCCAGCCAGTGAGGGCAACTTTTGAACTACAGGTCTTAGAGAAAAACGCTGAAAGGAACTACGAGCTGAATATTAAAGAAAATAAAAATGCCATTGAAAAAAATGAAAAAAAAAAAGTTTTTTCGATTTTTTTCAATTTTTTTTTTCTGCTTCTACATCACAATACGAACAAAATTATGTATGACAATCTTGATCACAAGTTGCTTAAAGTTACCAAAATTTACCTCTAATTATTTTTCAGAATGCTAAGAACTAATTTTTTATGGCTAAATATAGTGAGGTCCCTGCGAGATTTGCTCCACCTCGTCAAACTTTGGTTCAAGGAAAATATTATTTTGGATAACTTCTAGCAACATGAGAGCAAGATTGTCTTACATAATTTTGTTCGTATTGTGACGTAGAAACAGAATATTGAAAAAAAAATTTTTAAAAAACTCCATATCTCCGAAAATACTGTTTTTTAAATAAATTTTAATGGCATTTTTATTTTATTTAAAATTCAGCTCGGGGTTCCTTTCAGCGTTTTTCTCTAAGACCTGTAGTTCAGAAGTTGCCCATACTGGTTAGAAAAAAAAATTCACCTGGTATATTGTGAAGACTGGAGCAGGCATCTCTCACTCCATGTACTTGCGCGCGATAATTGCCTACCGGCCGCCGGACTGTAACATGTCCATTTCTGAGTTGGTTGTCGACAGCCGCGTGGCGCGTTCGTGCACATATATTTCGCTCGAACTGTTTGCTGTTCATTCTATGGAAGGTTTAAAGTACCTTTTTATAATTATGTAAAAGATCTAGAGGCCACATTTATTGTAAACTTTGAACAAAATATGTGTCAGAATCTACTATAAATACAGAAATATACTGAATATACTATTAAACTACCCTTGTATGTACTTGTTTCCTTTTTTATTTAAACTTTTTGTTCCATTCCGAGTATTCTCCACACTAAAGTTCAACAATTGTGAATTTCGACAAGGAACATTTTATTAATCTACATATAGGTACTATATTAATATAAGTAATAAAGCGGAAGGGTTTTTTGTTTTTTTTAAACAGTCGGATTCAAAAACATATTTTATATATGATAGCCAGATATAGGCTAAATCTTATTTTAAAAAATAGGAACGAATAGTACGAAACGTCCCAAGGTGTAAAAAATATACCTATAAAATTCTTAATATCGCGTGCGCTGCGAAAAAAACCATTGATGATGTTAGAACAAAATGCTTAATGTAGTAAAGAATTGTAGGTCTTCAATATGTCTACAGAAGTCCGTGGTGGAATATACCTATCTCCTAAAAAACATTCATATTCAATATTCTATTTGCTTTTTTGACCAATATAGAATTGATCCTTATCCAGTTAAATATGTTATTTACCTTATTTATTTAATGTAGATTAAATGTGCCCTTTACTTCTCTATTTCTTCTTCTATCCTTTTCTTTACACTCACCAAAGTAAATAAGTTGTTTACGTGACGAGCGAAACTTACGATATACGGTATAGGGTACGACACCACGCAAACGAAGTCGTGCGGATATGGCAGAACAACGTTTGTCGGGTCAGCTATCTATATAAAAATAAAACACTTGTAGGAAACTTCTTATTTTTAACAACTTAACTTTTTTAGCATTTTACTTTTTGATTTCATAAAGTGTAAGTACTGTAAATACCTACTGAGATCTTTATCGACAGAGGCATCCCTGGCAATCCACGCTAACCACGCGGCGGCGAGTAGCTACAAAGCAAAACTCAGTTTACGCTCGTAAGCTTAGGTGCATTTTCGTTCGCAACGTCTAGCGACTCAAAAGAGTAGGCTATTATAGAAGTAGGTATTGTAAATTTTGTATGGAGTGATTTATCTGTTACGTAGTAACTATTTAGTAATCTGTGACTGGAGCCCATACTAAGGATTTTCAACCTGTTTTTACCGGTAGTAGCTAATATAAGCATGATCAAGGGCCTTTGGCTCAGGTTATCTACTTTTATATATAAAAGAGGAAACTGACTGACTGACAGCCTCACTGACTGACATATCAACGCACTCCTAACTACAGCGACTAGTGACGTGTAATTTGGGTTTATAAACTTGAAACTTAGCATGATTACCCAACGAATGTATACATTTTCTCATTATTAGTTTTCAAAACTGCCCCTCAGAGGGGGTTGCTGCTATCAACATTACCTTTATGTTCTTCGTATAGTAAATTAAAACACCATTTAACGTTTTTGGACATTTTATGGGAACCGAGCACGAGCCGAGCCACGAACGAACAGGATGCGTTCGTTGTTCGCGATGTAAAGTTTGGACGTCACATCTAACGCGATGCAAATCCCCAAATCCCTGTGTTCGTGAAGAAACTGACAATCGGGCGGAGTGCAGTCGAGCGCGAGACGAATGCTCATTCGAGGCTCGCAAGTCCGTCCACGCTACGCGAACAACGAATGAATCCTGTGCGTTCGTGGCTCGGCTCGTGCCCGCTTCGCGTAGCATGGACGCACCATTAGGATTTTTTTGTTATATGAAACTTTATCCATGCGAGGCGGAAAAACAAAACTCCTTCAGGACAAAAACACAATAGGTTAAAATTTTAGTCACTCTTCATTATACGCGCATAGGTTAATAAAACGCATAAAACAAATACGTGCATGCTAAAAGATTTTTCATTTAATTCTGCTTTTGCCTAACACAAAACGAATAACTAACAGAACTATTCTGTTCTGAAAAATATGAAGTTCTATTGAAAACCTTTTTGTACTTTGAAGGCTATCATATTCAAAAGTTTTACTGGCTGGAAATAACAAACAAACATTTCATGTTATTTTGCTTTCGTTATTAAAAAAAAACAACTGAAACTGGACACCCTTCCGCGGCAGTATTATGTTAGGGTCAGGTAAAAATGCACAAAGGCCAATCCTTTGTGCATTTTTACCTGACTGACCAGGGCGATTGTCAAATGGTCTCGGTTTCGGGTATCCGATACCGAGGGCTCTCGTAAATTGTTATAATTTTCGTATTGTGTAACTTTTTGAAAACGATAACGAGATTTCGGTTTGAGAAAATGAATGGAAAATGATAATGATGCAGTTACGTTATTGCTCACCTAATCGTTCAATCGAACTTTCCATCTAGATTTCATAAACGTAAGATTTAAATAAAGAAAGTAAATATTACGCTCTTAAAATATATATAACACGTGAAAATATAAAATAATGCGAATAATTATTTATTTAACATATTATATTACACATTGTGAACAAAAAATAAATTTAAATCCCAACGTAACCGTTGAACGTAACAAAACTTTTTCATTGTTAGATGCTGTCAGTGTCCCGAATCTCGATTTCAACTGTCAAATTTTAAACCGATAACGATTCCGAGACCATTACACAATCGCTCTGCCGGAAGGAGGGTTATATTATGTTTTTCGAGTGTATGTATGTATATATATGTATGTTTGGATGTCTATTTCTTTGGCATGCTCGGCAGCCTAAATAGCTTGATGGGTTTAAACATATGAGGTGTCGTTAGATACGTCTTAACTGTGGGAGTGACATAGGGCATATTATTTAATATGGTGTCTACGAATAAAAAAGAGGGGGAGGGGTATTAAAATCATTTTTTTGTAATTACAACAATATAGGTATTAAATGAAAGCTTTGTGTGTAGTTAGTATCGCTTGCGCACTAGCGGCGAACAGACGTGTTCCTGCTTACTGTTAATACTATTCAATGCCTAAAAAATGAATGAGTTAATGGTCTATCCAATAATTTTACAATTCTTCGAATGCTGAAAAATGCAGCATTACCCTGCATTTTAAACCAACGAAAAAACGGAGGAGGTTTACAAGTCTACACGTATATATTTTTTTATGTTTGAACACGCATAACTTTTTATAGAGTAGTCCGATTTTAATCATTCTTTTTTTATTGAAGAGGGTACACGGTACACCTCAAAGTTGGTTCCATATAAATTTGGAAAAAATACCTTCCCTAAAGGTGGGAAATAAGGGGTAATTTATTGTTCACTCACAGATTTTAATGCTGAATTGTGTATTAAATTAAACGTAATCAAAAATTAAGTATATGATCACTTAAATATTCATGGGAACGAGTAATAGTGCAATTCGCAACTATATCTATATGTCACCGCATAAAATATATTTTTATAGCTGTTTAATATGGGTAAGGAGTCAAAAAAAAAATTATAATGAAGTTAAAGGTTTATAAAAGCTACTTTTTCTAGACTATGTGGACGATATATTCCAAGGATTTAGTTTTAACAAAAGGCAATTAGGCCTATTACACCACAAACACTGATTAAATTCACTAAAAAAGCACAATTTTAGTCACTTCTTCACTTATCTAATACAAACTTCATCAGATATTACCTAAGTGTCAGGTTTGAACTGATAATAACCTTCTATGACATAAATCACAGAATAATATTACTAAGTACTGGACCAGTACACAAGATGGTTATCGACAATCGCCACCGTTAGTAAACGATCAACCTTTGCATGGGATTGACATTTTAAATAGAAATATCACGTGATTTTAACAATCTCTTACGTCAATCCCATACAAAGGTTGATCGTTTACTAACGATGACGATTGTCGACAACCATCTTGTCTAGGGGGGCTGAGCACGTTATTATGAATTATAAATAGAAATGTTACTAAATGTATGAGATTGACATAAGGATACGCTAAATCCAAGCGTAACCAAATGTCTATCTCATACATTTTGTAACGTTGCTATTCGCGCAAACGCAACGAAATGTACTTTGTCTAGGCCTACTGATACGTTTTGAATCCGAGCAGAGGGGGGAGTACTAAACTAAATTAATTAATATTAATAAGAAATACTTATAGTCCTTATATGTATCTATATTTTGATAGAACAGTAACAGTACTTACCTTTTCTATTGATTCAGTAACTAACTCACTTCATTCACTCATCGTTTTTGAAAAGCACACCAATACAAAGTGTTATGTTGTTTCAAAGTTCATGACTCCATTACTGGGTTACCAGTTCAAAAGTTCAAAGACCTCAACCTTGAATTTTTTGGCTACAACTGTGTACCGTCTACCGTAAACAAATGCGCTCAAATATTATGAGAGTTGTAACATGTTTTCGGCGACTAGTTGCTCAATCAGATTGTATTATTACTATTCCTAGTCCAGTAGGTATGCGTAAAGTCGTACCTACTTATTTAATCTAATAATAATAGTATGGTTATATATATATTGAATATTTGACGTCTATTGAAATGAACTCCTGGAAAATTGGGATGCCCTATATTAAGCCACGTATATTATTTACTAATTATTCACAATAAATTTATGATTATAAAAATACCAATGATATTTTGCAATAACTCACCAACTCGGCGTTACTTCAGCGTTTGAATTTGCGTTACTATTCTCCCATGGTGGTTTGGACTGCTTCTGAAAGCCTGCTCCTCCCCCGGCAAACATGAGTGCCGTTTAATATAACTAAACACAAACTTACACACACAAACTCACAACACTGATCTCTTTAGAACATTCACTAGCACCATTCAAAATCGCGACAATAACTTTCCACAATTATATTCACAATCGTACATTGATTTTTGCCATTTTTTATAAGATTTCTATCATGTTTTTTTCACTCGTCGCATAATGCAACGACTGTCTCACGCGCTCGAAACGTTTATTTAGTATATTTTCAGAATTAAACGTAAAATATTCCGGGACGTGCGTCTGTCTGTGGCGTCTGCCACGGCTAGATTTATTTTTGTACCAACACCGATTTATTTTTTTCCGCACATTTACGTAATTACTAAGCCCTCTACTTCAAAGAGCGAACTTATAATTATTTATTACAATAATTAAAAGGTAAAACGTTTGAATATAAATAGACTATTCATTATAGTTCTTAATATAAGGTCGATTATCGTATGTCGCGCACACACGCACGTGACAGTGTTGAGTAGGGACGAATCGTCTCAGCAACATTGTCGCGCCGCTCGATTTCTACAGAAGACCACGACTTGACGCTGACCATAACTACTAAAAACACTGATAGAACAAAAAGGCGAGTTGCCTAAGTCCCAAAAATTTATCATTCACTCGTTGATAAAATGAATTATAATCCTATTAGGTATGTATGTAAGGAACTAGAAAAGTTTTGGTGGCTGTTCCGCACTTGGCCGCAACCTCTTCACAGCCAGGTGTAAACCTATCACTTTGTTACATTTATACGTTCATGACGTATATTCATGATTTATATATATGAAATTAAAGCCATTTTTATGTGTATGATGTGGCGCGCTAACTCTCTTTCACTGTAATATATCTAATAACAAGCAACCCCTATTTGCGGCCAGTTTTACATAGGCAGAAGTATTCCTATATACACAGAAAAAAAATATACGCTCGCAGTTCAGGAAATTCTATATATTCATAGAAAGAAATCTATTTATTTATCTCTTATTTATATCTTAGACATACACACAACATTACAGAAGCATACATTACGCATAAAAGGAATAGATAAAAAATAAAAACTTTTTAACAAAAAAAATAAACCACAAAAGAAACTAAAAATTAAAAATAATAAACTTTGAATAATTGAAAAGAGAAAATCTCTTCAATCTATAGAATTTTGAATATAACTTGAATTTTATAAGGTATATTGCAGTTGGGGATAAAGCAATAACCTACGTATGTATTTTTTTAATAATATTTGATTATCCCCGACTGTAAAACTTTATAAAATTCAAGTTATATTCAAAATTCTATAGATTAAAGAGTTTTCTCTTTTCAGTTATTTAAAAGGTTTATTATTTTTTGCTTTTCAGATTTTTCGGTGGTTTTTTTTTTTGTTAAAAAGTTTTTATTTTTGAATTTTTGATTACTTTTAATGTAATACACAACTCAGCATTAAAATCTGTGAGTGAACAATAAATCACCCCTATTTTCCCACTCTTAGGTAGGTTTTTTTTCCAAATTTATGTGGGACCAATTTCGACCTATACCCTATCCAATAAAAAAATAATTATCAAAATCGGACTACTCTGTAAAAAGTTATGCGTGATCAAACATAAAATGACACATGCAGTCGGGGACAAACCAATAAGTATGTATTTTTTTAAATATTTGTTTATCCCCGACATCGGGATTTTTGTTTCTTTTAATAATTTAAATTATTTCAGACTTTTTATATTTATTAATGAATGAGTTGTATGTATTGTATAATTGTAAGTAAATAACGGTACGGTAAAGTAGGGCTTACAATCGTCGCAACTCTGTGAGTTACGTACGGTAACCGCTCAGTACCTACCTATTGTCCTTGCATTAAACGTGTTTTTTGCAGTTTACGTCAAAATGGTAGCATAAAAGTATAACATATATGGAATGGGCTGTTTACAAGCTTTCATTTGATACCCATATTGATATAATAATGAAATTTTTGTTTTTAAAACTCCCCTCTATTTTTATTCGTAAACGATATATAAAAATAATATACCCTATGATACTCCCACAGTTAAGACGAATCTAACGACACCTCATATGCTTAAATCCATCAAGCCGTTTAGTTGGCTGCAGACCGTGCCAAAGAAATATACATACATACATACACACGAAAAACATAACCCTCCTTCCGGATCAGTCGGGTAAGAAAATATATACGCGTCGACTTGTGAACCTCCTCCACCACATTCAGTACTATTGCGTGATGTGGAAAAAGGATTACGACTCAGTTTTACTCCAAGGTATGTGGTAACCTACACTGTACTTTGGGACTGATTTTCAGTCGAACCCATTTCCAAGATAATTTATTGTTGTATAAAGCCGGCCAAATGCAATTCTGAGTCTGACTCGCACACCGATGGTTCCCACCTTCCTAGGAAGTATATATTTTATTGGTTGGCGTCATCATCTATTGTTTTAAAATGAACCGCAGAACTAAGTTTATAGGTAAAGGAATTCTGATGATATCGAAAAACATGTGCTAATAGAAACGGTTCTATTTTTCCTGTAATATTTGTCAACTGTAATGTATTTCAGATTTTTCGCATTGCTTTCTTCGGAGATAAGGAAGAGGGGATGGTATGTTTATCGAAATTTTTCGCCATAAGTCAAAAACAAAGCATTCTAAAACAAAATAAAAACCTATTTATAGAATTTACAAATGAAGCCCTTCTATATGATACCCCACTTAAATTGTAGCTCTACTTAGAAATGTCTGTCCCCCATTCCAGCCACTTTAGCAAAAAAAGTGAAATTATTTAATTTGCAATAAGGTTCATCAAAATTAAAACAATTCCAATTTCTTCCAGTTTCTTGCCGGAGTCTTCTCAGTTTAAGAGTGCGTACAAAGCCAGAACAATATGGCAATGTCAGATGAAACAAAGTTATGTCTAATCTTCGCGTGGCATGAGACGGAGATAGCGTGTATCGCGGAACAAAAATGAACTAAGCGCTTCTTATATAAATAACTCGTAAAGTATATTTGTACTCGTAATGTTTATTGGGTGATATTATTTATCGAATTTTTGTCATAATTAGATACACCATGAACGAATAAAAACGAAAATTCATTATTATTAGAGGTATGTGTGAGATTTTTTTCTATCGAGGAATTTTCATTCCATTATGTTTTTGTTCAGATAGAACCCTCGCGTATATAATGAAAATACCCATATAAAAATATTTTTTCATTCAAATATTATTTACTTGGGTAAATTTCAATTCTAAGATTGTTATTTTGCTTTATACGCACTCTTAAGTGTATTCCGAACCGGTGGTAAATTCAACTGTATGTACCAATGTAACGTTCATAAGTGCCTTACTAGCGCCTAAACTGAATAAATGACTTTTTGATTTTGTTTTTGAATTGGCTAATGAAACATACTGCCACAGTTTTACCAATACTGCTGTGACAGACGGTCAGACGGACGGACTCGCACCATAATAAGTTTCTTCTTTTACTTTTTTGTTTAGAAACCCCATAAACATCAAATTACTGTCGTAGGTAAGTTTTCCTGAGGTAATATTTTTTCTTTATTCTACAGTTTTTCAAAAAGTGTAGGTACTTTCAATGGCTTGAAAGATAATTTAACCGCTCGCAGTGCGCATTCTTTGTAGTATTTTTTTTATTTCTACAAGTCCAATTAAAAACAATTACTAGCTAGGAGTTTTATTTGAGAATAAAACGATGTCGGCTTTATTCGTAGAAATGTATTTTACTTTTGTTTAATATACCTGTTTGGTCACAAATGTGATACGTGGATATAATTAAAGCACACTAAAGTTTGGGTATTTATCTTGTGACAAATGGTTTTGTAGGAACTTTCTTGTCACCCCTATGATGGGTGTGGCACTTCCCGGCACCATCACGGTCTATTATACTAATTCCGAGTCTATCAAAGATTTTTTTGAAATCAAAGATGACTTTGATCATGAAAAGCTTCTGAGATATTGTTCATTTTACCGCCGGACAAAATATTTATACCTATCAGAACTTGTGCAGACGAGATAAACAAACAAAAGAAGTTCGTACTGATACTCTATATGGTCTCCCAATCATTTGTACCAGTATGGCGACCCTTTAAGGATCTAATTACGTAATGACAAAAAGGAAAATGATGGTCATAGTACCGGCGCCGCGGCGGCCCGATCGCGTGGGCACGTGTCGGATAAATTACGAGTGTCGAACGATTTGTTCCACAAAAATTCTTGTATTTTCCTATAGTCGATGAAAAAGAAGTAGGCGGTAGCGTAATGCTATATACTTCTCCGGTGTGAGCCGAGCCCTGAAGGGTCGCCATACTGGTACTAATGACCGGGAAATTTGTGTCACCATCTCCCGGTCTACTACTTGTTGCTTTATAACCAACCTCAATAAAAGGAGAAAGATCTATGTTCAACGCGTATGTTTTATTACTTATGTTTTTATATGTAGTGTTATACGATTACTCAGAAACGGCTTATGCGATTTAGATGGTTGAAGCTGTTTTATATCACGGTAGATCCCGAGGTGGTCCCACATACATTTTATCATGATCTGAACATGGACATTGAAGATATTATGATGGAATATAACGGAAAAGAGCACAAACATCGCGATATCTTCAATCCATGCTTCAATATTGTCGACAATGGCCCTGATTCTGTTGTTCACAACTAAACTAATTTTAATGTCACTATGTCTCTTTCTAACAAAGAACATAAGAAAAGGATGTAAGAAATTTAGTCCTGTCAAATTAGTCCAATGCTTGTTTTCAATATAATTTTAGTCGCCATCTATCGCGGTTTCGCCTAAATACACAAAATAAGACGGGAAAGATTAATTTGACCACTTAAAATATGTTCTATCCCTTTTCAATCATGTTCGTAAGAAAGAGATGAGATGTGACTAAAATTAGTTTAGTGTGATTTAAAACAGAACCGGCACCAATGTATCTATGATATGCATATCCTCGGTCAGCTAAATAAATTGGGAAGTAGGTAGGTACCTACTTATTGAAAACACACATGTAACTCAAATTGTAAAATAAACCGCTCCTTCAATGGGTACACTAAAAAGTATGAATATTTCCAGTATAAGCTAATCTCGCATTCTATAAAATTTCCGTACAATGAGAGTTCAGCTTATACTGGAAATGTATAGGTTGATATGTAGCCGTGTGTAATTACGCCCCGTAACACCGGTCAGTACCCACCGTATGGATAGATACTTCAATACAACGTGTAACGGAAAGTGAATATCCATTACAGTAATCCGCTTTATTGGTAAAAGGCACATCGGTCGCGGAAGAGAAAATTTTATAATAATATTAACAAGAGACGCACAATGATAATGTTGATTATGATTTTAATTCTATAAAATTGGAAGTAATAATTTGGTATTAAATGTTGAGTAAGTTATTTTTCTGGTACCTCTTTACCTGATGTAGTTTTCACCCCTTTCGGATATATATACCCCTTTTGTTACACCCAGTATATACTGAGCTCCACGAAGCCAAATAATATTAGGTATATCATTAGGTCATTTATGAAAAGGGAGATTGCAAAAATAATAGTTAATTTACGACTAAATATTGAATTTGAAAAACTTTCAAGGGTCATTTATTCTTTCAAGTGTCTGGATGGTACGATAGATAATTAAATTTTTTAAATTAATGTTTGTTACTATGAGAAATATATTTTATGTGGTACACCATTTTTAGCGGCAGTGCGCCCATGTCGTAGGGGAGGGGGGTCGAAGGGTCAGTAACAGGTGAGTGATGTCCCGTGTGTTACAGGCATCCATATGGCTAGGTACCTATTGCTTAGCATCAGGCGGGCCTTTATTTATATTTTTACAAAAAAAGTACCACCTTCAAAATACTCTAAAAAGTTAGCTAATTTGACAGTTTTTAAATCAGCAAAAGAGCATGACGTCAAAGATTTTCATATAGGCATCGTGGACGTTTTAAATTCTTTGCATGACGTATTCCATAGAAAATATTTCGCTAACTTCAATAAAGTGTCAAATTAAAGATTTTCATACTTTTTAGAGTATTATGAAGGTGGTAATTTATTAGTGTAGGTACTTACTTTGAAGGAGCGGTTTTTTTAAGGACGTATTTACAAAATATTGAGAAATTAGCTGTTTTCCGATCCATTTACCGATGAATCCATTGAAATTTGCCAAATTTTGCGGGTACCTAATGCTTCAATATACCTTTGCCTGTAGTTGGTATAAACAGTTTTTTCAATTATCATACTTTTCATACAATAAAATTGGTTTTCCGTACCCTCCTCCCGTGAAAACTACGAAAACAGGCTGAGTTACGATCCAAATATCTCAATAATTTGGAGATTTTAATGTGTAAAAAAAATACTCTAATAAAATAGAAATAATCAAGATTAATTACTAAAAAGGAAATCCGCATAAATATCGACGAAACCTCAAAAAAAATTAAAACATTTTTGTAAATTTTTCACCATTTATCCAAAATTTTGCTAATTCACGTCAAACTTGACGTCTATGAAATAAGGGTTTGTTTCCTTTGCTCCGTCTGAGTTTTGATGTATAAAATAAATAAATAAATAAATATCCCGGGACATTCCTCACACACGGTCATCTGATCCCAAACTAAGCAGAGCTTGTACTATGGAAACCAGATAACTGATATAATACATATACTACTTTTTGTTTGTAAATACATACTTAATATACATAATTACACCCAGACTCAGGACATACAGACATGTTCATGCACACAAATGCATGTCCTGTGTAGGAATCGAACCCACGGCCTGCGGCGCGTAAGGCGAACCTTAACCAACTGCGCCAACTGGCCCGTCAAGTAAAGTAACGAACATTTCAAATGAACTCTCAGTCAGCGCCCGTGCGCCATCGTGAGACTATCTCTATGTCGCTAGCCAGCAGCCGTTCACAAAAAATAGATCGCTGTGCAGACACAAACAATTTTATCGTCGATACTTGATATTTGTGTGCAAAAATGAAATTTTATTTTATATTACGTCAGTTTTGTATACAGAATTACCCGAGTAAGGCCGATATGTCGTGTTTGGGCTCCTTTTGTTAGTAGTAATGAGAGCTTACAACAAGACATACTGAACCGACCTGATGATGTTTCTTGGAGAATGCTACTGGAACTCCTTGATGGATTGGGATAGATATGTTGTGTTTGGGCTCCTTTTGTTCGTAGTGATGAGAGCTTACAACAAGACAGACTGAACTGACCTGATGATGGATCTTGGAGACTGCTACTGGAACTGCTTGATGGATTGGGATAGATGTCGTGTTTGGGCTCCTTTTGTTCGTAGTGATGATAATTTCCAATAAGACAGACTGAACTGACCTGATGATGGTTCTTGGAAACTGCTACTGGAACTCCTTGATGGGTTGGGATAGAAATGTCGTGTTTGGGCTCCTTTTGTTAGTAGTAATGAGAGCTTACAACAAGACATACTGAACCGACCTGATGATGGTTCTTGGAGACTGCTACTGGAACTCCTTGATGGATTCGGATACATATGTCGTGTTTGGGCTCCTTTTGTTAGTAGTGATGAGAGCTTACAACAAGACATACTGAACCGACCTGATGATGGTTCTTGGAGACTGCTACTGGAACTCCTTGATGGATTCGGATACATATGTCGTGTTTGGGCTCCTTTTGTTAGTAGTGATGAGAGCTTACAACAAGACATACTGAACCGACCTGATGATGGTTCTTGGAGACTGCTACTGGAACTCCTTGATGGATTGGGATAGATATGTCGTGTTTGGGCTCCTTTTGTTAGCAGTGATGAGTGCTTACAACAAGACAGACTGAACTGACCTGATGATGGTTCTTGGAGACTGCAACTGGATTTCCGTGATAGATTGGGAATTTGGTATAGATAGTATGTCATGAATTCATACATTTTTTTATACCACTAAAGTGTCAAACAAGCATATGGCCCTGATGGTAAGCGGTTTCCGTAGCCCATGGACGCTTGCAACTTCAGTCCAGGGGAATCACTCGTGCGTTGCCGACCCTGCCGAAATCTCTTCACACCCTTATCATACTATACTGTACTGTGCTATGCTATACTCTACTATAAAATGTTTTCAATCAATCTCACACTTACATTTATAATCACAAATATATTCCACTAAGGAGTTCCAGTGCCTGCCTACCCTCCTACTCTATCATCAGACCTTGAAAACTATATATTGTCAAAAGTAGTCAAAACCAACAACCCCAAACACGGCTAGGATATGTTGCTCCGCTATGATGTTCCATTGCCTACCCTCCTACTCCATCATCAGACCCTGAACACCATATATGATTAAAGTTCTTCTCATGACAATTCCAACAACCCTAATCACGGCTAACATAAGTTATTATGTCATGGAGTTCCAGTGCCTACATTTTGGATCTATTATCAGATCAGCTCGATGGTACCAAATTATTGTATTGTCATCCGAAATACATACACTAGCAAAGTTAGTTACATACACGTAAAATTTAATAAAAGCGAAATGATAACAAAAATAGATGAAAAAAATATAATATAATGTTAAAGTATCAAATTAGGTTGATTCACTATTTTTAACGCAGCTTCTCCATGCACGTGTGTGCGTGTGGGCCTTGCAAATGTATTAGTGCGATTTGCTACCTATCAATTTTGTAAACGCGTCCTTAAGTTCATTTATTTTACAATTTTAGTTACATGTGCGTTTTCAATAAGTACCTACTTCCCAATTTATTTGACTGACCGAGGATGTGCATATCATTGATACATTGTCGACAATATTGAAGACATATCGATGTTTGGGCTCTTTTCCGTTATATTCCATGATAATATCTTCAATCTCCATGTTCAGATCATGATAAAATGTATGTATGTGGGACCACCTCGGGATCTACCGTAATATAAAACAGCTTCAACCATCTAAATCGCATAAGCCGTTTCTGAATAATCGTATAACATACATAAAAAAACATAAGTAGTAAAACATACGCATTGAACATAGATCTTCCTCCTTTTTTCGAGGTCGGTTATAAAGCAACAAGTAGTAGACCGGGAGATGGTGACACAAATTTCCCGGTCATTAGTACCAGTATGGCGACCCTTCAGGGCTCGGCTCACACCGGAGAAGTATGTCATTACGCTACTGTCTACTTCTTTTTCATCGACTATCGGAAAATACAAGATTTTTTATGGAACAAATCGTTCGACACTCGTAATTTATCCGACATTTCGATGAACGCCCACGCGATTGGGCCGCCGCGGCGTCGGTACGAGCGCTATGACCATCATTTTCCTTTTTGTCATTACGTAATTAGATCCCTAAAGGGTCGGGTACAAGTGATTGGAAAATTTGTGTCACCATCTCTCGGTCTATAGGTACTTGTTAGCGCCCAATCGATTTAATGCCGCTGTATATTTGACATTAGTTTCCATATAAATAGTGTCCAAATATCAAACCTATATCATAAAATCAAGGATAGATCGAATACAGTCGCCATCAGATATTTCGCAATATATAAGGTGTTCAAATATATCTGACCAGTGTTCATTTCAAAAAATTCTACACATTACAAGCTACCATTAATATCGGAACATCTATTTTGTCATAAATATCTGAGCAGCTGATTTCCAATAATGTCATAAGAGCATTTATGCTACACGGCCCCGCTCGAGTTTAGGTATTGGCCAGCGCCAAGCCGATTGAGTCAAAGTGGGGCCAACTTAGTGCGTGCGTTATTATTTTGATACTCTTCAGTATGGCTTCATGTCTATGTAAACAAAACCATTATATACAATGTATGTTTGAGGTTGAATTACATTATAAGTAGTTACATACTTTTTTTTAAACTAGAATAAGTTCTATTTTCCTCAATTGCTCAGATATTTTTGATCACCCTGACTGCTTAGATACATTTGACTTTATAGACGTCGAGATATTTTTGTTTGGTTATGTGTAAAGAAATTATTGAAAATCAGCTCCTCGGATATTTATGACAAAATAGATGTTCACATATTAATGGTAGCTTGTAATGAATAGATTTTTTTGAAAAATAATACTACTCGGATATATTTGAACACCTTGTTTGTTGCGATATATCTGATAGTGACTGTACCTATATGTAAAAAGTGGCCGTTAGACACTTCGGTCGATTTGTCCATTTGCGGCTTTGATAATGACAGTTTATCATTCCGAAAAGTGCGTCATCAAGGTTTTTTTTGTTGTAATTGCCGTGGCCTGAGAGCCTGAGGCGCCTGCACTTTGACAATACTCGGGCAAGAACCCCGGTTGTGGCCACTTTAACGATTTTTTTATGTAAAAAAATTCTCCTTTCATTCAAAAATGAGTATCGTGTTGATTAGTTATATTATTTAAGCAGTTTATTTATTTATCTTTTAGGTTTTGTAGAAGTGTGTATCGAGAGACAAATATTTGATTTATTATTAATTTTTACAGATGAAAGGTGTAAAATCACAATTGATCCAGTTGTGGCCACCTATTTCCTCCTAAGATTGCAAGTAGAGGAATTTATTGACTGTCAAAATAACATCAAAATGAAGTTCCTAGACATTCATTTAAGTAGTATTTGCTTCAATATATTTTGCGTCGTGCGTTATTTGTTGCGTGGATTATATAATTATATAATCCTCGCAATAAATAAAAAATCTAGCAAGATATTTATCGATATCAAGGGTCGGTAATGGTGTTTGTTAAGAAATTAACCGAAATTATTATTCATGCTTCTAAAGTGTCACAAAAAAGTTCCTATACACTTACGGCGCCACTACAATTGCTCGTCAAAAGCGATAATAATCAAAGATTTTATTTACTACAGGAAATAAACGAGTCAGGCTTCAACGCCTTATTTAATTGACTTTCAAAATTGCAAGTGGCCACAAACCCAAACCAAAACCGGGGCTCCTGCCCTATATTGGTCAAAATAACCATAAAAATCTTGGCATAAATCTTTATTAGCCAACGTAAGCGCCAGAAAATCAATGGTTTGGAAACACCGACTTTTCTCCACTATTTATAAATATATTTAGAATATATTATAAACCTTCCGAAATATATTTCCTAAATTATTGTTAGAGCCGCATCAAAATCCGTTGCGTATTTTAGAAGAACTGACCGGACAAAACAAGTATACAAAAATAGCGACTTTCTTTTATAATATTTTAGAGATTGACAATTAAAATGAGACTTGTACAATTTTCATGTGATTTCGCCAGAGAACACCAAAAAGTATGCAATCACTGGTAACACCAGCACATTAAATTGACAAAATCCTAGAACCTGAATGCAGCGCCACCTACTCGGTCCAATTGTGAAGAGAAGGGACCCAAACTCGTACAATAAATTTCATCAAAACCCTAGAACCCAATTGCAGCGCCACCTACCAGGTCCAATTCTAAATCTAAACCATCAAGGGACCCACTCAAACTCGCACAATTTTTATGATGAAAATGCTAGAACCCGATAGCAGCGCCATCTATTGGGTCCAATTGTGAATCTAAATCATAAAGGATTCATCTAAACGCAAGAAGCTTATATATAATAATATATATAAGATGCTGGACTAAACGACACATTTTTTTATTGTAATTTTCACTTAGCGTAGCGAAAATATTCTGTCTATGGATTTTTATAAAAAAGAGATTTTGCGATAATTTTCGATTAATACGGAAGATTTTTCTCAAAAAAAATCTTTCATACAAACTGTGTGCTGATAATTACGATTTTAAGCTCATAAAAATATTTTTCAAAAGGCGCCGTTTTTTTGCTGACTGTACTTTTTTTTTTAAATTTGTAAAATGCCGATTGCACTAAATTAAAAAACAAAGGACAGTCACTTAAGATCATATTTGCGTAGTTCCATCTAGAATTTCCAACTCAACCTGTATATGCTTTTTGAAATTATGGTTGAAAACCAAAGGCTAATTATTTTCGATCATTCAGCAGTCGGTCTACTGTAAAATGGGTAGAGTGGCCCCCAAAAACCGTGGTGTCTTCAGGTTTTGTCCATATATATTATGAAATAAATGAGAAAAGAAAAACGTATTTAAAACTTGCCTTAAAATAAGATAATTTCATTAATGCCCCGATCGCACTCACGGCATATTTATTATTTATTTGTTAGTTTATAATTAGAAATTAGCTATAAAATCAACCGGCCTTTTTTTGTCCTCATACAAAATTAATTTCCACATTTAACGGAAGGATAATTACATTAATACCTACCCGTTATTTATGTTTTACTATTTACGAATTATATCATTAAAGTAATACAAAACAGTTAAAATTCTCCGGAAAATAAGTTCATAAACTATAAAAATAGTGTATTTATCTCCCACTTTTACACGCTATAATATTTTAATTATACAACACGTACATTTTAATTTTAAATTATTAGCATCGAATACCTTCATGAAAATAAATGAAACATCTTTTTATTATTATTAGAATCGAAAATTTTCAAGAAAATCGGGTCATATATTTTTATTATTCGCAATATTTAAAGCACCTAATATTTTGTTTCCGCTGATTGCATATAATTTACAACAAATATACTTTTTTTATATCTAGTTAATCAATTCAATATAAAAAAGGACTGAAATAAAACAACTTCCCAAAAAAAAAATTAAATATACCTGCAAAAGAACATGTCCTTAAAATATGTTTTATAGTTTTTGTTCAAAATATTTTAACAAATCTGAAACTAAGAAAATTATATAATTAAATAACTTACAATTATATTATGATGGAACAACCCGAAGTTGTGAAGTACTCGCGTGCTCTAAGAATTAAAAGTTTTATTTCAGCTCACTGTACACACTAACTCGCCGTATGTATAGCGGACACGCACTGACTTTGAGTGCAATATGCATTTGCCCGTCCGGTTTTCACGACTGTTAGCGCACTTCTGTCTGGGTTTGAGCTGGTTCATTTCGAACTGCATATAGGCTAAAATGGCGTCGGATACCTGGGACATCTTCGCGATGGCTCGGGCTATGTGCGGAAACTATTATAGCTGTTTCACTACATTATTGGCTTTTTGAAAATCTATGAACTAAATACCTTTTTACCCGATTTTACCTACTAAATTTAAAATAAGAAAGGTTTGTGATTTCCAAAAAGTACTGGGATGTTAGGTATACTATAATAGCAAGTCTAGGGTTGTTAGAGAGCTACTTAAGACATTGATGCTATTATTGCTGAAATGCCCTCAAAAGTTCGTAATACCTCTCGTACCCGGCTAAACTGAGGTTTCAGTATATTTATTATCTACAATGCACACAAAATTACAATATTATACACCTATAATATAATCAAATTATTAAAAATAATATTTTTTTTTTAATTAATTTAAAATTTAGAGATAATTATAGAAACTTTGAAGAACTTAAAATTAATATCAGATGCAAAGAAATCGCCGTGCTTCTGGGAATTTTATTACATTTTAATTTATTTAATTTTCAACACACTTGTTTGTAAAGTGCTTATATCACCGTTCAATCATAATGCAGTTTACGACAGACTAGTGGGTTTTAGTTTACATTACCGCGCTCCTGTTTAATAATATAATCCCGTTTAAATTAGGTTTGTACCTCACTCACTGCTAGTTATGTATGAAGACGAAGCATTCTTAATTTAACCGGGTAAAAGAGTTTAAAAAAATACCCACAAAGAGTTTTTACTACAGATTTTCTTTCATAAATAAATTGTATTAAATTATATACGGAGAATTTTTTAACACCTGTAAAAATTTAATATAAAGAATCTATATCCAAAATTATTAATATGTGCTTTTTTTCAGTAACATTTAGAACAAAGTTTCGAGATATGACATCACAAAGTTTTCTCAAAAAAGATCTTTTGGCGGGTACTTGCAGAGTGACGTTGCGATTTAATTTTTATTTTTATAAATTCGTGTATTTTGAGTTTTATAGCATATTATTGGTGGTATTTTATCCAGTAAAGATCAATCCATGTGCACCAGTGAAGTGAAATGAATTATGTGTATCGTGGCTTTACAAGTTGCCTCAAAAAGTCCGTGGAAAGTTTTAGTACAATGACCAACATTTTACTAAAACATGACTGGACGGTGACTGATAATGCGGACTATGTGAAAATTAATGTGCGGACTATATGAAAGTAATATTTTAAATAAACTGTATGGGACTGAAGGACGTTGATCCATGCTCATGAACAAATTTTAAAAAAAGATGACTTTTAGGCGGGAACTTGCAGAGTGAGTGACGTTGCGTTTTCATTTTTATTTTTATAAATTCGTGTATTTTGAGTTTTATTGCATATTATCGGTGGTATTTTATCCAATAAAGATCAATCCATGAGCACCAGTGAAGTGAAATGAAATAAATTATGTGTATCGTGACTTTACAAGTTGTCCCAAAAAGTCCGTGGAAAGTTTTAGTACAATGACCACCATTTTACTAAAACATGACTGGACGGTGACTGATAATGTGGACTATGTGAAAGTTAATGTGCTATATGAAAGTGATATTATAATAAAATTTATGCGACTGAAGAACTTTGTACCCATGGTCAAAAACAAATTAAAAACAAAAATCCTCATTGCTTTATACACAAGTTACGCAACGCACCGAGCGTTACGCATACGCGCCTCGTACCGCGCCCCTTTCGCTACTTCCGCCAAGAATACACAAATTCCAAATGCCGTACTGCGTGCTGGTCCTGGAGTCCCGTTCGAAGAAATTGAAAATCCCTTCTTGTACCTCCACGGCTAGTCTCGGCCTGCCGCGTCCTTGTGCTGGAACGGTATGTGTGGTGAATTGTGCTTGGTGTACCAATCTCTGATGTGCGGCCAGGATGGTTTTCCGAGATGGATTGTGACATCACAGCTTATTTCCTGTTGACGAAGGCGAGGAATGCTATCTGCTTCGTACATTCTCTGAGCAGCTATTAACCTTGCCCGCTTCGAATGTAATAAGATAAAGTTTAAAAGAAATATTGAAAAAAAGGCTTATTCCTAAAATCCCCCCTGAAATTCCTTCCTAAGGGGAAAAAGCGGAATCTATAAAAAATCGTCTGTGATTCCCCCCTGATAATCCCCCATAGCGGGGAAAAGTGGCCTCGAATAAAATACTTTTTCTACAATTCCCCCCTGAAAGTCCCCCGTAAGGGGGAAAAGACAGCAATATATGTTTTAACATTTTCGCCACCCATAACCACCCCCTTTCACCCATCGCGACCAGACTCCCTTACTACCACCTGGAGACCAAGGGGTATTTACCACCCCAACGGAAAGTTGATTGGGGTTGGTGGTGATTGAGAAAACTGCGTATTTACGTACCCACAAAAGCATTTTATATATATTATTAGATTTAATTAATTTGATGTTAATTTGTTCAATACAAATTAATATTTTATATGAATGTAAATTATTATTATTTGAATGTGCATTTATTGATCTATTAATTTTTATTATTATTATACTATGTTGTAAACAGTTAATTATGAATGTGGTGTTAGCCTTTAAGTAATTAGTTACACTGAATAATGTTCAATATTAAAATACAAAACCTGTAAATGAACTGTGTAAACAATTGTTGGCTGACCTTAAAAATAAAAAATAAATAAATATTCTATTACTACGTATAGAGAAGTTATCATAAGCGAAGGTTATGTCCCATTTTTTTAGAGTCAACTAAAGTTCTCTTTAGCGCTGCAACAATAAAATTAGTCGTCTAAGCAGACAGTAGAAACACGTTGCGATATATAATAACGATTTCGAGTAACTTATACAATGCGAATATTTCCCTTCTTATAATAAACTTGACTCAAACACATATACATATAGGTACTTACCTATTTCATGGATGATCTATCTATAACCTTAAAAATCTCGAACCCTTTGTAAAATACACAGGCATATAATAGTGGTAAAATATTACAAGCTTTTATTTACTTTCACCCGCTTGTCTATAATGGTATTTTGCAAGTTAAATTTGACCCACTTTCCGGTTTCCGATTTACTCGCAAATCGCGTGACAATGCAATATTATGATGACATGGAGCTGATCTGATGATGGAGCTGGAAGGTGGCCATAGGAACTCCGTAATAAAACCACATAACCCCATCGAGTTTGGCCTCGTTCTATTCATCTTGATGAGTACTATAAAAAACTTTGTTTTAAAAATGTTACAAAATCTTGTTCTAATTATCATCTAACTCCTCCATATACAGATTTTTATATTAATGAAGCTGTAAGCGTGAATGGTAAATATCGCATTATTATTAACCGTTTTATCTAGCCAAATCAAATAATAGTGAGTAATTGTAATTTTTTAATAATTTTATCTGAACAAATAACGTGTAGATTATCCACATCATTTTCATAACATGGCCACCCCGGAAGGTTTCAGAGCTACCGCCGCAACAATAAGACTGTGGCGTCGCTCTTCAATTAACTCGATTCACTCATGCACATTTCCACCAATCAGGATATGCCCAAATTGCCCAACGCTTAGGAGACTCCTAACTCAAATCTATAATATAATATGTATATAGGTATTTCTATAATCCGTGAGCAATTTTGTCGCGCATAGAAATAAATAACTAACTAATAATAAATACTTTTTTTTTCTTTTTCTTATTTATACGACGATGTCCGTAATCAACTATTTATGTGTAGGATGTACAAATATAAGTATGTACCTACCCACGTACCTACCACACACTTATTTTGATTTCGCCTAGAAATCACTAATAAAGAATGATGTGTTGGTCCCATGGTAAAAGTTGTTGAGCATGACTAGCCCAACATAGGTTTCGAAAATATGCAAACTCGAAATCTCCACCTGTATAAAGGATAGTCGCTTTGCATCTCGAATATTCTGTAGGTTTCCATAGAGCGAGATAAGTCTAAGAGCCTGTCTGAAACAATAACCTATAAGCTCAAAAGTAGGTAATATCCTATTATAACTGCTAACGTGAACGTGAGTGAACTCAGTCCAGTCGGTATATCAAAAATTGAGACATTTAAAAGCTTTTCCAGTTGCTTACGCAGAATTATATCTCGATATCTTTTATGAGAATTTAACAGTTTTTACTTAAAAATTTGGGTCTATCTAAATCAATGGTTTTGATTGAAACTAAGTGATTTGCGTGTAGTAAAACTTTATTTAACTTTCTACTAAAATTACTTTCTAAGGAGGTTTGAGTTTTTGGTTAACGTTTATTTTCGGATTGATTCAGTTTATTTTTATTGTACCCAATATCGTGGTCCCTGCTAATAACAAAGAAATTAAAGCCGTAAGCTTGTTTGCCACCTAAGTAGTATAAAAAAAACATAACAGGAGCTCTTCTAGGCGGGGTTTTGTCGACTTACCTTACCTTATTCATAATAAAGGCAGCTGTCGAACAAACGCCGGCTTACGTGCCCCTCTTCGGCAACTCGCTGCTCGTCTCATAATTCTAATTTCTTAGAAACCGACATCTTTGCACTGTCCTCTTCCAAATTTAAAAAAGCCATAACGGCTACATTGTCATCTAATGATATCATTATATAACTTTTATAAGCTTTTGCAGCATTGTCCACAATCCACAATACTTACTTTAATTAGTTTTTCCTTATATCATAGCATATTAATCTCAGTTTGTTTTTTCTCGTTTTTTCGTTTTTCTCTATATGTTCTTCACCTTAAAAATAATTAATACTTTTTTGTAACCTGTGGATATCATAATTGGTTTGACTTTGATGATATTTTTTCAACACACTCGCTCGTAAAGTGACATTTATTGCAAAATACAAGTCTGTTTTTTCCTCGCAAGTGTGTTGAAAAACATCGTATGACACGCGTGTGCATTGATTATTACACTCTCGGCTCACTTATCGCGTTCGCTTGCGGCTCACGCGCTAAATAGTAAATACCGCCTAGAGAGAGAGAATCAACTTTGCACACATGTATCATAATGTTCTATTAAAACTTTGTACAGTAGTACCCAACTGATATGGCGCGTCGTGAATCTTCGTTCGCACAGAAAAGAAAGTATGGCCCGGAAGATTACCGAAAGAATGCTTAGAACTTACAATCAACCTTAGATCACTACTATAAGGTTCATAATACACTGCAGCCGTTAGTTCCGTCTCACTCGCACGTCACGCCCCTCCGCACGGCGCGCGCTAACATGGTGGCAGCTGCCGACCAATAGCGTTTCCCGCGCTTTTAAAACGTATCTTCTGCGCAGGTACATCGGTAAGCCATATTAGTTGGGTAATACTGTACCGTGTATAACCAATTATTGTCATTCTGTTTGTTGTCCTGAAAATAAAATAAAGTTATCAAACGAAGTATTTATCTGACAGGTGACATTTGGTGATCGAAAGAGTGAGACGGCGACGGGCACACTATTACACTGATTTAGTTAAAAAGCGATTATGAATAAGGATTAGTCAATAAAGTTAATATAAAATGTATACTGAATTGTTTTATGTTTTAGGCAGAGTTGGTGTTTATTTATTAGTGATTCTAATATAATAAATGCGTAATACGTTTAATATCTCTTCTTAATCGATTTTGATGAAACTTGGTTTGGAGATTGAAACAATACATAGCTACTTCATATTTTCAAATTTTAAAGTACCTATTCCCTAAGGAACGCAATATAACCGAACTCGCAAGAAATAAGATTAATTATTTTAAGAAAATCACAATATACAGGAATACAACATAAAGTTATTTGGCTGCAGTATTCTGTAAGGTGGAGTTACTTCCCTAGTTGAGCTGCTTTTTGAGCGAATAAATGCTATGCTCTACTTCTCTCCAACTTTCATATCTCCGCTAAATAATAATTATTATTAGCGATTGTTTTTACTCTTCATCACATTTCATTATTACCAAATACTGTGAATTATTATTAAATGTCCCAAAATGGGAAAACATTTCGAGTAGTCAGAGTAAAAAGGAAACTAGCCTCGGTTTGTCCAATACATAAGAATGTCCCTAAAGATTCACTTAACAACTAAATAGTGGGTTGGTACTAGGTAATGGGTCTACCGTTTCACTTCTGGGAGTTATTTTAATACTCCTACTGGTAGATTTTCTGGTGTCTCGAAACTTGATATCCTAAAAACTATTTGGTTTTCGGAGACGCAAGAGCACGGAAGTCACTGTGAGCCGTGACTTTGCTATGCTCTGAAGTGTTTACACAACATGACAAAGGGAAATGATGTATGAGAATATTTCCTGTCTCCATTCCGATATTTTCGAAAAAGCTACATAGACAACATGGGAATTCGGGTTATTGCTGAAGACTCGTTTAAAAGTTACTTATTGGAGCTAAAACTGCGTGTAAGGATCTCGGAGTCTGTTAGTAAGTGACATTATCGGTTTCCTAGGGCAGTACATTAGGTCCCACTATTAATGACCTCTCCAATGGCCAGTTCTTTTAATGCGGATGACACTGCAGTCAATACACATGGTCTTAATTGGAAAACGGTTTCATCACTTGCTGAAACGGCTAGAGGGCTCGACTGGCTACGTTCTTATTTTTTCACAAATCTTGTTTCTGCACTCCCTACAAATAATATGAGTATTCTACATAATTTCGTACTTGTAGTAATTCATGTCGTTGAGTATATCTTAACATAACAAAATTTATTAAATACCTGGGAGATTTCATAGATTAAAATTTGATACATATTAAGTCTTTCAACACGTGTTATAAAAGTGGTTACTAATGTGCGTAACCTGTGGTATACCGCATGCAGGGAACTGCTTATGTTTATATTGTGTGCGTCTCTGTTGGGGAAGTGCTGCCAAAACTTACCTGATTCGAGTTGAACGAGCACAACGCTCTGTACCTACTTAAAGTTATGCTCAAGAAGCCTTTTAGATTTCCAACTACGGACTTGAGTAAAGAGAACGGTTTGTACGTCAACTTTTTATTCTGAACCTTTCACTAGCAGCACACAAGTAGTTACTTCTTCCTTGCATCTAAAAATATTCCATAGTAAGCATATTTCCATAACCTTTTATCTTATGACGTATTATTACAGACTGCAGCAGATATTTACACTATTTTTATATAGCAAACCAGAGCAAGTCGTGCAATAATTTATAGTAAGTAAAGGTCCTTGTGACGGAAATAAATGCCATGAATTTACGTTCACTTTACATTTATGAAAACTTAATGTTAGTACGTAAAAAAACATAGAAACGTTTATAACAATAAAACCGGCAAAGTGCTAGTCTGAATCTGACTTGCTCTCCGAGAGTCCCAACCTTCCTTGGACATAATATTATATGTAAAAAACCGAACCGCGTAGTAACTACGTTTGTTTGTAAATGAATTTTGATAATTTCGAATAAACTGTGCTAGTTACATACATCTTTCTTGTAATATTTACATTAATGCTTATCAACTGTAATTATTAAAAAAAAACTCATGGCGAACTAGAGAAAATGTTTTTTTTATCATAAGTAAAACTACGATACATAAAAAAAAATATTAGGTTGTTTTGGAATGTACAAATTAAGCCCTTTCATATGCTGCCCCATTCAAACTTGGAGCCCTAGTTTGACATTTTGGCTCTCCATTCCAGCCCCTATTGCAAAGAAAATAAAAAGTAATCTAAATTTTTGATTGGCAATTTGTTTGGTACTTACAGCAATATTTAAAACTATTACAATACAAAAGCATTCGTAGTTTCTAAAAAATAGCGCTGTGACAGACGGACAGAGGAACGGAGTAGTATCATAGGGTTTCTTTTTACCTTTTTGGTTCGGAACAAAAATGGAGGTCCACTATATCAATCAATACAAAACAATAATTGAAAACTGTTACAAATTTTATTACTGTTTACAAAAAAACTTAGACTGACTTCAAAGTAAATCCTGACCTGATGACAATGAGATCAAAAGAAAACTGTACCCTTCTAAATAAAAGAAGAATTTTCCAAATCTGTTAATAAATGACGGAGTTCTGAGGAAACAAACATAAAAACCAAAGAAATAGACATACATACACTCAGAAAACATAACCCTCCTTCCGGGTCAGTCGGGTAAAAAACATACAACTGAATTGAGAAACACCTCCTTTTTTTTGAAGTCAGTTAAAAAGACAAATTAGTTATTCCTAATTTTAGATTAGCAAGTTCAAAAGTCGTATTTTGGAAATACTGTATGTTTTTCATATGAAAATACCACTTTCGGTAACCATAACGACTGATTTTAAATTCAAATCTCACATAAAGAAAGTTTTGAAAGCAAGAGCTTATTACAAGGTAGCCCATTATATTCAAGATAAAGATATCTAGAAGTAGCTTGGCTCCGCACAAGTGCACATTGTATTACAGCCAGTACTACTGCGCTAACAATAAGAATAGTAAGTTTGAGTTAAGTTAATAAAGATTCGGAATCAGCGCGGGGAGCTCTATCAAATAGTCTAAGCGTCGTTTTTCTAGATTTCCGGGAACCTAAAAATAGCAGCAGTTATACTGTGCTAACGATAAGTAAGAGCAGTTAGTGAAATACAGCTGTTTAGATAAGCAAAGTGATAACTTTTGAGCGTTGAATGCAGTAACTAAAAAATACATTACTGCTGTTATATTAAGCGGACTTTACAAAATCAGGATTCAATTCTAAGTATATTAGCAGTAGCCAAACTACTGCGGTTATTAGACAAGAGACGATTGTAAGAGGCCTGATGGTATGACTTTAATTCCATGGAGTTGTGGCGAGGCCGCTGGTTTAGGAAGCAATTTGTGCTGACACTCTGGCACCCTCTCACCTCCATAATACCTCGTGTGGCGAGCGCGACAGCCAACGCTGCGGAATGCCTAAAACGAAGGATATAATGTAAGATGGAGCTGGTTACATATTTGTTCCGTTTGGGCCGAAACAATGGATTCCTGGGGTTCAGAAGCGAGGACTTGGAAACCTCGAACGAGCGTTCAGCTCGGCTCAACTGCGCTCCGCCAATTGTCAGTTTTTTGAAGAACACTGGGATTCGCATCGCGCTCCTATTGTAGGCTCCTTATACGTCCACAATATAATAATAATAATAAAGCTTTATTTGATTCCAGAATAATTAGATTTAAATAGTTGTTTTTTTTTTTTTTTATTTACTCATGCAATTTCATCTCCTTCTAATTTGGACCCACTCAGGGTAAAAGCCTCCCTCAAATACGTTCATGAAATGCAGCCCGTTGACAAACAGACGAACGAACGGAGGGACGGACGGACAGACGGACAGCGGAGTCTTATGAATAGGGTCCCGTTTGGCCTAAAACCAACACTTTTTATGCATGTGTCAGTGAGCAGTGAATATACTCGATAGGAGCACAGCTTTTTGGCTTCACTTTTATCGCGGGCCGTATTACTTTATACTTTATTTATCTTGTTATCTTTGTCTTGTTCTGTCTGAACTGTTTTTACTTCTGTGTTTGAAAGATAAAATCAATACGAAAAAAGTACCGGACGTAGACCGCCTGAAGCATTAATAACATGAAAACCTCGGATTTCAGTTACACTAAATGAAATTCAAAATGGATTTTTTAACGAATAATATTTATATAAAATGTTTATCTTTTACGAAAATGTTATTGCTTAACTGAAAAATATAATTTATGTAGAATATTTTGTATATCAAAATCCACTTTTTTGGTACTATGGGCACAGATCGCAAAATTCATTGAGCGGTGATATGTCGGTTATGATTTTAATTACTTGGATGCGATAAGCTTTATGAATTTTTGAGTAATTTATTTTGAGCTGAAACTTTTTATAGAGAGTACCTGTAGTCTTCACCCCTTTACTTATACCCTTTTCGTTACACCCAGTATACAGTATGATTTTTTATTTGTAGTCTGATACAAAACCACTGAATGGAACCATGAGGTGAATTTGGAAGAAAGTATAGGTGGTATTAAAATATATTTAAAAAAAAAACCGGGGATTCGCATTTTTTTCAAAAAAACTTTTGTTTTCAAAATTCCTATGTCATGTATGTCATACATACATAATATTGTTCGCATTACGAACAATATTTTGTATGACAATCTTGGTCACAAGTTGCTAGAAGTTATACAAATGAATGAAAGAGTTGATTATTTTTTGGTTGTTAGATCACATTATAATAAGGATTTTATTTGATTAATAAATAAAATAAACTTTTTTTAATAAAATCTATTATCCTGCGTAAAAGACGAGGTAGAGCAGATCTCGCAGGGAACTATGTTTAGTTATAAAGAATTAGCTCCTAGCATCCTGTTTCTGACAAGCAATTAGAGGTACCTACATTTTGTACGTATTGTAATGTAGAAGCAGAATATTGAAAAAAAAAAAACATTTAATACTAGTCTACATTTTTTTTAAATAGAATAGAATATTATTTATTTGCTTTAAACATGGTTTTTAAGGTCTTATATTTATACAATAGATTCACATCGCACATTTAGCTTTTCATAAGCATGCAAATACACATTATTAATAAATTTAATTAACATTATCTATTTAAATTATCATTCACAAATTTATATTGATTATACCACTAAGGTGGCAAACAAGCATACAATACATACTAATCTACGAAAATACACAATGGCACGTCGCTGAACCGAGTCTAAAGACCCAAGCTGGTATCCAGGTGCCCATAGATGACAACAGTACTTCATATGGGGACCGACATCCACAAACAGCTTCAAATCCCTATTTCATCAAAAAAACCTTTTGCAATAAATTTTCTAAATCCATTGATTAGAAAATAAACTGAAGCTAAATTGATTGTTTATTGAATGCTTTATGAATATGTTATAATATAATTTGTTTTATGATTTTTGTGTGCAATTTCTATAATATATAATTTTTACTACTATGTATTTTTATAAAATGAACTAGCAGCGAAACCCGGCGTTGCTCGGGTTAAAATACATCGCATGTTTAATGGTATAAAAAATATATAAAGATATTTTTTTTAACATATTATAGATTTCTATTTTCGATATTGAGAGACTTTCTAGAACATTCAAATAGTTTGTTCTTTTTTTTACTCGACTGCAATCACAATTGAACTGACGAAAAGTCACTGAATTTTTATTTATATACCGAAATTTCCAGTACCAGATCACGCTAGAATATTTAGATGTACATCACTTCGATTTGATTTTTATAGATCAAAAATAACACTCGTACACATTTTGGAACTTTCCAGACCAATCCAAAAATTCTCGATCATAATAAATTGCTCTCATTTATGAACTTCCCAGATAATTCGGAAAATTTCTAGAACGTTCTCGAACATTCTTACTCGATAATAACAGTTTTGGGACATTTTGGAACTTTCTAGATGAAACCAGAAATTTTTAGAGCTTTCTCAAATATTCTATATCGATTATAATAGTTTGCATTCATTTTAGAATTTTCTAGATCATTCCAGATATTTGTTGAACTTTCTAGAACACTCCAGATAAATTATAACCGTTTTACTCATTTTGGAACTTTCTAGATCATTCAAGAAATTTCTCGAACATTCTAAATCAATCATAATCAATTGCACTAATTTTGTAACTTTCCAGATCATTCGGAAAATTTCTAGATCGTTCTTGAACATTCTAACTCAATAATAACAGTTTTGGACATTTTGGAACTTTCTAGATGAAGCCAGATCAATTATAACCGTTTTACTCATTTTGGAACTTTCTAGATCATTCAAGAAATTTCTCGAACATTCTAAATCGATCATAATCAATTGCACTCATTTTGGAACTTTCCAGATCATTCGGAAAATTTCTAGAACATTCTCGATCATTCTAAATCGATCATAATAAATTGCACTCATTTTGGAACTTTCCAGATCATTCTGGAAATTTCTAGAACGTTCTCGAACATTCTAACTCGATAATAACAGTTTTGGACATTTTGGATCTTTCTAGATGAAGCCAGAAATTTGTAGAACTTTCTCAAAACATGCTATATCGATTATAATAGTTTGCATTCACTCTAGAATTTTCTAGATAATTCCAGATATTTCTTGAACTTTCTAGAACATTCCAGATCGATTATAACCGTTTTACACATTTTGGAACTTTCCATTCCAGAAATTTTGAGATCTTTTCAGAAGTCCTCATGCGTTAGAAAAGGACAGCAATATATGTTTTAACATTTTCGCCACCCATAACCACCCCCTTTCACCCATCGCGACCAGACTCCCTTACTACCACCTGGAGACCAAGGGGTATTTACCACCCCAACGGAAAGTTGATTGGGGTTGGTGGTGATTGAGAAAACTGCGTATTTACGTACCCACAAAAGCATTTTATATATATTATTAGATTTAATTAATTTGATGTTAATTTGTTCAATACAAATTAATATTTTATATGAATGTAAATTATTATTATTTGAATGTGCATTTATTGATCTATTAATTTTTATTATTATTATACTATGTTGTAAACAGTTAATTATGAATGTGGTGTTAGCCTTTAAGTAATTAGTTACACTGAATAATGTTCAATATTAAAATACAAAACCTGTAAATGAACTGTGTAAACAATTGTTGGCTGACCTTAAAAATAAAAAATAAATAAATATTCTATTACTACGTATAGAGAAGTTATCATAAGCGAAGGTTATGTCCCATTTTTTTAGAGTCAACTAAAGTTCTCTTTAGCGCTGCAACAATAAAATTAGTCGTCTAAGCAGACAGTAGAAACACGTTGCGATATATAATAACGATTTCGAGTAACTTATACAATGCGAATATTTCCCTTCTTATAATAAACTTGACTCAAACACATATACATATAGGTACTTACCTATTTCATGGATGATCTATCTATAACCTTAAAAATCTCGAACCCTTTGTAAAATACACAGGCATATAATAGTGGTAAAATATTACAAGCTTTTATTTACTTTCACCCGCTTGTCTATAATGGTATTTTGCAAGTTAAATTTGACCCACTTTCCGGTTTCCGATTTACTCGCAAATCGCGTGACAATGCAATATTATGATGACATGGAGCTGATCTGATGATGGAGCTGGAAGGTGGCCATAGGAACTCCGTAATAAAACCACATAACCCCATCGAGTTTGGCCTCGTTCTATTCATCTTGATGAGTACTATAAAAAACTTTGTTTTAAAAATGTTACAAAATCTTGTTCTAATTATCATCTAACTCCTCCATATACAGATTTTTATATTAATGAAGCTGTAAGCGTGAATGGTAAATATCGCATTATTATTAACCGTTTTATCTAGCCAAATCAAATAATAGTGAGTAATTGTAATTTTTTAATAATTTTATCTGAACAAATAACGTGTAGATTATCCACATCATTTTCATAACATGGCCACCCCGGAAGGTTTCAGAGCTACCGCCGCAACAATAAGACTGTGGCGTCGCTCTTCAATTAACTCGATTCACTCATGCACATTTCCACCAATCAGGATATGCCCAAATTGCCCAACGCTTAGGAGACTCCTAACTCAAATCTATAATATAATATGTATATAGGTATTTCTATAATCCGTGAGCAATTTTGTCGCGCATAGAAATAAATAACTAACTAATAATAAATACTTTTTTTTTCTTTTTCTTATTTATACGACGATGTCCGTAATCAACTATTTATGTGTAGGATGTACAAATATAAGTATGTACCTACCCACGTACCTACCACACACTTATTTTGATTTCGCCTAGAAATCACTAATAAAGAATGATGTGTTGGTCCCATGGTAAAAGTTGTTGAGCATGACTAGCCCAACATAGGTTTCGAAAATATGCAAACTCGAAATCTCCACCTGTATAAAGGATAGTCGCTTTGCATCTCGAATATTCTGTAGGTTTCCATAGAGCGAGATAAGTCTAAGAGCCTGTCTGAAACAATAACCTATAAGCTCAAAAGTAGGTAATATCCTATTATAACTGCTAACGTGAACGTGAGTGAACTCAGTCCAGTCGGTATATCAAAAATTGAGACATTTAAAAGCTTTTCCAGTTGCTTACGCAGAATTATATCTCGATATCTTTTATGAGAATTTAACAGTTTTTACTTAAAAATTTGGGTCTATCTAAATCAATGGTTTTGATTGAAACTAAGTGATTTGCGTGTAGTAAAACTTTATTTAACTTTCTACTAAAATTACTTTCTAAGGAGGTTTGAGTTTTTGGTTAACGTTTATTTTCGGATTGATTCAGTTTATTTTTATTGTACCCAATATCGTGGTCCCTGCTAATAACAAAGAAATTAAAGTGGTCCCTGGTCAAGAAAAGGTTGAGAACCACTGATCTAAATAGTCTTATAAGTATATCGTAATTAATAAATTAAAAACATACCTACGTTCGTTATTTATGGAACTTTATTTTTCCTAAATGTAAAATATTGAAAAACTGGAGCTGTGGCGACTTATTTCTCACCATACCTTATTTTGCTTCAACTAGCTAACGGATAATATAGTAGGCGTGGTAGTATGTATATTATTTTATGCATGAAACTATAAAATACATGGTTAGACACCCTAATATAACCAACTAAATAAAAAAACGTTATGCATGTGTTGGATACCAATTAATTAATTCCTATTATTCATAAAGCCATATACTACTATCTACATGATTTCTGATAAATTAGTTACAGAATCTTAACAAAGTAGCTACCCCGATTGATTACTTAGTCCCATAGCTCGGACTTCATTTGTGGTAGCCCTCGCTGCTCTGTTGATTCTGACTGGCTTGTAGACTACTATTCACCTAAAAGCAAATCTCACTGCCGGAGTTCGGTCAAACGATTGATCCTTTACCTCATTTAAGTGTGAGATCTGAATTAATATCTTCCTTCATCCATCTGAATGGATGGCAAATTCCATGTTAGGATTTATAAAAAAATCAAAAGACTTATTTTTTAAACATTGCACTAATTTTATACCAAACGAAAGTTGAAGCCTTTAGAATAAAGGTCATCGCTCACTATAGCAGCACGGCTACGCCTCGGCATTTACCTTGCCATGCAAGTGAGGCCTTTAAATCGTATGCGTTAAAGTAAATTTTACAATGACTAGATAGAATTGTTGACACCTCGCAGCAAGCGCGCTTGCCGCTACAAGCCACTAGTCCTGTTGAGCACAGGCTTCCAGCAATCGGCCCGCTCCCTTGCTACAAAAAAATAACCTAAATCACCATGCTTCATTCCTCACTATGATTTCCTGCTTAGAAACTGCGACTTTCATCGCGATTAAATTCGAGAGCTATTTTTCTTTTATAAGTATTTTATTTTCTATAAAATAAAATCATGACACCAAATAACATTTCATTGCAGTAATAGGCATAGAATTATATTGCATAAAGCCTCCGAGATTCATGCTTGTGCGAATACTGGACAATATCCTTTGGACATGATCTCTCAATTGGTGTCGCTTCAATGCTTTTGGTATGATAATTATGCAGTTCCCTAAACTCTGAAATGGTTCGCCGAACTAATTGAATCTAGGAACCATGACGATAATTATGTTGTTTACGATACCGTATACCCCCTAACCGCCAAATTGCGGCCTTTGAATTAACCAAAGGACATGTGTACATTCGATACTATTACATGTGTTAATGCGAGCTACCACAAATTGCAAAGTAAATGTGCTGTCCCACTGAAGCCCACGAATACACTACGTGGTCAAGCAATGATCTTAACGCGTGGTGGTCTGCTCGGATATGTCACCCATGCCAATACTGTGCACGCTAAGCAAACGGCACACGGACGAGTAGCTTCTACGGTACGTGTAGCTGTGCGTGTAGCGTGGCCGTGAATATCCACGAATATTCATTAATTATCTGCTTCAGTGAAAACGTAAATTAGATACACGTATCTGAAACAGGGTCCATAGCCCAGCACGTCATGCGCAGCAGTGGGAGAGCGCCTTTATATTCGAATATGCTATACAGGGAATATGAACATGCACTGTAGGTTTTAAGGTTTCTATAAACGAAAAGTACAAGCATATTAAATTAATTCAGGTTGTCCGTTCAGTCCGCACAGGCACCTACCTATACCTACGTATGAAATATGAATATTATGTTATAGGTACTGCGTATTTAATTAAAAGATAATAATCCTTTTGAGGGGATGATAGCTCAGAGGTAGTAAGCTCAGAGGTAGTAAGTGTGGCATGGCGTAAGTTCGAATCCTTCAGTCTTTACTTTATCTATATAAGGTCCTTATAAATTAGTTAGGTACATGTATTATACCTACCTCAAATTGTAACTAAGAAGTTACTCTATTTACGATATATGAATTGTTTATCTGCCTGCTACTAGTCTGTGGTAAAGAGCATCGAAATATGCTAATTGAAAAATTTCTTCAAACAATTCTAAATTTAAACATTTTTGGGTATACATTTCTAGTGGCCTAGCAATGTGAACCATTTTAGAAAGCTCAAAATACATATTTTCTTACGGTATACATAAATATGCAATTTATTTGTAAATGTATTCACTAAAGAGGTAAAGAGGAGGATATAGATATTTCATAACATGTAGTTTTTGCGTATCTCCAATTTTCAATTAAATTTTTGACGGTTGGCGAAATTTGCCGAAGGTCTGTAAATAGTGTCACAGAATATTCAATAGTACTACGTGATAGTGTTATTTGATAGGGAATTTAATATTATTTTACAGGAAGAAAAATAAAGCTGTAACTTCAATGCACTACATATGTTTATTTAGTAAATATGAAATTATGAAAAAAGTAACAACTGTGACTAAAAGGTATTATATATTTTTTTTACCACTAAGTTGGCAAAGAAGCATACGGCCCGCCTGATGGTAAGCAGTTACCGTAGCCTATGGACGCTTGCAACACCAGGGGTATCACTCGCGCGTTGCCGACCCTGAAGAAATCTCTTCACGCCCTTTTTGAAGAACCCCATGCTGTACTCCATTGGGAAAACCACGGCGGGGAGCTCAGTCCACAATCTGAGCGTCCGCGGAAGAAAGCTCCTTTGAGCCCGCACAGTTCGAAACAATTCTGGTTTCAATGTGTGAGGGTTATTTCAAACTTTTTAATCATTATTTTATTATTATAGTCACTATAGGAATTTAATTTAACCATTTAAAATATATTTGTTTATATTGTATTACGATAGTTGTCAGACCCGTTTGATTTTTCAAAATTGTATGTCTCTTAATTTTTTATTACTATAAAAAATGCGTGTATAGTATACTTATGAAGTGTACATTATTTTAAAGTATATCTATTCCCGATTATCAGAACAAAAACACCTAAATATCAATAAAAACATGGAATTTATAGATTTATGTATCAAAACGAGTCAATTTCCCCATAGTGCGCCCCGGTCAGAAAGAGGTCCGTACTAGCTCCGTACATGATCCAATAATTATACCATGGCTCCGCATATCGAAACACACAGCCCGGTTACAACGGTGCCGCCGGCGAACTTGCCTAATTATAAGTAGGGAGGGATGTCGAAAAATATCGATACATTAATAAAATTTGTTCGATGATATTTTTAAGTAATATAAAATTTTTCGAATATTTATTTGACTTTATGGCGGGAATTTGCAGAGTGACGTAGCGTTTTCGTTTATTATTTATTTAGTGCACTTTGACTTCCACTTTGAACGGTTTTGGGCCGCCCCGTGTCGTGAGAAGTGGAAGTCAATGGGGGAAGCCGATGTTCAGCAGTGGACATCCATAGGCTGATATCTGATATGATGATGATGATGATGATGATGTGTATTTTGAGTTTTATTGCATATTATCGGTGGTATTTTATCCAATAAAGAACAATCCATGTGCACCAGTGAAGTAAAATGAAATGAATTATGTGTACCTATCGTGAATTTTCAAGTTGTCTCAAAAAGTTCGCGAAGAGTTTAAGTACAATGACCACCATTAAAAAAAATCCTGGGACATTCCTACTTACACACTATCATCTGATCCCGAACTAAGCAGAGCTTGTCCTATGGAAACCAGATAACTGATACTTAATATATAACCTACTAACCTATTACTACTAACAGCGAGAATGGTTAAAATTACCTAAAGAATTACATAATAAGTGTGTTTAAAAAAATTTTTATGGAACTTATTCTGTACCTAAATGATTTTAAAAACTTCTACGTCTCTTTAGCTATTCAGAAAGATATAACATCTACTAGGTATGTTTATAAAATCTTAAAATAATGTTATTTGAATATGCCCAAGTGGTAGTGCGAAATGAAGTCTCTGTAACTCTGTATAGCTCATTCAAAAAAGTTCGTTCACTATTATCTCGCTGTGATTTTTAAAGTATAATTTTAATATTGTATAAAGGATACCTATATACTAATTTTACTATACAGAAAGAAGCATATTCTACCCCGGCTTATTAGTCGGTACATGATTAAACTTTGATTTACGTAGAAATATACCCAACAAAATCTTATGCAATTTCAACCAGATTGTATTGCAGATATAAGGGCGCCAAAAAATTTACGGCGGCAGCCTAATACCTACTAGGGAAATATGTAAGTAAATCCATTACTGAATTGAATGATTTGAATATCTATGAGATATACCTATTATTATTATTTATTCTACATCTCAAAACTGTGGTAGGCGTCTAATAGTAATAAATAAATTATTATTATTATTATTATTGTGAAATTTGGCGCCCCTTAAAAGTGCCGCCCGGGGCGGTCCGCACTCACCCGCACCCACTACGCTATGCCACTGTGTGAAGAATCTATATCCCCCAGGATATTTATTTATTGAGGTAATGCATACCACATCATCACGGTTGTAGGTAATTGTAGGTAATTGTACGCTCGTCATATAGGCACCCCAACTGGATGAACTGGATCATAGAGCAGTGTGTATATTCATTATTCATTTTGTGAAGTTAATCTACTTACAATTGCAACTTGCAAGTCTCTTACATAGGTACCTATCTGTACGGTCTCTTGGTAGCCAGTACACTCTTTTGTGTTGTTTGATGGGAATGAAAGCTGCATTTAGTATTTAAAAACTATATTAAAATAACTGTATAAAAGATGATGAAAACTGGATGGAAACACTACCACATGTTTGGCAGTGAGTGAGCACATGCGTCGCGCTAGCGACCCGACTGTACATGAACTGAATTGTATGAAACCGCGTGAGTCGCGTAAAATGTTAAGAACATGTACGGCTGCACCGTACACTATCTTATTATTAGTTTTATCTTGAGTCTACTGTTTCATAATTATTATTTTTTGTACAAAGCTCTGAATTGTCCGTTTATATACCGCATGGTTTTTCAAGGGATTATTATCGGAATGCACTGAATCTATTCTGTGGCATCGTGAAGTAAGCGCGCAACCAACGTCCAAAGTCCAAACTTAATAAAGTCCAACGACTAAGCTCGAACTGAATAATATCCGAAGGGTGTAAATATCCGAAAACTTAAATTGAATTAATGTACGTACATTCCCAAGGTACCTACATTCAGTTTTAGATTCAGATAGTTTACTTACGTAGATGTCAAAGTTGATTTATATCATTTGAACAGACTTATTTGAGATTTGATCTAGCGTCTATTCACACGTAGGACCGTAACCACACTACAGCGTCGACACGACAACAAAGTGTGGTCAAGCTGTGATTACGTGTGAATAGTGTCGCTGATGCGGCTTCTTGCGGTTGCGGCTTCTTGCGGTTGCGGCTTCTTGCGGTTGCGGCTTCTTGCGATTGCGGCTTCTTGCGGTTGCGGCTTCTTGCAGTTGCGTAGGTGGTACCGACAAAATGTAAAAATGTTTGTACCTACCGCTAGTTTACGGTGTCGCTGGTGGTTGCGTTGTGGTTGCGACGTGGCTGCGGTGTGGTCGGTATCACACACACGGTCGATAGTGACGGCGAAGTAGTCCGCGTGAATTCAACTATTAATTTTCATACAAATTAGCGCCCGCCCTCGTGGTGTGGTTGTGGTCGTAGCATTGTTATGGTATACGTGTGAATAGAGCCTTAGTATTTTTTTATTTACCTATATCAATAAGGCTTAGGTTAAGTTTAACAAGTGTTTAAAAACTATAAATATTCAACAGAGTCAACAGAGATGTGCGCCGCAAAATCAAATTCTCACGATGTTGTTCCTTCACTGAGAGGTCATTCTAGGATTCGATCCCATGACCTTCGTCACGACTAGTGGCATAGCTTGCCCTAGACGGGCCTTAAATTTAATATCGATACATTGAACAAAATATTATTGTTATATTTTTTCAACATCCCCATTCCACCTCATTCAAAACTTCTGGTAACACTGGTTTATCATGTCACTGTCAGTAAGCCTTGCCATATTATACAGATTTCTCCGTATTTTAACGGATTTTTTATGTGGGGTACAGATTAACACTGGATAGAGTCTGGCAAACGAAAGTTGAGCCTGGCTGTAATTGAAACTCTTTACATGGCAACTATATTAATGTCACTTTCGTCACCCGGCATAAAAAGTATTAACTAGTTCACCAGAACCAGTTTTGATACTCACCCTTTATTCATAATGGATTTATAGCTAAATCAGTGTTATAGTGGTGCCGATTCTGTTGTAATTCGCACTAAACTAATTTTAGTCACATCTCATCTCTTTCTTACGAACATGATTGAAAAAGGATAGAACATATTTTAAGTTGTCAAATTAATCTTTGCCGTCTTATTTTGCGTGTATTTAGGCGTAACCGCGATAGATGGCGACTAAATTTATATTGAAAACAAGCTTTGGACTAATTTGACAAGATTAAATTTCTTATGTTCTTTGTTAGAAAGAGACATAGTGAGATTAAAATTAGTTTAGTTGTGAACAACAGAATCAGCACCATTGTGTCTAGAACTTATAATATAACTGGAAAATGGCAAAATACCAGTAATAGCCGTGTGATTACATATAAAAAAATAAAATAAAAATTCGTTTCCATTCCATTCCGCGGCAATGTAAATTGAGCCTTACAGAATACCGCAGCCAAAAAACTTTATGTTGAGTTCCTGCGCGTGAGTTGTTTACTGACTTGACGCGTGAGTGACACCCCTGGTGTTGCAAGCGTCCATAGGCTGCGGTAGCCGCTTACCATCAGGCGGGCCGTATGCTTGTTTGCTACCTAAGTAGTATACAAAAAAAAAAAAAAAAAAACTTGGTCGTATATAAAAAAAGGTATATTTTTCTGTTCGGGTTCTTCTGATCATATCATATCTTACAGAGTTTAGACAAGAGCATACAGATTTAAATCAGTTTTTACTACAGATAATAGGTTCAATGTATCTGGCAACACTGTTATTAGTTATGTCAATAATTTCGTGATTTGATTTAATTTATTATAACCTAAAATTTTTAATAAATGGATAAATAAACGAAAATAGAGAAAAAAATACAGAAATAAGACATTTGTTTATTTAAACCATGCTGTCAATAAAAAGGTTACCAACGCTATCAGCATCCAAAATACAATCAAAAATTCATTTCGACTTTCGAAATTTTGTCTTTCAGAAACAAATAAATAAACACTGTCATAAAAATATTGTGAGTTTGTGTAGATCAATATCTGTTTTACACAGTTTGACCAATAAATGTAATCATAATCCGGTAAGTTACCTATACATTAATGAGTTAGTGTTGCACAACATTTACACAATAAATTTTGCTATGTAAAAATAATTGATCAAACCATGACCACACAATCCTTTAATTTTCATTGATTATACACCTTTGTTATCAATGATATTATACTAGAGATATGCTACCCTCATACTAAGCGGCGTTCAGTTATTGTTGAATTAGGTGAATGCGATAGATAATACGGAACGTATGGTACAGAAAGAGATAGCTATATGTAGCCGCTAAGCAAAATTACGACAATTGTCTGAATTTGTCTGCAACAATTTTCGTGCGTTAATGCGATATCTACCTCTTTTTATTATAATATCATTGTTTGTTATAAGTTGCGTATGCAGTTATCTAAAAAATACTAGATATTATCTTCACATAGTAGTTTCCTAGATAACTACTTCTTTTTCTAGATTTCTCTATTGTTTCACCCATGTTTGAAAGCCTTTCCCCACTGCTATCCACTTCATCCTTAATTACCTATGATCAATCTCTTTGCCAAGTATTATTTGAATTTCTTTCGATATCATGTTACAATTACCTAAAGTTAAATTATGTACTTTTTTTATTATTTTTGTTGCAGTTGTATCTAATTATTAATAATAACCTAAACCAACCATTCATATAATTTATATTTTTTTTTCTAATGTATATTTTTTCAGCGCCTTCGCCAGTTCAATCAGGAATATAAAGCAGCTTGTGCTTTGTTAGAGCGTTCAAAACTACCAGGACTGGGCTCTGATTTTTATAGAATAAGCTCTCGAAGCTTACATACTACACCAAATTATTTTCAACAAGATGATAAAGATAAGGTAAACAATTTTATTATTCATAAAATGTTGCCTTATGCTATGCTATCCTACTTGCTCAGATATTTCATGATTATTAATCCATTATGACTTTTATATCTTGTATTATAACTAGATAAATAAATTTAATCAGAAAATAATTTGTAATTTTAAAATCAATTTATATGTGGAGTGAAACACAAAGAGAAAATGTGCCAGTGGTATCAATACAAACTTGCCAAATTCAACATTTAAATTAAAAAATAGTAGCAAGCCTGTTAAAACCATTTGCTAACTTTTCAGGACAATAAAGACAAAAAAAAGAATGATGAAATACCATCACTTCTTATGAAGGCAGCTTTTTGGATGTTCACAACATGCATATTAGTGATAGTCAGTTCACTATTGGTTCCTGGGGACAAAACACAAAATGAGGTAATTTTTAACAGTTAATAATAGTTCAAAAACAGTGAGCCCATCCAATAGAAATAATTATTATATTAATATGTGAAGCAAAAACATTCGCTCCTTTTTTAGTAGTATGGTAACAGATACAATTTGTGAGAGACTGGTGTGTGTACTAGGAAAACCTGTACCACAGATCACCAGGCTCCTAACACTGCAACAATGATGTAGTAGCTCATTCAGTATGAATGAATTAAGAGAAAAGATGTGCAAAAGCATTGATATATGACTTGCCTTGCCATGATACTTATTGCAGTGTTTCTGTTGTGTTGTTGTGTGTGTCTGTATGTTTTTTTTCACATATATAAAAAATTATTATGAACATTTAGACAAAAACAAATGGTTAGTAAGTAAAAACTAAAACAAGAGTAATGACAATTCTTGTGAGGTTGATGGTGGGGGTGTGCGTGTATGTGTGGGGGGTATGTCTATATGTGTGAAAGGTAATTTTCTTATATATAACAGTAATATGATGATGCATTTTGATGTTGTAACATCAAAACTAACTTCGAGGTGGACAAATATGTAATTCAACTATCAAATTGAGTGTATTGTTATTATAATGCTTCGTTTATACTGTAGTAAAACTGAGGATTGTGATTTCTCGTTTACAGTTGGTCCGTTATGTGTCTTGGAATGAGTTTGTGTACTCAATGTTGTCAACTGGAGAAGTAGAGGAGCTGATTGTGAGACCTGACATGGAGGTAGTCACCATTATACTACATGAAGGTGCCATTATCAAAGGGAAACGGGTTAGTTCAATTTACAACTATTATATTTTATTATACTCTTTTAGAGCGTCATGGTCAAAGTGATATTTTGAGTTATAAATTAGTAAATTCGTCCACTGCGATATTTGCCAACACCGCAGCAGCGCGTGGAATGGAAAGATACATCGTGGTGGTCAGAGGTCGTTACAATTCTATAGCATTTTTCATGTTTATTACCAGACTACTCACCGAGTTTATCATATGAACGTCGGTGACATCCATCGTTTTGAAGAGAAGCTAAGAGAGATAGAGAAGAATCTAGGTGTGAAAGAAGGTAATGTACAGTAATACTACGAATTTTTTCATCAACATTTATGTTAAATCCACGTGTCAGTGAATTGATTCAGATAACAGAATGAGATCCAGTATGTGAGGCGTTATTTGCCAGTAATTTTACCCCTTAACTTACAGACAGTCTGTCAGATAGCCTCACTTAATAGCGAAGAGAGGTAGCCTTCCATTCCGAACCGGTACTAGAGTCAATTTAAATGAGAAGGAATTGTCGTGTTCTGGATATTTTGCCACAATAATAAATGAATGTGTGATTGTAGGTGTTCGTGTAATATATGACAGGAACGGCAGCGTGGCCGGTAAAGTGATAACGACATTGCTCATCGGCGCAATTATTCTCTCGTTCTTGTATTCTACGAAGAGTATGAAAATGAACATCAATATTGGAGGATTTGTAAGTATTATTACAAAGGACTTACTAGAGTTAACAAATTATCATTCTTCATATGGCCATCTGATCCCATTTCAAGCAGAGCTTGTCCTATTAGGTACCAACTGTTGTACTATTTATTCAGTGTGTAACGGCTAGAGTAGGAATCACCTGTAAAAATATTTAGAAACAATTTATTTTTGCCATACCACCAAACATTATACATGAATTTAATTGCGGAACCTTGTTGATTGAATGGGACCGAGTGGCTGCTGTGAACGTATTTCAATTTTTTAAAGACGTGGTTGGTTTAATCACTTGAGGGGTGATTATGAAAGCTTTTGATGTAAATTTTAATGTTCTTTTTATCTGAAACTATTGAGGGCCCGGGAGTCAGTTTTTTTATACCACTATGGTGGCATCCAAGCCTACGGCCTGCCCGATGAACAGTTGGCTATGAATTAACACATAATACACGTGTTAATTCAGTTACAACAAATTCTGTTCTGAATGTATTATTTCGCTCTGCGCTGTTACATACGGTGTGCACATACAGAGTGGACGCGGCAATAAATGAACCCACGCAAAGTACTCATAAATACGAATAACTTTTACTATGGGACAAAATCGTATAAAAACCGCTTTTCGTACAAAAGGTCAATGTCTCCTCGGCTAAAATATATGAAAAACTTGCGATTTCGAATTTAGTCCACTCTGTATATAAAAGATTTTCGAACACTGGGCGACCACTAATAACGCCGAGAGTCAGGACAAAGAAATACGTTTGTTCATGCTCACAAATGTCTACCCCGGGTAGGAATCGAATTCACGTTTTGCGACAGGCACGTCAAATCATCATCATTATAATTATTTTGTGATCTTAGAAGCGATCTAAATATAGTTATAAAGCGATTAACAATTATATTATTTTATAATTTCAGAATCAACTTGGTCGCGCTAAATTCACTCTAGTAGACTCTATGTCTGGCCAAGGAAAGGGCGTTAAGTTTGAAGACGTGGCTGGACTGCGGGAGGCCAAGATCGAAGTTATGGAGTTCGTCGACTATTTGAAGAGACCCGAGCATTATAGAAGTTTGGGAGCCAAGGTAAATTGACTAGATTTCCTTAAAACATGAGATTTTAAGGATTTTCTTTTTTTATCTTCTATCGCAAGTGCTGGCCTAAAACCAAAAGCATGATATGAATATTTTACCATATTTCTTGAGAAAAATGATATACGATGATTATAGCTACATTAAATTACTACTTTTATCGGGCCATAGATACGGCCAAATTAAATAATAATGCCTTTATTCTAGTTCTTCTTCCAATATAATACTTGTCCATTTTATATATTATTTGCCTTCGTATCATTAGATTTGCCACAAAATAGACTAAATAAACCCTCTTATAAACTGTTTTAACATTTGTTTCTAGTAAAAAAACTTATTATACAGGTACCCAAAGGAGCTCTGCTGTTAGGGCCGCCTGGTTGTGGCAAGACGATGCTAGCAAAAGCAGTGGCCACGGAATCGAATGTGCCATTCTTATCTATGAATGGGTCTGAGTTCATAGAAATGATTGGTGGTTTGGGTGCTGCTAGAGTTAGGTAAGTACCTACATTAATTCATATTATTTCGCCATACGATAACGCAACTTTTTTTTAACGTTTCGAAAATATAAGCGAATAAGTTTTACTGTTAAGAAAAATTAAAATAATATTTTTAATGCAAAATTAATTACTACACCCAAAAACTGTATTGCTTCCCTCTCACAAAGAATAACCCCTAGGAAATAAAAAGCAAAAGATTTATACTAAAAATCTAGATTTGAATACAAAATTACTTCAATCGGACCAGCAGGGTGATTGTCAAATGCTCTCGTTTTCGTCAAACCGATAGCGAGGCTCTCGTAAGTTGTTATAATGTTGGTATTGTGTAACTTTTACGCCAAAATAGTCGCCGGCTTCATTTGAAATAATTTAATTGTATTCGTTTTCAATTTTGCTGCCATTTGAGTTACAAAATACCCAAATTATAAAAACTTACGAGAGCCTCGCTATCGGTTTGACGAAAACGAGAGCATTTGACAAGCGCCATAGAAATCATTGTTGTATTTAAATATAACTTTCAACTATATAACTATTTCTATTGGAGAGGGTACCAGGTTCCATAAATTTTTGCCTGTTGTTCTTTGGCACATGCATAATAGCGTAACGTTCCTTAAAGCGTGTGAATATTCGCTCAGAAAGTATTTTCCTTAATTCAATCTCAAATTACTTAGTCGTCACACTAGCCCATAAAACGCGCGTAACTAGCGAAGGGAGACCTGGCTAGCATTAAAATCTATGGAATGACAGATAATATTAAACCTTGTGTCTTTTACGTCAAAGTGCCGTTTTAAGCACTTTGGCAGCGGGTCTCTTAAACACACAAGGGCTAGTAGTAATATCCATTGATGTGTACAGGGATCTGTTCAAAGAGGCCGTAGCCAGAGCTCCATGTATCATCTACATAGATGAGATGGATGCAGTAGGTCGAGCTCGAGCTTCGGGGACGAGCTCTTGGGGCCCCGGTGGGGGAGAAGGGGAACAGACCCTCAATCAACTCCTGGTGGAAATGGACGGCATGAAGAGTCGCGAGGGCGTCGTCGTTCTCGCTTCCACTAATAGAGCTGATGTGCTTGATAAGGTCAGTACTTGGTGAAATGTCTTTAGCGATATGTGAGCAACTTAACTTGATTCCACTGGACTTACTTAGATGCTGTAGATGTATACGCATATTTAATTTTACACATATTATGCTAGAATAAAATGGTCAACAGATGTTTACAAATCTCAAAATTTTCATAGCAAAGTTGAGTTAGTTAATCCTCCGTGCGCGAGTCCGACTCGCACTTGACCAGTTTTTTTTGTTAGATGGATGTCTAACCAGCTAGCAGACAATCAATCCACATGGCCCCCAATTCTCACGCTTTCTACATCGATGTCGATTTAGACATTTGGCGAAAAACATGGGGGTCTTCTGTCAAAATGTATAGAATTTCTAAAATATTCGCCATGTTTTTCCGCAAATGTGTAATGCGACATTGATGTTGAAGACGTGAGAATTGGACTGCAGATGGTGTGTTTACTTATATTATTTTATTATATTGAGTTTCTTGCCGGATTCTTCTCAGTTTAAGTGTATTCCGAACTGGTGGTAAATTCAACTGTATGTAACAAATTAACGTTCATAAGTGCCTTATCAGGGCCTAAACTGAATAAATGACTTTTTGATTTTGAGTTTGATTTTGATTACGTTAGTAATACCTGGGAATGTTTTGGTAGAAAGTAACAAGTTCCTGCCGCAACGCCGCGGAAGCAACTGTCGGTGAGGTGACAGATTTTCGACTTGAGGATGTAGATAGCTCGCGTACTACAAAGTACTTTCCACCGTGCATCACCTTACGCTCAAACTCATTGCTGGATTCCGATTGCCTGATTTACCTTGAGGATATAAAAGCCACTTATTGTCCACTTCTTCCAAAAAGGAGTTAGAAAGAATTTACAAAAATTGAATGTTTTCCAGGCCCTCCTCCGACCTGGCCGCTTTGACAGACACATTCTTATCGACTTGCCAACACTACAGGAACGCGAGGAAATATTCGACAGGCATCTCAAGTCTATTGTTTTGGAGGAGCTGCCTGACTACTATGTTAAAAGGTAATTGTGAGATTATTTTTTAAGAATGTGGCGGGACTTTGTGAAGTACTGATACTGGTATGTAGGTACAAACATCAGCAAGAGTAGTAGAATAAATAAATAAAATCTAATTTCAAATTAACAGCCAGATGCCGCTTATCTGGCAATTGAAAAATCAGCCCTAAGTCATATTGGTATGGTTGACATTGCCAATTGTCATTCGTCGTCAACTATGGGTCACTATATTGAAGCTAAGATGGTATTGTTTAATATGTTTTTATTTAGATATATTTCTGTATTCCCAACTAAAGCTAAAATTAAACGTATCGAAAACAAAACAGAAAAAAACATGCCAAAATGCATAAGGAAAATAGCAAAATGTTTTCCAAGCTAAAAACCTAAAATAAGTTGTATTTGTTCAGGTTGGCATACCTGACTCCAGGTTTCAGCGGTGCAGATATAGCCAATGTATGTAACGAGGCAGCCTTGCACGCGGCGAGGCACAAACAAAACATCGTGCGAGCCACAGACCTTGAATATGCAGTTGAGAGGGTTGTAGGTAAGATTTGAAAACATACTTATACAAATACAAATAGTCGAATTGTTTTGACCGATGTTTTTGTGTCAGGTCAGGTAATAAGACTTCGAAGAATTTCGAATCATTGACACGATAGTTCGATTATCGTTGTCAAATCAACCAATAGAATTGCACACGTTACGTCTGTTTTGCTGCATACATATACGTTTTGATACAATATCGTGCATCGTTTTTCGTAGTAGACCGTAAATTCCGTAAAAATATTTGTTTTCTTTTTACTTTGTATATGCCTGTTTGAACACAATCTCACCATGGTAAGTGATGATGTGGCTGAAGGTGGTAAGCACACAAAGCCTAGAAGGAACTGGCTCTCAAGTGCAGCTGTCGGAACACACCGATATGTGCTTGGTGACAGATTATCAACTTGAGGGTGGTCGCCAGCCAGATGGCCATAATTTGTTTCTCTTTTAATTTTGTAGTAAGGAATGTATGTTAGAGGTACAGATTCTGTAAAGATACCTGGCTTAAAATACAATTTTGAAATCTTCAGGAGGCACAGAAAAACGAAGTCACGCGATGTCACCTGTTGAAAAGAAAATAGTGGCGTATCACGAGTCAGGCCACGCTTTAGTGGGGTGGTTACTAGAACACACGGATGCTTTGCTCAAAGTGACCATAGTTCCCCGCACTAGCATGGCGCTTGGTTTCGCTCAGTACACTACTTCTGACCAGAAACTGTATTCTACTGAACAGGTAAGCAGTTTTTGTATCTTTTTCTTTCGTCATGTGAGTATGGTAGAGCGAGAGCGTAGTGTCTTTTCGCTCCAGGCCAATAACTTTCCACAACAAAGTTATTTGGCCAAATTGTGTTCCTGCGCGTGAGTAAGGTCGCGATAGCTCATTGGGGAGGGGGAAGGGTCGGTTATGCGTGAGGGATACCTCGTGTGTTGCAAACGTCCAAATGGCTGGCGTAACCGCTTACTATCAGGCGGGTCGTATGCTTGTTAGCCGACTTAATTGTATTTACAAGAAAACTTGTAGTTTGTATATGTTATTCAATTTACAGCTATTCGATCGAATGTGCATGGCATTAGGCGGCAGAGCTGCTGAAGCTATTACCTTCAACTCTATCACAAGCGGAGCGCAAAATGACCTCGAGAAAGTTACCAAGATTGCCTATGCTCAGGTATTATTTTAATCCATAAACCATAAAATAACTTTTGTTTATTTATTTGCACCTGGCAATAAATGTTTGTCTAGAATCATCAAATATGACAAGTTTTTGTTAAAATGTAATTTTTTTATATAAGCTTTTTATGGTGACTGTACTTTTTGTTGTCTGTACTTGTATTTTCATCCAATATACTAATGTATACCAAAGTCAGTCGGACACTGGGAAGTGGGTCAAATTGAACTAAATAAAATGCTTGTAAAAAAAAAGTATGAAAGTGACATTATTTCTGATAGGATTCCGACTTTAGGAAAGGTCACATATTAGTTTTATGGTTATTATTATTTTATGATTTTATTTTACACTTCAGGTTGTATTACTGTATTTGCGCGAATGCTGTGCGAATAATGCTGCGTATCCAAATATAAACACGCTGTAGTGCTAATGAATTTTGCATGAGGAATACGTGCTAAGCGACGTGTACTATGTTTTTTTTAAAACAATAATAAATTGAATCTTGCTATTAGCTTTACGCCCAGCGGTTACACCTAAGCATTGATCCCTGTCAAATCCCGCCCTCAAGGGTAAAATATTAGGAAAGCCTTCGTTAGTGGATGCATACGTTATAAAGAACCTGTGTGCAAAATGTCATGTTTCTAACTAAACTGCGGTTTGAGCGATCTGTCAATCAGTCATATATATTTATATATAAAATTCTACTGCACGTGTGTATGTCACTAAACTCCTCCTAAACGGCTGGACTGATTTGAATGAATTTTTTGTATGCGTTTGGGTGGCGCCCTAGATGATTTAGATACACAAATCAGCCCGGTAGATGGCGCTGCAGTCGATAATATAATCTAGATACCGACCCGACGCGAACGAAGTTGCGCCGGGCAGCTAGTTTATGTTCCTAAGATTGCAATGAACTGTACCCATAGCATAACATGAAATCAGATGATTATAAATATTATTGTCACACAGCAATTGAATAATGTGACACATTTGTTTGATGATATGACATGAATAATATACAGCTTAATTACGAGGGTTACCAATTGGACCATTATTTACAGGAAACCCTGTATATTTGCATAACAAAGCTTCCGGCGAAAATAATAATTGTATAGTGTCATTTAAATATATACTGACTATTTTATCTCATAAAGTGTTGCTGGCGTAATACCTTGGACTAAGCATCAGGAATAATGCAAGATGGCGAATTGTTGAAATTTAATGCTGCATTTTAGCTAATAATATTTGTTGATTTATATTTGATCTGTTTTTATTATAAAACTTTACTCCACTCCACTATTAAATTAAATCTAACTAGTTATTGAAAACAGAACAAGAATTTGGAATGTCCCATATGTATATTATACTAATTTGACAGCTTTAAATATGTTCTATCCTTTTTCAATAATGTTTATAAGAAAGAGATGTAATGTGACTAAAATTTGTTTAGTGCGATTTACAACAGAATTCGCACCATTGTATAGTTATCTCAAAAAGCGGGCGTCGCGTCGCGTCGAGTCACGGTGTAACTAACCCTTAAACAGACCCTTGACACTTATCTAATTCCTGTTTTAAAAAAGAAATCTTTGTCCAACAGATCAGAGTATATGGCATGTCACCAGCTGTCGGGCTTGTTTCCTTTCCCGACATAAAGGAACACGGGAAAAGTCCTTTCAGTAAAAAACTGAAGCATCTTATGGACCTAGAAGCAAGGAAACTAATAGCAAAAGCGTACTATAGGACCGAAGATATTCTGAGAAAAAATAAGGAAAAGTTAAAAGAGGTTAGCTGGTTCTAAATTACAATATTTTGTTGATTAAAATGAATAAGATGTCAATTTTGTGTGGACCTCTATGGTGTGCTTTTTAGGGTTCCGTATTTTTAGAGATACGAAGGGTGCCAACGGGGCCCTATTCAGTGGGCTGATTTTATGGGCTTGTAGTTCAGATCAATAAAATCACATGATCGTAAAAACACTTACGATTATTGTAGGTATCGATAATTGCTGTTTTAAACCGTAAATTTTTCAGTTGGCTGAAGAATTGTTGAAAAAAGAAACTCTCAATTACAAAGACGTCCAAGCAATACTCGGCCCACCGCCTTTTCCGGGCAAGAAGTTCATTGACCCCGTAGAGTTTGAAAATAATTTGAAGAATTTGGAGGTAGCTGCAGCTGTCGAGGAAAATAAACCCGTGGGTGCCCCCTCGGATAAACCAGAAGAGCAACCTAGTGTGAAATGAAAATGTATATTCTTGTTGTAAGTTGTATTTAAACTAGTCTTATTAAATCATATTGAGAAGCATGTCTTCCATTCTTTTATCGGCCTGTATAAACTGTCTGCCTACTAGTTTTCGCTCCGCTGTTTCACCCCCCCATTCCCAAACTTTACCTCCTTAAACGTTACAAAAGGAACAGTCTTCCAATGATTCTATATATCGTCAAGATCTCTTCGATAGTAGACCAAATAACATAATCTTATGCCTTGTTTTAGAAAATATTGTTTATACTAAGCCGTAAGCGAAATATTGCCAAATCAAAGCGAATATAATGCTGACACATTCCGCGATATGCATGCATCGAATTTTGCGTTAAATATTCAGATATTTTTTCCTCATTTACCAATAAGTTATTATTAGTGTTTATTAAATTTACTTATGTTGCGTATACTTATAAAAGGCATAACTGTAAGAACACAAACTACACTTTATATTTTTTGTTTACAAGATACTGTCGGTGTACCTTTTGAAATAAATAGATCAGTTACATTTCTTTATTTATTATAAGAGTTGTCCATAGGTAGAGTAGGGCGTCAGCAGTAGCTAACGTGACTAGGACACGCTCCTATCATTTGCAATAAATAACGATGTTTATCTTGAATCGTACCTAGCTACCCAATACTCCTCATATCCACACTATAAGGTAGAGTTCAAATAGCATGAGCTCGGTGATACATGGTGTTTTATATCCCAATGGTATTTTGATATTAAAAGGCAATATCATACATAATACAGCAAGGTTTCAAGAAATATTCTGTGTGATAACATAGTAATCAAGTGGAATTTCACAAGATATTGGTAAATAATAACATTGGATTTTAACAACTCATCCTATGTGTATTTTTCTATAGTAATACTTTCGTTTCTGATACAGAGCTGTCGCTGAGCGAATATTATCTATAATACGGAATATTTTTTGAAGTGAAGCTTAGCTTTTTAAATCGGGATGAATCCCACACCGAAACGATTGTGCCCCACGAGTGCCCATGACATCACATGGGCATTTTTCGTTTGTCAAGAAATATATCTTGTAGCATTTTGTGAGCCAGTTTCCGTTCGCGAAGATGCGCGAGCCGACTGTCGATATTCATAAAATTTTCTACTTTAGGCTTTAGTGATATGGTCCTATTTTGAATGGAGCCAGTAAATTGCTCAGGCATTTTTCCGTTGTCTTTACCTGACCCTTATAAGTTGTGCTTACCAATTTCGGTCGTACAATTAAGTATTCTATGGATAACAGGGTACAATGAAAATGCAGTGCTAATTCCGTGAAACGACTTTATTCAGAATCAATAAGGAGACACAAAGAATAGACATCGATCATTTTCACAGTGGAAAGTACTCACAGTTTTAAACTGTCATTATTTTACGGAAGATCTACACACTGCACAATTAGATATTTAAAAACAACTAATTATTCACATTATTATATGTATGACGTAGTTATTTATGATATTTATATTAAACTACATACTTAATATCAAATAAATGACAGTCTTCCACAATTCAAAATTCAGTAAATTCGAAGATCATTTCTATTGAGAAGGACAGAAAGCACTTTCATTTTATTTTAAAATAAAAAGTAATGCTGAAAAATCAGTTTAAATCCTTATATTATATGTGAAATTGTGTTTGTTGGTTTGTCCTTCTTTCATGCAGAAACAGAGCAACGGACCTACGTGATTTGCATAAATATAGTTTACGGGCCCGAAGAGTTACATAGGTTGTTTATCCCTAAGCCTGTTTTCACACGAGACGATAATGATATTGTAAAAATGTCGTGACGATTTAGCGGACCATATATTTCGATGAACCGTTTTCACACATAACGACACCGCACTGCATATAAAATAAATCGTGAAGAATTTTTTACGTTGTCGTTTTCGTCTCGTTTGAAACCGCCTAATGAGAACGCAGGTAACACGCAACATCAACAAAGCTTGTAAAAAAAATATTAAAAGGTTAAGATCATTTAAAATTTAATTTGAAATAAAAAATTAAGTACAATATCCGTATTCCTGACATGGCAATTACATATCCGTTATATTTCCTTATTGATCTTATTGTACATTTGGATCTGCATTAACTATATCAGTAAATAAAAGAGTTTGCTTTCATGTTTGATTTAAATTATACATGCGCATCATTAACTTGAGACTGAAGTTTTATAGTTTCCGAAGTGTGAACATATAAAGCCAAGTTGACACCCACAAATTGCATAACCACTAGGTTCGTTTACACGAAAACAAAGACCCGCACACAATGTTCAGGAATTGGTACCAATCACTCAAAAATGTCGAATGAAATAAAAATTGATATTTTTTTAAGTATCTTATTACATGAAACAAAACTCCCGCCCCGCGTCCTGCGAACCATCAGGCCAAATGTATGGTGTTGCATGTATACTGTCATGGACAGAGAATTTCCACTGCATCGATGGGGACAACGGGAAAATATTCAAGTCCCGTTGCCCCATCAATGGGGATATAGCAATGGGGAGAAGAGAACAATTTTAATTATTTTATTGAAGTCCCATTGTCCCTATGAATGGGGATACGGGCGATGGGGACAGTGGGAAGACACCATCTTAACACAAAATACACGTCAGCTAACAACCAAATCAGCTATTCCTCGAACATCATGTGTGGAGTCCTCTCAATGCAATTTTTCTTTCATATGCTTACCAGAGGTGGTATAGACTAGCCTTTCGCCAGGTATCCACTTGACAATTTTTGGGACACTGTATACTTACATGTTAGATATATGGCAAAAGAAAAGAGTGTTTCGGATAAACAACACACACAAGGTAAATGTAGTGACCATATTATGAAATTTTAGGCTATTTTGAATCGTATGTATATCCTAATATAGTGTCAACTAGGCTTATAAACTAATACAGCCTGGGGCGGTTCGCGGAACGAGTTTATTCGCAGCTTGGATCAAATCATTCCGAATATTCTTGCGTGGTAATACCATCGGACTTACGAGGTCGCCAGGCCACTCCAGGCGTCAGCTGTAATATCTATGTAACTATGTAATAAAATATGTATGTGAATAATATTATTTCACTTTACCAGTTGAATCGCGACCTATCAGTAGTAACAGGAAAACTAAAAATTACGGAAACGTAGGTATATACTTAGGTAGGTATGTATTTACGTGATGTTACATCGACGTAAAATTTATTATGAGTTCAAAGTTATTAATTTGTTAACTAAATCTAGTAGTTAAAGTTCAAAGTGTAACTGTCGTACTCTGAGGCGTCAATTAGAATTTAATGACCGATTAAAATATCTTTGTTTATTGAATAGCTATAGAAAGGGACAGGTCTAGAGATAACGAATCATTATACTTAATTGACGTATCTGAGTACGGTAGTAAGAATTATCGATTAGTACAAGATTAGGTTCTTAAATTTTAAATATTTGTAAATTAACTTTGAACAAATCATGATTAATTGAAAGAATGAACCTTTCATGCAACCCCGGATCTACGAGTATTTATTTAGACGAGAAGTGCGCATTAGTTCTAAAATCACTTAGGATGCGTTCCAAAATTAAATAAACATTTTGATGATACGAAGCACCCTGGACGCCCTTTAATGAAATAAATTGTACCCAAGTTCGTCCAGATCCGGGGCTGTGTTCATGACTGGACCAATAGTCATAATAAATTATATTATGCAACATTTTTATTATTAGTATTATGATTATTATAACAAGGTTGATTTTACATTATATACACAGTGTAATTGATATCTAAGACATGTATTCACATTTAGTTACGGTACAGGATAAGCATCAACATAATCATTACAACGAATACAACATACACCTGACTTCATATAAATGCCTTTTATATTCAAAATAATACGTCGTGTTAGTTACTGAACAGGCTTAGAGATAATCCCTAATTTCCTTCATTTCCATCCCTTTCCTAACTCCTAAACACGCAGGGTTTAAATTTCGCGCCTAAAACCCACAAACTACAATCAATGTACGGTGTCGCCCTCTCACGGCGAATGATATACGTGTTTGAGTGAAAAGAACACTGTGCAGCAGACATATTGAATTTAAAACGAACCGAAGCGGCCGCTATCTCGACAATTTTAAAAATACTAACAATCAAGAAAAATAACAGTGTTGTGGTGGAACGTGAGACCTTGTAAGTGCCTATTCAGTTTCCTTTATCTCCATCTTTTAGCCTGGTAAATTCTTGGGTTGACCAGCCAGACAAAACTATGTACAAAAAAAAACTTTTACTTTATTAGTTCAAAACATAAAGTTGGTCCATTACGAGCGCGGATACCTATGGAAAAACAGTATTTTGTTAATCTCAGGTTCAATTTCGATCGAAAACTCTGAGAAATAAGCAAAATTACGCATTTTATTGTAAAACTAGGTATAACCTTATAAAATTGTGTTGGTTATACGTACAGTGATACTATACGGATTCACAAGTCATTACAATTTAGTAGCATTACATCTTCATTACATTTTGTTCGAGTCTTCATATAAGATTGGAACCTACCTCCAAAATATTTTATAAATTTTATAGAATTCATAACAATATTTTATGGTATTTATGTTACATTTACATTATAAAACTTATATATGTAAGTAGGTACTTACACACTCCACCTCAAATCTACACCTAAATTGATTTCATTTACCTTCATACACCAAAGTAGGCTATCTAACATTATTTTATTTTTAGCTTCGAACTAAAAAACATGGAAGCAAGTAAACTTAAAATACTTCAATCACAACGCGAATATGTATTCCGAGCTATGCAAATCCTTTACGACTTATCTAACGAAATGGTTCAAGATCGTTCAAAGGTATCGGCGTTCAAGTCGAGATACACTCGAGTTCATTCAATTCGCGAAGAATTTGGTTCGTTGTGTAATGAAATACAAACTTTAGAGTTAGCAATCAAACCCGATGTACAAATTAACCAAAATTCTATGGTTTCATTTGACGAATTGTATTATGCGGTGATCGCAGCGGGTAGCACGTTGCCGATATACGAGAAGAGCTTCAACGTCACCGGATCGCCAGCGGACGGCTCGGCCGCGGGCGCGGGCGGCGCGTCGCCGGCGCGAGTCGACTCCGATCTCACGCATTCCGGGAATTCCAAAGTCAATGCGCGTTTACCTAAATTTGATCTACCTAAATTTGATAGCAACATCGAAAACTGGCAAACGTTTTATGATACGTTTGTTCACTTAATTCATGAGAATAATTCTATATCACAAATAGAAAAATACCATTACCTTGTGTCGTGTTTACGCGGACCCGCCTTATCGATTGTAAAAGGGATTCCAATGACAGCCAATAATTATGAAGTTGTTTTCGACGCCTTAATCGAACGTTACCAAAACAAACGTATCTTAGCTTTGACATATTTAGATAAATTCTTAAGTTATCCAGCAGTTAAATCGGGTAATTTTCAAGAATTGCAAGTATTAACAAACGTGTTTTATGAATCATATCATGCGCTCCAATCTTTAAATATCAAAAACTTTGGTGATTTTATTTTATTTCATTTAGCCTCTCGTACCCTCGATTCAGATACCCGCAAACGGTTCGAATCTCAAAACAGTTCAGAAATACCTTCATTTAGTGAACTATTAAAGTTTCTTCAAGACTACGTAAAGATCTTAGAAACTAGCGAACTATCTTTGAGTTCTACCAATTCTACCCGTACCATTGAACGAAAACAATTGCCAGCGAGTAATCGGCAGAATAGCAGCGGATCAAAACGCTCATCTTATCTTACTAAATCTCAACCTACGACATCATTCACTTGTTCTTGTTGTAATGAAGCGCACTCAATCTATAGGTGCCCTACTTTTCAATCTTTAGACTCTGGTGCTAGACTCACTTTAATTGAAAACAAAAAAATGTGCACCAACTGTTTACGTACTAATCACGTCGTAGATAAATGCTTTTCTAAAGTATTTTGTACTTTATGCGGATTACGTCATCACACCTTACTACATACTGAGCAAACGCAACCCAGCTCTAGCGCTGCCACTCAAGCGAGCACCGGTGCTCATGTCGGAAGCAGTAGCGGTATAGTACTACTAGGTACGTGTCAGCTGCGCGTGTGCAACCCTGTCGCCGGCACACAGCGCACCGTGCGCGCATTGGTTGACAGCGGCGCGCAGGATTGTTTTATCACTACGGCTTGCGCCAAGGCTCTCGGTTTAAATCTCCGCCGATGTAATCTTACAGTCGCTGGCTTAGGACAAAACACAGTATTTCAAGTTAGGGGTGTGACGGAATGCGTTTTGAAACCACTCGATAGTAACGATCTGCAGTTTAACATTAAGCCGATCGTGTTAGATCATATAACAGCTCAACTGCCTAGCAGTAATGTACCGTCAGTCGTTCGTGAATATTGCAAGCATTTAATATTAGCCGATCGCGATTACGATATTCCCGCGGAAGTCGACATATTATTAGGGGCAGAACTATTCCACGAAATATATGATGGTCAACGTATCAAACTGGGGCCCGGCCTACCGGCCGCTCTGCATAGCATTTTCGGTTGGATACTTACCGGTGCTGTCGATTCTGATTTATCGTTACCTCCTATTACAACGTCTTCTCTATTAGTCACTACATGCAGTCTCGATGAACAAGTTAGGCAGTTCTGGGAAGTCGAGGAACCACCGCACGTACCTATTACTGTACCCGAGGATGATATCTGTGAACATTCATATACTAGTTTAACTTATAGAGAATCTAATGGTCGCTACGTCGTACCACTCCTCTTAAAGGATCGCGACTGCCCGTTAGGTGATTCATATAATAGTTCTTTGTCGCGTCTAACTCATCTCGAAAAAAAGCTTAGCCGCCAAAGTCAACTTAAAACTGATTATATTAAATTCATGCGCGAGTACGAAAGTTTGGATCACATGTATCCTGTACCTAATGCGTCCTTACAAACGGACAAGCGTTACCTTATCCCGCATCATTGCGTCCTTCGCCCTGAGAGCACAACTACCAAGCTGCGAGTAGTGTTCGACGCAAGCTGCAAAACCACAAACGGTTTATCTTTAAATGACATTGTATTTACTGGACCTAAGCTGCAAGTTGACATCATAGACATTATCACTGGCTTCAGACTACATACGGTAGTATTCACGTGTGACATATCAAAAATGTACCGAGGAATTTTGGTTAGGCCTGAGGATCGCAGCTATCAGCACGTGCTGTGGCGAGAATCTCCTTGTGACCCAGTCAATGAGTACGAACTCGCGACTGTCACCTACGGAGTTAGCAGTTCCCCTTATCTCGCAATCCGTACTCTCCATCAGCTAGCTAGTGATCACGGCGCTGAGTATCCACTCGCCGCTGAGGCTCTTCGTCATGAAACTTTTGTCGATGACGTCACTACCGGGGCACCCTCATTAGAGCAAGCTATCGAACTAAAAACTCAACTTGTCAATCTATTAGGATGTGCTCAACTTGAACTTCGCAAATGGAGCAGTAATTCCAAATCTTTTCTTAACACCTTACCAGTAGATCATTGTCAAATTCCAAAGCCTTTCTCAGAAGAAAGCAACAAGTCTACGCTTAAAATCTTAGGAGTCCAATATGACCCCGTAGGTGATAACTTTACCTATTCACAATCTCCGATTGAGGATGGCAATGTAACAAAGCGTTCTATTTTATCCAACGTGGCGAGAATCTTTGATCCACTTGGGTGGCTCACACCATTCATTCTCAAAGCAAAATTGCTCCTTCAAGATATATGGCGTCTCAATCTTTCTTGGGATGAACCTGTGCCCAGAGACATATGTCATGATTGGAAAAATTTCATCTCAGACCTTTACAACTTGAAACTTATCGAAATTCCACGTCGAGTCATACCATGTCAGTCAAAACAATTCCAACTTATTGGATTTTGTGATGGATCCACAAAAGCATATGGATGCTGTGTCTATCTCCGCGTGGTTACTCATGGTGAAGTTCAAATCCACCTTCTTATCGCTAAGTCTAAGGTAGCACCTTTAAAAGTTCTTACCGTTAACCGTTTGGAACTTTGCAGTGCAGTATTGCTCTCCAAAGTGGTTAATCGTATCCACGCCTTACTTAGTAAAAAACTTAATCTAAATCAAACAATGTTATTCTCCGACAGCTCGACTGTTTTGTCATGGTTGAGCACGGAACCACACAAACTTAAAACTTTTGTAGCACACCGCGTAGTGCAAATTAACGATTCTATCGTTCCAACTGTGTGGCGACATGTTTCCACTCATGACAACCCAGCCGACATCTGTAGTCGCGGTTTGTCGTGTTTACAGTTGGCTACTTGTGAAAATTGGTGGTCAGGTCCTAAGTGGCTAACTAGCGAGTCAACTAACTGGCCTGTGTCAGTAGTTGAAAAGCATGACAACGTCGAAGAGCTTAAGTCATCGTCACACTTGTGTCATGCTGGTGTAGTGACACAAGATGCTGACGTGCTTGACAACCTCCTGGAACGTTCCTCCACTCTTTTACGTGTAAAAAGAGTAGTAGCTTGGATTTATCGTTTCATTAATAACGCTAAAGTTACACGTTCCGAGCGTAACCTTTCATCTTTTCTAACCTCCACGGAACACGATCAATCTTTAGAATATTTGGTTAAACATATTCAGCGTCAACATTTTGAGGAAGTCATACTCCATCTTAAATCTAATAATCATAAACTACTTCCAAAACATTTATTGAAGCTTTCTCCATTCATTGATTCTCGCGAAGTCTTGCGAGTGGGGGGGCGACTCAAACACACAGACTTACCCGAACGCGTCAAACATCCATACCTCTTGCCAAAATTATCTCGTTTGAGTACTCTTATGGTAGATCACTATCATGCAACTTACCTTCATTGTGGGCCCCGCCTACTGCAATCTTTAATTCAACGTCGATTTTGGATACTTGGCATTCGAAATCTTATCAGATCCCGATTATCTAAATGTGTAATTTGTTTTAAAGTAAAACCTAAGTCTCTTCAGCCTGTCATGGGCGATCTTCCACCTTCCCGATTGAAATCAGATCACTGCTTTCAAACAGTTGGAATCGACTTCGGAGGTCCATTTATGATTAAAGAGAATAAGCGACGTAACGCTAGAACTTATAAGGGATATTTGTGCCTCATAGTATGCCATGCAATTAAAGCCGTTCATCTTGAGTTGGTCACCGAATTGACCACCGAAGCCTTTATAGCAGCTTTAGACCGTTTTGTATCTAGGAGAGGCCTTTGTAAATTCATAGTTACTGACGGAGGTACCAATTTTGTAGGCGCCAAGCGCTATCTGTCTGAAGTTTCTGAAATGCTTAGCAAAGAAAGCGATCATATTTCTAATCAACTATCATTTCGCGGTATAACTTGGAAGATTAATCCACCATCGGGACCTCACTTCGGAGGTATATTTGAAAGTGGTATAAAATCAACCAAATATCATTTAAAACGGATTATCGGATCCCAAATTCTTACATTTGAAGAGTTTTATACTATTTTGACGAAGGTGGAAGCCATGTTGAATTCTAGACCCCTGGTAGAACTCTCGTCCGATCCCGATGAAGTTGACGCTCTGACCGCAGGCCATTTTCTGATAGGCCGACCTTTGGTATCGTTGCCGGAACCAGTATATTCCGAAAATGAAACTCTACGATCTCGATGGCAACTGTTACAGAGACTATCTCAAAGTTTCTGGCGAACTTGGCAAAGAGATTATTTGCATACGTTGCAACAACGAATGAAATGGTTTAAAAGCGATAACCGTCAACCAAAACTGAACGATCTTGTTACTATTTACGAACCTAACTTACCAGCTAACGAATGGCGACTAGGTCGCGTAGTACAGCTTCATCCAGGTAGAGACAATATCATTCGTGTTGTGACGGTTAAGACTTCAAAAGGTTTACTTGTGAGACCTGCTATCAAAATCTGTCCACTTCCGATAGATTAAATTAACATTACATTCCTAATTCAAATCTTTATCTTATATTTAACATAGCCTTTATTCAACACAATTATTATTATAATCAATACACTTAAGTAACTATAAAATGACTATATGAATCCGCATAGTAGTAGTCTCTATCTTCTTATTGATCTTTTGAAATACTCGGTTTATTTCAAGTGGGGGGATATGAACAGGCTTAGAGATAATCCCTAATTTCCTTCATTTCCATCCCTTTCCTAACTCCTAAACACGCAGGGTTTAAATTTCGCGCCTAAAACCCACAAACTACAATCAATGTACGGTGTCGCCCTCTCACGGCGAATGATATACGTGTTTGAGTGAAAAGAACACTGTGCAGCAGACATATTGAATTTAAAACGAACCGAAGCGGCCGCTATCTCGACAATTTTAAAAATACTAACAATCAAGAAAAATAACAGTGTTGTGGTGGAACGTGAGACCTTGTAAGTGCCTATTCAGTTTCCTTTATCTCCATCTTTTAGCCTGGTAAATTCTTGGGTTGACCAGCCAGACAAAACTATGTACAAAAAAAAACTTTTACTTTATTAGTTCAAAACAGTTACACTATTTATAACTCAAGAACGGCTGGACCGATTTTCATGATTTTTTGGATTTGTGTCCGCCACAATTAGCAGAGTAACTATTCAAACATCGGAAAAATTCACGAAAAAAAGGGAAGATTATGGTAGGGGTAGGACACCACGCGAACGAATTCGCGCTGAACGGTTACCTATGTAATAATAATGAATCTGTCTGTATACAGGTTTTTGTATGTAACAATAAAATAATTATGCTACTTGCAGTGAAATTTTCATAATTATGTATTTATCATTATGTTTGACGTCATAGCCAGCATGGCGTCATTTTATCAGAAATAAAAAAATCATATTTATTATTTATAGATAATTTACAGCACGGCTGTACCAATTTTACTCAATTGTACGTGTATTAAACTATTACAATTGATTCTGTGCTAACTAATTAAGTAAGATAGTAGTGAGTAAGACATAGAATGAAGGCAAATCAGCTCTTGGAGATCAGGCTAAAATTCATCAATAATATCGTAGGCAAGATGTTTTTTGTATGTTTTTTAAAATCTATATTTAACATGCGTTCGAAGATTTTTGTTTTTTAGAATTTTGAAAACGGGTTAATAAACATCCGTTATTTTTCATCTTATAAATACTTTTTTGGTCTATCGTTGTTTCTGTTAAGTTCTGATTCTTGAAAAGTATAGTTCATAGTTAAGGGCATAGACACCAGAAAGATCAACTAAAATATATAAATTGTGCTTTCGAAAATTCAATTTATATATAGGATATAATTTTAGAATTAATAATACTATGAGACGACATCATTGAGCATATGGTTCCATTACTATTAATTAGGTAATTAAAAATATAGGTACGCTTAAAAATTATTAAAACATACCAGATTAAATTAAATCAGTTGAAAACATTGTTCCCGTTTAAAGCAGAAGGCGTATCTAGCGAGTGGGACGGCATGTCAGACTTACAACGTGAATAAATGTGAACTTGATCAATAGCAATCGTTTATTTTTTGCAATTGTTAAAAAAAAATCAACGCTTGCAGTGAAAGATGATTCGCTCACCTTGCATTTTTCGCCAATTGTAGATCCTAGTTCACATTGAACATACATAAAAAAAAATATATATTGGGAATAATTACGATTATTCGAACACATCTTTAAGCGTAATATACACCAGCGTGTAGTGACAAGTTGTTTATGCTTGCCGGCTGAAATTTGTAAGGTTACACAAACGCATCATCTTATACATTTATTTCTACAGAATAAATTTCCTTGCTCTCTACACCTCATACTTAAAGTCGTTTTCAATGTTATTTTATGATACATCCACTTCTTCACATCTTTACACCAAGTAAGTAGGTACACTTATAAAATTCTTATTTTTCCAATACCTTAATACTCAATACGCTTTCTATATATTTAAAAGTGCGCGCCGCGTCGCTTTTCGGTGTGAAGTGACACTTACTGTTAAGGTGTCTCTAAAATTACCGTCAACTTTGATTGTGTGAGAGGTATGCTGGCGCAGTCTGGTAAAGGGTGCAAGTGACGAAACTTGAGACAGTTTGAAGTTGTTTTGGTGCTACAAAATCTTGTTTTGTACCACAAAATAAAGTAAAAATAAAAAGTTCAAAATTATATCATAATTGATTTACATGATCATTGTCTTCTTTTTACTGATACAAGTTTCCTAGCCACCAGTTTCCTAGCATTTTAATAACCACCAAATGAATACTAAATTGTATTCCAAAAGAGCTTTGGGAGTGTTATGTAGGTAGGTACGGTAAATATTGACAATGATGTAGGTATAGGCAATAAAAGGACAAAATAAACATCGATGATAATTATTTGTAAAAAGTGATAAACTTACAAAATTTCTTACCGAAAGTAAAATCTACAATAGAGGCCGTGTAACCATTTTTTGTGCGATCCTACAAAAATATATTAAACACTTTTACAATAATTGCCTGATAAAATTGTGTACTATATGCAGAGTATTTTTTATTTGTGAGTACCTAGTTCTAAAGTTCTTTCCTTGTACGTAAATATTTGTAATATTAGAGTTCAGAGCTGCTGGGGGCGGATTCTGGAAATGGTAGTCGGTATAAGATTGCGATAAATGAAGACTACGATTTATAATTAAATTACCGATCGAAATGGCAACCGAGTAGGTCTGAACAAGTTGGATTAACCCTTTTAATTTGTAACTTAAATTATAAACTATTGATCAGAGTTCCAGCTCCGATTAATAAATAAATTCGATTGACTTTATGATAAAGCTCCGATATCTTTGTGACATTTTTACATTGAGTGTGCGACACCTTATTAACTATTGTTTCTTTTTTGTTGAAAGTTTGTTAGAAACTTACGATTAGTGCAACCAATGAGACACGTGATTCCTTGGGTCGACAAATGATAATATCGGTAGTTTCCCTTATCAAGCCTCCGGCATCACGACTTTCGTAAAATTGTTATATTGTTTATAGCTTATCTTATTTTCTTGCATAAACTGGCATATATAGAGATACCAAATTATCTCGCTATAGATGGCAGTTGGTGGCTCTACCGCACGCGCCGGTAAATTGTTTTGGTTATAGCGTAGTCGAGCGCTTTGCCGGGTTCTACCTATATCATCTAAGGGCTTAGCGAAACATTATAACACCGCCTGCATTGCGGGTTGCACGAACTGGCAACGCTAGACGGTAACTTTTAATTTCATGTCAATAATGTAATACTGAATTAATGTACGTACGATATTAACGTACAATAATAATTACACAATGTACCATACACATATCAGGCTCAAAAAGAGCAACAACTTCATTCATTACAACCTCAGAACTATAAAGTAAGTACTTAAAACACTATGACTATTTCAAACACTAAAATTTACTGATTATGAGACTCTAATCCTTCATCGTGATTATAATTCCAACCAGTGGACTTTTTACATCGCCTGAGTAATCTTTTTGGTATCACAAGTGATCGTATTATGGTCAATAAATTAGATGAATGACAAATAATTAAAACCTACGTATTTTAAAACTAAGTGTGTCATAGTTTAAACCATACATTTAGAATTCAATAAATATACGAACGCCAAACGAGATAGAAATAGTTATATAAGATAATGCCACAAGAGAGAGTGAGAAGAACTAGACATATTTTTTAACACGTAGCGATACACAATACTCCTACGCGTAGAATTCAATCATGGACGATTTAATCAGATCTTGGCCCTGATTCTGTTGTTTACAACTAAACTAATTTTAATCTCACTATGTCTCTTTCTAACAAAGAACATAAGAAAAGGATGTAATAATAAATTTAATCCTGTTATATTAGTCCAATGCTTGTTAAATTTAGTCGCCATCTATCGCGGTTACGTCTAAATACCCGCAAATGAAGACGGCAAAGACTAATTTGACAGCTTTAAATATGTTCTATCCTTTTTCGATAATGTTTGTAAGAAAGTTGTACGAATAAGCATAAAATAATAATGTATATATTGTATAAGTATTTGGAAAAAAAAGCTGTAATATTAAAAGATCTTCCACAAAAAAAAATCCTTGCTGAGTTTCTTGCCGGAGTCTTCTCAGTTTAAGTGTATTCCGAACCGGTGGTAAATTCAACTGTATGTGCCAATGTAACGTTCATAAGTGCCTTACTAGGGCCTAAACTGAATAAATGACTTTTTGATTTTGATTTTGAAAGAGATGTGATGTGACTAAAATTAGTTTAGTGCGATTTACAACAGAATCGGCACCATTGGTAATTTTGTACAAATAAATACTTCTTAATTGTGGTTTAAACTATGCCACAATAACATGACAAAAACACAATGTTGATATATTTCATAAAATTAATAGTGTACTTAAATAAAAATGATGCTGTTAGAAATAATTTGTACTCAGGTGTTAGACATTCAAAGTGGACATGAAATAATAATGAGATTGCCAGACACGGACTAGATAATTTAGAGTACAAATAAAAAAATTCCAGGTAATAAACGTGTTATACAGATACCAAAGGTTGTGACATCGAGTAAGTAGGTACATCTATGATACTTGAGTCCCGTTTTACAATGACCGGGTAAATTAACCGTCAAATGAATATCTATAGTGGTTTGAGTGATCGTCTCTAGAACAACTTTACTGTCAAGCCTCACTACTTACAAGGCCCAACTTACAAAATACAATTTATCAAAATTACCGGTCTTTACCTTTCATATGACGCTATATAAGGTGTTTCAAAATTAATACGGTATCGAAAAATTCAACATAATAAAAATAAAATATCAAAGTTAAAGCGATTTTAGTTTTTCACATAAGTATTTGAGGACAAGTCTACGCAACTTTCTGTGCGCACTGTACGTGGGGCTGAAATTAAAATCGCTTAAATTTAATCTGTTTATTATTAATATGTTTAGGTATTTCTCGATACCCAGCACCTCGTGAAATTCTTAGAGTTAATTTTATAACACCTTATATATTTTCGTTACCTTTTTAAGTTTATAAGCAAGGTTACCACGAGACTGACGGATTTCAGATAAAATATTCGTATCATAGAATGTCTTCACCTGCGAAAATGGTTCCTGCGTAGCTTTGCACTAGCAGTTGAATGTGTCAAATGATTGAACCACTTCACAATTCGACATTAATATTGACAAAAAAAATATTTCCTGGAATACATTTTCATGAATTTTACAATTCCATTTATTATCTAGTTTTGTTACTGGTCTCAATAATATATTTAGACGTGCACGACCGAAAATCGATGTAAAGTTTTATAATATTTAGATACTACAGAACATATTTTTATCTCAAACTGCGCAAGAATTTATATAATTAAATAAATAAAAATGTATTTGATTTTCGGTCGCATTTTTTAACTTAATTAAAGACAGTATAGGTCTTATATCGAGTGTTCTTATAAGTAACATTAATAATAATTGTTACGTCACAGATACTTAATGATTGGACGAAATAATAATGAATTCAAGAAATGTCCACCGTCAACGAACTCCGGTGGGTGTTGATTGTTATGTATTTGAGCATGTTTAGCCTCCTCGGGTTGCAGAGTCTAATTTGAAAACGATGTCACCATCACCTCAGTGGGAGCTAATACCTGAAATACATTTTTGTAATATTAAAAGCTGCTATTGTGACATCATAATTTAAGCGAAATTATTTTTCCTTATTTTAAGTGTACTGAGTCATTATGGAATACAAGTTTACAATAAACACGTTGGTTTAACTTTATTTTTATAATAACTACTGAAATCTTTAAAGATTAAGTCAAAAACAATAGATCATTAAAAAAATACGGATTGATTACGAGTCGAGGTAACGATACAAGATTTGCGTTTTATGATAGGTCAACTAACAACGATAGGTCAAATAAATAATCTTTTTATTAACACGTTCACTGTCCAGTGACCCCAAAGGGAGTTGCACTTATGCTGAACTCGTACGTCCGTGACTCCGAATAGAATAACAATCATAGATAGGGTTAAATTGGTGTTTATTATTGTACTCGACGTATGGATAAGACTAGAAACGTTATCATGGGCGTGTGAATAGAAAACTAGACTACGTTAAATAAATAATTTTACTGCTCATATTAGCATAACTTTTGCAAAGTCCTTAAAATATTTTATTTGAACGTATGGACAATTTAAAAACTTTTCTTCTGGAATGTTATATGTTGAAATGCCACGGAACACTTCATAGCCTTCGACTGATTCGACCTTTTACTGATTCTTAGGAATCAACCATAATGTTCGTCACATTCAGTGGTCAATCTGAACAAGCCGAACTGACAGTTTTATGAACGGTACACATGTACGACAGTCATTAAGCTTACAACAGTTAAAGCATATACTACTCACAACGACGACACAACAAAAATCAAAATGAAGTTCCAATTGTTCAAGAAGCGACATTTAAAGTGTGCTGATGCACTTCTAAAAAGATAAGTTTGAAATAATAGTAAAAAAAGCCGTCAACAGCCATCAATGCACCTGTTATCACCTCAACGGGGAGTGAGCTCCTGCGAGGCATTTGTAGGAGAGAGTCATGGATGCTATGCGTCGCCCGCGCAAGCCACTGTTGGCATGACGATATGGGGGTTTGCCTCCTTCGGCCGCCGTTCACGCTGTGCCACCGAGTACCTGCAGCAGCCAAACTTCGAACTTCAGTAAGATCGAATGGAGCCGGTGCGGAGCCTCTACGGCGGGTGCAGCATTCTTTGCCAGACACGGTCCGTCGAAGAAACTGTGGTATGGCCGTCACTTCGCGAACTTTCATCTCTTGGCCTGGTGTGAATAAGATGGTTTAATTATATGTTTCCACTAGTGGTGCACGAGCTGCTTTTCTTATGACATTTTGTACCTGCATCCTAACTTAATATACGAATGTGAGTCTGATATGCTTTCATGCCAATTCCGCACTCAACCGATCATCACGAAATTTGGCATTGAGAAGGACACATAGGCTTCTTTTTATTCCAGGAACGCGGGTGAAAGCAGGGGGGAGGGGGACAGCAAGTAGTATTATTGAATACATTTAAAAAAAATTACGTACAAATCGATCTCATCAAGTTTCTTTATATTTATAAAATAACAGTAATTTGTTACTTACTGAACGGGACGATGCCTTCGCTGGGCATGGATTTTCGCCGCCTATGTATGTGATCTGAAGACAAAGAGCTCAACTGTACCGCTGACAAATTATCCCGAAATTGGCTTCCGGCCACGCTGGCATCTCTGCTATTACTAGCGGCTTCCCGTACTGGCGTCGACGGGTTTCGGTTCTCTTTCTCTAAATTACGCGAACACTCGGCTACGTCTACAATATTTATTTCAGAAGCGTCGTTATCAGTCTTATCAGTATCATTTCTCCTGAAAAAATTATAAATCTTGCTCTCCCTACGGGTAGTTTCGCCTTTGAATGCCACGTCGACGTTGGCATAACTGCAGATAGCGTCCTCGTTGCTGGTGTATAGGGGACGGACGGCGAGAGATTGGGCGCTGGCTACGGCCTCCAGTGGTGGGAACGTCTGCTGGCGAATCAGTTTCCACGTACCCCCATCTTTAATTACCGTATTGAGCCGAGTCGCTTGCACTGGCGTCGTAATTGATGTAATAGATGACTCCGGCAGCAACTTCTCACTGCTGAGGATCTTCTCGACTGGGGCGTGTTTACGTTCGCATTGTGCACCAACGCTTAGTTGTGAGTGTAAAGAATGCTCACTGCTCATTGGGCTGCCGTTGCCACGGCTGTGGGGTACTGCTACTAACGACCCTCGGCTCTTATCTCGATTTTTGAACTTAGAGTCTTGGAATACGTTCAGAGGTACGGATAAACGTCGGAAGTGTTCCCTTAGCCCAATAGGTTTTGTTGGATTCAGTGAACTCCTGCGTGGTGGTAGAAGCAGTTCAGAGCTATTGGATATGTTAGTGCCAGATAAGGTATCCAAGTCGGCGTCTGTTATATCAGCTTCTGAGATTTCAGTTCTTGTCTCTTCAGCCGTTTCCTGCGCGACCAAAGACTCCCATTTCATTTGGTTATATTGAAGATTTTCGAGCATTTGTGCTGACAGATCATTTTGGAGGAACCGGTGCCATTCGGTTATGAGAGGTGTGACGACAAATCTGAAGAACCCTGAAATTATTATTTAATATTTTAATGTAAGTATTATTCATTAGATATATTGTCATATTTCTAATTAACATTATTGGATCTCACCTGTCTGTATCTTAGGTATGGTCGTAGTGTGTCTATCGCAGAGAGCTGTCACCGGCAGGTTAAGTTTCCTTTCGTAGTCGCCCTGGCGGAAGAATTCCTCGCAGACTTTGAGGCTCCATTTTCTGCTGATCTCCCAGGGCCGGCAAGGGTTTGATATGTCAGCACACTTGAGCGCAATCTGAAGAACGAGGTGCCTATGCTCGCGCTTGGTCATGTCCAAGGTGTTTCTGTCTAAATGACCCTAGAAAAAAAAGCAAGAGTTCCTTATCCAGATATATACTCAGTTATGCCTTTGCAATCAGCAGCATTGTTTTTTTTAATTTTTATGCTGAAGTGTTATTCGTATTCTCATTATACAAGGATCATGTACCGATTAAGAATAGAAGACTCCAATCGGTTCGTCACCCAAGCCGAATTGGCCACACAATTAAATTGTAATTCAAAATTCAATATTCAGATACTTGACCGCACTGCGAATTGGCTCCAACCATATCGGAGATAGCAATAGGTGAGCGTTCACACAACTAATGTAAAGTTTGTGTATTAATTTCCGGGAAACTTGGTGGTGGCGCTTCAAATCAACATATTAATTTAGTAAGGACAACCCACCTATTATAGGTACTTATCAGTGACTCCAATTATATTGCAACAACCTGTTGCGTACGAGAGCAACAGGTTGTTTCAATATAATAGGGTAATATCGGTATGGAAAGGTAGAAAGGTAATATTGATATTTATGGGAGATATCTGAAAAAAATATGGTTTTGCGTTTGGAATTATATTAACCAATATATTTTCATGAAAAATATCCAGCTTTGTCATTTACGTGCATGGAAAATATTTTTCTGGCCGTCAGACCTTCCTTATTTTCTGATGGACGAAATGTGTAGAATTGAGTTGTAAGATTAGTATGTTCTTCAAACGTATACTACCTTGCTAGCAAGGCCCGACGGCTAATTTACAGGTACTATAGGTATGAAAACACCTTTCATACCTAAAACATTACGTATGTACTTATCTTAAATTCTGAGAAAGGATTTTTATATTTTTATTTTCGTTTATTTGCCACACACCTTAAAATTAACAACATACTTAATATGAGAACGTATAAAAAACGAGAATTTGTGTGCAGACAAATTGGCCACCAGCTTAGCATAATTCTGTGCACAGTGATCACACAGCGCTGATTTTCAGCCGGCGCCAGTGGGACGTTTTGGTCATACGTCCGGGCAAGTGATAATACTTATAATTAAATACACATAATAATTGCACGGATAAAACTTTTAAACTTTATATATTATTAACTACACACATATTCTGAACAAATAAATAAACTGGAAAACAGGCTAGATAAAATTAAGAACTCAAAAAAAAACAAAATAACATTTAAAAGACAAAAAACTGAAATGATCTAGTTGTTAATATACTACCAGTTAGATTTCCTCACTAATAGGAAGCTACATTATTCCCATTATATCAAAACGCGGAAACGCGGGTGAAACCGCAGCTGGTATAATGGAATAACATATATGATACACAGAGAACTATTTCAATACTTTTTGCAAGCAACCAGGCCAATCGTAGGAGCCAAACACCGTAAATCACCCAAACCACAATTAAAATGTTGCTGTGAGTACGAGCGCGAGTGCATTATTATAATGCAATTATGACAATAATTGGCATTTATACGTAAATTACCTACTAGGTATTTAAAGTTAATGCTGAAAGAAGAATTTATTTAATTGATAAAAATCTCCATTCATTGTTTTTTGCCAATATTATTAGGAGTACCTTTACTTTAAGATGGTACATTATTTATTACAAGGAATTTATCCTTATGATTGACCCTATCGATATTCATCCTAAAAATTACGCGTGTTCGATTGCTAGTTTTCAGTGAAACTTTTCGTTCGTGTGACGCTCGATAGGGTATGGATGGCACCACGAACGAAGTCACACCCGGCAGCTAGAAATACAATATTTTTTCTGTGTATAGTTAAGCGTTTGTTATTGTATATTATGTGTTATTGTAGAAATAAAATGATTTCTATTTCATTGCCGAAACAAAAGACCGAAACCGAAATTCAATCCTAACCTAACCTTAACAATTAGACAAAACAAAGATCTATTGTTCACGAAAACATTTTTTGAATAACACAAGACCCTGAAACGCTAAAGTTCACCCGAATTTCGAGTATGTTTTTACTTTTACCATCAAAACTTATAATAGAAGGCGATGATAAGGCTGCCTATTGATAGTTTTAGTTACGTAGCAAGTAAGAGAATGAGAATTACATCATATAATCATATCACAGAATATTAATAACCAAATTTTTACTTCCTTGTATTGAGTACCAGGTATGCAAATTTTCATCTTTGGTCATATTTTCACCAGGCATTCGAAATAAGCCATGCGGTTACAAGTCAACAATACAGATCACGGGTGTCATGAGAAATGCAAAGAACAAGCTACCACACAGTCCTAAAGTGTAACATAAAAGTCATGAATCCTGGATTTTGTATTTAAAACACAAGAACACAGTAAATATTTTCGTGTGACAGTAGCGGTCTGTATATCATCACAAGTTATTAATACAACCATATGTAATGGTTATAACGACCACGCGTTATGTCGACCAGAATAAGGACCTATATATTTAGAACTGGCAACAGGTGAAGACCGTTTTAATTTTAGACTGACCTTACGCTTATTACAAAATCATTAAAGTATATATTTTACTTTGATTCATATTTGCAATGCACTAGGGGTTTCTAATAATGTTATCACACCGGTCAGAATATTTTTCCCAAGCATGTTTTGCTTTTGCAGAAGATCTCATCTGTGAGCACGGCAGTGCCCCCGCCAAGACAGAAGCGAAGCGCAAGGGCACTAGGCGCAAGATTTCGCTACTACAAGAACTATAGTTTAACAGAAAAGTAATGAACAGTGAATACATTTTTCACCTTATGAACATGTGACAGCAGCATAACGGCCAAGCCACATATTTTGACTAAGGTGTAGACTTTGTGAAATTAGGGCTTGTAGAGTTAGGGCGTGTAGAGTTATAAGCTTGGCTCTACATGAGATCTGATAAACTTTTTGACAGAGCGAGTAATATGGTCTCGTGTTAGCAACATAAAATGTTTTTGGTGGTATTAATTATTCCAAACCATTTTTTTTTCTTAATTACATTCCACCCTAGGGTCGAAAAGTATAATTTTCAACCCGCTTCTTAGATACTTTTAGAGTATGAGGGATGAAAAATAGGCAATAAATGGTTTATTTAAATAATAATGACGCCGTCATACCTAAGCGCCCACGCTCTCTTCGTAGCCGATTGATACAATAACAATAATAAATAACATACGCGGGCGGTCTGGTTGTAATACCCACTTCAATTAAAGACATTATTTAATCTATTTGTGTATTTTTGTGGAATAGTCCTAGACCGTTTAACACGGAGACGGGAAACATTAAAATTGATTTTCGAGATTACATTACCCAACGGTGGGACAGGTAATGACTAATATATTGTATGCAGAGGCAACCTCCACCTTATAAAATGTAAGGTGGTGCTCGTACTCCCCCAGACGAGCTGCTCTTTGAGCGAATAAACGCTATGCAGGTAGAGCATAGCTCTTGAAATATTCTCATTTCCTAAACAGCAATCGGAAATGTGTTAAAGTCGGGTTTAGGTTATATCATTATAGGCGTGGTCTTGTATAAACCTGATGACGAGCTATTTTAAATAAGTACTATAAAACAAATTGTATTCTAGATCTTAGTTCAATGTTTGTCCAAGAGGTATTTGGATATCAAGGATGTACCTAGCACCGAAATTTCACTGCGCTCAGTTACGAATCTGCAATCAATTGGAACCAAGGTCAAGGATTCAAAACGTGTTTATGGATGAAAGGTTGTAGTGTAGCTCATCAAATGATTAAGCTTCAAGAATGAATTGTTATGTAATTCTTAATGACACTCCACATCTTACCCTGCGAGAATAAATGGTTTTTCAGTTTGAAGCCGTTGTGAAGTTTGTTGATCTCGCGAGGGACGCGCGTCCTATTATAACAATAGATGTCATTGTTATATTTTTAACGGCGAGCCGAGCGATTAATGAACAATTTTAGGTTTTGTTAAAGTTATTCTCACTTTTATCATTGTGCTAGTTTAGCCGCAAAACATTCTTAAGTTCAATTCATAAATACGTCTTATAAAGAGGTTTATTTTTATGATATGACCTGATTAAGTCAATAGAGCCTTCATAAAATATTTGTGTTTTCATTTTTACTTGCTGTGCTTTATTCTTTTTTTTTATATTTTATTCAAAACATAGGAAATATAATAAACCTAGGAAATATGTGTATGTGGTTTCAAATAACCTTTGACTAATTATTTTAGACATTTAGCTCTTCATTGTATTGTATACAAATCTTTTTTATTTCTATTCTATTTGTATATAATACAGGAATTGTATACAAATCATTTCATACATTTCCAAAAACTTATACCTCCTACAGGATGAACCAAAAGAATGCCCTCTTGAACCTACTGTACCCCAATATTTATGATTATATTATTTTATTATTGAAGCTCATAAAAACTGCATTCAAACAATTTTGAAAAATCACCTGGATGAGTCGGAATCCCATTACATAAATGTGGAAAAAAAACAACTTCTTTTAATTAAGGAGAGTGTATTGCTTTATAGTTTAATAAGAATCTTAAAAATACAGGTTTTATATTGTACCGATCGAAAGGATCCTTTATAAACCCTAAATTCTAACTAAACTCTAAAGCAACACACTATCCTTAATTAAAATAAGATCTGCCATTTAACAATAACTTGGGTGGGTATAACGTTCAAATCTCTGATAAACATTGGAGTTTACAATGAATATAAGATATGTGGATAGTCAAATAAATATAATACAAATGCATAGTATTTTTAATAAGACTATATTTTTGGTTTAGTGTTCAATTTAAATTAACTCAAGTAATAAATATCATTTATTTCAAAGTTGTTCAAAATGTAGGCGATAACCATAACGGTAAAAAATAATTATGAAGCTTTTTTAACCAATCTAATTGAATTAAATACGAAAAATATTAAGTGTAAAATGGTAAAAAGTATTTCTTGCTTGTAAATGAGACTACAGTAGTAAATTGCACCCGTGCGAAGCCGGGAGGTTAACTAGTGAAATATTCAATTATTATTAATTAACAAAAACTGCAATAGTTAGACAATAGACAAAACTTTAATTGACACACAAACATTGAAACAGAATAATGCAGAAAAAAACAACAAATGCTATAAATAAATAACAAAACAATAACACAATGCTTATATAATATGCCATATAATTATGTTTAGTTTAGTTTTCATACTAAGAACTGTTGATTATTCTCAAGAAAGTAACATGTCAGTACTAGCTGCCAAGTGCGACTTCATTCGCGTGGTGCCCTACCCTACCCTACCCTACCCTAAATTTAAACCTTCTCTGGACTTCCACAAAACAAAACCAAAACTAGCCAAATCGGTCCAGCCGTTCTCGAGTTTTAGCGAGACTAACATTTTTATATATAAGGTAGATGTAGCTATACGTTAAATGTACGTAGAAGTTATCTATTTGTGTGTGTTATTACGGCAATGTATACAATACCTATTGAACTATTTAAGAGATACAGTCAAAGTCCTTTTACTTGACAAGGATCAATGAATAATAGGGACTTTGCAGGGATGGAACTGCAACTGGACTATGAGATATATCTGGCTATCGGTTACTGTAGGGGTTATTGATTGAGACAACGGGACGACGGCCAAGTCTCACGGCAGACCGTCATTAGCCATCATGATACCTGAGGATCAACATCAACCGTCATTAGCCATCATGATACCTGAGGATCAACATCAGTTCAGTGGCATAAGTGTATTTTTTACGTTGCTTGGGCAGACGGCTTGCGGTATCTACCCTATATTTATAATACATACACTGTTTTTTTTTTATTTAACAGTAACACAAAATTTGACTACCAATAACCTAAACAGAGTGATTTTCGAACTAAAACTTACCAGTAACAAAACTAGTTGTGGTTCATTACTGAATTATTTGATTAAATGTAACTAAAGTTAGTTTCCCGATAACAAAACGTCAACTTACATAACTAGTTTTGTAGAACCTTTTTTTCAGTGTAGTACACCAGTACACTGTGTGTGTGTATAAATAGGGTAGCGTAATAACGGAAAAGGCTAATCTGATTATAATGTTTCTCACTAAGCTATGCCTAAGAAAATACTGTACCTTCCTGTGAAAGTCCCATCACAATTGGATTAGCCAATTCCGAGAAAAGCCCAATATTACCTGATGTCAGAAACGAATCTCGGCGGTCGCAATGTAGTCTAGTATTTTGATGAAACTCAGTGTTCCATGAATATTCCGCCAGAGGAGCTGGATTATAGATTTAGAACAGGCTACCACAAGCCGTCTGCCCAAGCGTGACCGACAAGTTGGTGCATTTACATTTACGACTTGAATTTAGTCGCGCCGCCCCAGTGGCAAGGCGTGGCGTTGAAAATGCAATTTTCAACCAAAAGATTGTGATACAGCCATTTAAACATAAAGCGTGTTACCGTAATCAATAATATCTATAGAAATGCAGCTTTCGACGAGCGGACAGTGTTATTCAAACTATGGCCCGAGTCGTAGTAGAGTTGTTAGGCTCATAGCCCTCTTTTTTATAAAATCTACCCATCTAGCATCAAATACAACTTAAGAGTGCGTACCAAGCATTTTTATTAGAGGTTTCAAAAAAAAAACATTATTATTAGAGGTAGCTTTGTGATTTTTTTCTATCGAGAAAATTTAATTCCATTATGTTTTTGCTCAGACAGAACCCTCGCGTATATAATGATGAACATACCCATATAAAAATATTTTTTCATTTAAATACGATTCACTTGGGTAAATTTCAATTCTAAGATTGTTATTTTGCTTTATACGCACTCTTAATAGTAGCAAGTAGCAATGGTGATAAATAAATAAATAAATATCCTGGGACATTCCTCACACACGATCCCAAACTAAGCAGAGCTTGTACATACTATGGAAACCAGATAACTGATATAATACGTAGGTATACTACTTTTTTTGTATATACATACCAGTGATTTGTAAATATACATACTTAATTATACATAATGACACCCAGACTTAGGACATACAGACATGTTCATGCACACAAATGCATGTCCTGTGTGGGAATCGAACCCATAACCTGCGACGCGATAGGTGGAATCCTATCCAGAGTCTTAACCAACCGCGCCAACTGGCTCGTATTACTAAGATAATAATCATTCATTATTATAATCGGTAGGTATCAAATTACCTATGCGACCCGAGGTGCCGTCGCACAATGTCAGTATTGGCTATTGACCAAAAGTTTGACTACCACTAATTAAAAGGTAGGCTACGCTACATTTTAAACGTGTTGAAATACATTTATTCAAAACATGAAGCAAAGTTTATTATTATATACGGTTGAATACGAAACCTTAGCTATTTTCGTAACAATCTGCTGAAATTGTAACAAATATAAAGTTTCGAAACAATATCCAGTAAAATTAAATATACCCAATTATATTTATTCAAACTCTTATTTTTTATATTTTATAAGCTTTCCGTCCGCGGTTTCACCATAATTTATTTTGGGTTTAAATTTGTGAAACCATTCCATAGTAGATGCCTTCGTTATAAAAGAAACCTCTATGACAAATTTCATATTTCTAGACTAAACGGTCAAAAGTATGCACATACCTTCGCATTTATAACATTGCATTGGTAGAAAGAATTGTGCTCGTGAGATGGTGTTTGTAATTGGGTATCGCTTCAATACGCGCTTAACAGATCACGAGACTCGAAGGCGTGCAGACATGCCGAAGTGGGTGTCACTACTGCTGAAGTTTTGAAGCAATCACAGCTAGTTCAGTAGTATTTACTTAACATAGTTCATGTTTTAGAATCCTACAATGAACGGTAATTTACGGTTAAAGAAAACATCGAGTCAAATTCTACGAAGTTGTGCAGATGACAACCAATCGGAGCCGCTGCAAACCGTCCACTCCAACAAAATCGAGTGCAAATTTATCACGATTGTCAGTACCTAATTAAGAACCGAGTACGAAAAAGAGATGAGTCTGTCTTAATAACGTATACCTTGATCTTTGATATCGTGCGCGAGCTTTGTATGTTGTATTTTGTGAACAACAAAGTTCTGAGGAAATAAGTCGAATATTCGAATATCGCAGATATTGTATTCGATTGCAAGCCATAGTAGCCTACTACCATGAGGTGGTACCCCCCTGGATCCACTAGTGATGTTAATACAAAAGTTTTATTTGAGTCCAAACTATCCCCCGTAATTAATCTAAAATTCATCAATCAAGATCAATTTCAAGTTTCTACGTTGCATGGTCATCTAGTAAATCCCTGTGACAGACGGACGGATACCAGAGTGATCTTATAAGGGGTTCATTTTATCCTTTTAAGGTCCTAAACCCTAAAAAGGATAGGACCATTCTATCTTATTGAAGAGTAACCTCAAGGTGGAATGAAACACGTATTGTTTGTTTTTAATCGGTGTCTAGCTTAACATTAAACTGAATTCTTTCAGTAATGAGTTTGAGCCAATTTCACTTTTTGAACTATCCATAGATACACGTATTTGTAATTTTACAAAATCTATCTACAGAGTAAGCGGTACGATATAACCATCATAAATGTGCTAAATGATATTGTAAATATTTCTAAAACATGTGCACTATATGAATATGCACACTTATCAGCGGGGCGGCAGGCACGCGCGCGCCTCACTTACGCGTTGCGAAATACTACATGTGTGTATGAACTTGTCACGATTCACGTACAAAGGTAAGGTAAGCGATCCGTCTCACAATAAGAGTACTTACAGACCAACAGCGAATTTTTCCCGTAATTTGGCAATTTATCACCAAATAAATACGCTTTTGTAAGTGGTTTTCCACCAGAGATCATCAAGTGGGATACCTATGTTTTAACTTGCCAACAGGAATGTCTAATGAAGCTATCCTATTATGGGTTAAAGCAAATCCCTTACTTTCCATCTCTGGTGGAAAGGCGGGCAATATTGCTGACGTTATGTGAGCAAGAGGTTTTTTTTAATACAGTCATCGATCTTAAAAACTATTAACTTAATTAAATTGATACATTTAAGTATAATTTAATCACTATAAATTTGGTTTCAGTTAAGCTTTCACTTGTCTATTGGAGTTTTTATTTTATTTCCAAATGGTCGACGCGTAGAGATGCGAAATTTTTCACTTCGAATCAACGTAAATAAATCTGCCACTCCATATAAAAGCTGACTGACACGACCACAGAAACGTAAAAATGTCATTCGTTTGCTGTTATTTTTTCATTAGAGACTTGGTCAACATGATCAATAAACGACAATGAAATGTGGGAAAAGTGCACCCATGTCTGAAGGTAGCATAAGAATAACATTACCCACTTTCGATTTTGCACCTAAAAACGTGTCGTCGCATCGACGACATACCATTTCTTGCGCAACTTTTAGACCAATAAATAATAATACTAGTGTGAGCAATAGACCTCGCGAGTCGGTCTATAATAGCTGAAAACTGAAGTTTTCACCGCGAACCTTAAAACAAAATCCTTATTTCAAACCACACTATTTTGTACGTATTTGAAAATTTTCCAAAAACTGAATGAACAAAAAAATCCCGAACTTACTCTCAAAATTTCATCGAGCATCAGTTGAGACATGCGAGGAGAACAGCCATCCGCCGGACATAGAAAGCATTTTTGCCCAAGCTGAAACGGAGACGCTTCGCTTGCGCGGTCAAAAATATTTAATTTAATTGTACAGCAATTTTACCATTCATCGAGCATGATGTATGTGCCGGAGCACGTCAGTGGTTCAGAAAATTATTGTTAGCTTTATTGGCTCGTTGTAATCACCGCGAACTTGTTTTTCTCCAGCTAAAGCAGTCATAAGACCAAAGACTCTTAGGAGTGTTTTCGTTAAATAATTCCGCGCTAGTATTGGAGTCGAGACAATCGTCGAGACATCGCAGAATCTCTTGAATAATGGCATCTGAGGAGAGCTTGATGGCTCAAAGCTCAGTTTAAATATTTTTGAAAGCATTATTTCAAACATATAATGACGACAACTAAGCCATAAAAGTTCACGGCCCATCTTTGCTTCTTACAGAGTGCTTGTTCGTTTCATTGGCACGTTAGAGGAAATAGTATCTAATTTATTTATGATATTCCACTATTCCATTGTATCAAAACCAACATCAGACGTGTTTCCCCCGTCCCAGCAGTTAGTTTGGTTACGCCTAACAGTTTTTCCCAACCATTACTGGACACAAGATTCTGAAGGGGCTCTACCACAGAATATTCAATAGTACTAGTAGCTCTACTTTTTTATTAATTTTATATTCGGCAGTATTTTCAGTTTCCAAAGTATACCAAGTATATAAGTGGATACCAAGTAAATATGCATAAAAGTGAATTCGATTAATTTAACACACGAGATAGGCTTGTAATTTGCAGAGCCGGCAGGTATTTTAATAGTGCTATAAATGAATTACCTTTAGATCTATTTAATACAAGTACTAATCCGGCAAAGCAAAGTGTCTATATTCCAATTCGTACTTCGGCTTCCCAACACGCTAGCTTTTATTTCATTTTAAATGTTTATATAACTGTTCACCTCTTCTCTATTTATTAACTCTTCTGTATTAGTCATTGTATGTATAAACTGTATTGCTTTTAGTATATATTCCTTCTACTTGTTTAAATTATTATAAGCTGTTTGTTTTCCTAATAAATAAAATCAAATAAAAATATAAAATCTAATTAAAGCTTTTTTCACAAAAAGTCAAAAATAGCAATCGATTGAGCACCCCGGGCACCCTCTTCCGTTAAAGCTAGCCAACTGAAATTATATAATGTTATTATTATAGATAAATGTTAATGTATACGAGGTGGCACAAATGAAAAAAAAAATTTAGACCATCTAATACATATGCTACTTTTTATCCCGGGCACGCGGGTGAAACCGCGAGTGACAGCTAGTTAACTCATAAGTAATAAATATAGTAAAGAACCTTATTTGAAATCCTCTTATTTGAAAATAATATTATAACAAGCTTAACTTTTCTTTGCCCTCTCCTAGGAGCACTAAGCTTCAGCTTTACTTGAACGATTATTTAGTTATTCGCAACAATTTTATCAGTTTATTTCATAAGAAAATAGGTAGGTACTGGATTGGTTCTAAATTTATATTCAACTTCATGGCATTTAGATTTTCTCATTCAAGAAAACAAGATTAAGTTGCTTCTTATAAATCTGCCCACATACCAAATAAGCTTTCAAAATAATGTAGGTGCGTCTCACAGGAATGCATTTTATTATTTTTCACTCTGCTTACTTATTTATAGAAGCAACTATTGGTGAGTTTTTCTGCTATGTTATTACGGCTTATGTTATTGAACCGATTTTGATGAAAAAAATAATGGATGTAGCTTTGGCCCAGATCCGACAGATCAGACAGTTAAAAGTGCGTATAAAGCAAAATAACATATCTTAGAATTGAAATTTACCCAAGTAAATAGTATTTAAATGAAAAAATATTTTAATGTGGGTATTTTCATTATACTCGAGGGTTCTATCTGAGAAAAAACATAATGGAAAGAAAATTCCTCGATAGAAAACAATCAGAAAGCTACCTCTAATAATAATGAATTTTAGTTTTTATTCGTTCATGGTGTATCTAATTAAGACAAAAATTCGATAAATAATATCACTAACATGTGACCTAGGGCTGCGACTAACGATTTTTTTAAATATTCTATACTTTTAGTTATTTAGATAAGAAGCGTTTAGTTCATTTTTGTTCCGCGAAACACGCTATCTCCGTCTCATGCCAGTCTCATCTGACATTGTCATATTTTTCTGGCTTTGTACGCACTCTTAATGTACAATAATATAAATTACCTATACTATAAGTTACTAGCATTCCACCCACGGTTTCACGCGCGCCCTTATTGAATGGTATTTACAAAAATCCTTTCTTAAAGTCTATAAAAAGAACGAATGTGTACAAACTTTTGATTTTTCGAGATACGCAGTGTAAGTAAAATCCTCCCCTTAAAAAATTAGTACCCCTTTTTGCCCGTTAGGGATCGATTTTTGAGAAAGCCAAAAACATGGTGTTTCTTTATTTTCTAACCGAAGTATATAAGTTTAAAGTTAATTAGACCGCGCGGTAGGTTTCTTCCAGATAAAATTCAACATCCCTGAAACCCCCTAACAGAAAATAACATTTTACTTTTACATTTGAAAATCAACCCTTAACGGGGCAAAACTGGTTAATTATGTGTTAAGGGGAGGATTTTACTGTGTGTCCCGATTAACTCGAAGTTGGTATACATCGGTTCCTTTTGTAGCCTATGAAAGGATTTTTAGAAATTCCATCCCTAAAGGGGAAAAGAGGGGGCGCGGGTGACGCCGCGGGGCACAATGCTAGTTTATTATAAAGTGCACACTATTTTTAAGAAATGATTTTTGAACAATTAAGTTATTTGTATATTATATTTATTATTATTATGCCTAAAAGTTTTAACATGTATTGAAATGAGTCACACTGAACTTACAAAACGGAGTGTTTTCAACATTATATATTACGGTTGAGTTGATTCGATTTCCACTCAAGTCAAACATTTGCAGCATGAACATGTGTGTTCCGAGTCTGGATGTAAATATCTTTTTGAGTGTATTACAAGTAGTATTTAATAATATAGTGGTCAATTATCTGATTTCCGTAGTAGCTATTTATAAAGCTGCCATCAACAACCTACAAATTCAGACACAATAGCATTTTCAGAATTTTGAACTGACCTATTACTTACTTTTCCACTTCGATAAGGTTCAAAATACATGTAGGTCAGTTGTGGCGAGTAAAACAATTGGGTAGATACAATCTCATTCCTTCTGTTTAGATAATTTAATTGGAGTACCTACCGTAATAATTTCATATTTTTCAGGGTATAACAATTTTGAATACGTACTGTTTACATTAAGTGTTCTATAATAAAATTATGTAAGCATTCTTATTCTTAAAAATAATATTTAAAAAAGTATCCGATAATCGGTACCTCTCCCCTACCCACGAGCAGGTATATAGCCGATAGATATCTGAATTTGTAATTTCGCAATTTCTGATAACATTTCTGATAGTAGTTATGAGTAGGTTATACTCAAATTATTCAAAGATTAAAGCTTATAATGATTAAAATGATCCAGTATTTGATATTCTTACAATTCCTAGAACGAAAGACGAGAGCAGATATAAAAGGATAACAGAATGGTAAACATGGAATGTATAACTAATTCATAGAGTCACGTGCTAAACTTAATAGTCATAACTGTTTAAATTACACCGTTTCAAATATATTTATAGTATATTTTATATTTTCAAACGGTCACATTAATTTTGATGCTGATTTTATCAGTGGCACAGTGGCTTTATAATATTTTGAAAATCTTTATTCTACGTATTAAGTAACCTAATCCTTATATAGAGGGAGTCCAAGCCCAACAAACGCTCCGCAAATATAACAACATTTTTAAATTTATCAATATTTAATTAAAAACCGGTCAAGTGCGAGCCCGAGTCTGACTCGCGAACTGAGGGTTCCGACCTTCTTTAGAAGTATATATGGGCCATAACTATTGCAAAAAATATTGTATTATTATTATTGTTATTATTAATATATTTATTGTATTATTATTATTATATATATTGTATATTATTGTTAATATGCTATTATTAAAAAAGACCGCATAACTATGTTTGTTCGTGACGGAATTTGGATGATTTCGAAAAAACTATGCTACATAGAAACATCGTTCTATATTTCCTATAATATTTTACATCAAAGTTTAGTAATTTTAATTATTTCAGATTTTTGGCATTGGAGAACGGGAGCGGGGTGTATTTTTGTGGAACTTTTTCATCATAAGTCAAAAATCATCATAAGCCATTGCGTAAGCAATACAAAAGAAAATAAAAACAGGTTTGGAATGTACAAATGAAGTTCTTTCATATGTGACCCCATTTAAACTTATTATTACTATGGAATTTCAGTCTCCCATTCCGGCTCCATTTGTAAAGAAAATAAAAATATGTCGTAAAATTTTTCATTAAGTTCTCCCTGTATGTAAAATAATGGTGCCGATTCTGTTGTAAATCGCACTAAACTAATTTTAGTCACATCACATCTCTCTCTTACAAATATTATTGAAAAAGGATAGAACATATTTAAAGCTGTCAAATTAGTCTTTGCCGTCTTCATTTGCGGGTAACCGCGATAGATGGCGATGGCGAATTTACTTGCATTGTCTTCCAATATACTAATGTAAGTATACCAAACATCCAAGTCAATTTGACCACGGGAAGTGGGTGAAATTCGACTTGCTAGATTCCACCCGAACAAACAGTTACATACATACATACATTTTGCAATTGGCTTTTAGCATCTGACTCTCGCACGAACTCTCGGTTCGGAACTTCCTTAGGCGTATAATTTCTCGGTTTAGTCTATAGCTGTAGTAAATAATATAAAATACGCGCAATTTTTTTTCGCGCGATGCTTGTGTATGCTCGCAATGTATTGGCTCCCAGTATCTCTCTAGTAATGCATTCGTGCGAGTGAATCGCCGCGATTTCGCCCCTTCTAGACAGGCACTAAACTACGTATGTATTAGTTAGTTATAAAATGAAAAGTCTTTTATGGAATGACGTTCCAATGAAAACAAGAAACAATAATCTTTATTTATTCCAGTTCTTGTGAAACCGATACATACGATATAAAAGCCAATAACTCATCATTGTGAGCTACGACGGGAATATTCAATGTAATGCAATAAGAAAATGAAATGAGAATACCTGTGCAACTGCACTGAAGTGCCTACATTTGAGAATATATTGTATTACAGAGACTGAGTCCGTGAGCACATTATTATTTGTAAATAGCTAGTATCTCGTATTCAATACCAGATGAAAAGAGACTACGGTATTATATCGGTTGCTGAACGAGATCTGTTACCGAGTCATGAGAGATGGGGATAATATTTGCATACCGATATGAGATGTATAGATACATGAAAGCATATTACATATCTCAATTGGTGCAATAAATCATTGATACGAGTAAGGGGGTCGCTCACAAATACGTGTCTCGTGACATATAGGTACGAGTATTTGATATTTAAAGAGGTGTATATGGTATTTCGGCACTTGGGTATTAATTTTATGATAACTACGGAAAGAAGTTCATCTACATAGTATAAAACATTTCGCATCCCGCATCTGTCGGTCCCTCTGTATGCTTAGATCTTCTAAACTACGCAACGGATTTTGATGCGGTTTTCACTATCATTTAGATAATTTCTTCCGGATGGTTTATAGGTAGAATACATGTACGACTTTAAGAATAACGTCATATTAAAATACACATTCAAGAATTTGATCGTCAATAAAATTACCAATGAGAAAAGATCTTGTTTGAAGAATTATGATACAAATCGATCACGTACCCTAAGGCCCTTATTAATTTAGTCAAACTTAAATTGGAACTGGCGAACTTACACAACCAATACATAGAGACGGAAAGGTGGACAAAGAGGAATACTTTTTTGCAGAGGTGATCTTGGAGGAACACGATTATTTTGCAAAAAATTAAGAGCAGTCTATTTTGTTTTCATTCTATTGGTAATTGAATCACGAGGACCCCGAGTAATTAGAACCTTGAGCTTAGTAAGGGATTCAAAGACACTTGAACTCAATGCGTAACGTTTTGGTGAATAAAGCCAAATATTTTAGGTATACTTTATAGGCCGTAAAGATGGTTGTAAGAAGTATAATCCTCACCTTGAACTGGCCGAGGTACTCCTGCTGTCTGGTGATGTCAGTAGCGAGGATCAGCGAGCTGATCTGATTTTCCAGCTTCTTCCGTCCTTCGGTCATGAAGTCTAGTAAGCCACTTTCGGTGAAGCAGCTGATGGCTGAGCGCCAGTGATGGTTCTCCAAGACCGATGTGTTCTGAACAGGAGAGGATTACAATTGTTAGATGCTCTTAAGTTGATATTAAGGCTGTCTCTATATAAAACGGTTCACATAATAATTGTATATCTTGCTTGAAAATATGCACTACTGAACATAACCCACTAAAAAATTTCACCATCGAAAACTACCATATATTCTGCTTAATAAATTTCTCGATAACTGATTGATGAATGATTATTGAATTCCGGCTCCATGTTGAAATTTTTGATATTTATTCCCAGGGAAATAATGAAATGCGTTTCACTAGAATTTTATAACACATTTATGTATAAGCCGTTTATGTGGTGTACTTTTAACGGTTTTAAAGTCGATATAATGCAATACACCACATAGTCGGCTTTTGTGTATTTAAGTAGTACATTTATCGAGAATAAAGTATTAAATTAATCGCTTGGCTCGCGGTTAAAAATATAACAATGACATCAATTGTTATAATAGGACGCGCGTCCCAACGGGTTAATAAACAAAATACAAATATAATATTGTATATGAAACAATTTAATTAAAGGGGTTATTATAAAACGAGTGTGTGTTTAAAAACCGAGCTGAAGCTAAGCGAAGTTTATATCACATGAGTGTTTGAATACCTAATATGTGCAGGTTTATACACAACTTTACCCAAACTCATGTAATATCGACGTTATTTTATAAAATCGAAAGCTAACCTAAAAACTAAGTAAACTTTATTTTATGTCTCTACGTTAACCGTTATGGTAACCGATATGATCACACAATCATTAGCGCGCTACACACAGCGAAGATACCATAATATACAATTCATGTTATTTTTTCAACGTAATGTGCGGATGTAAGACAAAAAATTTACGATAAATATCCGAAAATACAGTTGAATAAGTTAGCTATCTCAAAAACCAACAGTTTTAATTTTCTTTTAATGAAATGATCTTCGTTAGGTTTTTCTCTGTTTCTTATTAATCGCTTGGATCGCGGTTAAAAATATAAATAACAATTACATCAATTGTTATAATAGGACGCGCGTTCCTCTCGAGTACTAACGGGATAAACAGCGTAGTTTTCTTCAAAGTAGTGTAATTTAAAAGCTAGAAAATTTACCTAGCTGAAAAGGTCAAAAATAACAATATCGAACAGTTTTTTCAAATTCTACAAAATTCATCCAAAAATAATGCTTTCAATTTGATAATATCTCGCAATAAGTTCAACAATTTGTCAGCTGAGTCCACTTTCCTGATGCATTTTTTGTAACTTATATACTAAAAATGTTTTATTATTACTATTTTGTAACAGCATTCTCGGCCTCTCCGGTATATGAGGAAGATATTATTTTTGAGTTTAATACATTTTATTTAAGTTTTACACATAAACATTACAACTATTGTATTAAATTAAGTCAAAAATACGAGAAATTCTCGACAATACACGAGGATTCCCCAGAAGACGCGTGACCTCTTTTTTGGTTCGTATTTAGTTTGTATGTTATTCAATTGACATAAAGTTCATTATGCTATGTAACATTTTTTTGCATAAATTCTTTTCCACTCCATTTCGTGGAAATGTAAATTTATGTTTCAAAAATCGACAAGAACAAACTTACCATAAAAACTTTTGCATTGATTTTTGCAAGAAGTAGGATTACGTACAATAATTGAAATGTGCGGCTTTGAAATATCGCGTACTGTTTTATTTTATGGTTGTACGACGTGTGTTTGAATTTTTGATAGATCGGCGGTTAAAAGTGTATAATTGTACACTTTCTAAGTATTGAATAACGGGAAAGTAAAGAAGCTCAAAATTAGTCAAAAAATGTAAATGATTACAATCGTGAATAATTAACATACATTCACAAACAATTAACGACTTTGACAAAAATGAGCCGGTGATATAATTTTTTTAGGTAACAAAACTGTTTTATGTCATCAAAAAATTTACTAGAATCTAACTATTTCAATAATCCGTGCCACTAGCATGTGCATTCGCGGCACGAGGCATAAATTTTAACCAATAGCTAACTTATTTGGCTTCGACGATGGAGCAGCCCTACCTAGACAAGACTGATGTGGATGCGGTCTAATAATAATATATATTTCTGTTACTATTTATCACAATCTGAATGTAATTGGGTATTTATTATATGTACCTATCATATCACCACAACACTAGAAGCTACAAAACCATCAGTGCTCAAAAGGGAATGATTTCGAATTAAATTTATTATTAAGTTCCCATTTGAGCACTAATCCAAAATATGCATCAGTGCTGAAATGGGAATAGGATCGGTGCTCAAAATATCGGTGCGCAAATGGGAATACTTAAAAAAAAATAACTAGAACATGTTTTTTTATTTTCTAATAGTATTAAGTTGCCAACTACAGTTAGTATTCTTAATTAGTTTACTGTACCTAATAACGTTATCTATGAAGCACTGTGAATGTGCACAATATAAATAAAGAACCAGTTTGGAGTGCATCTCATTCCATGCAACGGTAAAAGTACTTCAGTTATCTCCATCTCTGTATGGAAAGTTCCTAGAATTTGAAGCAATAGTTGTAGAATAAATAAACTAGAATATGTCAGGTTTGAAACTACAGTAAAGAGGTTCAATATCTTTATGATATAATATCATATCAGTTATCTGGTTACCATAGTACATATTCTGCTTAGATTGGAATCAAGCCTCTGCCAAGCGACAGTAATTTTGTTCGGCTAATTATGTTTTACATATCCATTGAGCTATTTAAATAGCTCAATGAGTATATCATTTCTTTATCTTTGTATCTAGGATTAAAAAGACTTCAATATAAACTTACAAACTATTTCCTTTTCTGTACCCCTCCCTGGATAACGTGTATGCAAAATTTTACAAATACAATCTACCATAGACAGCATAATAAGAACGGATTATACAGTCAGTAATCGCGTCAATAAGGGCAACGATGGTCAATATCGTTATAGAATAACTGACGTAATAAAAAGGAAAATAATTAAACGTAACATTTATCAGTTATGAAATCTTAAACACGTGTTTTGGATCGGAATCTGTACTCTCATTATTTATTCTTCAGGCAGTTTTATAGCTAATTCTTAGGAACATCCTTGTAAAATGTGACGTATGGAACCCGCCTTGGATATAGCTAATATATGGTACATTAACGGAAGTCTGTAGGTAACTGCAACACGACGCTTCGTATTTGTTCCTGTTTGAAGGATTAACTACGTAATGGAATGCTTCGTTGTTTTGATTCGAAACCTTAAAAGGATTTGCATTTAAAGTGCACTTAAACTGCTTGTTTTGAGCTTTTAAATAACAATGTTTCGAAGCTTAAAACGAGTGCATACAAATGCATTTCAATTACCTAAAACTAGTGGAGTTGGAGGTTGTATGACATTAGCCTTTTGCTTTGGGAGCATGAATATTGTTATCAAGATATATACGTACAAGCATTTGAGTATCCTATGATCTCGAAAACTGTAACGATTTCGTTGAAATATATGGGGGTTTTTGGGGGCAAAAATCGACATAGATAGGTCTCATCTCTGGGAAAACGAGTATTCCCAAGTTTTTATCCTTCCGAGTTTGTATACTTCCCTACAAAGATTTTAAGAGAGTTTGACCGTTGAACATAACAGTTTGTGGGGTTCTTAAGAAAGTGTAAAGCGGTATTTTCAGAGGAACGCCCGAGTGAGACCCCAGGTATTGCAAGCATCCATAGGCCACGGTTAGCCGCTTACCATCAGGCGTGCCGTATGCTTTTTGCTATAAACGATAGTGGTATCAAAGAAAATATAATTACTTGCTAACAAGATCAATCCTAGGATATTTTAACTTTAATCCACACCAGACTTGTCACAAGAATGCACAATGCATACAGGACCTAGTATTTCTGCCAAAACCGATACATATTGTAAAATCGAGGTGGCGATCACGGCCCTCAAAAATTAAAAAACCGGCAAGTCTAGTCGGACTCGCACACGGAGGGTTCCGTACAATATGAACTAACTCAACGTTGTTTTGAAAAAAAAACTCAACTAAGATGTTTATTGTATGGCCCCCATAATAATTTTATTTCATTTTTATTATTTGATATTATAGCGGTAATAGCAATACATTTTCGGATTTCGCATAGCATATTCTAGGTATCTACGAAGATGTTTTGAGTTTCTGTATAATAAATATAGAGGATTCAATATTGCAATATTGATAGTGAACGATATGCACTGAAGTATGTAATAAGACTGAATTCCCTTGCAGGCATGAAGTTTGTGATTTGATCATACGCCTTGCAAATACGGCAAATGAATTCTACGTCGGCGTCATCGTTAAAATAATATTACTGACTTAACACTGAACTTTATAATTTCAATATATATTTTTTCAACATGCTCGTAAAATGACATTTATTGCAAAATACAAGTCTGTTTTTTTCTTCGCAAGTGTGTTGAAAAACGTCGTATGACACGCGTGTGCATTATTACACTCTCGGCTCCCTTATCGCTTAATACCGCCTGGAGTGTCAATAACCAACTTTGCACACATGTATCATAATGTACTATTACTTACACCTTACAGAATATCGCAGCCAAATAACTTTGTTGTGTTCCTGCGTGTGAGAAAGATCGCCAGAGCTCATTGAGAAGGTGGAAAAAGTCCATAACGCGTGAGTGATGCCTCGTGTGTTGCAATCATCCATATGGCTACGGTAACCGCTTACCATCAGGCGTTCCGTATGCTTGTTTATCAATTATAAATGATAGCCTATAATAAAAAAAACTAACCGTTTTTTTATATTGGCACATACAGTAATTTAGTTACAAAATGTACCTATATAAATAATAACTAGTATAAAGACAAGAAGTGCCCAATAGTTGTTGAGATAAACAGCCTATGGAAAAAGGATAAAAGAACAGTAAAAATGAAAATACAAACATTATATATTGTTTGTAACCATTGTATTGTTTTCTATAGAGTATGATTAGTTGGCTGTACTTATACATAAATAAATGTCTAGGCCGATTGCAGTATCACCTTGATGAATAGTAGATTTATTTCACTCTGCAGCTGCACCCGAGTGCTACGAAGTTTCCATGAACTTTTCAAAGATTAATAATTCCAACTACCTTTATTTTGATCGGAGTCAGACTATTTTATTCAGTCTTCTGTTTTAATGAGTATAAGTAGTTTGGATTTGTTTTTAGGGTTCCGAACCAAAAGTTGAACAGGAACCCTTTTGGTGCCAATCCGTCCGTCTATCACAGTATATTTCAGCAACCAATGATGCTATTGATTTGGAATGGTTATTAATATTGCTTGACCGATCGTATTGTAAATATTTTTGTATAATATTTTTAGTTTCTTTGAAAAAGGGGGGTCGAAACTTCAAATGGCCATACATTGCATCCACAAGCATCGCGCGAGTAAAAATACGCGCGTACCTATTTAAAATTCGCGCGATGCTTGCTTTTCGACGCAATGTATTTTTTTTTATACTACTTAGGTAGCAAACAAGCATACGGCCCGCCTGATGGTAAGCGGTTACCGTAGCCTATGGACGCTTGCATCACCAGGCTGCCGACCCTGCAGAAATCTCTTCACACCCTTTTTGAAGAACCCCATGCTGTAGTCCATTGGGAAAACCACGGCAGGGAGCTCATTCCACAATCTGAGCGTCTGCGGAAGGAAGCTCCTTTGAGACCGCACAGTTCGAAACAATTCTGGTTTCAATGTGTGAGGATGGACTCCCGGATGTCGATAGCGAGATTACATTATTAGATTATATTTATTATTATTGAGATTTGATTAGAGAGCGTATTGGCTCACATTATCTCGCCGTACACGCATAATGCATTCGCGAGAGAATCGCAGCGAAATCACCCCTTCTGGACAGGGTCTGGTTTGCTGCGTGAATTATGAACAAACATCTTAATATCCAAATATTCGCACTTTTACATTTATGATATTAGTGAGATAGTGGCCCTGATTCTGTTGTTCACAACTAAACTAATTTTAATGTCACTATGTCTCTTTCTAACAAAGAACATAAGAAAAGGATGTAAGAAATTTAGTCCTGTCAAATTAGTCCATTGCTTGTTTTCAATATAAATTTAGTCGCCATCTATCGCGGTTACGCCTAAATACACGCAAAATAAGACGGCAAAGATTAATTTGACAACTTAAAATATGTTCTATCCTTTTTCAATAATGTTCGTAAGAAAGAGATGAGATGTGACTAAAATTAGTTTAGTGCGATTTACAACAGAATCGGCACCATTGGTGTTGATTCTGTTGTTCACAACTAAACTAATTTAGTCTCACTATATCCCTTTCTTACGAAGGATGTGAGAAATTTAGTCCTGCTAAATTAGTCTAATGCGTTTTAAACGTAAATTTGATCGCCATCAAAGTTGGTTACCTCTATTTACCCGCAAATGAAAACGGCAAAGCCATATGATGTACTATCCTTTTTCAATGGTTGTAAGAAAGATGTGATCTGATTAAAAGTAGTTTAGTGCGATTTATAATAGAATCGGCTCCAGTGAGAATGTAAATATTAGATACTTTATTTTTTTATTCTTATAGGCGCCGATCCCGCAGAGAAGAGTTCTAGAGTTCTGCATTCCGCGTCGACTGTAAGTTACGTGAGGCCCTTGAAAGTAAAAAAAAAGTGTATGATGTGCGATCAGTAGCGAATATTGCAGAACTCTAGAACTCTAGACTGCTTCCTGTGCGCACAATAGTCAACACGGAATGCAGAACTCAGAACTCGGAACTCTAGAACTCTCTCTGTGGGATCGGCGCCTTATAAGTTAACTTACCAGCTCACATTGAAATCAATATGTAAGTGGTCTCATAATTGTGGATAAGTATCTTAAGTGCAGAATTTGAAATCGATAGTTATATCAGTAGTAAAATAATTATGGATCATTATTAAATGGACCTTGTATTGGAAATAAAGCACTTATTACAGTGCATATAAAAATCATAAGTCCTCCTGTTGATTCCGCTAGGAAAATGATCATATCGTATTTATGCCAATGCAGTCTGTTCGTTCACATCATATGCTAAGGAGGGTGCGGTGCGCGATAGACGAATCATGGTGCCAATGCCAACTACCATCTCTTAAAATAAGTTTCTTTTAAACAAAAATGTTTATATTATAATATACCAACTTAATCATCAGACCCTAGAATTAAAGTCCTTGTCAAGAAGAATCAAACGAGCCCAAACTCGATGGGATCGCATCGTTTTATCAAAGAAATCCCGTGGCCACCTACCGGCTACATCATCAGCAGGGCTATTTTAATACGCTCGGATTCGATATCGGAAACGGATTAAAAAACGACCGAGGTGATTTTCCGCAATTGCTATTTTAATTTCCGAATTCGAATATTTTTTATGTTTCTTTATGAAAATATCAATTCAATTCATCGAAAAGTTTTCGGAAATAAAAATAGCAATTGCTTAAGTTCACCTCGGATTTTTTTTAATCCGTTTCCGATTTCGATTCCGACGTTTTAAAATAGCACTGCAGATCAACTCCATTCCATGTCATAATAATAATGCATTGTTATCCGATTTACACATGCATGCAATTTTTCAGCTCTATTGGAAACCGGAAAGTGGGTCTACTTTCAAGATTTTATTACAGACGCCAGGACAGGTGAAACTAAATAAAAGCTTGTAACAATAATACCTTACTTGTCTTCGGTCCTATTTGACATCGGATGTCAAAGAAAGACGTTACAAAAGGACGTAACAAAAGTGCTAATGCTGCACGGTCAAAATGTATGAAAAGTATTTTTGTTTTTCGAGATTTCAGTGGTAGTCCCATAGTAAAAGTTGATCATATTGATGAGTACCCCTGAAAATTTGGCGAGAGTTTGCAAAATAACCCTGTATTATTGTTTTAAGAGGTAATTGGCCCCCAGTACCCTTTAGGTCAAACTATCATCGGTGTATGCATTGCTGTTCCTTGACACTTTTCATGTCTATGTTACCGGAAAATACTAGACATTTTTATTTATTTATTTCCTACACTAACTCAACAACATAATAATAAAGTATTTAAATATATATGTATATACTCGTACATGCATTTATTTAATAGGACGCAAAAACTTGTGACAATATACAAACAAACAACGTCACAAAGGTAATTTTCAAGCATTAAAGCATTTCTTGTTCTTTTTTCAATTTATAATGTTAATATTATGAAACCTGTAATTGGCTTTTTTATGTATATTCTTTTGTTAATTGTGTACTTAATTTTAAGCTGTTGGTTTCGTCAAATAAATAAATAAAAATAAACTTTTTTACTTACGGTGTAAAGTAACAGAGTGTGTTTAGGTTATTGGTCGTCAAATGTTGTGTTACTGTTAAATAAAATGTTGTTGTCACTTTAGTCCATTTTTTCAGTGTTTCTTTCGACATGTATGTGCTTGTTTTGTTATTTGCACTTTAAATCCCATATATTCTTAATTTGTTTGTGAACGAGTTTTGATGATTTCGAAAAAAACTATGGTAGTTAGAAACACCGTTCTATATTACCTGTAATATTTACGTCAATGTCTATCTACTGTAACTATTTCAGATTTTAGGCTTTGCGAACTTCGGAGATAAGGGGATGGAGGATAAGCTACGCAACATAAAAGAAAATTAATCGCTTGGCTTGCGGTTAAAAATATAACAATGACATCAATTGTTATATTAGGACGCGCGTCCCTCGCGAGAACATACGAGTTTAAACATGTTTTGGAATGTATAAATTAAGCTCTTTCATATGATACCCCATTTTGTATTTTGAGCCCCACAGCAGACGACTGTAGGACATAAAAGTATGGAAATAAGCAAAGTAAACCAACCTGGCTATAGCTACACCTGCTATTTGTCTAATTTTTCTAACTGCGAAGGCGGCGGAATTCAATTTACTAGCGAATCTTTCTATATGAGGACCCCATTGTATTTTACTATATAATGTTACACCGAGAAAAACTGCCTTATCCACTAGTTCAAGACTTTTACCATCGACTAAGATATGAGTGTAACTCTTAACAACATTAGGGAGAGAAAACCTTATACATTTAGTTTTACAGGAATTAAGTATAAGATTATAGGCGGCAAAGTGTGTAGTGTCATCAGCAAATAAAACTATATCGGACAATTCATTTACCACTATAGGGAAAATCATTAATATACGCCAGAAACAAAAATGGGCCTAAAATTGAACCTTGCGGTACGCCCGTTTTCATTAAAGACCCTGGGGACGTAGTACCACTAATACCTACTTTTTGTTGGCGACTTGATACATAAAATGAGATAAGATCGACTGCCACTCCACGGACTCTATAGTGTTGGAGTTTTAAAACTAGTGTGTGATGATCTATGCTATCAAATGCCTTGGAGATATCACAAAATACGCCAACAGCATCCTGTGAATTCTCCCAGGCTTCAAAAATATGCTTTATGAGTTTAGCACCAGCGTCTGTCGTAGACCGGCCTTTTGTAAATCCAAACTGGTGATCATGTAAAATAATTTTTTTGGTAAAACATTGATTTGGTATAACATTCTCAAAGATTTTGCTTAACGCTGGAAGTACAGAGATGGGTCTATAATGGGAAGGATAAGGGTTATTTTTACCTTTTTAGTTCGGAACCCTAAAAATTTGTGATAACTCGAGAACTACAAAAAATCGCGGAACATACATGGGGCTGATTCGGGTACCTCTAAAGGTGCCAACAATACACTAGTCTACGTTTACGATCATCCGCAAACTACCAGCCCAGGGCCCAGACTAAACAAGGCTGTATTCAGAACCGGATATTTTAATCGTGTTTATTACGCTAACTAACGAGACATAATGTCGCATCAGTTAATACAACAAACAGCTTTGTTCGATATGTTGTTTACAAAAAAAGCAGCGTCTTTACTTTGGAAATTAATATATTAAGCGTCTGGCTCTGGGAATTAATTTAGCATTAGTAAATATTAAAAAGAACATGTCGTTCACATCATGGTGCGGCTGCAAACATTGTATGTATGTCAAACATTGATATCAAGAGTATGTAAAGTTTTATACTCGTCTTACCTGATAGAGTGCAGCGAGATGGTTGGAGGTGGCAATGAGGAATGGCTGGTTCACGCCAGGATGATCCATGTCATGGGCAATCGCTGCCAATAATGACGCCATTATCTCAAGCGGCTCCATGTTCTCCCGAATCTATGGGGACAATGTGTAAAAGAAAAATATTAGACAGTGCATAAAAATTTCTCTAGTTTCCGAAGCAAAAAGAAACCCTTATGGTGCATGGGACTCCGTCTGTCTGTTCTTCTGTCACAGCCCCCTCCCTATCTTGAGATACCCGAACAGACGGGGCTTTCCCAATTTTGCTGTGTTTTGAATAGCATAATATTATAAGCTTTTTGAACTGAGCGTAATAAAGCTGTCTACATTTTAAGCTTGCATACAAACATAATTAGCTACATACAACATTATCTCAGAAGCCACGGGCGATATCGTGCTTGCTTTACGATTGCAGTTAACCTCTCAAGTGATATCGTGAGTTCTCAGTAGTTTATAGTTAGTTGTCTTTGACACCTTTGATGTGCGAGCTGCCAAGCATTCCAAAGATAAATAACTAAACACCACTTTCAGTAAATAGACATAGGTACTATTATATTGTTCGATAACAATTCCATTTACAATTTGGATATTGAACACTTTAAACTCAATTTTCAATTTGGATATTGCATACTTTAAACTCAATTTCAATATGGATATGGAATTTAACAAAAAGCAGTTCCTGGCAATCTAGTATTTTCCCGCGAGCCATAAACTGCATTTTGAATTTTATTATTAATAAATCTACCTAATAACTTTAAAGTCAGAGAAGTACCAAATTTCGGATTGTTCTACTGGATTATGAAAAAGTGAAATATAACTTTTTCTTTTCTATTCCTAAACTCACTTTGTTGGTCAAGCGGAATTTCGAATATAGGTCGTGAAGATATTATTATTTCTACATGATGGGGTATTCGCGATACGTAAAAATATTAATTAGGTAAATTATATCATCTAACTTATTTTGAATAATATGTAAGAGATAAACGGATATTTTATTAAATCGTTTTATGATTGACTAGCAGACCCCCGCGGTTTCACCCGCGAACGGTTTGATTTTTTTTGCGCGGAACATTATTTATTTTTCAAAAATAAAAGTAGCTAAGTTACTCCTTATAACATCAGTTACGAACCGGAACAGACAAAAATGTTTAAAACTCAATCCGATTTTATTCAAAAAAAGAACTGACATAAAAACTTGGTGCAATGCATAGATAGAGAATTGTAGGTAGATAGGCTGTCAGCGTATAGCGAAGAAGATAGCGATAGTTCGACATAATTATGTAATTACGAAATTATCTATAAAATTTGCATGATATTAACAGAAAATACACTTGAGTATAGTAATCCTTTGATTTACTTACAGTATCAGTTAAAAAAAACTACTGACCGATTAAAGGTTATGTTTGGTTCATTTCATTCACTTATCACGGCTTTTACAGCCAATTACAGTATTACCCAACATATATGGCGCGTCGTGAATCATCGTTCGCACAGAAATGAAAGTATGGCCCCGAAGATTAACGAAAGAATGCTTAAAATTTATAATCAACCTTAGATCACTACTACAAGATTCATAATACAGTGCAGCTGTTAGTTCCGTCTCACTCGCAAGACACGCCCCTCAGCACGGCGCGCGCTAACATGGTGGCAGCTGCCGACCAATATCATTTCCCGCGCTTTGAAAATGTATCTTCTGCACAAGTACATCGGTAAGCCATATTAATTGGGTACTATTGTACACAACAATTCACCATCACTACACACTAAACAATATCTTATAGGTTCCTTCTGGGTAAGCGTGTTCCATCTTAGGCTTCGTCTTCGTCCCTTATGGACGGGTCAGTGGCAAAACGCAAGCCCACTTAATCATTTTCTTTTTATAATATAATGGCAATTTTTTCTTCTTTTTGCAATTTAACTGAAAAACGCTTTTCAGATTTCTTCATTTACTTGTGCTACATGGAATTGATTTTTGCCAAATTGTATGATTCTAGGTCAACGGGAAGTACCCTATAGGTTTTGATTCCCTTGCGAGCGTCAAAATATACGGCATATACGGCTGTATCTTTTTATTGCGTTGACTTAAAAGTTTGATTTTTGTATGTCACGAGTGACATTTAGCGCACATTGGCGCGGTTCCCCTTAAACACCACTGTGATGTTTAAGACGCGTCACGGGAAAGCTGGTGCCATTTCTGTGCAGTGGTGTCTTTATAATTTCCCACTTCTACGTTCAACGATGATAATGATGAAAAGCGGGACATTCAATTTTGGGCAAAAAATAGGGACGTCTGGCATCGCTGATACACAGTCACAAATTTCATACAATTAGGGTTTCACTGCTCTCATCAACAAATATCATATACTGGGTGGAGACTTCGAGATGGCATATTTTCGAAACCTATGTTAGGTTAGTCATGCTGAACAACTTTTGCTATGGGATCAATGGTGAATTCTCAAAAAAAATGTTTTAACTCTTCATAGTAAATGTCAGCCTTGCTCGATCATAATGTATACACAAACTTTTTTGGCCTCAACGACACTGAGGTCAAACAATAAAAACCCATACGCGAGATAGGGACAAAAAATACGCTTAGTCCTGCTCACACATATCTACACGTTTTGACATATACGTATCTTGACCTGTCTACCTGTAATTCTCCGTCTACAGTGCAATGCAATACTCTTAAAATTGGAATGTCAAATATAAAAGAATATTTAAATCAAAAGCACTAAGGAGTATAGATATCAACTTTGATGCAAATCACCCCTAAAATAACTTTCTACCCCTTTTAAACCCCGTTAGGCGATGAGTTTCAATAAAATATAAAACACGTCTTCCATCAATTGTGTTAAAGAATGTTTATGCAAAATTTGAAGTAGATCGGACCAAGGAATCACGTTGTCTCATACAAACTTTACCCCCGTTTTTCACCCCCTTAGGGGTAGAATTTTGGAAAATCCTTTCTTATCGGATGCCTACGTCATACAAAGAACACACCCTACAAGTTTCAGGTTTCTACGACCAGCGGTTTAGGCTGTGCGTTGATTGTCAGTCAGTCATTCAGGACAAAGCATTTTATATGTATAGAAGATAAGAATCCGCAACTTTTATTACGTCCATACGTACAAAAAAAAATTCATTAATAAATATTATTATATCAGTTTTATTATTAAAGTTTTTGTTGATGTTATTTTCATTTGAAGAGGTCGATTAATTATTTGAGTAAAACTCCCCATCTTCAATATTTAAATCAGGTTTAAATCATCTTTTCCTGTATGGCTTAGTCGTGAGAAGCTCTGTATATTAGAATATTTTAGCAATATTTGTATATAAGCTTTAATACCATTGAATAATTTTTCCGTCACTTCCTTACAGCACTGCTATTTTCAGCCTATTAGGAATACATAAAACGGTCACGACGGAAGCTAACAATGGTGCCGATTCTGTTGTAAATCGCACTGAACTAATTTTAGTCACATCTCATCTCTTTCTTACGAACATGATTGACAAAAGGATAGAACATATTTTAAGTTGTCAAATTAATCCTTGCCGTCTTATTTTTATTTAGGCGTAACCGCGATAGATGGCGACTAAAATTATATTGAAAACAAGCATTGGACTAATTTGACAGGACTAAATTTCTTACGTCCTTTTCTAATGTTCTTTGTTAGAAAGAGACATAGTGACATTAAAATTAGTTTAGTTGTGAACAACAGAATCAGGGCCAATGTATTCACAGTACAAGTTTTCCTGTTAAGCTATTTACAAGTGCATATTGTTGTAGCATAACTATGTTTTCGTGCCAAAGTTTACAAGGTACGCACGGCTACAGATCAAACTATACATTTCCAATATAAGCTGACCTCGCATTGTACGGACATCCTATACAATGCGAGATCAGCTTATACTGGAAATGTATAGCTTTATGTTAAGCCGTGTGTACCACGATACAGCATAAAATTAATCTTCCGTAGATTCGGAACATGAGTTTTTATTTTATTCAGAATCTATGCACGTAATGACATGTAACTTTTAGGGCTCCTTACCTAATCATGGAATAAGGGAACCTTTTTAGGATGACTTTCGTACGTAAGTTAATAATTGAAATTTAAACTGAGATCTTACGGGTATGTTAGCCTAGCAAACAGATAAAAATTATTAAGTTTCTAGTCATATTTAAAAGAGATAAGGCTTCTTATTGTAGCTAAGTCCTATTGACTGATTCATCAAACTTATGGGATTCTTCCCGCCTCGGTTACCTATATTCTTGAAATTTAGAACGAATACAGGTTCTCTGGTAAAAATTAAAGAAATCATCAAAAAAAAAAATTGTGTTACTTACGTCTTGATGCCTCCACGGCAGGACTAATGGTACTGACCCAATTTTAGCCAAAGAGCAAGATCCCTGGGCCCCCAGATATTTATTACTTATTTTCTGATGGTTAAAATATGTGGTAGTGATATTTAAATAAAAATCAGCCCTCAGTAGGTATTTTAGAAAACTTACGTTATGTTTTTACATACCTTTCTTACCTGGTTTTAGGGTCGACAACGCGAGGTCATACATTAAGGCTTGTATTACATAACAAGATATGAAACTCAGATGTAGTCTCAAGAATAGATCGTGTTGATCAAAATGTTTTAATCTCGACTCAAAACTTGACTTGAGCATTGATTGACGTTCTAGAATACGGACCTGAGTTTAAAGCTACTAAAACTACCTGAATTAAACCAGCACTCATAAATTATAGCTAGTGCCATCAAGCACCGAACCACAATGACTTGAGTAGATTAATACTATTTAAATTGTCATAATGTTTATCACTAAAACTACTGTAAAATTCCGCGCACACTTCATCTCTGACAATAACATTAATCATAATGCAAAAGAGAGATCCGAAGTTACGTTGGTGGGAATAGCAAGTGGAGTAGAACCCTGGCAGAATGCTGGCAGATAATGCACAACGTTGGCAGTAGGTAAAAATTAGTACCCACAGGGCACAGCGGGATGCTAATAAATTTAATGAAGCGAAGCATATATCGGGAATGTTTTTATATAAATTGCAAGGCCACTATGCAAACACCTAGTTTCGTTTCTATTCTTCTGCTTAGGGCTTAACAAATATGGCTTCAACAGATTCTAGCCTAATAATTAATGACTTAATAAGTGAGGATTTCAGTGATATAACATTCACGAGGCATAAAAATGATAACTATGCAATACGAAAACCAACAAGCAACTGAAATGTGTCGTATATGTACAAAAAAGTCGTTATAAAATAATTCCCATGAAACAACTGTAAAAATTGTAGAAAGGAATAAAATGTTGGTTTACGAAACTGAGACATTTCAGTAGTCACTGCATTGTAGCAAACGTAGGAAGGTAACAATGTGATAAAAGCACTGTAAAAGGGGTTTAGAGCCCCTCAGTCTGAGGCGAGACTTTGCCTGCTTACGTGTGCTCTACCGTTTGTACAACGGACAGTGTTTTGCAGGATTATTTGACCTGATACCCACGGCTACCTTCCGCCATCGCAACTCTCGCCATCGACGAGGAGCTTATCCTCACACATTGAAACCAGTATGGTTTCGAACTATGCCGCCTCAAAGGTTCTCAATAGCTTCTTTCCGCTGACGCTCAGATTGTGGAATGAGCTCCCCGCCGTGGTTTTCCCAATGGCGTACAGCATGGGGCCCTTAAAACAGGGTGTCTTAAAACAGGGTCTGAATAGATTTCTGCAGGGTCGGCAACGACCGAGTGATACCTCTGGTTTTGCAAGCGTCCATAGGCTACGGTAACCGCTTACCATCAGGCGGGCCGTAAGCTTGTTTGCTAGTATTCAAAAAACTGGCCAAGGCAAACGGCGGGTTCCGTACAATATTAACTAACTCATTGTGCTATGAAAACAAAATACCAAAAAAAGACGTTTGTTGTATGGGCGCCCCCTTTAATTTCCATATTATTTAACTTTTATATGTTATTTTTACTTGTTGTTATAGCGGCAATAGAAATACATATTCTCTGAACATTTCAGCTGTCTTCCTATTACCGTTCATGAGATACCTGGTGACAGACGGGCAGACAGACAGACGGACGGACAGCGGAGCCTTAGCAATAGAGTCCCGTGTTACTCTTTGGGTACGAAACCCTAAAAACAGATCCCATATACAAGTAGAAAAAGAGATTGTTGAACCATTAATGCTTAAAAATAACACATTTTATTCATATTGTACGAAAGTCGCAGAATGCAGAATGCAGAATTATAAGCCAAAATACGGAAAAGCACACCACCTGCTTGTAACGTCTCGTCGCTCATTTATATTATAGGTACTAATTCAATAGTTACCTAAATGGTTTAATAATAATGAAAGATTATAATTTTGTTAAACCGGCTCGATTACTAGCTAGAACTAAATTTACGGGTGAGTATTTTAACTAGGAACATACTTGTGAGGGTGAAAATACTTATCGATTTAACCAACTTTTTGAAAGTTTTTTTTTCTACAAAGCTAGGGTTTAACAGCTTAAAGATTTACTGTACAACTCTCATGGGCATATTCTCGGCGATCAAGTTTTACGCACCCGGGCTCCAATGAGGGCTACTGCTTCTGTGGTGCCACTAGCGAGCGAGAAACGGGCCCTATACCTATCGCAGTCGTTAAAAATGAATTTTTGCGAGGCATGGCAGATAATTTATCGATTATGCCTCAGTGTTGCGAAATTGTGTTAAGAAAAAAAAAGAAGGAAAACCATTTCTAAAAGACAAAACTCACCTAAAACAGTGGTTCCTATACCGATTCGCAAGTATGTCTGCCATAATTAATCAGGAATGAATCAAAATCCGCGATGCAACAAAAGCTCGTAAAATAAATAAACATAAAAAATAGACGTTTGTAGAGACCTCACTTTACACTAGCTAGACGTCTCTCGCGGAATATTGAATCTCTCATTCCATAGAAAATATCAAATCTGGAGCAAAATAAAACATGATGGTTAAAGCCGCATCAAAATCCATTCAGCGGTGCTCACAATGTTTTCCATCAACCAAAGCTCAAACTATTCGGCATTCGACACAACAGCCAGTGAGCTATTGAAAATTTTATCGGAAATTCGTTGCATTGGAATATATCACAATAAAAATATTTGCACAAAACATTTTCGTATTTTATTAAAAAGAACAGAGAAGTACGTAATCATATAAATGCACTAGCTATGACCCGTAGTTGTACCCGAATATAACTTGCATTAAGCGTCACGTGATGTTAGGTATAAAGTCTATATCCTTCTTTTTTTAAGATGTTGGCGTCACACATCTTGTGTATTTTTCCATTTTCCAGTTATATTATAAGTTCTAGTCACAATAAATCACTTTCTCACAGTCCTCAGTCAGTCACCGTCCATAAAAATCATGTTTTAGTACAATGGTGGTTGTACTAAAACATTTCACGGACTTCTTGAGACAACTTGAAATGTCACTATACACCATGATCCATTTCATTTCACTTTACTGGTGCACATGGATTGATCTTAATTGAATAAAATACCACCGATAATATGCAAAAAAACTCAAAATACACGAATTTATGAAAATAAAAATGGAAACGCAACGTCACTCTGCAAGTTCCCGCCAAAAAGTCATAACGTTCTTTAATAGACAGGCTATTTAAAAATAAAATAATATGGCTGGTAGTTCGATATTGGTGCCGATTCTGTTGTAAATCGCACTAAACTAATTTTAGTCACATCTCATCTCTTTCTTACGAACATGATTGAAAAAGGATAGAACATATTTTAAGTTATCAATTTAATCTTTGCCGTCTTATTTTGCGTGTATTTAGGCGTAACCGCGATAGATGGCGACTAAATTTATATTGAAAACAAGCATTGGACTAATTTGACACGACTAAATTTCTTACATCCTTTTCTTATGTTCATTGTTAGAAAGAGACATAGTGAGATTAAAATTAGTTTAGTTGTGAACAACAGAATCAGGGCCATTATGATCCTAACATAACCTAACCTTTCAACTTTAAAATTGTAGTAATTGTAGGATATAGGTATTCCATCAAAAACATTTTTATGTAAAATATTACCAAGACATATGGCTCGCACTGTCAAAAAGTTATCAGATCTCATGTAGAGCCAAGCTTATAACTCTACATGCCCTTACTCTACAAGCCCTAACTTCACAAACTCTACACACCGTAGTCAAAATATGTGGCTTGGCCGTTTCTCTACTACAAGAACTATTGTATAACAAAAAAGTAATGAACAGTGAATAAATTTTTCACATTACTCCCATGTGACGGTAGCGAAATTAAAACAATGAAACGTGTTAACAGAATTAAAGAAACTTTTTTATAACTGAATGCTCTGAAATCCCTGGCAACCAGTCTTTCACAAAAAAGGTTTTGAATATTTGTCATAGTATTAGTTTAGCTCGCAGCGCATTTTTTACCCTGTAAAGTTCCAACTTCCTCACTAAAGAACTAACTAGTTTAGACTGCGCTGTGTGAGCGTAAACGTTCCTTCCTTTATTAGATTGTGTGGGCGCCTGACGACTACTACCTTGTTATTATTTCCTAACAAAGTTTTCCTTCCTAGAAAGCTTAAAGCGATTGCAGGATTTCAACCCACAACAACCCCCACGGCATTTCACATCACTTAGCTATCCCCGAGCCAGGATAATTTTGATTCAATTTCTTCAAGTAAAAATACGGTCAGGATTTAAGATTTCCACAAAAAAGGTAGCAGAAAGACAAGGTAAGTTGGTATATATCTATAGCCGTTCGTCTACTATCATATCTATATTAAGAAAGTTACAAAGATTGCAATATATATTGCAGCTGAGTTCTATGTATTATCCTCAAGATACAATTTATTTGTGTGATTAATATTTGATTCAGTGAAAAATCTTATGTACTTTAAGTACCTAAGTTATTTTAAAAATTAAATAAATGTTTGTAGACCAGATTTATTTACTGAAACTTAATCATTGAAAGCGTTGGACGCTCAGCTCATAAATAAAGCCGTAATAAATGCAAACTCGCTACCAACATCAAGTCTTAGCAAACGGGCTTTTGACCAAAAAAAAACGATTAGGAAATTCAGCAAGTTGTATGTATTTTTATACATGAGATACGCCATATCATGTAAATAAAACTGTTAAAATTTTTAATCAGATTATATTTTTCAAATCAGTTATACAAAGATTTACAAAATACCATACCTACAGAAGATACGCCAAGTTCGCATTAATTAATATCTTTGGATTATTTGAAGTATTCCCGTTACATCACCGATTTTTAGAGCACCAATGGTATTCCATATAGACCACCGTACAATATTTTAGCTAGGTGCTCAAACAAGAATAAAATTACATTTGATTTTATTCACTATTAAATGTTGGGATGATAAATAAAAAAAATATCGATAAAAATCAACAGTTTCATTAGTTACAGTTCCTGTTTCGTTAGAGCACCGATTTTTAAATGCGAAGAGCACCAAAGCTATTCTCTAAGGGTAATTTAATTGCTTTGGTACAAAACTACTTACTGGTTGATATGACCTAAGTACTGACCTTCATAAGTGCCCTTCTGGGGCCTAAATTGAATAAATGGCTTTGACTTTGACTGCTAATTATGAAAAAAATTACCATGATAACATAAGCTTGAAGGAGCTCTCTCTAATACCTCCATCAAAATTACATATAATACTGTTTTTACATTATGATACATGTGTGCAAAGTTGGTAATTACAGACGAGGCGATATTAAGCAGGCGAACGCGATAAGGAAGCCGAGAGTATAATGATCAATGCACACGCGTGTCATACGACGTTTTTCAACACACTTGTGAGGAAATATACAGATTTGTATTTATATGATAAGTAGATTTTTTGATAATAATGAGGATGTCAACAAATATTCTTTTTTTGACAGCGATTTAAATTATGAATGCTTCTTCTAAGCACATATCAATTGCATTGAGCTACAAACTTAACATAATCGGGACTTATCATAATCTGTGCGGTAATGTAAAGTAAAAAGAACTAGTGCGTAATAAGCTGCATTAAGATACTAAAAACGGTGCAATAAATGGCACTTTACGAGAAAGTGTGTTGAAAATATTACTATACACGCACTCCGTCCCGCTGCTTTACCCAATGGATGGAGGGATGGAATTTCTAAAATCCTTTCATAGGCTACAAAAGAAACCAATGTATTCAAACTTTTGAGTTAATAGACACACGTAGTAAAATCCTCCCCTTTAAACACTAGCAACCCTTTTTGCCCCGTGAGGGGTATATTTTCGAGAAACGTGATAAATTGTAATCTGTGTGTTGTTAATCGTTTCTTGTATGTTAAATTTTATTTTATTTTTATTATTTGATGTTATAGCGGCAATAGAAATACATTACATGACGGACGGACGGACTTCGGAGTCTTATGAAAAGGCACCCTAAAAAGGGTACCAGGTGTTGTTAAACAATTTGTTGGAGGTATTAGGGAGAGCTCTATTAAGCTTATGTAATCCGGGTACCATATTTCTATAAGTATTTATTGAGGTACATAGACCGAAAGATGAGTAAAAGAGAGATTCAATCTTTTGGTGTTCTAAAAATCGGTAGGTACTCTAAGGGGAAATATTTAATCGAATAAGTAATTCGCCAGCTGGCAGCTTAATATTATGACAAAATAAACAAAGCAGCTTTGATTTTTGTATGCGACGCGTTCTTCAATATCTAAGAAAATGTAAGATTTTTCTTTATATTACACCATAACAAATATGCATATTACATAAGTCGAAAGAAAGTGCATGTTCATAATATTTAATAGTAAACACAGTATGACATTTTCAGCGCAAATACCTTGAGTAATCGAATAAACTTTTTGATACAATTTACCGTCAGTAAAGTGCTTGTATATTGCAACGTAAAGGATTTAAGTCCGTATCATAGAATAAGAACCAGCACATATATGCTCGTGTTTTTTTTATAATAGAACCTACTTCATAATATATTTTTCACCACACTTGCTCGTAAAGTTAAATTTATTGCACAGTTTTTAGTATCTCAATGCAGCTTATTATGCACTAGTGTTTTTTACTTTATATTACCGCACAGTTTTATGATAGGTATAATCCCGATTATGTTAAGTTTGTACGTCAAAGCAATTGATATGGGTGTAGACGAAGCTTCTTAATTTGAACGGGTAAAAAAGGTTGATAGCGTATCGCTGTCAAAAAAAAACCTTTCGAGTCCTTTCGCGTGTTTTCGAGTGCTTTCGAGTCCTTTTGGGTCCTTTCGAGTGCTTTCGAGTCCTATAGAGTCCTATCGAGACCTATCAATTCAAATCAAGTCAAATCAAATCAACTTCAAAAATACAAGTGTTTTTTTCTTCGCAAGTGTGTTGAAAAACGTCGTATGACACGAGTGTGCATTGATCATTACACTCTCGGCTCCATTATCGCTCAATAGTTGGTCATTACACGCGAGGCGGTCGCGTAATGACCAACTTTGCACACATGTATCATAATTTACTATTATTTCCATTGTTTCGATCTTGACTCAAAACTTGACTTATGCTATTACACTAAATATAATACACATAGTCCAAATGGTGTCGTTGAATGGCGCACAGGAGAAGGAAGAGACTGTCTTTTCAACCAACGAATAATGTTCTATCGTCTAGTTCTAAGAGATGGCGCATTAGCGAGTTGAGATTATAAAAATAATGATATAAGTACGACCAACCTTTTTCTGCTGCAAGAAACAATGCATTGCTTGAGTGACGTCAGCTGCATGGACAGAGTTATGATACGGGTTGCTGCTATGGTAACCCTCTTCAATGAGACTGAACAGGCTCCAGACCTTCGCAGCGTCCAGCTTGAAGTATGAGATCAGTCCATAGGTGTGGAATAGGTGGACACATAGCACTGGCAGGCATCGACCTGATGAGCAAATATTTCTATTGAAAGATATTTCAAGAATTTTAAAAACATTGAAAGAAACCAATTGAAAACTAATATATTTTTCATTTAGATAAGTACATTTTATTGGAATAATTTGTTCAACCTACATAATTGCTTATCGGTAAACATTTTAATGTAAACAATCAAATCTAAAAGTAGCTTTTAATACACATAATACCTGGATCCTACAAAGAACGAATCGTTGTGAATAGTTTTCACGCTACCGATTCAGACACATTTTGAGTGTTTTATTGCGCCTATCAGAGATGTGTATAAATTTTGTAATTTTTTTACCAACGGACGTTTTGTCTCGATATAACAGCAACTATGTCACAGTTTTACCAACATAACTATATTATTTGTCGTTTAGAAACAACGGTACTGTACTTAAAGTATCCTATGTCCGTCTCCTAGTTCTAAGCTATCTCCCCACCAATTTTCAGCCAAATCGGTTCAGCCGTTCTAGAGTTATAAATAGTGTAACTAACACGACTTTCTTTTTGTATACATATATACTTAGATTATCGGTGGTATTTTATCCAATAGAGATCAATCCATGTGCACCAGTGAAATGAAATGAATTATGTGTGTAACGTGACTTTTCAAGCTGTCTCAAAAAGTCCGTGAAAAGTTATTACAATGATCACCATTGTAGTAAAACATGACTTTTATGGACGGTGACTGACTGAGGACTACATGTAAAAGTTGTTATTATATTAAGTTAAAAAAGAAAAAAAACATTCGAATTGAGAACCTCCTCCTTTTTGAAGTCGGTTAAAAAAAGAGTTGCATAATGAAATTTAGTACAATATTATAACACTCGTTTGGATGATAATATGGTTACTATGACACTGGTTGTTTTGATTAAGCTGTTTCCGAAACTTTTATAGAGGATTTATAGCATGGGTTTCGATAAAATCTGTTTAGTCGGTCATTTACATCATCCAAAAATATTAGAAATGTATTTTTATTATGTCAATTAAACATAAAAATCCGATAAATGGTGTGCTGAAGTTCCGCGTGGCGTCACGGTGTGGCACACTTGTTACCAAAGCCCAAAAGGTCACGAGCCCCATCTCCCGAACTTTGACGCGCTTTACTTTGTAATTTTACAATATTTTTGGATAATGTAAATAACAGACTAAATAGATTTTTTATTTTTTAGCCAGGAAACATCTCTATTGTAAATTGCAAAAAAGAAAAAAATAACGTCCAAGACGAGGGATGAAGTATAGATATAAAAAATCATCAAACATAGATAAAAAGTTGACTCTGTTTGTAGACTCCAGGCCAATACAATTATAAATGTAACGTGTCCATTTCCGAACTCGACAATTCGATAAGTTTACACATTAATCTTATAAAATAACAAGCAACCAGCCGTCTCTATACAAGCAATCTGGACAAAACCATACAAAATTGGCAGTCAGATTATATCTACGGATTTCTTTGACAGGTTGACTAACCTGTTGATTTTATATAGGATCACCACATACTCGTTTCGATACATTTTGGCTAGGAATCGTTATTAATAGTATTCCTCCCATCCGTTAGTTACAAGCAGTCGGTACTTTGACATAGGAGTAATATTTTATAGAAACAATTCAGACCATGTTTAGACTTACTGGTAGAATATTTAACCGTTCGTAAGTAAAACGATTGTAGACAGTAATACAGGCTTATTTTAAAAACGATCCGTATTTTATTATTATTTAGTACAAAATGTGAAAAAGCAATGCGTCATACATAACCGGCAAACATCAATTAGAGCCGTATAACAAAAAGTCTAATTGGAAACTGAATCTCATCACGACTCACGACATAAAAGTTCAAATTGCGGCATCTTAGGTAAGAGCAACGTGAATCAGTGGACAATTATTTTACACTAACTGTTCTAACAACAAAACTCTTTTTTTTTCCTGTGCGCATAATTTTAAATCTGTGATATCTTCTGAAGTATTAATTTAAAAGACATGGTCTAATGGGCACATTTGATCTACATTAAATGCATAAGGTAACGAACATATTTAACTGGATAACGATCAATACTATATTGGTCAAAATAGCTTTGCAAATAACCTTAAAATAGCTCGGCTGATCCGAAGTATTCATAGATTTATAACAAGCATGACATCGAATGTTTAATGCTTGTTAGTAGGTATAATTTGCAGTAAAATAGACTGTGTATGTAATAATAGAGCACAGCATCAATGGTGACATAACAATAGTGCGTAAACTGAAGCAAATCGCTTACAAAGATGAGTTTCAAGAGTGTACCATAATCACAGGATGATTCAGACGGTAGATGTTCTCATGATCGGATAATATAATAATCCCATCAAAAACTATACAAATAAAGTTCTATATTGTATCGCTATCTTAAAAAGTGCGCACCGCGTCAAGTCTCTTCTCGGTGTGAATTGACCCTAGAGCTACCCGAAACACCCCCATGTATGTTCAGCGATTTTTTGTATATTTCAAGTTATGACTACTTTTCATGTTTTTTTTTTAAATTATTGAATGAATATCTTTTAAGATTCTTTTTCTTTTTTTAATAATAGTCGCCAACTTAAACATCAAGACGAATCAAACGAGCATAATCTCGATGGGTGCTTCGTTTTATTAAAGAGTTCCTACCAGCTCCATCATCAGATCAACTCCAAGTCATAATAAAATTGCATTGTTATCCAATTTAAATATGCACACAAAATTTCAGCTAAATTGGGAAGTGGGTCAAATTTAACTTGCAAGATTTGATTACAGACAGATAGACACTAAATAAAAACTTGTAATAAATAAATGTATGTTAATATCCCGGATTGACCCTAGTTTCCGAGCTTCTACATGGAATTTCCTATTAAAATAAAAATATTAATCATTGCATTCTGATCATATGATTTACGGACATATTATTAAAACAAAATCTGACAATGGCTTTCTAAACGAAATCAGTAACTAAGATAAATAAGAGCCCTGTGTTAAAATAATTTTCACAGTTTGTCTGTTTGTCACACAGGCGTTTTTCTTCGAGACTATTTTACCTACAATGGTCCTGATTCTGTTGTTCACAACTAAACTAATTTTAATCTCACTATGTCTCTTTCTAACAAAGAACATAAGAAAAGGATGTAAGAAATTTAGTCCTGTCAAATTAGTCCAATGCTTGTTTTCAATACAAATTTAGTCGCCATCTGTCGTGCTTACGCCTAAATACGCGCAAAATAAGACGACAAAGATTAATTTTACAACTTAAAATATGTTCTATACTTTTTCAATAATGCTCGTAAGAAAGAGATGAGATGTGACTAAAATTAGTTTAGTGCGATTTACAACAGAATCGGCACCATTATTTGACATTTCGAAGCAAATTGAAAAAAAAATGCAATAAAAGACCATAATAAAATATCATCAATTCTAGAGCCTTAAATTTATTGATATGACAGTTCGTGCCTCTCAGCGCGGCTCGCTCCTTACAAAGATTACTGCACGGGTTGTGCGGTTTGGCGAGGCTCATCGTTGGTGCAGATTTCCTTTTGATGTTTTCCATCAGCGAAAAACTAGTCGTGATACAGGGCTACTAAAACGTACCTTCGTGGTCCTAAGTAATAAAGCTATATAACAACTTACGGTACCTACGTGTTAAATATTTGTGTAATATCACACAAAGCAATGCTAAAAAACATTTCAACACAAGAAAACAAGACACAAGAAAATAAAGGTATTTAGGGTTCCGTGTCCAAAGGGTGCCCTATTACTAAGCTGACAGACGGACAGACAGTGGGCTGTATCTCATGAACCGTAATAGGTAGACAGCTGAAACTTTCACAGAATATGTATTTCTATTGTCGCTATAAGAACAAATAATAAACATTTAATAAAGTTAAAAATTAAAGGTCCCCCCCATACAAGAAACGTATTTTTTGAGTTTTTTTTTTTCATAGCCAAGTTGAGATTAATATTGTAGGGAACCTCCGTGTACGAGTCTGACTGGCACTTGGCCGGTTTAATTATATATTTGCGTAGCATTGCATGGATTTGTCTGGACTGGAGTGCTGAGCTGAGTGGTGGAATATTCTAATTAGAGGAGTAACTCAACTGCTGTCTAATTCGTTAAGATATACGACTGGAAAATCTATTATAAAATGGAAGAAAGTTGTAAAGATGCTCTCTTATACAGTGATGTTAAACTTTTGAGGGACTAAGTACCTAGTACCTACCTACTCATAAACTCTGAAATGTTATTAATTAAGGTGCTCATGGCTCTTTGACTCGAATGCTACATAATCACTCAACACAATCCCTGAAATAAAACTTTTGGTGAACCCATTCAATTTAAGGTTATGAAAACTCAAACAAAATAATTTTCCAACACGCAACAGGTGGCTGCTCGCAATGAAGCCTGTTTCGAGGCTGAATTTACTACAGCAATTGTAGTGCAAAGAATGTCGTGTGGTATCTACAAATGCGACCATAATATTTCTATCAGTATGTCCTACCTTTTACGCTTTAAGAAAATCGCTCGTCTATTCAGTCCGCACGGTTTACACATTATCTACAAGGTTGTCGATGTTAAACGTATAATATAATAAGTCTTAAGTATAGAATTTTGTAAGGTCTGACATAACCATCCATACATAACCGCGTCCATGAACATGTTACGTTACGTTACATTGTCACTGTGTTTTACAAATAACGTACATGATTGTTTCATACTTCTTAATTTGTCACAGGCATCTCACTTATTTTAATGCAAAGAAGCGAACGGAATGTGAAGTTTTCGATGCCATGAACGATACTCGAATAACTTGGGCTCGACTTAGTAACGAATTTTCATACCAGGGGCCCAATTCTCATTAACTCGAATTCATCACTCGTTCCAAATAAAGTTCGAACTCGTACTTTTTTCGAGTGAAAATCAAGTTAGGCTATTCTGACAATTTCGAAGCCGCCATTTTCTCTTATTTTTCGAGAGCTAGCGCTCGAACTGCTTCAACTGGTCGGGACCGTTCGAAACGTATTTCGAATGCGAAATATCAAACGTCAAACAGTTAGGTTGTCATTTGGAAACGTAATGACAGATAAGCCTAAGAATTTCCGTTACGCACAGAAAATAGTTTGTCATATTCATTTATAATTATTATATAAAATTGATTAACTTATGAATTCCGGATATATTAGGATATAATAAGAGTAAAACGTTGTTTTAAATATTTTATATTCATTAAAATCTTTTAAATTTTAATTTAAGATATAACATTATCACGTACGTTACCAAAACGAAATTATCAAGTGAAACGAAACGCATCGTGCAATTTGTATCCATCATAAAGGCAACATTTACTCCTTACACTCGAACTTATTTCGAAGGTTAGTTCGATTAGTGCCGAGAATACAGGAATCGAAAAATTTACTCCGCCCCTCGAAATTTTACGGTAGAACTAGCACTCGTAATGCAAATTCGATTCGAAGGCTAGTTCGAGGGAAGTGAGAATTGGGCCCCTGTTTAAGTTAGCTATATACAGGACGTTGTTTTGGTCAGCGACGAGCGACTCAGGGTCGATAATACAAATGATACTGGTGCTAAAAAAAATAAAAAAAAAATACCTTATTTTTTTAATAATAAAATTTTTTTTTTTTTTGAAAATCATGTAATAAGCTAAAGTGTAGACCTCGTACTCAACGGGAGTACGAGGGAGTAAAGGGGTGGGGCGACGGCGGCTTGCGCCTAGCTCTAGTCTGTGCACGTGCCTAGTAACCATACTTTGCGCTAAATTTTTTTTTTTTTTTATACCACTTAGGTTGCAAACAAGCATATGGCCCGTCTGATGGTAAGCAGTTACCGTAGCCTATGGACGCTTGCAACACCAGGGGTATCACTCGCGCGTTACCGACCCTGAAGAAACCGCTTCACACCCTTTCAAATTGAATAAGGTATTTCTCAACATATTTACAGTATTTAATGGAATTAAGTCCATTTTTGGGGAATATAATATATTGTACTACCGCTCCTGGGTCGCTTGTCGCCGACCAAAACAACACCCTGTATATACATCCAGCCGTATCGCTGTAACTTTGAGTTGTGGCAACTACGATATGTTTGCAGCCCGTTAGCAGTCTGTATCTGACAGTTTAGTTCAGGCGCTGTAAGTAGTTGAATATGCAAAATTTTAGGACCTCATTCCACTACTGGATTTTCGCATGCACGAAATGTTATTAATGGGTTTTTTGTTTTTTATATCATTGAAGAATCCACTATCAATTACATCATTAGAATAAACTATAAATTATGATAAAGCCTGAAACGTACAAATGACTTTATAGTACGTATCACATCGATTAGAAGAGGAAGAGCATAACGTTATTTCGCTCAAAGAGCAGCTCGACAGGAGAAGTACTTCCACCTTACAGAATACCCCAGCCAAATAACTTTATGTTGTGTTCCTGCGCGTGAATAGAGCTCATTGGGGATATTTGGGGAGGGGGAAAGGTTTGTAACGCGCGAGTAATGCCCCGTGTGTTACAAGCGTACCTACATATAGCTACGGTAAACGCTTACCATCAGGCGGGCCATACGCTTGTTTACCGACTTAGTTGTATAAAAAAAATTAAAAATGCTAAACTTATTTTAACTTAGGTGAGATGTTAAAAAAATTGACCAAGAAATTAATCGCCTACACTAGATCCATATTATTAATATCTGAAGTATTGTCAACGATCTACTGGTAGAATTTGGTCCTCACATTTTTGATACCCACTTTCCTCTAGAGCTCCCTCTAGTTTTGATTTGAATTTAGTATTAGTAAATAATTCAACAATAATGAAGTGTGTTCAGTTCAGATAAACATTTTAAGTGTTGTATTTCCTTAATTAGTCACGATTGTTTACCAAGCGTTTCAAGAGACGGTACGGACTTTTTAAACATTTTATAAAATAATCATTATTATTTCCCTAGTTTACACAAATGTACTGTCACATAATAATTATTATACGAACAATCGAAAGAGTAGGTATCGAAATAGAAAATAAAACTTACACTGAAGTATCAAGACTAATAAGCTCGCAATATGGCAGTATCTACATATACTTATATATCTATGATACTGTCGAGAGGTGATACTTAGGGAATGAAAACCGGTTTCACCGAAAATCGAAAAACCGGTTATTCGGTACGGTTTTGACCAACAAGAAAAACCGGTTTCACATAACACCAAAACCGGTTTTTCGATTTTTTCGGTTCTTCTTTCAATGTTTGGAAAAACTAAAAAAGGAAGATTTGCCGCCGTTTTTTAAACTGAGTGCAATGCAGTGAGTATTTTTGTGATGAGCTGGTAAGAAAATAACTTAAAATAATGATTGTTTTTATGATAGATATAAAACATGTAAAACTTTTTTTTGCAATACTTAAGTAGCAAAGCGTACGGCCCGCCTGATGATAACCAGTTACTCTAGCCTATAGATTCTTGCAACATAACGGTTATCACTCGCACGTTACCAACCCTCAACCTTTTTGAAGCGGGGAGCTCATTCCACAGCCTGAGCATCCACGATAGGAAGCTTCTTTGAAACCGCACAGTATGAGAACATATTGGTTCCAATGTGTGAGGATGGACTCCCCATCGGTGACTACGATGGATCAAGGTAACTGGGCATCAGGTCAATCAATTCTTCAGAACACTGTTGGAAAAGCGGTTGAACACACATAAGAAGGCAGTCTCTCCTCAGACTAAGGGGCTTTAAAACACTTGTGAGCTCGGGATCATCGACAATTCTAACGGCACGTCGCTGAACTGAGTCTAAATACCCAAGCTGGTATCCAGGTGCCCACAGAAGACAGCATTACTTCATTTAGGCCAGACTTGCGACTTATATAGTTGCAGTCTTTGTCTCGATAAGAAGTACTGCTTCGCTCTATTAATCACACCGAGTTTTTTGGATATCTTGTAGATGACTTTGGAACAGAACGTCGCTACAAATATTAACGTGAAGGATCCCAATGCTTTTCGTGATGTTGAGGGACATGTTCTAGAAATGAGGAGCCACAGCAAATAGACTTCTCTCAACGGTGAATTGCAGGCTTGCGTGTGATTTAGTGGGGTTGAAATAGACTAGGCTTAGTCGACCCCAATCGGAGTCACTAGTTTGTGTACTCTCGATTTAAGACAAGTCCTTCGCGCCTTTTCTCCAATATAGAACGTGAGATATTTGCACGGTTCGTGTAATGAGCGTCCCATGTAATTTCATCTGCATAGCAATGAATGCTGGCAATAGAGAGTATATTATTCATATGCTGGAGGAACAGTTTTGGGGATAATTTAGAGCCTTTCGGGACGCCAGCATTAATATCATGCTATCGGAGCAACTGCTATCAACGAAGGCTCTTATGTATCTGCCAGACGGCAAGCAAGCAATCAGTCATGATTGGTGTTATTTTTTTCCCGTCTGCACGACAGCAAAAACTAGGTAATTTTTTTTTATCTAAGGAAAACATTCGTATAATAATAACCACGTTTTAGTGTACACGCTAGTTGCTGTGCCGCTACAATATGCCATGTATATTACGTGTGAAATTAATATTATAACTAACGAAACATAAACGAACCGTGTAGTCTGAAACTCTGAACTTAACTGACAATAATTCCTCAGTTTGCGATTTTTAAATCTTAGGCACGGTTATTATCTATAATTCGAACTATAGAAATAACGTGAAAAAAAACGAGCGAACATTTAAAAAAACCGGTTTAAAACCGGTTAACCGGTTTTTTCATCTCATAACCGAAATAAAAACCGGTTTTCATTTTGCCACGGTTTTGCATTCTCTAGTGATACTCTACTCATTAGGTTCGTTATGATACGCGTATCCAACGAAGCAATGTCACGGCGACTAATTGAAACTCTACGTTTGATAGCATATCAGCAAAATCGTTGCGTATTTTGCGGGGATTGCATATACGTAGTACGTACGATCTACGTACGACAAGAATTATTTTATTATTGTGGTGACCCCGCGCGCTCCCGCCCGGGCTCTGCAGCAATCCCGATGATGCACTTGGCGCTCGTTTAACGAACAATATATTTAGATAAGCTGGGGTTTTAAGTACACCATTCTCGTTTTAGACACACAATAAGCCTGCGTTAGACACGGCGGTAGTCGTGCGTTACGTGAATAGCGCGGGTCCCGCGAAGATCTTATTAACATGAACATCCTCAATTGAAATTATCAAAATAGTAAAAAATACCTCACCAAACTTCTTAATTTATGTAGGTATGAACATGCAACCACAATAATCAAGCTACTTCTTCAACTTCCATCATCTAACTAACGATATACGCACACGCCAATCGCCCGCGCCGCGCCGCTTCCAAAAATTGTTTGCTTTTTACTTTATAGAGAACTCTTAATGAATATTTTACATTCCCGTATTAAAAGCAATTTTTTCCTGTAGTTAACATTTATAGCTCGGTCATGAATTAATACAAGCTAAACTATTTAAGCCATAAGTGAGACTACAATAGATTAGCTTATAGTTCATGCAAAATATTTAATTAATTTTAGTGAAGGATTGTATTAAATTAGTACTTATAGTACAAAAACGTAACCCGATTCACTCAAATAAATTAAGCTTTTGACTAGATATTTTAAGGCCGGGTCTAAGCTCAAATCTCAAAAATGGGTTTCTTTGAGAGTCGAGTATGACGTAACGCAATGAAATACCTAACATAAAAAAATACTGTGGATAGAAGAGGGTTTTGAGAAAAATGTTAACCGAATAGAATATTAAAAAGTGCTTTGATATTCCCAATAAAAAAATCCTAAGTTACGTCTAAAAAAATCTTTCGCGTCGAAATTCTCCGTATTTTCAGCGATGACAACAATTTTATTTTTAAGAATATATAAGATACCGAATTATATTAGAATGTTAACCGGACACTTATTCAATTTAATGCGTAACTTCTGTATAATCTAAAGAAAACCCGTAAATAACAGTCCATTTCATAGAGTCGACACATTTATGATTTACCATTTTCAACCCTATTCCAGTGAAGAACGAGTCCTGTCAAAATCGTAGTCGGTCCGCGCCTTAAGGACTTAGCTCGAACAAAAGCTGATCTGCTATAGTCTAGTCTTATATTTAGTATCTGAACTTGCATGAACAAAAGCTAATCTATCACAGACAGACAGTGACTGAAATAGTAGGAGCTTTTGTAAATTCGCAGCCTGGTTAACCTAATTCCTAAGTAAAGCCACAGTTCATAGCGTATTCTCGCTTAATCAATAGAGTTCTCAACATTAAATACATTTATACTAGCTAGCTAGCTTTCCGCCCCACGGTTTATCCCGCGCTTTCTTCTTTTACCCCCTTAGGGATGGAATTTCCAAAAATCCTTTCAAAGGCTACAAAAGGCACCAATGTATACCAACTTTTAAATTAATAGAGACACGCAGACAAACATACCCCTTTATAGGGGTAGATTTTATTAGAGACACAGATAATATTCCATCTATATATAGGCCAATATAGGGTGACTGATAATTAGTAAACGATACTTAGACACATGATTGTACTCACGATAACAAACAACTCTCCCAAAGAAACATTTTTTTTATTTACTTAGCACATGAGCCCATCATATTTAGTACCTAACAAGAATAAGAATACATCATCAGCTTTTATTTTATTTATCCCTATTTGTTTCTTTAGGCAAGTTGTTTGTTATCATGAGTACAAGCATGTGTACCTAAGCACCTAGCTCTGTTTGTCGGTTAATTTACTGAATATACGTTATGGAGCCACCGTGGATGCGGTCACATACAATATAGTGTACCCATACTGAGCCTGCGGCATATTGAACTAATTGCTGTAGCCACCTATTGGCTAGTCCATTAAAGTTAATATAAATAAACAAGTTGTGGGTAACCGATCGCGAGATGAGAAATTTTCATGGAAAATCGTGAAAAAATTTATTTGCAAAGCTGATATGGAAAAAATATTGAATCGTGCTACGTCGAACTACTGTAATAAGTAATTTTATAGCAAATAGATCCTGACTGCCGCCAGTAGCCTCAGTAATATATAGAAACTTACTAGATTTCCGCCCGCGGTTTCACCCGCCCCCCTCCTTTACCTATGATAATATCATTCATAAGTGGAAAAAAGAAACCTACCGCGCGGTCCATTAACCTGAAATTGTATAAATTCTTTGAATAGAAAATAAAGAAACAAGTGTTTTTGAATTTCTCGACAATCAATCCCTAACGGGGCAAAAAGGGTTTTAAGGGGAGGATTTCACTGCGTCTCGATTAACTCAAAAGTTTGTATACATTAGTTCCTTTAATAGCATATAAGCATTTTTGGAAATACCATTCCTAAGGGGGTAAAGAAGGGGGGAAGACATTTTACAGGTGACTGGTTAGTTTATAGACATATATTGTTTGAAATAATGTTCATTGGTTACTATTGTAGTTTTAGAATGACAGACAAGTTTACCCAATTATCACTACAAAATATGCAACGAATGCAGCGATGCAACCCTGATGGATGAGATGCTTAGTGTACCATCGCGTAATTCGATTCAACGCACCTCAAATTACATTATGCTAAATGTTTAATGATACTAGCTCGATTTTACATACGCGTCAAATTCTTCTGGTGTCCCATGACACCACATTACCTTTTAAGTGAACTATTTCTTACCATCATTTAACTACAAAATTAGCGTCATGTTCTAAAAAAATCAGTATTAAATTACTCTAAAATCGAACATTAAAAAAAAAGAATTGTTTTAAAGCCAGATTTTTTCACCAGCTTGTTTTGATGACATATTTATGAAATTCATACAATTTAATTATTGTTTATCGACAGTTTCTATGAGAATGCGATTGCTTTTAAGGGTTCCGTACCCAAAGGCTGCCAACGGCACCATATTACTAAGCCTGCGCTGTCCGTCAGTCCATTCGTCTGTCTGCCAGTGTGCTGTATCTCATGAAACACATAATATGTACTTCAATTGCCGTTATAACAAAAAATAATAACACGAACTAAATTTTAATATTTGTGCGAGTCCGATTCAGTCACCGAGTAAACTAATTATCCTTTCGACATTGGGCATTATGTAATCGATACAAAAAATAAAAATAATATGTTGATGCACCGGTATATTTGGTTGCTGGGCGCCGCTGGATGCAAGCGGCCCAGAACCGTTCGAAGTGGAAATCAATGGGGGAGGCCTATGTTCGGCAGTGGACATCGAATGGGATGATATGATGATGATGATATTTGGTAGATAAACCGGAACGCCGTGTCCCAGACAGCAGTTCCAAACCAGTAAGTAATAATGTCCCGGCATATCGGGACGGATGGTAACTTTCTTCCTACTGGGGTTCTTAAATGCAACTTCTGCTCTGCTTTCATAAAAAATATTTATCATCTCTCCTAAACTGAAAGTTGTCGTACTATAACAGTACATTATGATACATGTGTGCAAAGTTGTGCAAAGGTGCAATAAATGTCACTTTACCAGAAAGTGTGTGAAAAAAGTAGGTATGTAAGAAGCGGGTTGAAAATAATAAGTACTTTTCGACCGGCGGAATAGTATTATATTAATAAAAAAATATTTATAATTATTATGATATGTCTTTTATAAATAATAATAGTAGTTCAGTCTCATGCTGGGCGCTCTCACTTAAAAAGCCATAAAGTTGTACGAAAAAAGGATCTTTCGGAAGCAGTTTTTTTTTTCATGTTTTGCATTTGTTAATTTCCTCATATTCGAAATGAAAAGCAGTGTTTAACTCGGGTGAATGCTTTTAAACCCTTGGTGAATATTGAACAAACTTCAATTGTTTTTATTTTTCGGAATCTTCAATAAACTTTTAATAGTTCATGATCATATTCGGTATTTAATTAAAAATAAACGACTTCATACTGACAATGATAAAATACAAATGATTACAACTAGATAATTCCCGGCGAGCTTTGCAACGATTCTTTGTCTTTTCTCTTTTCTATGTCAGAAACCTTTCTCGACCTCAACTCGCCAAAGTTTGATCGCAAGCGGATAAATAGGACAGTAGGGGAGAAGTGGCATGAAGGAGCTACTTCCATTATCTCGGTAGTTTAGGAACGAATTTTGTTGGCGATATTATTTTTAAGTGGCAGCACTGATTTCCTGTCACCCACAACTTTCACATTTCACAGTTCACTTAAACCAACAGACCGTACATAGAGTCAAAGTTTTTAACACTAAAAACTAACGGCCTTACTCATAAACGCTATTTAACTAAATCTACTGAATAAATGGTCAAATAAATAACGTCACCTTACTGTCATTGTCAAACAATTTGACGTTATTTAGGTGACCACTTAACCAGCTTATTAGTTAAATAACGTTTTATGAGTAAGGGGGTAAGTATTTTGCTCCTTCTAAGTTGTTTTTAAACAAACATAGATGGATTGTGGACTGAGTTTGTGCATATATTTTGATTATTGTTGTTATTTTGAAGGATATATTTATTTTAAGTATAAGTTATGAAAGGGCCTTAAAAGAGCTGGCCTGTTTATTGAAGTTCTTAAAGATTTAATGATGTTGTTTTTGATAGAAGATATTATTAGTTATTTTGTAAATTTTTCTAGATTGTTTTTAATAAAAAAATAAACCGCCTGTAATAAATAGGTATAACTTAATAATATGTTTAGATTAAAGTGTTTGTTAGAATGACTTAATTACTGATAGAATTCAAAAAAAACTTAAATATGCCATTTATATTTTTTTAAGAAATTGCTAAAAAAAAGCCTTGCTTAGTTTCTTGTCTGAGTCTTCTCTGAAATTTACTGTATGTACCAACAACTAAACGTTCATAAGTGCCTTACCAGCGCCTAAACTGAATAAATTACTTTTTGATTTTGTTAAAAATATCTTTGTTTTTTTAAATCGTGCATTAAGTAATAATAATACCTTATAAAACAGACTGGCTCTTTCCATACCAAAACGTTATGAAAGAGCCAAAAGAAACTTTTTTTAATAATAATTTCATATTTTTTTAACTGTTTAAGGTTTTACCATATGTTTTAATGAAATAACCTATTAAATAACTACTAATAAATAAATAAAAATTTGAGAAAAAAATCTCATTTCTTTGATCTAAACCATATTTTTGCTCCGTTTAGTAAACTGGCTCTTTCATGCCACTTCTCCCCTAATGCAAACAAATAAACTTGATTTTTATATACAGGATGGATTATTGAGATGGGGTTATATGAGATGCCATCGCGGACTTTTTGTAATATCATTCATGTATTGTAATACATTATTTTCACCTATCGCTAACCTTTCTCAGACGACTACTTTTTTGCAGTCTTATGCAAATTATTTGAAATAACTGTTTACGAACCAACTACAGCAATACAGTGTTTATTAGTGAAAACCCAAATATAGTGTGTTCAGTATTTTCGGACGTTCAGTCGTTTCGTGCACAAACAGACAGACATAGACAGACGCGGCGGATGACTTTGTTTTATACTACGTGTATATCGATTAGGGAAGTGGCACAGGATTTCCTACTCTATGGTTTTTTCTGTTACTTGTTACAATAACCTGGAGGCAGCATCTGGGGACACGGGAGTGCCCCCCGCCAAGACGAGCCAACCGAAGCGCAAGGGCACTACCTATCTTTTCTCGAAGCGATCGTCGGTTTTTTGAACCCGCATAACTTGGGTTTGGATGATAACCAGATAAACAAAATTCTCGGGATATGATGTAAATTGTGAACTTATTAAACATTATTAAGTTTCAATAATATAGCTCTTATACTTTAGATTTTATTGATATCTAAAAACCCCGAGTTCGTCACTGTCTCACTGATGATCATCAAAACTCTTAGGGTACTTCCTGAAGTCCTAGAAAGCTGAAATTTGGTATGTTAGCTTGTATTAATACACTTGTAATAAAATTGTCTCTTTTACCAAAAAAAAATGTTGTTGTATGCAACTTACAAAAAGAAGTGAAATTCCAACAAAAACATTTTCATGTAAAATGTTGCCAAGACGACACCATACGGCTCGCACTGTCAAAAAGTTATTGTTTGTGTAATATAAGTCTGTTAAAAAGTTATTGTTTGTGTACTAATATAAGTAGAGTTAGGGCGAGTAGAGTTATAAACTTGGCTCTACATGAGATCTGATAACTTTTTGACAGTGCGAGCTATATGTTCTCGTCTTGGCAACGTTTTACATGAAAATGTTTTTGGCGGGATACATTTTTTATTATAGACACTGATTCGGTACCGACTACACAAACGGGATATAAATTACTAAAATACATAAATGAATGTCGAATATATATAGTAGGTAGGTACCTATCTATACATGCATCAGAATATATTTACCGCAGCATTGGCCTATTTATCAGGGTTTTGTTTACCGACATATTTAACGTTACAATTTTACGAGTTTAAATTCAATGAACATACAGATGAATTTTGTTGTTCCTCGTGTAATTAATTACCTATGAGTATTCTCACTTAGCAAACCAGCCGTTGCGTTTTTCGATTGGATGATTAGATCTCCGGTAAAGTAAAATATTAACACAAAACACACGACAACAATTGACAAGAAAATTACCCCCAGAGACGTTTTCTAACGTAAACGCATTGAATTTCCACAGCACCGACTGTCTCAGGATGCACTGCAAAAAAAGCAAAAACGATCAATATTAAAATACGGAAGACAATTTATCGTATTACATAGAAAAGTAGGCAAAATAGAACATTCGCTACAGCTGACTATGATACATTTGCATGTAAAAACTATTAATGTTTAGATATTCAATGAATAAATAAATTGCAGATCAGACTAATGTGTGCCGGCGAGTCAACGACCCGTCCGGCCGTCTGTAGGATGGTTTTAACACTAAGCTTTTAAAACAAAGTCACGTTTGTTTACCAGATTCTTGGCTGATTGTCAATGACCAATGCATCAGGAAGGAATTTTAAGACATGTCAACATGAAGGTATACATAGAAACAAACACACATATAAATGTGATCAATAAAACTGTCGTGTTGTCCGTGTACAAACATTATGTACTTCCTCATAATGTACAATTATAGCACTACGAACAAAAACAAGTGACCAATTAGTAATTTTATTGCATATATAAGGTGCTTATTCCTTATCATAACTCTTTTCAATACAAAATGTCTGGTAAACCAACGAAATTACGTTTTGTTATTTATTTTATAGTAATTACCTAATATTCTATACAAAGAGCTAAAAACTTCGATACGTGACATAAAAGCACTGTTTGAAACGTAATTACATTCAATAGATCATGCAATAAAAATAAACACTCGCAAAGACTGTGATGTAAGATGGTATAACATCAACAGAAATAAAATAACTATATATAATCTCTCTGATCCATTAATAACTTTGCAGAAACTAAACGCAACTATTAATTTTTCATTCGCTTTGGCGTCCTTGCTTGGATGGAAATACTTCGAACGCATAACATATATACCACAATATGTCACAAGAATATATATCTACTTACAAATTGTGCGTTAGGACGCCTTGTGAATACAAACAAATCACATTTAAATTTGTGTCGGGCGGCGCTCAACAATACGCTGCAATAAAAGTGAGGGCCCTGCCCTGCGCAATGGCCGTGGTTGTTGAGTGAGACATACGCCGTCAATCTCGTAGCATTCAAGTACGCATTTGTATATAAAAACACGACAAAATAAATAAAAATAAAGAGCGTAGAATAGCGAAGAAATACATTTAGTGCTTCAAAGATAACAGATAATGTTGAAACCATTCTAAATCTATGGTCGAAACGCAGCTATCATGCTATAAGTACGCGGTGATGGCGGTACTTACCTGCACTTGTCCGAAGTGAAGGTCATCCAGGAGGGCGTTATCTTTGCACAAGGAACGGGTGACCAGTTTTTTCTTCCGACGCTTGTGCAACGTCAGGAACTGTCCGGGACACAGATTGATCAGGGGCATGTTCGCTAATTCCGAACAGTCATCTGCTGACCGCCGCCGGCGCATGGGCTGGGCGACAGTTACTGTAACAAATGAAAAATGAATTGCAAATATCCGTTCGTCTCTTACAAGTACGTACTTAGTAGACGTTTGTCTTGAATGATAAGTTAGTAATTCAATACGCGAACTGTGTTTAGGTATATAAAATTTTCGGTGCAGCCTTTTTTTTTCGTTGAATACGAATAATCATAAAATATAACAATAATTTTTAATTTATATTGACAATGTTTTAATTGTCAACACAACTCAAAATGCAGACGATAATGAATGATTTATCCACTTTTACAAAACATAATAGTGATTTGTACAAATCTATCAGAGAGAAGAGCCGGTTTATCAAGCCTTTGTTTACTAAAGCGATGATAAAAACCTGGTAAAAGTTAGTTATATCATATCACATTTGTAAGTACTATATATCAGTCGATTACACGATCCTGTGAGCCTCGTTATTGTTAACTTTTGGAGCATGTGGCACGATTACGATGCGACCTCCGCTCGGTATGAACTATGAATACTGATTTGTGAGAAGCTGTGGTTGTTGTGAACTGTGTCATTTGTCGGGTCACTGTCCTATTTCTGGCGGTTTATATATGAACATGAATCTTAACGAACAACGAACTTCAATGTATATTTCACCAAAAACTATGCTCATATCAAGAGGAAAAACACAAAAAGAAAATTTCATCACATGCTATTAGTAAAAAAGTATTTAGGCCCTGATAAGGCACAATTAGTAGTTTGAAAGACAAGAAAGTTTTTTTATTTTCTTCAGTTCAAATAGTTAATAGATAACTAGCTGATCCTAAAACCACGTTCCCGAGCTAAAAAAAGTTGCCAATAATAACTCGGGGATAATGTAGCAGCCCGTTTATACAAACAAAACTCTTCCGCTTTATTATATTATTATAGTATACATAATATATAGTACCTATACATAAGGACTAATCAGTTAGGTATAATAGTCTTATCAGCTTGTTGGACGTTTGGACCAATATTCGTACATTTTCAATCATAATTCTGGTGACATTTTAAAAGGCCCCATTTGACAGCTATTAAACTATAGGTACCTAGAAGTGATTCGATTAAGAATAGTAAGTACATTATTGATTGTTCAACTACTTTTTCCCAATAATCTTGTTTCTGACAGTAATGTACAGTAATCATAATCAGTCATCAGGCTGGCACAATGGCGCATTAAAAAATAAATGCCAAATAGTTGCGATGAAAAAAAAAAACAGTGGGAACGCGCAATTTTTTTTCGGGAGTACTTATTATTTTTACATTATTTTGCTTTTATTACTTTCCTCACACTACAACTGTTTAACTCGGGTATAAGCTACAAATCTCACTTTCGAACTATTGGAGCCTCACGTGCCTTGCATACATTGGTTAACAATCTACTATTAGTGAACATGTCTTTAAAAGTTTCCGAGTTCATCTCTTTATGGTAATCTTTCGTGGTTTTAAACTCAAATGCTACGGCAACACGACTCAACACGAACGTTCCGACGGCACCTTGACGTGGAAGTTTCGCTATCATTTGTCCAAGAGAAACTAACTGTATAGTTTGCACAAATATGGTATATCTGTGATGGTTTACATTGAGGCACGTTCTGTCGATAAATACCATATTATTGGGATAATATGGTATTTATATTATCCCAACGTATTGGTACGTCAAAAGTACGTCGATTTTGTGAGAAGCAAAACGTATTATTGATCCCAGATCAATAATACGTTTTGCTTCTCACAAAATCGACATACTTTTAAATATGAAATATATTTTTTGTATAGGTACATAGCGCTCCATTAGCATTTTAAGCTTATCACATTTTAGGCTTCTGTAGCCAAATGGCAAAAAACGGAACCCTTATGGATTCGTCATGTCTGTCTATCTGTCCGTCCGTATGTCACATCCACTTTTTTCCGAATCTATAAGAACTATATTGTTGAAACTTGGTAAGTAATTGGTAAAGTAATATTCTGTGAACCGCATTAACATTTTCACACAAAAATAGAAAAAAAACAATAAATTTTGGGGGTTCCCCATACTTAGAACTGAAACTTAATTTTATTTTTCCATCAAACCCATACGTGTCGGGTATCTATGGATAGGTCTTCAAAAATGATATTGAGGTTTCTAATATAATTACTTCTAAACTGAATAGTTTGCGCGAGAGACACTTCCAAATTGGTAAAATGTGTGTGTCCCCCCTGTAACATCTAAAATAATAGAATGATAAAACTAAACAAAATATATGATGTACATTACCATGCAAACTTCCACCGAAAATTGGTTTGAACGAGATCTAGTAAGTAGTTTTTTTTAATACGTCATAAATCATAAACCGCAATTTACCTTTCATTCAATATTTTTGGCGTTTTTTTTTTTCATAGCAATGTTGAGTTAGTTAATATTACACGGAACCCTCCGTGCGCGAGTCCGTCTCGCACTTGGCCGATTTTTTTGTATCTCAAGACAATCGATGTTAACATTGTTGATAAAGATGTTTTTCGACCAGAAAACGAGCCTGCTTCTTTTTACGATATTAAAAGTGTTTTTATATTTTGGTATACCGGTTCAATAAATGTAATATGAATGCGGCGCCAGCGTCAAAGCTATCGTCCTATTCATCAACCACTGGCTTGCTTCGGTGTCTCTTCTTTGTAATGTGAATGCGACGCCAGCGTCAAAGCTATCATCCTATTCATCGAATTGGATCAAAAATTACAAAGTTACAGCGATTTTAGTGCAGGAATCTCAAACGGTATCTAATCACTAAAGTATCATGAGTAGCTAAAAAACTTACTTTCTTTTGTTTATTATATCTAAAATTATATCTTATTTCTCTTTTTCAATATTTTTAATTTATAACTTTGATTAGTGTTAATTTATTATTTTGTGTCTTTCCATATTTTTATTCATGCTAGTTTTAAGTTGTTAATCCACAACTGCCAAGCCACATATTTTGACTACGGTGTGTAGAGTTTGTGAAGTAAGGGGTTGTAGAGTAAGTGCATGTAGAGTTTTAAGCTTGGCTCTACATGAGATCTGATAACTTTTTGACTTGAACGATTTAATCGTTCAAGCTTTTTGACAATGCGAGCCATATGTCTTGGCAACATTTTACATAAAAATGATTTTGGTGTAGTTTTAGTATTGTCACAGAATATATGTGGTATTGTCACAGTTCTAACCTAACCAAGCCCTATTATTGTATTATATGTATTTGGAGTACCCCGAGTCGGTTCTGGATGATAGAACATGTTTTGACGACATTCGACCACTGGGCGAACACTAGTATATTTTAATTACAATACCTTTTACCAATTAATTTAATTGGTTCTATCTAAGGTTTAATTTTGTAATCCGAGTTTCAGATACGTCATGTAGATTCTACAAGGCTGAAGCCACGCACAGTAAAGCAGATGATATTCCGATATGTAGTAAGTCAAGCAATTATGAAAGCTCTCGACACGTTATATGGCATACGCATCTGAGAATACACTTATTATAAATACATGGGGAAGGCAAATTAATATCTATTTCTGCTAAGAAAATATTATATTGCAGTGTACCCATAAAAGATTAATAGTAAAGAGTTACACCCTTCTTAAGTAGACGTGCGTGTTAAAATATGAAACAAAAACTTTATTTCACCCAGATGATGCTCTCACCCGTTATACAAAATAGGCACTGGACCAAAATACAGTGACAACCAACATTATGCAATTCTACGCAACACAACATTGAAATCACATTCGAGAAATAAAATACATTATTTTGCCCATCGGACTTTCGTTACACAGTTGTAGGTAGGTACACTTTATATTTCATTTCAGTCAGCCAGCTCGGTGATCAAATTACCATGCTTTTAAAACACTATATTTTAAAAATCCACGAGTATTTTCGTAAATTCTCCGGGCTTTATCACATGACAGCATTTATATTGAAATGAATGGCCTAGGATGAATTATATTTAACCGGTATTTTTTTGCAAATTCTGGAAAAAAATCTACACTTTTTTCAGAAAGCCAACTTAAAATTCTTATCTGGAAAGCCTCCAAATTCTTATGTTCTGACAATCGCTTATAATAGACATCAGGAAGATATTCAAGTGCGAAGACACATTAGTCGTTCCCGTGGGTGTGCAATAAAACTGACCGTCTGAAGTGATCGTCATTTGAAAACTCAAAATAATATTCCCGCTTGTTACAACTATTTTGTCGCGGTATATTTCATGTGTGTTAGTCACCGCCAGCATAGAGTTATAACGTCGCCGGACTATGAATAAAAGACCTTTCAAAATACAGCGCGTTATAATTCCTATGAAAACAAGTTTGAGAAAAAGCGATCCCACCAAAAACATTTTCATGTAAAATGTTGCCAAGACGATACCATATGGCTCGCACTGTCAAAAAGTTATCAGATCTCATGTAGACCCAAGCTTATAACTCTACACGCCCTAACTCTACAAGCCCTAACTTCACAAACTCTACACCTTAGCACAGAATAAATAATAGTACTAACGTACAGAAGTATAACTTTCTGATAGCAAACATGCGAGTTTAAACCTAGTTACAAGGTAAGTTACGTTCACAATACTTTGCACGCCTCAATGCGACCTTCGTTATAATCACCTACCGACCGTTGCCGCGCTCGTATTGAATCAAAATACACCCTAAGTCCGCGCCGCAAGTCTGTATTATTTATGCCTTTGATATAGCAGCTTCTACTATAGGGTTAGGTGTAATGTGAAAACATATTGAATTCTTTGATATTAATTGGTAGTAGAATACACTTGACTGAGGTGTAATGTAATGTAGTACATTACTCATAATAAGTACATTATTGTTGAGTGTCTAGGTATTACCTATTTATATTTTATTTTGTTATTTTTAATTAAAATTGACAATACCTTTTGGCTTTTTGAGCGGCCTTACTTACATAAAAACTCGATAGAATTTGCGATGAATTAAGTACTATTTGTTAGCATAAGTCGCGCGTCAGGTCGAGCGCGCGAGTGACACCTCAATGAATTAGCCGCATGCAAGCGGCCGCGCGGCGTAGGTATATTTTTCTGGTCACGTGACAAGTGCGCCCGCCCTGACCTTAGTCAAATATGCGGCGTGGCTTGTCTTGATGGGAGCACTACCGTGCCCCCAGATACGAACAGCAATTGTCGAAAACGAAACTTGCGCTACTGAATCTGCTATCATATGAAAGCAATGTAGCAACTTTAACTTGTATAAGCTGTTGGTAGCAGATACAGTTTATGTCATAATACAACATGAAATATGGATTGGATTTATTGAAGCGTATATGAATGCAACGCATAAGTAGAACACGTTCGCTGCGTGACTGCCACTCGTCTCGTATGCTCTTTTGTGTGCATAAATACAGCAATTGACAAAGTGTTGTTCTATATTTTAGCATTTTGCGAGAGACTGACATGAATTGTGTTCACAAATTTAAATCAGGGATGCCCTATGTATATGATATATCGGATCTGGATATGGATACTCAATGTGCTTGAGGTTTCGGTGAAAGAAAACATCGTGAGGAATCCATAGCACGGCTGGCTGGTACCACCCTCAAGTTGAAAATCTGTCGCCAAGCACCTAACGGTGTTTCCGACGGCTGCACTTGAGAGCATTCTAGGCTTTGTGTGCCTTCGGTCGTATGACGCATCTTGAATACTTACCATGGTAAGATTGCGGTCAAACAGTTAAAATAAAAACGATATATGAATGAATAATACCCTTAAACTCAAATATACAGTTATCCTAAAGATACCCTAATCGTTATGTGCAATATAAATATAAAATACACCAGTGGCGGAAAGCTATCTACATAAAGTCTAATGGTCATAGAAAATGCTTTTTAAAATATAAAAGTATACATTTTGGAAAAAAAAAATGGAAATAAAAGCTAATAATATTAAAAGATCTTTCACAAAAAAAACAAAACCTTGCTGAGTTTCTTGCCGAAGTCTTCTCAGTTTAAGTGTAATCTGAACCGGTGGTAAATTCAACTGCATGTACCAATTTAACGTTCATAAGTGACTTACACTAACTGACCTAAACTGCATAAATGACTTTTTGATTTTGATTTGATTGATAATATAGTATGTCGTGATTTTCTAACAACACAAGACTGTATGGATCTGTCCCTTGCCTGCCTTTTGATGAATTGAATAAATAATTATAACGACAATTCTATGTCAACTCACAGTGTCAACTTAATTTTTTTCATCTCAATGACAACAAAAAGTTCTTTTATCACAAAACAGCTGATCGAAGTAGGCCATATTTGTTTGCTATAGAAGCTTTATCGAAGGCTTATAGTAGTCTTGGCTTCTATAAGTCAAACGGACTTTATAAAACAGCTAACGAGTATTTTAGTGCTATTATCGAGGAATTATGAATTTTGGAAATGGCTAAAGCTTTACAGTGGCGTCTGTCTGTAGTATTGTAATATGTACAGATGCTAAATGGTACAGATATAATCATGTTAATAAGCCTTTAAACTGCATCTTAAAATACTAAATTAAAATAGGGCACATTGATACCATCATCATTATCAGTATCAATTAATACATACAGAGTCAGAGCTTAAGGCTGCGCATCCACCAGAGCTGTGCGAGGTAGCGGAGCGGTGCAAGGTTGCGTAGCGAAGCTGTGAAACGGTGTGAATAGATGAGCGATGAATGTGTAATGTGTAAAGATGAGCGGTGCGTGGATAGGTAGCGGACTCTTTTCGGATATGACCTCTACCAAACACCATCTATTGACTGACTGATAGGCGCATATTTTAATTCCTCACACACTTTCTTCGCACACATTCCTCGCTTACATCCCTCGCACGCATTTCACTCTTGTTTTGTATGTACTAAAACCTCGCTCCGCTAAGCTCATATCCACCGGAGCTGTGCGTAGCGAGGCTAGGTAAATGAAGTGATTTTATTGGTCCTTAAAAAACATTCTTGCAACTCCTAGCACATCTCGGGTGGATGCTCAGCCTAATTCCGGTTCCGTTTTTTGCCCTTCGGCTAAGAAACCCTAAAAATGAATGCTGCTTTAATCTTTCGTCTACGGTACATGTAGCTTAGTAGATAAAAGTCATTCAATTGATTGCCAATATCTAATCAATCAGCTACTATTTCATGGGCAAAACATCAATTAGCTTGATTAACAAACTATTAGGTATCCAATATTGTTATGACTACGAATGGTACCTACCGGTACTCAGCTACACAGTATATTTTTTGTTATTTATTATTAATATATATTCTTCATAGCACATTCGTGTAATATTACACACGTTGCTGCTCGCCAGTTCTCATTTTTGTCACGTTTTTTTAAGTCGATTAAAAATTAATTAAATACTAGAATACTCTAAATAATATAAAAAGAAGTAGCTTTCTGCGTCTGTCTGTTTATCTGTCTTAATTATCCGCTAACTCATCCTAAACCACGCAACGGATTTTGATGCGGATTTCACCATCAGATAGATAATTTTTCAAGGAAGGTTTATGTATATAATAAAACCTAATCAAAATTTTATGTATGTAGAAGAATACCATATTTTGAAACCAAATCGCCGAAAAATTAATTAACATGGCTTACGTAGGCTACGAGACACAGCGAATGCCACCCGAGGTACGTTCGCGTCAGCCGTCCAAACATAGCCGGCAAGCCGCGCGCGGCATTCGCTGTATCTGGACATACCATAAGAGATACATAACAATTATGTACTTACTACGGAATTGTGTATCCTAAAAATATCTACAAAAAAGTCCGGTATAATAATATATCTCTATCCATCAGGAGTGCCTTACGTTTGTTTACCGACTGTAATTAGTATAAAAACAAAAAGAAAAACATCCTACTGATTACACACAGTAACCATATTTATGCGGATGTTTATACTTTCGAAGTTATTTTCACCCATATCATATTTATCCTTATCTAATTAAATAAATTAGTTACGACGGGTATTTAATTTAGAAAAAAAAAATTCTGTACAGCAAATCATTACCATCAATATAACAAAAATATCACAGATTAGCAGATAAGAAAATTTGCAAGAAACAGTACCTACTCGCGATACCGTGACCGGGCAGCGCGGGCGGAGCGCGCAAATCGCTCCATATTATGACATTGCACCCGTGCAACGCCGGGGCGGGTCACTCGCTAAGTGATAAAAAGGTTTGTCCTGTGCAAAATACCGTAAAACTGGGTTACTATGTAACATTTTTTAAAGTTTAAGTACCTGTGTATTTAATCAGAAAAATAAATCCCACCAAAAACATTTTTAAGTAAAATGTTGCCGCCAAGACATATGGCTCGTACTGTCAAAAAGTTATCAGATCTCATGTAGAGCCAAGCTTATAACTTCATGCACTTACTCTATAAGCCCTAACTTCACAAACTCTACACACCGTAGTCAAAATATGTGGCTTGGCCGTTTCGCTACCGTCACATGGGAGTAAGGTGAACAATGTATTCACTGTTCATTTCTTTTTTGTTATTCAATAGTTCTTTTAGTATCGAAACGGCCAAGCCATATATTTTGACTACGGTGTGTAGAGTTTGTGAAGTTAGGACTTATAGAGTAAGTGCATGAAGAGTTATAAGCTTGGCTCTACATGAGATCTGATAACTTTTTGACAGTACGAGCCATATGTCTTGGCGACAACATTTTACATAAAAATGTTTTTGGTGGGATTTCACTTATTTTTGTAAGTTGCTTGTTTTTTTTTTGTTTGAAATTTCCAAGTTTTATATTTTTTTCGTTGTTTGTGTACTAATACAAGCTTACATACCAAATTTCAGCTTTCTAGGACTTCAGGAAGTACCCTATGAGTTTTGATGATCATCAGTGAGTCAGTGACGAAATCGGGGTATTTTAGATATCAATCAAATCTAAAGTATAAGAGCTATGTTATTGAAACTTAATATGTTTAATAAGTTCACTATTGACATCATGTCCTGAGAATTTTGTTTATCTGGTATAATCCAAACCAAAGTTATGAGGGTTCAAAAAAACGACGAAGCGCTTCGAGAAAAGGTAGGTAGTGCCCTTTCGCTTCGCTTGGCTGTCTTGGCGGGGGGCACTTCCGTGCCCCCAGACATGATCTACAAATTTTGAAAAAATCGCTAAAAATGCTTTAGGAACTATAAAAAAACAGTAGTAAGTATATATAAAGAAATAACAAAGAAATTCATCTAGTATTCAATTAACGCAACGATTTCCAATCCCGGTAACGATAAAACATGCAATAAATAATAATGCACGTATATTTTTAAACGACATACCTGAACTTTATATGTTGACATATTCGAATAAGTATTCGATCAATATCTTCGGACATGACATACCTAGTAGCCGTGTTGTCTCTCCTAGAATATCAAATGCACCCAACCCTGACCAGTAGCGTGCGAACCATAAAGATAGAACTGAATGTGAATAACAGAAGAGCTGACCTTATTTCCTAATTTATACGAGAAGCGAATACATGTGAGAAATGAAGATTAATCCAATTAAAAATATACCTAAGCAAATAAAACAATTGTCTGAGATGAAAATCTACCTAGAATGGTTTCTAAAATAATAGCAATTTCCATTACTAAATTCCTAAATCTAGATAAATTATTCATGTTCAAAGAGCAATAGAAATATTTCTCGAACTTTGATACTAGTTGAAGTAACTAGAATACAATAATCATTTACGGAGGAATGAAAAAGGTGTCGTGAAAACATAAACTTTGTTTTAACATGTTTCGCAGAATGTATTAAATATACCAAATAGAGAAGCCGAATGGAAGAAGCGTACATAATATTACGCCGACCCTAAATAATTGGGAACAGGGCAGGTGATGATTAAAGACGCCAGATAACCCTCAAACACAGCGCATTTATGTGGTAATTAGAAGTTAATAGCAGATGGCATCAAAGGACACGCCGAAATTGATAGACACTAATATCAAATTTCACTACAATTGTATTGCAATTATTATCTGGATGCTAGAGAAATAAGATTTTAATTTTACCAAAATATAAAAAAGCACCGTAAACGAACTCTAGTGATTGTATGACGCTTCTACCCAGACGAATAATTAGTCTAGTTCTTCAAAGCACTGACATGTGTATATGCGCCCGTATAAACACAGCGGACCGTTCATGAAATGGGTGTAGAACCATACATACAATAGGGTTCCGTAAAAAAGAAGTTTTCGACTATAGCTCGTAAACTAGAAGACACAGACATATCTCAAGATATAGTTTATATTCTATTATATTCCATGGTGAAAAGCCGGCTTTAGACCTATTCAACAATACTCGGAATGAAGATATGGAAATCATTAAATTAATTTCCATTCGTAAGTTTTGGGATTACTTATTGTTTATGTATTAATCACATAAACATGTATACAATCTATACTAACCTGTATATAAAGCGGAAGAGATTTATTTTTTTGTTGAAACGTGCTAATTTTCGACCTTCCAAGTCGGATTCGAAAAAGTCTTTCACTAATAGACCGGGAGATACTGGCACAAATTTCCTGGTCATTTGTGCCAGTATGGCGACCCTTCACGGGTCTAATTATGTAATGACGAAAAGGAAAATGATGGTCATAGCGCTGTTACCGGGGCGGACCAATCGCCTGGGCGTTAATCGAACGTGTCGGATAAAGTGTCGAACGATTTCTTTCACTTTTTTGTATTTTCCGATAGTCGATGAAAAAGAAATAGGCGGTTGCACGTATAAAATGAAATGTTGTAGACTTAAGCTAGTTATTAAGTTAGTTAGTTAGTTAGTTAGGGCCCCCGCGCACTAGGCAGCCATGGCTGCGCAGCCAGGCTGCGGCAGCCAGTCAAACATATGACGTTGTATGGGAGCCCGCGCACTAGGCAGCCACGAAATCTCGGCTGCGGCAGCCAATGAAACGCGCCTGTTTGCACGGCAGCCAGCTGGCTGCACGCAGCCAGAACGGGTGTAGGCGAATGTATGTGGCTGCGGTCAGTCTCCGCGCACTAGTTGTAGCAGCCAGACGTATTTTGCGTTCCGAACTTTGTTAAGATGACTTTCGATAGGTAAGCAATAATTATAAGTTCTTCCACGTCCATATTGCTCGACGGAAGGATCCAGACTAGTCGTTTATGTATTTATTTATTTATTCAGAACAAAAACACATTATACAATAAACATATAAAACGATAACAACTGCAGTAGTTAAAAACTGTGTCGCAGCTATTAACGCCCACCTCAGAGCAACAATATTAAATCAGAGGTTCCGAATTATAAACGTAACAAATTAATAATTATAATTATAGTAATGCATGACATAAAATAACATGTTGAAGATATATTTTTTATTTGAAACCACATTAAAAAAGACCAATATATATATATATTATATTAAGTAATAACATTCATTAAATTTGTGTATGCGTATGTGAGTTGGGGTGTGTATGTGTGTATGTGTGTGTGTGTGTGTGTGTGTTTTTATGTTTTCAGTCTCTTCATAAGTTAGGCTAAGCAGCCAGTTTGTGAGTTGCATTTTACATTCCCGGAGTGTTAGAGGGTGTATTTTTATTTTCTTATTGATGCTGTTGTACAGGTATGGACTAAGGTAATGGAAGTGTTTCCCAGCAAATGCAGTTTTCTGAGTAATTATTTTGCAAACTCGATCAGACCTGCGTCTACTTTTATTTTGTAAAGGTGAATTAAACGGGAGCATAGAATGTTTCTTAAGCATACTATTAAGTATATATAATTTACGAACAGTGAGTAACTTACACTGAGAATATAGTTCGTTTGTAGGGAAAAGTATAGGTCTTGATGTCATAACCTTCAAGACACACCTTTGGGCTCGCTCCAAACGAAGGAAGAGGGACTTAGTGGTACCACCCCAGGCGGTGATGCAGTAAGCTATGATAGACTGGAATAGTGCATAGTATATAGTTTTTAATGTCTGAAAACTGGCAATTGATCTTAGAGTTCTAAAAACGAAAATCAACTTTCTTACTCGAGAGATCAGAGATTCAATGTGTGCCTTCCAACAGAGATTACTATCTATTAGAACACCCAGATATTTTACAGTTTCTGTACGGGAAATCTGACCACATCCGCATAGCCCATTCATAACAAACTGGCTGTTATAACTGGCTGCGCAAATATTCTGGCTGCCGCAGCCTGGCTGCGCAGCCAGGCTGCCTGGTGCGCGGGGGGCCTAAGCCGCCGGCACCAGCGCTATGACTATCATTTTCCTTTTCGTCATTATTACGTAATTAGACCCCTGAAGGGTCGCCATACTGGTACAAATGACCAGGAAATTTGTGCCAGTCTCTCCCGGTCTATAATAGGAAGCTACATAATAATGTAGCTTCCTATGATAGACCTGGCCCCTGCATTCACCTTTCCCTAAATACAGGGAAAGGTGAAAGCGGGGGCCAGCTAGTGGAAAAATAGCTTGGATCGTTTTGCCCTAAATTGCCCGATGGTATAACAGAATCATTTATTAATTTATCATATAAAAATTGGCAAGTATGTTTTAGTTATTGAACTAATTGAGCTCATGATCGATTTGAAAAATATATAAGATATTTAGTTTAAAAGCACTTGGATCAGTAAACAGATAATACATTTTCATATTCAGCCAATATTCTTCAAGATAATAGGCTACTTTCCTGAAAAAAACTAATTAGTCCGTCATTTACATTATCAAAAAATATTAGACACGTATTTTTTCTTTTGTCAATTAAACAAAAAAATACGAAGACATCGTGTGTTGAAGTTCCGCGTGACGTCACGGTGTGGTACACTTTTTAGGAACAAGTGACGTCACGAGCCCCCACTCCCGAACTTACTCGCGCTTTATCTTCGTCAATTGTTAATGATTTGGTAAAGCAAAAAATACGTGTCCAATATTTTTTGATAATCTAACTGACGGACTAATTAGAATTATTATATTTTTACCTAGGCAACATCCCTATTACTATTCTGAATTTCTGACTACAGATTAGTGTTTGTCAGCATATTTTGACAAATTCTCCTATTAGGGAGCTGATATGATCTGCCACTCAACACACGCACATAGGTTAGGTACTGGCGAAATGGACAGCCTTCATGCACACCATACTGTCAATTATCATCTATTTATTTCATGTTCACGTAGAGTAGAAACAACTTCTGAACATTTTCAATTCTTTAGGATCACATTCAGACGTACAGTCGGTTACAATGGGATATATCCATTTAATGTTACAAAATGTTGTATCATCTTGGATGCAATAGTTGACTATTTAAGCTTGACAGTATACATTTCAGTGGAAATATGATGTTATACATAATGATTTATACTTTGTTAAGTATGTATACTACCATATTTTCACTGAAATGTATACTGTCAAGCTAATATCAATAGTCAACTGTTGCATCCAAAAGGATACATCATTTTGTAACATTAAAGTGTTTTCAGGATTAAAATATCGATTAGATATCGGTGACAGTTCACTTTTGACAATTATAGTCATGCGCCTTAACGATATCCAATCGATTTTTTTGTCGTATCGAGAAAGTTAATAAAGAAAGTCTAATCGATTTTCATTTTAGTGCTTTTAGTTTCCAAATTATATTTCCTCACTGTCTTACTGCTTAATACCGCCTCGTGTGTAATTACCAACTTTGCACACATGTATCATACTGTACTATTATCGTTGTTCTTAATTTCAGATAATTATTACAGGATTTATGAGAAATTATGTTTGTTAATTGATATTTACCTAATAATGTAAGAATATTCTCTCTCTCTTTGATATCGTACCGATATATCGAAATTTTTTGGTAATTAAAAATATTTCGATAAGTATTGATAAACCAATTCAAAAATAAGCGATATAACATATATCGATACTTTTTTGAATTTCCCTGTCGATCAAGCATTGTCAATCACTATATGTCAATGTTCCGTTTCATGCAGCAAGTATTTTAAGTACATCCTATTTCTTAATTTTTAAAATTATCAAGCTATAGTATTAATGTGCTGAAATTGTTTCTTATTTATATATAGCGATATATATTGTATTTTTGCAATGATATAAAATGGACATTAAAATATTTTTTGTAAAATATTATATTAGTTACTCGCAAGTAGTATGAGTGAATCGGAAAATGTGAACTGTCACCGATATCTTCTAATCCTGAAAACAGATTAAATGGATATATCCCATTGTAACCGACTGTACAAGTCGACCAAAGCCAATGCATAATATTGAACCGGTTTCAATTATATAATGATTGAAACATATTGCAACAAAATAACCTAACCTAACCTAACCTAAAATGCCAGGGTTTAGGTTGTCAAATAAAGCACTCCGTAATATGAAATGTTTGTTTACGAAGGTGCAATAAATGCAACAATTTTACAAGCAATAAACTAATTTCCATATGATCTTAGCTAAATAACGCTTTTTGACACTATCCAGCTACAAATATTCGAGTACTTAGATACGTAAGATTATCTTGTCAAAGAACTTAATATTAATTACAAGATAAAAATTGAGTAAGCAAGGTTGATTCACTTCGATTACCTAAACGATGTTATCTCATGACCTAAATCGTAATTTAAACAAAAAATCTAAGCTACCGTTTAATATTTTAGGGTTCCGCTTCCTACTATTATCCAGTGAACCGTTGTTATAATAAGTTTTTGTTAAAAAAATAATTTTAAATACAAGCTTTCTTTGGTGCCTGTACTTTTTGTTGACTGTACTTGCATTGTCTTCCAATATACTAATGTATCCAATTATCAAGTCAATCCGACTTGCAAAATTTGAGCCGAATATACATACATTGCAAGTTAATAAAAATCTCGTAAAAAGGTCTTCTAACCAATTCTTGTTAGCCGTATAACTAATATATTTTAAAATATTCTATTTTAAAAGTTGTCGATTTGGTTATCAATGAAAACTAAACAGTTTTAGGACCAATTTTGTTATGGCTATACCTCAAACGCAATTACGTAATATGCAATTTTAGTTTACCAATAATTTATCCTATTTAATTATTATTACACTAAAACAATAAATAATTAAAGATATTATCTAATCCTGTATACTTGTACCGTGCACATCCGTTCAATATTTAGTATATTCTCAAATATACCATAGTTTGGGTAGAGAACATTTTAAAGCGGATGAAACCGGCATCTAGTAAAACCAGTATCTAGTTAAACGTAAAATTATACCTTCCTACAACGCTTTTCCTCACTTTAATGTGGAACCCTCCGTGCGCGAGTCCTACTTACACTTCGCTGGTTTTTGATTTGACATGTACTAGAAATAACAAGTGTTAAGCATCAGTTTATATTGTCGCCCTGTGTTTATCGGTTCGATGGCTCTTATCTATGAAATGATACGATACTTGAATTTATGATTTGGTGAGTTTTTATGATAGCATTAATTTGTTGATTTAATCCTTGTCTGCAATTAACTCAATATTTTTGTTCATAAAAACTTGATTGCATTAACAATTCATATTGACAATCATATAATATTAACATATGACGTCAAACCCATTGGGGAATATTATTCAAAACTTTGTAATAGAATTGAAGATGTACAACATTGATGGATTATGTCAAGAACAAAGATGAGAGAGAATCATTGATGAAGGATTATAAATTAAACGCATTAGATATAGGTATAATTCAGTCTATTTTGACAAATCATCATCATCATCAGCCCAGGCCTCCTTTCACAAATTAGGGTGATAGGAAATGGGCAGATCCTTCACCACGCGTTGGGCACGCGGATCGGTGGAGGTAGGCTAGTGGTCAACCTACTGTTGGAGTTTTCAAGCTGCCTAGTAGGCCTCCAACTAGCTTAACGACTATCACAATTAAGTGGTAACCGGGACCAACGGTTTTATGTGCCTTCCGAATCGCGGAAATCCTCGATTTGAAATACCACTATGCGGTCACCCATCCAGGTATCAACGCCGACGGTGACTTTGCCGATCGATTAAAAACGGCAAATAATGTCAAATCCAAAGTCTGAATTATTAAGGATAGGTAATTAATTCCTTTCCTTAATCTTTTACATAATTAATTATATATAGTTATGCCTAATTTGTAGAGTTCCTTTTATGTTGTTAAATTAAGTGCATGATACAATGGGATTGACGTGTCCATGTGGTCAAAAATCCCAAATAATAAGAGAGATAAAACTAATTAAAAATACTTTGTGAGCGCTATGTAGAGTTTATACTGCAAATACTAATAAATAAAGCGAATCCAAAAATTTGTCCGTCTTTCATTCCGTAGGCTGCGTATCACGGAGAGATCTCTACTTAAGATGTTAGTCAAAAGCGTTTATAACGACATCGCTTAAAATGACGTACCGGATATTACGACGAACTTTTGATCCGTCATTTTTGTTTACTGCAAAAAGTTGTTGGTTATAACGACTGTAACCGATGGTCCGTCCGTAGTCATTATAAACGCTGATACAGGATAATTTATTTGTTCTATTAAAATTATTTTAATTTCACCCAGTATAGTGAGACAATGGAACGCCTCGTAAATTAAATTTATCAAACTTAATAATCACGGTAGCCGAACTTGAAAGAAGAAAGATCACTGTATGTGACCCAGGCCCGACATGTAAGAGACCTATGGTCCAGTTATTTGGTACTCTGTAAAGTTTTCGCGATAAAAGACGAACTAAGGTTTTTCCCAATGGCATACTTTCGAAAAAACGTTCTTCGCGATGAAAAACATTCGAGCTGGATTTTTTTCTCAACAGCATACTTTCGCTCTATCGTATTTCCAACTCATGACCATACCCTATTATATATACATTACAGTCAATCGGTGTTTCGAATGTCGAAATACGGAAAAACAAGTCATAATATCAGTCAGTACCTATCTACATGAATCTTCATAACAGAGGGCTTGAGAGAAATGGTATTTTGAGACACCTCAAAATCGATGAAATAATAGCCAGCTCGATAGCTCACGCCAGCTCAATTCAGCTTATTCATGCATGCCCCAGTGTTTCGAGATTAATCAAACCTATGTTCATACGTCCCGTGTTTATAACTGTTAGTACTGAACAATTAAAAGAATTGGTTGCTTAAACAAAGATAGATAATGTAAAATTGAAATCCCTAAACAGTAACCCCCTTATTAATAATCGCTTTTTAACTAAATCAGTGTAATAGTGCACACTATTACACTGATTTAGTTAACCCGTCTCACTCTTTCGATCACCAAATGTCACCTGTCAGATAAAGACTTCGGGATTTTAGGTAATCAACGTTTGATAACTTTATTATGAATAAGGGGGTTAACTTTTAACCGCGTTGTATGTCCGTAATAAAGAACTAATCCATCAGTAAACCAGGTTTAAACGTGTGTCACAGCAGCCTAGATTCGACCGCAGCATTGAAACGTATCTCCTCTAATTTATAAACATCGAAAGAGACAGAGCGATTAGAAAGACTCGAGAAATTAAGTAGTTAACCTTATATTATAAGATAAAACCATAGTTTATAGGCCGAGGCCATACACAGTGTGGCCGCGTTATAAGCTAGTTTTTTATATACCTAATAGTGTCAGGTTTCAATATCAATTATTGTTGTAATTATCACCATTACCATGTCAACAAAAACATATAGAAAGAGGTATAGAAATCTCACAAACACCGTTCTTTCTGCCCTGCGCCAGCTATATCCAAATTTCCCGTCTTTTGGATAATATCGCCAGGTCAATGGACAAGGAGGCAAACCACCATCTCTTAAAACAATAATATTATAACCTTACTTGTCTTTTGTCCTTTTTTGACGTCGGATGTCAAAGAAGGACGTAACGTAAGTTATATGTATATAAATGTTTAATGAGATGGTGGTTGACCCTCTGCGATCTGTTGGGCGATCGTCAATTGCAGTATGATAATTGAAATATTTTATTGATTACCATCGAAAAATTGTTCTTAAGATGTATGCATGGATAAGACTACGATAATGATAACGACCCTCATTTGTGTAATGAAAATATTAATGTAAGCAAAAAATTAAATTAAATACTTTAAAAATATTTCATTAAACTTATTCGTTTCGTGATTGGTTCTAGTGTGGTGAGTAATTTTAATATTCATATGAAATGTTATTCCATTCAAATTAACGATTTTGTTTTTGGCACCATTTTTTTGTGACTACCGCAGTTATTTTGTAAGAAACAGTAGGTACTCTATCACGGTCTCTAACTTTTTTTAATTCCCTAATTTCTACGTGGCTTATGGTCGAACACTGAAACAATCTCGACTGTACATAAGGACCTATGCATAAGGACATCGTTCTCAAGATAGCAAACATACTTACCGGCGAACTATGGACAGGACAGTTACCTTCTGACATCAACACATTTTTGTATTGTAACTATTATTTTGCCAACTTTATAGATTTACGTCATTTGCATACATCAGAACATTAATGTTCTTAGGAGCTCTAAGTTGTCAGCAGTAGCTTAGCATTGATAATGGGTTGAGATTTTACTTTGACCTTTATATACGACTAGCTGTCCCCCGTGATTTCACTTGTGTTCACGGTATTTTTTTAAATTCAAATTCAAATATTAAAGATAAAAGATAAAGATATATTTATTAGACAGAATAGTACAATGACACAATAAAGAAACAAAATATAAAATAAACAAAACATTAATTGTACTAGTTGGGTCTAAAAGGCCCAAGCTCAGCATGTGCTGCAGTATGTTACAGCGCTGATTTTCGGCTGAAGCCATGGGTGATACACGGACGCATGGTCGGTCGAACACAAATATCTTTTATGTCTTGCCTAAAAGACATGATACACACAACAAAATAAAAGTAACATAATAAAATACACAATACAAAACAGCAGTAGATAAAAAAATAAAAATAAAAAACAATTAAATACATGATCATATTTTGCACGTTTGATGCATATTGACATTATTAACTTGATAATATCAATATGCATCAAACAATTATTATACAGCTTGTACAAAAATTAAACAAAATAAATTAAAGCCAGTAGTAGTCATTCAGTTCTAAGTGCTGGATTTCTGCAGGTCTAAAAGAAACTTTTTCAACTTAGTTCTGAAGGTCTGAACTAACTTGAGACTGCACAATGGGACACTTGGGGACACATTAACACTTGGGGATAATAAAAGCTTCCTATTAGTGAAATGATTTTCAGAATCGGATCATAATCCAGAGATCACCTCCTACATCCAAATATAAAAATGTTACCACTTTATAATATTAGTATAGATTAATTTGTATGTTTAAATATGCTGGCGGAGAGATCATTGAAATTATTTTTTTGAAAATACTTTACCCATAGAACTTTCTTGTAGTTTTGCAAAACTTTCGAAATGCCCCACGTATCGTAATTTGTTAGTTTCAGCATTCATTTTGCATGATGAATTTGTTATTAATTATGAAATTAATTTCATATCTCTTCAGCACAAATCAATTTCTTGTAGGCCTCCAAATTCTCCGTTTGTTTATAACACTTAACGTTCTTATTTGCAGTACCAAATAACGTGTAACGTCAATTTATAACCTGTGGTATTAGTTCATTTTCCATGTTAAACAATTGTTTAATAAATTCCTTTTATATTTTCCTGTATTTATCCTCATCAATTATTTTACTATTGCCCATACATACTTGTGGTCACTAATGTTAGGAGTTGGAAGATACTAAGAAAACGTTTTCATACCAAGCTGGTCCTTTGCTTTTTTTTTCACTGGTACCCTAGTTGTCTAACCCTGCGTCATATTTGTATGTGGGTTTTAATCTTTTGTATATCTCGTTGCTTGTTGCATGTATGTATTAATTAAATTAAAATGTAATTAAAGCTCACTTTTTACTGTTACAGAATTCTATAAATCAGTTAAAGTTAGGTTGCAGAACCGAAACGGTCATCACCTAATTATGATAGATTTGGTTAAAAAGCCTTTACAAAAACTAATCGGGCAATCTTGACAATGTGTAGGTCTTATCAGCCTAATCCTTAGTGTTTTTTTTATAAAACCAGAGGCCGGAGAAGCCAGCTGAAGAAGTTGTGGAGGCGAGTATGGATGACTGCGTTTTTGTAACGCAAGTTACGCAAGGATATTGAGTTTGCTTTGCCTATAACACCAGCCCCCCTAGACAAAATGGATGACGACAATTATTGTCATCGATACTTGACGATCAACCTTTGTATGGCATTGACATAAGAATACGATAGAAACCACGAGAGAATTCGATACCATAAAAAAGTTGATCGTTTAGTATCGATGTTAATTGTCGGCATCTATTTTATCCATGGAGGTGCAAGGTTGGATGACATGACACCCCATTTAAATTGGAAGATCTTCCGCCAGGTCATCTCATCGTGCCTGGATTCCGCAACTGTACATATTGGACATTTTTATATATCCGGGTCGATCAAACTTATCACGTCTCATTTGAACAGTATTTGTGTAGGTAACTGATAGCCGTTACGCCGCGAGTGACGACGGGCAGGCGCGCTCGGCTCATGCTCGTTTACCTAGCGTAGACCTTTACATTGCTCCAACAAAATTCTATACATTATCTTCTCTTTTCAGTTTTTTTTATGATTTTATCAGATTGAAGTCAGCGAAATATTTTCAAAGGAATACGTCGTGCTCTTTCGCTGACTTCAATCAGTGTCAGGCTAGAGTTATTTCATACCTTTTAGTGTTTTTGGAAGTCGATTTAATTTTTTTTATATTTCCTTGCTCATAGAAGCCTGATTGAGATGCACCAACTCTGACAGCCGGAAGTGGTTGCGTTTCCTTCTGCGCAGCCTGTTTGTACTGGTGAAAATTTCGGATTTTGAAACCTTTTTACATATTTTAATTTTTTTCGTCATTTTCTCGGTCCTCATAACAAATTAAATTTTAATTGACAGACCGTTATGTGATTACTACTACGTGCCAGATCCTATTTTAGTTGTTTTTTTTTAACATTTTCTAAAACCTGAAATCTTAATATGATAAAGTTATACTATAAAAGAACGTAAAATTATTTTGCCAGGCGGAAATTTGGTTGCATAAGAGTATACAGACCAATACTGGTGATTCTCGCGAGGGACGCGTGTCGTATAATAACAATCATTTTATAATAATAATATGAGCTATTTATTCGGTAACAATTGAAATAAAGATGCTTTTTGGGTATAAATAGCCCATAGGCTGCTGGAGTAAAATTTTTGGCAATATGCCTTGAAGAGTGTGATCTTGACATTGACTGAGCAACCAGCAAACCTACGAGCCAGCATATTTGCCCGCACTGCCAATGCTATGCGCTCCCTTTACCTCTGTGAACCTGGAACCCGACTTGAAGATATTGTAATTTTTTTTGCATATGTTAGTTACTCCGTATGTACCAACTTTTTTTTCGTTTGTACCTCAAGGGGTTCGGAGATAAGGGAGGTTGAAAAATGCTCAGAACCTGACTTGAAAATATCGTCTTTTTTTGCATATGTTAGTACTCCGTCCTGTATGTCAACCTAATGACATAAAAAAAAATTTTTTTCGTTTGCACCTCAAGTGGTTCTGAGATATGGGAGGTTGAAAAATGCTCAGAACCCGACTTGAAGATATCGTTTTATATCTTTTTGCATATGTCAGTACTCCGTATGTACCTGTTTGTACCAACTTTTTTTTCGTTTGCACCTCAAGGTGTTCGGAGTTACGGGAGGTTGAAATATGCTCAGAACCCGATTTGAAGATATCGTTTTATTTCTTTTTGCATATCTCAGTAGTCGATATGTACGTGTTTGTACCGTCTTTCTTTTCGTTTATACCTCAAGGGGTTCGGAAATACAGGACTTTCAAAAACCTGTTCCCTAATATCCGAAACTCGGGCATTTTTTGAGATAATCAAAATCTGCTAGCAGGGTTGGATTCACCGTCGTTTTTACCCGTTTGTACCAACTATCTTTTCGTTTGTACCTCAAGGGTTTCGGAAATACAGGACTTTCAAAAACCTGTTCCTAGTATCGGTAAATCGGGCATTTTGTGAGATAATCAAATTGAAAACCATACTGAGCATCATGTAGGTTCATGTATCTACTGAGGTTATGAATTATTATTAAAATTATAATAAGACTGTCTAGAAAAATGTTGACTAGCCCTGAGGCGTCACTTGGTTGTCCCTATGACAATGAAATTTCTTTGTTTAAATTGTTTAGACACCAGAAATGAACTAATGCTAACTTGAAATTTTGGAAATTTCGTTTTTTATGCCAAATTTTTTATCTTAAATTAAAAAAAACATTATCAAATTACAAAAGAAATAATTGAAGCAGTTCCAAGAAATGGCGCAGCACTACGTAAATTCACTTTTTGCGATCGCCCGCTATATTAGGCTAAGTGGATTGAAAAGCGTGGTTTTGGGCAGTGCCCGCGTCCCGCGTGTCCCGCGCCTTCCGCGCTGTCCCCCGCGCGTCTTTCGTGCAGCGCTCGCGTCCCGGGCACGTCCTACGTGTCCCGCGCAAGTTCCGCGTGTCCCACTCGTGTCCCGCGCAAGTCACACGTGTCCCGCGCAAGTCCCACGTGTCCCGCTGGTGTCCGGCTCGTGCCCCGCGCGCATCCTACGTGTTCCACCCGTATCCCGGGCACGTCACACGCTTCCCGTTCACGTCCCGCGCACCTCGTCTGCTATTGCCTCGCACATCTTCGTGCGCTCCGCGCCCCCCGCGCCTCGCTCCTCCCCCTTCGTGTTGCTACTCCATCCCCGTCCCTCTTCTGTTTCGCTCGGGTCTGGCCGCGTCCTAAGTGACTTCGTCCAGCCAGCAGTTTATGTTTTCGTCGTCAATCATATACAGTCCACTCAAGGTTCAAGCAGGTCAGATCAAGTGTGCTCGCCACAGAAGTAGCGCAAAAACTGCACCGACTCAATATAATTAGGAACAGAAAACAACTAATTAAATAAAGTAAAAGTATATTAAAAAGTAAAAACCATCGTGTTATCTAAATGAAAAAAATAATGAGAACAAGCGACGCAAGAAACTCGACATGGGCCCGACAGGTTTATTGTCGTAATTTTACAATTAAATTATCACTTTAATTACACCTGCAGTTTTAACAAATTAAAAGTTTTAGTAACGGGTGAAATAGCAACTGCACCTAGGTGTGTACAGGTGCTTGCGATAGACTGCCTCCTCTAAATGCAACACGCAAACTTTTATTAACTTTGCTATTGATTTTATGGTCAGTGTAGCCACTTCAATCAATCTTTCTAATGATCCAAACATGTCGGACCAATTATTCAACTTTCCGATACATAATTTATATTAAAATATTGATTAAATCCTAACTAATCCTAACTTCCTAACTAATATTATAAATGCGTAAGTGAATTTGTTTGTTTGTTACGTCTTTACGCCTAGAAGGACATAGGCTACTTTTTATCCCAGGAATGCGGTGAATACCGCGGGGGACAACTAGTACAAAATATTTTCGGAGATTTCTCAGTTTAAGTGTATTTCGAATCGTCGATAGATTCAACTGTAACGTTCATAAGTGCCTTATCAGGGCCTAACCTGAATAAATTACTTTTTTATTTTGATTTTGAAAATAAAATTATCTTATTTTATCCTTCAAATGGCTCCGGTTTAAATTTAACTTTTTTAAGTTAGCATTTTGTTCATTGCTGCCAATGATTGGGTCTCTAATTCCATTTCCGGTACTTGCTTTCCGTGTTCTGAACTGATCTTAGATTAGTCTTTGTACCCTTATGCAACCAGATTTCCGTCTGGCAAGGTAAGATAAGATAGGTTCTTTGATAGCATAACTATATAATGTTAAAATGTCAGCTTTTAGAAAATGGTGTAGAAGAAAATATGCCTTTCACAAGATTCACAACTAAAATAGCATCTGGCACGTAGGTAGCAACCACATAACGCTTTGTCGATTTAAGTTTAGGTTGCTAAAAGGCTGTAGAAAATGGTTAAGAAAAAATTATTCATGAAAATTGGTTTAATGGGTTAAAAATCCGAATTTTTCACTAGTACAAATAGGATGCGCAAAAGCAAACGCAACCACTTCCAGCTGCCAGACTTGGCGCATCTCTATCAGGCTTTATTGCGCAAGAAAATATCAAAAAACCAGCCTTGCTAAAGTTCTTTTTTCGCGACGTTGGTAGCTCTTATACCATTAGGGTTCTCTTTCTCTCTCCCAAAGTGTTCATAAGGTTAGTGATGATTCTTTGCCACGCTTCGTTGGACTTTTTAGCGTAGCGATCTCGATCGATAAATCTATGCTCATACCATAATACCGCATACATAAGTTTAAAAATGACTCACCTATTTCCTCAGAGTCATCGGAAACGTCAGAAGACCTATCCTCGATTTTCTGTAACAAAAAATAATCTAGATTAAAATCTAAATGACCAGGTGGGTATTTGAGTAACTACAGTCGGGAGCAATGATTCCGGGTCACAAACTAGAGAGGACTCTAGAGGGAAGTGAGTATGTAAAACATGAGCATCTAATTCCACCGCAGATTTACGTTGAGAATAGTCCTAAAATTAATAATATGGATATGATAATGCATCACAATGCCCGTCTCTCCACAGCTGAGATGGTGAATAACTACCTTCAAGAGTTGTGTATTAGTCGCATGGAGTGGCCAGCACGCAGCCCCAACCACAATCTTATCGAGCATGCCTGAGACGAGCTCATGAGATGTTTGAGGCGACAAAACTCCACTCCAATTATGCTTCGTGAACTGAAAATTGCATTGATATGGGAATGGAAAAATATTGCCCCTCTGTTATGATTTTTGTCCATTTTATCCTGCTATCCCTTGTCACGTGTCCTGTTCAGCGCCATTTCGACTGTCTTATTATCTTTAATACATCTTCCACCTATTTTGTAGATCTTATTACTTTTGCTCTTTTTCAGTCTTGTAATGTAAGTAAGGCCTATCATACTTCTTTCTATTACCCTTTAGCACGTTATTAAGTACTTATTTCTGGTTCAACTCCCAAGTTTGGCATCCATACGTAGGCAACGGCAACATAGCCCTTTCGCACTTGAGATTTTTTCCGTTCAAATCTTTTTCTTTTCTATAAAATCTTATTATGTACGGTAAGTATCATGGGAAAACATATTTAAAAAGTATACCATTTACACAACTTTTAGAAAGTGCATAGCACGTTCCTGACATCCAGGTGTGTAGACTACGTTGTAGAATTTTAGAAAAAATTAACACATCGTATTATTCAGGTGCGAAAGGGATAAGTACACGAGATAAACGCTTTTCTCTTGGATGACAAAGTACCTTATTTGCTTACTTTTGAGTACATCCATTAGCGAGCAATATCTTTTCCATGCACACGCCACTCTTTTTTCTATTTTTATATCGGTTTGGGCTTGAATGATATTAATTGCTCTTACATATTATATTGTATCACCATCTACATCTAGGTATGGCTAATTCTTCTCTGTTTGTCATTACTTTTCGTTTTAAATTTATTCATAGTAAGACCAACTGCTCTGGTTGCTTCTGTCAGCTGTTTTAATATATGTTGGAGCGTATTAGTGTTGTCAGTTATTAGGACTACATTTGTGCTGTGCTATTCGCGTACATGTTTTTAATCATACGTATGTACTTTTTTGATACTCCTTGCTGAATTAAAGACTTCCAAAGCCAATCATGTTCTTCAATCAAATACTTTGCTGGAATCCACATAATAATATGCAATGTAAAAAGCTTTACCATATCCTTGACAGCTTTCTATTTAATGGCATGCATATGATCAATAGTAGATAACATGCTCTAAAACTAGCTTGTTCTATATGTTTTTTGTTCGTCCTATTTCGTTCGTTCTATCTATCTTTATATATAAAATTCTTCTGCACGTGTGTATGTCACTGAACTCCTAAACAGCTGGACCGATTTGAATGTTTTTTTTTTATGCGTTTGGGTGCGCCCTGTATGGTTTAGATTCACAAATCAGCCCGGCAGATGGCGCTGCAGTCGATGTAGGGTAGGGTAGAGAATCTTTATAAATATTTGACATAGGGCTTATAGGCCTATAGTTTTCAATGATGTTCCTATAATTTGTTTTGTGTAGGATATTATAATTACCTATATTTTTCGTCCATTGAGATAGTATAGACTCTGTGTCTAGAATTGTATTGTATGTCTTTGTCAGTTTTCTTAGGTTTTCTGGTACAGGTACTGAGTACTGTACAAATCATATACCTAATTTATTATCCGATGTGTTCCGGGTACTTAACTTACTTACTTTTTATATCACTTAAGGCTGTTTTTGAAAAACACCGAAAAATGTGTTTCTTTTATCGCGTAGGTGGATGATTAATACTAAGTTGCAAGATTTGCTTAACTGCATTAACGAGGCTTTCCGGCAAGTGGGACTGCGCATGAACATAACGAAAGACGAAAGTAATGCACATTGAACACATAGAAACCGCGCCTATAATTTTTGGAACCGCGGTTTTGGAGCTACGGTCTCGTGCATACTCGACCACAGAATCTAGTCAGGGTGAGCAGCATTCGGAAAACTTCGCCACATTTTCACGCCCACCCTATCGCAAAACCAATGCGTTCTCTCAATAATTTGTTTTAGTTTTTTAGACGCAGCTAAGAGATGGACACTTTTCCACTGCTTGAAAATCACTCAACAATCATTAGAGATCGACGTATAGAGTTCATCGGAAGGATATACTGAAATTGAACACCTTAATGCGGTCTGTGTGAAACTTGTGGTGAATAGGAATGCAAAAGAAAGCCTTCTCTTTCTTTCTTCAAATTAAATGTTGAAAAAAGCATGTGTTTCTGAATTTTTGCTGTACGGTACGCTACTCATATTTATGAATCATTTTGTCGTTCTAACGGTTTGAAAAAATACAATGTACCTATGAATAATTATTTACCACTGTCATATCTTTTTGAGTAAAAAAATATTAAACTTTGTCAAATTTTAGACAAAATGGGCAAAGAATTGCTTTTGATTTCGGCTACTTAGAACTCTCGTTCATAAAATTTAAACAACAGAAATAAACTTCAGAATCAATACTTTTCTAGAAAAATCTGTAATAGTAGGTATTAATCTTTTAAAACAAACTAAATCTCGCATTAAATAAAATAATAAAAATTAAATAGTAGCTCATTCATTAAATCATAATTGGAATGATTTCATGTAGTGCATTCACACTTATAGAAATACAGTATTTTTAATGTAAAATGACGTAAATCAGCGAAATCGGCAAAATTATGTTACGGCACCCTAACACAAAACCGAATATTTAATGAGAAATGCAAATAAATGATTTAAAAAAAATTACGAGTCTACTCCAAAGGATAAGGTATGTTTCGCTTGAATTTTGGATTATGCTATGAGGTTTTCCTCATCCTACCAACAATCATGTTTGCCTTCATTGTTTTGAATTCTTTATTACGCCGACTTCGTTAGTTGTTGTAAAGGTGTATCCCAGCACAGCGCGACAAGCTTGCGCGGCTTGCCGCGTAATGTTGCACGACTGCCACGACCGTTCGTCGGGAGCTCACTTCCGCGCGCAAACGGTGTTATCGTTCCTTCGTCGGTAATTGTGTTTGGACGTATTTTAACAAGCAAGTGCGAGTTGGACTCTCACACGAGGGGTTCCGTAAAGACGTTTCTTGTGGGAGTGCCCATTACTTTTATTTCACTTTACTAACTTAGTAAGCCTCCGCTGTCTGTCCGTCCGTCTATCAGTGAGCTGTATCTCATGCACCGAAATAGGTAGACGTTGAAACAGAATGTGTATTTCGTTTGCCGTTATAATAACAAATAATTAAAATGGAATAAAATTAAAGGGGGCATTCCATTTTATGGTAGGCTACATACTCATTTCCAATTTCGCAAAGAGATTTAAATACGCATAACGTAATGTAACCATAAACTGAACAATTGAGTAATAAAACTGCTGATGTATTTTAATGCTTATTTAGTTGAGGCAGGTCTTTACTAATCTACAGTCACGACGATGGGTCATAATGGTCACGACTCATCGTGCGATAGCACATCGAGGTTGCCGGGGAGAGGTATCTCAGTTCCCCCAGAACGAGCTTATCACAGCGTCGCGCAGGAAGTTCTGGTTGCTCTAGCGCCGATGAGGACTACAGGTGTTCTACCGGACGAGTCGAGCATAAAGCTTTTAGAATTCCCTCACAAAAAAGATTACACTATATAATAAAAACTAAGACGCTACTTTACAAGGTGTTAGTGGTACGACTAAAACACATCTGTTAAGCAAAAGAAAAAAATACAAAATCCGTGGCATTGTTTAAAAAAAAATACTATACTATCCGGATGGGTGACCACCTAGTGGTATTTCAACTCGAGCGTTTTATGAGTTTTGGAAGGCACGTAAAGCCGTTGGTCCCTGCTATCAATTATGTGTGATTATCAGGACATTAAGGGATGATGATGATGATCCCAAAAGGTGGATTTGGGCGCCTTAGCTCAATTTTGTAGCCTCCTCTTTCTCCTTACCTAAACCCCCTAGATTTCTTTAACTGGGGCTGCATACAAGAAAAAGTTTGCTGAAAACTAATACAAAATCTAGGTGAACTACTCCATAAAATTATGGTTCTCGTGCTTTAAATTTAAAATTAGCAATTGTTTTTTTATGGGATGTAAAGAGTCAAGTGTTGTACCATACCATATTGAAATAGTGAATATATGGGCCATCTTTTGATACTGCTTGCCAGGGTTAGTGTAGTATTTTTTTTTTAAACTATGACGTGTCAAAGTTGCTGGTATATTTTTTCTAAAGCGTGACTCCATCAAATATCATTATTTTTTTACTAAATTAACAAGTTCTTTGTTTGATTAGTAACTGCGACAGATAGCATGGTTATTTAGGATTGCGTTTATAATAGTAGGTACATTATGATACATGTGTGCAGAGTTGGTTATTAACACTCCAGGCGGTATTAAGAGGCCGTACTCTAAATCTTGCCGATTTCGCTGATTTATGTGATTTTACAGACGTGATTTTACGTTTAAAATACTGTATTTCTATAAGTTTTAATACACAACATGAAAGATCATTTCAATTATTATCTAATAAACGAGCTACTTATTTAATTTTATTATTTAATTTTGATTAATCGACCTCAAATAGGCGGCTGTTATTGAATTTTTGCTATAAGAGAATATCACATATTTACGAATCGTTTTGCCGTCTAAACGGTATGAAAAAAATACAGTTTATTGTTATGAAAGTCATCTATACAAAAAACGGAGCACTTTTTACCACTTTAATATAATAATTTTGAGGAAAAAAGTATTTAACTTAGTACATTTTTAGAGAAAATGGGCAAAGAATTGCTTTTGATTACGGTTACTCTCGTTCATTAAAATTATAACAACATAAATAAACTTCAGTTAATAAACAATCCAATTCCTGAAAAAAAAAAGTTCAATAGTTTGGAAATAAAAAACCTTTTAAAACCAATGCTATTATAATAAAAAGAGGTAGATATCGCATTAACTCACGCTAATTGTTGCAGACAAATTCAGACAATTGTCGTAATTTTGCTTAGCGGCTACATATAGCTATCTCTTTCTGCACCATACGTTCCGTATTATCTATCGCATTCACCTAATTCAACAATAACTGTACGCCGCTTAGTATGAGGGTAGCATATCTCTATTATAATATCATTGTTTAAAACAACCTAAATCTCGCATTAAATAAAATAATAAAAATAAAAAGGTAGCTCATTCATTAGATCATATTAAAATTATATTTTAGGTTGTGAATTAAAACTTGTAGAAATACAGTATTTTAACTGTAAAATCACGATTGTTAAATCACGTAAATCAGCGAAATCGGCAAAATTGGGCATACGGCCTCTTAAGCGTGTGAGCCGCAGGCGACTTGTATTGTGCAATAAATGTCACAGTACTAGCGAGTGTCTTGAAAAAAAATAATGCAAAATTTGTATCACAGTGCCTATAGATATGGTCTAGGTCTCTGGTTAATTTTTAACATATTCAAAATATGGCTATTAGGTATCACTTGACTATGTGACTTGGTTGTTTTTCTTTTGCTTACCAGAGCTGATATAGACTAGTTTTTCGTCCAGTACCCACTTGACGTTGAGTATTGGGCTTGAACCCAATTTTTTTCAGAATTTTCTACAGGCAGGATGAAGTTATGAGGGTCCAGTTTTGTCATTGCAGTTGCCATTTGTCTACGGAACCCTAATAAAAATGCCCGCCGTGAAACACAAAAAAAGTCTTATTAATTTATTGTATTATTCCTTTATAATGTCATATGCAATTTAATGTATTTATTATAGTTATCTAATATGTAAATGGATATACCTTGAGTAGGGTATAATTTGGCATAATATGCAATTGCAATTTAATATGTAAAAATATTTTTAAAAAATGTGTGTGGGTTTATTTTATAGTGCTTTATTAATTTTGTTTATTTTTAATCTGTTTGGATTTAATGCAAATGGTAAATAGCAATGATTTTATAAATTCATTTTATATTATTAACATATACCTACCATTGTTATAGCAACTTGGGTAAATTTTAACTGGGGTTATAAGTAATGTCTTTCAATTTTTCTTCTGATTATTAATGTGATTATTATGTGTGAAAAGTACAAAAAATGTTAATTTGATTTGTTGTAAAATTATAACTTTTAGGTTAATGAAAGTTGATTAATAAAATATTAATTTTATTTACTTTTCCTTGCATATTGCTAATAAATATTATATTTTTTACATTTACCCCAAAAAATCATTGTTGTTTTTTTTTACATTTTAATAAAAGTTCTTACTAATTCACTAACAGTAAAAAGAAGAAAAGATAATAAAAAAAAATAACTGACACATTTGCAAAATGGGTAAATAAATACAATTATTTGTACAAAATATAAAATTTTGTAAATCAGTATAGATTTTGTGTTTACCTGGTTGACATTAATCATATGTTATTTATGATAGGAAGTTTTAGAATAATATTTTTAAATAGGAAATAGACATATCCCACTTACATACTAACCCCCTTATTCATATTAAAGTTATCAAACGTCGAGTAGCTAAAATTCTGTACTCTTTATCTGACAGGTAACATTTGGTGATCAAAAGAGTGAGACAGGGCACACTATTACACTGATTTAGTTAAAAAGCGATTCTGAATAAGGGGCTAATATCCAGATATCAGATTGACTACAAAATTAAATTATATTTTGTATTTTACTGTATGTAGGATTGTGTTTGACCACAATCTCACCATGATAAGTGATGATGTGGCCGAAGCACACAAAAGCCTAGAAGGAAATGGCTCTCAAGTGCAGCTGTCGGAACACACCAATAGGTGTTTGGCGTCAGATTTTCAACTTGAGGGTCGTAGCCAGCCAGATGGGTACTACAAAGTACTCTACCACTGTGCACCGTCATTTTGGCTTTCTAAATATTATTTTTGTACAATTCAATTTAATAAACAAGATCATATGGTTTATAAATGTAGTTATGTATGTATAACCCTTTCTACCTGAATAATAGATAGTGATTTAATTTTGTTTTAATCTCTACAACATAGCCTACACACCTGGATGTCACGAACGTGCTATGCACTTTCTAGAAGTTGTGTAAATGGTATATTTTTTAAATATCTTTTCCTATGATACTTACCGTACATAATAAGATTTTATAGGAAAGAAAAAGATTTGGACGGAAAAAAATCTCAGGTTCGAAAGGGATATAGTAGTAGTGTATGTATATAGTGTAATCCACAGACTACGGAGGACATATTCTCGCTAACAAAAAACTGTGTCTATGGAGTCAGCCATCTCTCACACACACCTTAGTTGGCTATTCCGCGGGAAATTAGACTCTGACGCCATTTACACAGAGTCGATTACTCGCGCTCAACTAATGTGTGAATGTGTGCGTGCCGGCTTGTACGTACAGCGTGGTGGCCGACTCGAGTGACACAGTTTTTTGTTAGCGAGAATATATCCGACTTTTTTTAATATCTGTGGTGTAATCAAACAATACTGTTATTCATTAACTACAATGCAGGTAATCAACTATATTAAAAAAAAATACAATAAAATAAGAGTGTTTTGTTTTAACTTAATTAGCGCATTTATTTTCTGTACATGTTATGTTTACCTTTAATTGGTTATACATTAAGTACGGGGACGTGTTTAGCTTTAAGATTTATTTGATAGTAAAAATTTTAATAACCATTGGTGAACTAATAAATAAAAAAACTTTGACTAATTATTAATTTTTACAATTGTGTTTACTATCACTGACACTTAAGTAATGTGTCATCAGATTTTTTTGTTATGCAGTAATTTCAGTCTAATCAACGAACATTAAATATGGTATACCGTTGGCAACATTTTACGAATATATGTAACAATTACAAATCCTTAACCTATCCTAATTTCAGTGTACATGATAAGCTGTGTCTTAGTTTTATCTCAATAACAATAAATTATTCATGTAAAGAAATGTACATTACATCCATGTCATTTTTATATGTGAGTACTACTAAAATAATAAAAAAAATTGTAATAATCTCACTTCAATCTGTATATTATAAAGGGCAATTAGAGAAATTTATAAATATATATAATATAACCTAAGTAGGTTACATACATACCTAGTATTTAGTTTACAATTATAATGGTCACATTATAAGAAAATTTGTTATGATGACTTACCTACATGCATTAGGTACAAAACGAAACAAAAGATAGTGCATTAAATGCATAGTACACTATATGCATATCAAGTAGGCAGGTAGGTTAGGTACATAACATAAGAAAGTATAAAGCTGTACTTAGCGTATAGAATCTAGTAATCACACATCAAAACAGTGTAGGTATTTATTACTTGATAAAAAAGTTATTACCAGGTAAAACAGGTACAAAAGCATCTACAATCCTATTTACCAATTATACACAATAACGTAAACATGTTGATAGGGAGGACGATGTCATGTCATGACACAAATATTATTAGAGTAGGCACCTACGTGTACTAAAACATGAAACATAACAATAACATGAATAAAAAGTGCATCCCAAGTACAAATAAAGTGCCTTAGAAGGTGGAATTAAAAAGAACAAATGTTTACCAGCGTGTCTTGGTCACCCAGCTCCCTGTAGTAAGACTCGCTGCTTCCTCGCCTGCTCCCCACACACATTGCTCTCCGTAAAAGTCCAGAAAGCATCGAACAAAAACCACATTTTTGCATGTTTCTACTGTTTTAAAAAATCTAAAGAATTAACTTCTCTCGAGCCGCGAGATCTATCTACAGATCCGAAGATTTATCTCGAGCTGGCCGAGAATTCAGAATGAAAACGTCAATCTTTTTTTTACATTTTGTTGCATAAACTTTGTAACGAGTTCAGTTGTCTCATGTTTACGAATATACTAATATTTTATTTGGAATTTATAGTTCAGCTGAACACTCGCGCGATGTGCAACCAGTTCGCGACTAGCGAATGCAGCAGGCAGACAAACAAACAGTACAATCAGCAGCTGATCGGCTGCCCTGCCATCCTTCCTACTATTTTATTTTATTAGCATGTCTTCAGTGTTGCCAACTGCTAGCTTTAGCTAGTAGCTAGACATCTTGCAAAAAGTTGCTAGATTGCCAGATTTTGTGACCCAAAAAAGATGCTCTAGCTATGCTAGAAGTAGCTAAATGTTACTTAGTAGGTAGATAACAATAAAAAATCATGTTTTATTAAATCAAACACGAGAGTATTAAAACTCAGTAAATTATGTACGTTTTTTTTTTCACAAGTTTAGTTCCATTTTCACAATATGCATTAAAACAGCAAGCATTTGTTTTAAATTGATAAAATAAAACAAGGCAGAAGTGGCACAACACAGGTAGCACGGACTACTATAGGAGTAATATACGATTTGAATGAAGAAATGAAACTGGGAATTCCCGTCCACCGACCTATACTCACACTCAGATCCATAACGTCGCGTTTAGTGTTTTTCTTTCGAGACCCAGTGCCCTATTACGAACTCTCAAAAGTATTGAAAAGTTGCTAGAAAAAGTAGCTAAATAAATTTAGCTACAAGTTTCATAAAATTGTAGCTGCCTAACACCAAAAATAGCTAGATCTAGCTATAAAGTAGCTAAGTTGGCATCACTGCATGTCTTGCTCGTGCGGTGTTGCCAGTGGCCGATAGTCAAAAGCAACAAGAGGCGGCTCAAAAAGTAACATTTTCAGGCTTTGTATCTAAATACTCTCAAGTTTTCACGATAAAAGTAACATTACCTACCTTATTATAAGCAGAAAATGACATTAATACTGTAATATGGAAATATTTCACAACAAAATCTTCACTTCTACTTGTTAAGGTTCGAAAAATCGCAACATTTTTCCCTGAGTAAGTAAGAAAAGAAAGAAGAATTAATTCCCAAAAATCATACTATTGCTATTCTCTTAATTCTTCATGTGTGTATGATAAAGAGAAAGAAAAAAGACGCTAGCTTAAAATCAAGTGCAAACGAAAGTTTCTTCGAGTGCGTTTCACGGGGATTTTATGTTTGCTGGATAATATTTGAATATTTTTTATTAATTCTAGTAACGTAAAATTAACATTTTGAGTCATGTAACATGAATGTAACACGAGTAGGTCAAAAGTAACGTAAAATGTTACAAAAGTAACATTCTGGCATCATTGTGCTCGTGTATATATCAGTGTGACCAGGATTTAATTGACTAATTCTACTGTATTTTCAGGTTAACTACATTAACCCCTACGCTGTTCAAATGTCAAGTTATGGAAAATCAAAACTTTTAAGTAAACTAACTTCATCACAATACACATTATTTAGATGATAACTTCAAATTATCTAATCTTAATCATATTTAGTCGTATATTTAAAATATTGAAATATAATCGAATATAAGCAGGCGTGCCGAGTTAAAATAGAGAATGAGCTATTTATTGTTAAATTCTGCCATACGAAAGTTGAGCCTGAAAAAGCGCGGCAAATAAAAAATAAACTTGATGTGACTTCAATAAGTAACGAATAAATTGTTTTGATACTTTACAAAACAATAATATAAATATTATGTTTTGGTTTTGATTTTCCTAAGTAATTTGTTTTGCATGTAAATGAGTTTGATATTTCTATATTGAATGATTTTAAATAAATATCCTGGGATATTCCTCACACACGGTTATCTGATCCCAAACTAAGCAGAGCTTATAGGTACTATATATATTCAAATTCAAAAATTGTTTATTTAATATAGGCCCTAATAAGAAAATTACAAACGTTATAATTGATTTTACCACCGGTTCGTAATACACTCAAACGGAGAAGACTCCCGGTAACCCGTTGGTTCTCGCGAGGGACGCGCGTCCTATTATAACAATTGATATCATTGTTATATTTTTAACCGCGAGCCAAGCGAGAGAAAAGAAATTCAACAAGGATCATACTGTACAAATGAATAAGTCACCTACAACACAAATTAATGTGAAAAGCAAAATACAACAGTGGCAGAAAATAATATTGAATTTGAAATCTATTCTACAAAAGCTAAATTACTTTTTCTGGTACAGAAGCATAAACCAGAACCAATTTATGAAGCTGATAAGCTTCCTAAACAGCATGAACATGAGGTGCTCCGTCTGCCTCCTTACCATTGTGATTTAATTCCAATAGCGCTCAATTAGAGTCTTGTAAACTCGCTTGGTCACCAATCACTAAAATATATAGCCATCAAATCACACATCACATCAAATCAATAAAAACCTGAAAAAAAACAAATTTCCCGCCTCATGTTGAGCTAAGGTTGAATAGTTCTTTCTTAGTAAACCGCTCTCAGTACCTACCTATGTATTGCGTAAACAATCGTATGTAATTTGTTAGCCAAGAGGATTTTCTTCCGAATAAAGATGGATAATACAACTAAATATCAACATTTAACCATTATAGTTATAATGTTCCTGAAATTCTACCAAAAATGTAGAGTTCTGTCTTCGCTGGCACAAAATGACGATTCGAATTGTGCCCAGTGCTGCCAACTCGATATCAAAAGATTGTGCCATATAGCCAGTGTTGCCATATATACGGATTTGTCCGTATTTGTACCGATTTTGAACATCCAATACGGATGAACCATGATAACGGAATTTTATACGAATTTACATACAGACAGACTTAATCTCATACAAATAGACTCTCTCACTTATCAATCAGACGAGGTACAGAGTACATTCTGATATTTTTGTTTCGTTCAATTAAATAATAACCATTTTTTTTGTCTATCAGTCAGAAATATTTACCACCTCAAAAGTAATCCCCTACCATAGTTCACATTCGAAAATATGCAACAAAGACAAAATACAAGCAGTCATATCATATAAGTTTATTTTTTACGGAATGGGCGTTTTTAGATAGATTAAATAAATTAAATATTATTAATACCTGTCAAACTAATAATTGGAACCAATTTGAATCTTAAGTTCACGATTTGCCAGATATTTTAAGTATAGAGCTATCATAAGAATACTCATTATTTTATTACTCAGTTGGACTAGGATAGATTTTCAAAATACCTATATATGCATATAATTTAATCTGTTTGAAAAACGCCCGTACATAATGGTAATATGGCACATTGAATGAAAAACAGATTTTATACCGCTTTTATATGACAACACTGCAAAGCAGTGCTGCCAACAGTAATTTAAATATAAAAGTAAATTACTTTTTCTCGTCAATTTATTTATATTTTATTTGATTAAATAATTAGTTCATGGTTAATATATAAGCATTGATTATATTCAACGCAAGAAGCTTAGGTTTAACTGGAGATTGCTTGCTCTTATAGCCTACTGAAGACGAAAAATTTCACTTTAAATTCATTGATATGCCCGGTTCCTTTAAATAACTAATCGTCATTTTCTTATCCAGTCACAATAAATCACATTCACATATAGACCTCAGTCAGTCACCGTCCATAAAAGTCATGTTTTACTACAAAATACTCGTTACCGTCACATTAGGAGTAATGTGAAAAATTTATTCAATGTTCATTACTTTTTGTTATTCAATAATTCTTTTAGTAGTGAAACGGCCAAGCCTCATATTTTGACTATGGTGTGTAGTTTTTGTGATGTTAGGGCTTGTAGAGTAAGGGCATGTAGAGTTATAAGCTTGGCTCTACATGAGATCTGATAACTTTTTGACAGTGCGAGTCATATGTCTTGGCAACATTTTACATAAAAATATTTTTGGTGGGATAGGTACCTACTTATTGTCTATTATCTGAAATGATTAATTTGTTGAGAATTATATTAGAATTATAAAAAACAAAAAACATTTATTTCAAGTTACATTCGATTCATAATAAAATTGTACCTGCGATCTAGGCCAGGACCATGCCAGTACCTCTACCATGAGTTTTCTACACTAACGTAATCTACAGTCGCTAGCGACTACGGTGTAACATTTTGTATGAAATGCTTCCAAATGTATCCACTAGAGGCGGTGCTCGCCATACAAAATATTCACCGTAGTCGCTAGCGTGTGTAGATTACGTTAGTGTAGAAAACTCATGGTAGAGGTAGACAGTGTTAGAGCTGGCCCGCACCCTTTGCACCAGTGACGCGCACCTCTTTCGCCTAATCGCGTGGAAACAATCGGTGCGCGCCTCCGCAAACATACCTGATGCACTGCAGAAACGAGGTAGCCTCAACACTGCCATGAACGCATTATCTATACATATAAAATGCTTTGTCCTGAATGACTGACTGAGAATCAACGCAAAGCCTAAACCGCTAATCGTAGATACCAGAAACTTGGAGGGTGTGTTCTTTGTATGACGTAGGCATCCGATAAGAAAGGATTTTCCGAAATTCTACCTCTAAGGGGGTGAAAAACGGTGGCAAAGTTTGTATGGGACAATGTGATTCATTGGTCCAATCTACTTAAAAATTTGCATACACATTCCTCAACAGAATTGATAGAAGACGTGTTTCTTATTTTATTGAAACTCATCGCCTAACGTGGTCAAAAAGAAGGTTGGAAGTTGTTTTAGGGGTGATTTGCATCAAAGTTGATATCAATACTCCTTTGTTAATAATTTTGTTTTAAATTACATTTTATTTTGACACTTTTGAAAACTCAATCCGATTTTCACAGATTCCAGAATAAGGCAGATGGAGCGCGCGGAACATTTTTTAAACATTGTTGTCTGTCTGTTGCGGTTCATAGCTGATATTATAAGGTACTCCTTATACTTATACTTATCTACATATATTATAATTATATAATTATAATATATGTAGCTAAGCTATTTTTGAAAAATAATAAGTGTTCCGCACAAAAAAATACAAACCGTACGCGGGTGAAACCGCGGGGTCTGCTAGTTTATTATAAAGGAGTAATATCAGTTTAAATAATAATAAAGTTCAAATTAGAAACCTCATCATCATCATCATCAGCCTATAATGTCCCACTGCTGAGCACAGGCCTCCTTTCACAAATGAAGGTGAAAGGGAATGAGCTATACTCCACCTCGCGTGCCCACTGCGGATCGGTGGAGGTAGGCTAGTGGTCAACCTACTGTTGGAATTTTTCAAGCCGCCTAGGAGGCATCCGTCTAGCTTAACGACTATCACAATTAAGTGATAACCGGGACCAACGGCTTTGCGTGCTTTCCGAAGCACGGAAACGCTCGATTTGAAATACCACTAGGCGGTCACCCATCCAAGTACCGACCACGACAGGCGTAGCTTAACTTTGCCGATCGATTAAGAACGGCTACTCATGCTACACCACGAGCGCTTCAGAGAATTAGAAACCTAAAGGTGAATAAATGAAATACATTGAAGTAGGTACCTACCAAGAATCTTATTCACAATAAGATTCTTGATCCTACTTTAATTCCGATGTGTTTCATTCTATAATGTAGAACTTTACAGTTTAGCCAAATTGGCAACTCAGGATTCAAAGAATCATGGCAAGCTCCATAGGTACATTGATTTGTACAAAAAAATAAAACATTTTAAAGGGTTTTGAATCACTTCCAATGTTGAGATTACATTACCAGCAAAATGTTAATATACATGAAATATTTTATAAACCCCGCAAAACGTAACTACCTACAACATAACGGTTTTGGTCGCGAATAGTCGCGATTCGCCGGAATGCCATAGAAGTTCGCATTTTTATCCCGGGGTGCTAAAAATATTTTAAATGGCTCAAGTGGCTCCTTATGCACCAAGGATCAATTATAACGTCATTCCAACGTCTCTAAAAATCTTTATTTTTTTGTACAAATCTCGCCATGATCCTTTAGAACATTGATATATTGAGAAATTTATTTTTGATCGTAAATAGGTTGTATAATTTTTCTAAATGAGATGATCAGCGCTTTCTTAATGATGATGATCAGCCCTTTCTAACACGTGCGACTGTACTGTGACCTTGTCACGATGGCGTGACTGAAACTGTAACACGAAATCGTTTGAATACCAAAATTACCAAACCAAGTAAGCTTTGATAATAATAAATCTGTTATTTTGTGATTGCAGGTACCATGTCTCGATACAAATGTAAATGCAATATCTAAGATACCAAAGGATTGCTTACTGAAGAGAGAGAATCAATACATACACCATGTCAAAGCATATCAAACACAGTCAAAGCCTCAGTTCAATTCGACCGTGTTATCAAATAAAGGTGGTCACTGTACGCAATACCAAATAGCATTTGAGTTTCAGATTGGGCTCGTGGTATTTAGAATAGTATACTCGTATATACGAAACAAACAACGTACAGCCCGCCTGATGTTAAGCGGTTATCGGATTTAGTTGGTATGTTTACTCGACCTGATTGGATATTTGTATAGATATATTGACCTAGCAGCTACAAAGGTGTAGGTCTTACAACATGCTAATTGCATTGGTGCAGCGATATTCTATGCGCCGTTTGATACAGTAATAGTAATAAGTTAAATTACATTTCACTATCACGTCTATTTAAGTTGAACAATTAATTCCTATCTACAGAGTGAAATGTTCTTTTATATCGATGGTAAAATGGAAATCATTAATCAAAATGTATAGGTAATAGGATGTTACACTCTTACCCCCTTATTCATAATCGCTTTTTAACTAAATCAATGTAAGTGTGCCCCGTCCATAGAATAAGGAAATCTTAAAAAATAAAACCTGAGGTTTTGCCTGAGATTTTACCTGAGATTTTGCCTGAGGTTTTACCTGGGGATTTGCCTGGGGTTGTACCTGAGGTTGGACGAGCTGAGCTGTGTGTGAGTTGTGATTCAGAATCCTCTTTGCAAATTAAATACAAAACAGTAATTTTTACTGATAAAATAGGAGTTAACTTTGGTTCCCTTATTAATAACCATTCAAAACAGCCAGTAGTTAATTATTGTATGCCAGGTTCTTCTTACATGCAGATTATTAAAGGAATAATACAAATGAAATTTGAAAACTATACCACAGTTGTATTTTTAGTTGATGTACATAGGATAAACCTGTTTAATAGCTTTGAGTCCCTACAAAGGTTAGGGGTACTAAAAGTAATGTTGTGTGCTTTTCCCTACTCAGTTGACTATACTGACAAACAGAATAGTTATATCATGTTTCTGAATAATGTACCTATTATTTAATTTGACATGTCAGAATGACAATATTTTGTTTTTCTACACCAATAAGTTTGTTAGTGGAATAAAATTGAATCGGGATTCACTGAAAATGCCTAGAAGGACGAAAAACCTGATTGCTACATTGATAGCTTATAATATTGATAGTGTTATAGTAAATATAACAAACAGTAGGTTAAGTGACGAAGCAATATTATCTAGTAACTCTAATAATATTGTGATTAATTCTTTAAACATATAGTTTCGACAAAAGAGAAGCCTAGACAAAGTATTGTTTTATTGCATCAGAACATAAATCGCTTCTCTGGCAAAATATATGATATTGAACTTTTATTGGATAAAACCCAGGTTGATATTTTATGCTTTACTGAAACCTGGTTAAAACCTGATATGATGCTCTTTAATATTAACAATTTCACCGTCGCCAGTGCGTTCAACAGAGTGTCTGCTAATGGTGGTGGATCTATTATTTTATTAAACAGCAAAATACAATTCAAAAATCGTACAGATATATGCAGTCATTCTGTGGAGCGCGTCTGTGAGGTGGCATGTGCAAAGATTGAAAGCTCCTTCATCGTATGTGTATACGATAACCTCCGGCTTCTGACTTTTCTTTGTTTTATTATATAATAGAAGAGATTCTTAGTAAACTTTTCAAATCCAAAAAGTCTATAGTAGTTTGTGGTGACTTCAGTATCGATATTTTTGTTACTTCATCAGATAGAAACAATTTTATTTCTTTATTCAAATCATTTAATATGGATCTTTTGTTTTGTGAACCGACACGGGTAACAGCCACATCTTCAAAATGCATTGACAACATTATTACAAATGGGAGTACTTTGGATAAGTTCTTAATTCCTGGTGTTCGCTCGGATCATTTGGCTCAAGTTGTTAGATTGCCCTCTCAAAGCCAAATATTATATGAAGTAAGTAGGGAATTTAGACCAACCACAAAGTACAAGTTAGAGAAATTTAATAGTCATTTGGAATTGCGTCTTGCTAATACCTATTTCGAATCTGATGATCCTAATCATAACTATGAAACATTGTTTACTGAGATTTGTAAAGGATTTAATAAATATTGCCCGATTAAATCTACTTAGGTAATTGATAAACTAAAATTCTGTGACTGGGCCACTAAAGGAATAAGATTGAGTAGAGAAAACATGTATGAACTCTATCGTAAAAAATCAAACACAACTAACGAAGAGTTTCATACATATGTTAGAAATTATTCAAAAATATTTAAATTAGTTTGTAATAGAGCAAAAGCCATTTTCATTGCCCAAAAAGTTAGTGATTCGACTAATACAATTAAAACTGTGTGGAAAATTATAAACACGGAGACTGGTAAGAATAAAAAGGAAGAAGACACAATTAACCTTAAAATTAATGATAAGCTTATCTCCGATAAATTTGAAGTAGCGAGTGCTTTCGAATCTTTTTTTTCAACAATACCTACTGAAGCTACTAAGTATCTTGCATCTTCACCTAAGAAAGCCGAGTGTCTCCTTAAAGACAATTTCCCAAAACATATTCCCAATTTTTTATTTAAGTTTATTGATGCTAGTGAAATATTAGGAGCTTTCAAGTCTTTGAATATAAAAAATACAGAAGACTTATGGGGCTTATCAGTTGAAGTAATCCACCCAGTTATAACTAGTATAGCACCTATTTTAGCAGCTATTTTTAATCAATGTATTGTGCAGGGTTCTTTCCCCGATTTGATGAAACACAGTAAGATCATTCCTATATTTAAATCTGGGTGCAAAAATAATCCTTCTGATTATAGACCCATCTCTATACTTCCAGCGTTAAGCAAAATTTTTGACAAAGTTATACTAAATCAATTGTTAACTCATTTTACCAAAAATCAGATTTTACATGATCATCACTTTGGATTTACAAAAGGCCGGTCTACGACAGACGCTGGTGCTAAACTTTTAAAGCATATTTTTGAAGCCTTGGAGAATTCACAGGATGCGGTTGGCGTATTTTGTGATCTCTCCAAGGCATTTGATTGCGTAGATCACTACACACTAGTTTTAAAACTCCAACACTATGGAGTTCGTGGAGTGGCACTCGATCTTATATCATCTTATCTATCAGGTCGCCAACAAAAGTAGGTATTAGCGGTACTACGTCCTCAGGGTCTTTAGTGAAAACGGGCGTACAGCAAAGATCAATTTTAGGCCCTTTTTTGTTTCTGGCATATATTAATGATCTATATTATGATTATTCTATATGGTAAATGAATTGTCGGATATAGTTTTATTTGCAGATGACACTTCTCTATTTTTTAAGGTCAATAGAAAAGATACAGACCTTACGCAGCTCAATGACACCTTATCAGCTGTATCAAAATGGTTTGCCGCCAATAATCTTATTCGGCGTTACATTAGATAGTAAACTACAATGGGGTCCTCATATAGAAAGATTAGCTAGTAAACGGAGTTCCGCTGCCTTCGCAGTTAGAAAAATTAGACAAATAACAGATGTGGCTACAGCTAGGTTGGTTTACTTTGCTTATTTCCATAGTTTAATGTCCTACAGTCTTCAGCTGTGGGGCTCAGCTGCAGACTTTGAAACTATATTTATTCTGCAGAAAAGTGCAATTCGCGCAATCTATTGTTTGGGTCCTCGCGAATCACTACGAAGTCGATTCGAGGAAATTAAAATTTTAACGTTACCGTCACAGTACATTTATGAAAATATTATGTTTGTCCGTAAAAACTTAAATTTATTTGAAATTAATAGTAGCCGCCATAACTTCAATACAAGAAATAAAGATAAAATTGTGACACCTAGATTCAGGTTATCTAAAGCTAATAAGTCTTTTCTCGGAAATTGCGTTCGATTCTATAATAAAATCCCACTCGAAGTAACTAAAATGTCTTATGATAAATTCAAAGATTTCATTCAGCAGACGTTAATTGACAAAGCCTACTATAAGGTGGCTCATTACGTGGAAGACAAGAATATATGGTTGTAGTAGCTTCTTTCTGCACTTGCATCCCCCTGGCTAAGTGTCAATTGTACGAATAAGCATAAATATTGTATAAGTATTTGGAAAAAAAGCTGTAACATTAAAAGATCTTCCACAAAAAAAAAAAAAACTTAAAAACCTTAAAAAGTTTAAGTGTATCCGAACCGGTGGTAAATTCAACTGTATGTACCAATGTAACGTTCATAAGTGCCTTACTAGGGCCTAAACTGAATAAATGTTTTTTTTTTTTTTTTTGATAACTTAATAAATACAAATGGGCATATCGTAGGTGGGCTATGAAAACCTCGCAAGTGCATTGCTCGAAATTTTACAGGAAAATAACGTATGATATTATTTTTATAGAAAGCTGAGTAAAATATGCGATGTGTTTTTCATCTCTATCCTAACATCACTCAATGATTCCTGAAGATATGATTGCAATATAATTGACCTAAACTATAATTGTCTACCATATGGTTTATTCCTTCTCCTGTAAAATCTGGATATGGGTATTAGGGCTATCTGCTCCAGATAAAAAAGGTGATTTTGTCGGCTTTTACAGCGGGAGTTCCTCCCTAGGTTTGTCATGATGTCGTGGGGTTTTAGCCGGTACAAGTCCGGCATAACCTGGCTGTTTCCCCCGGGACGGCCGAGTATACTATGAGGATTTCACCACGAAAAAAAAAAAAATAGGTTTGTCATGGCCATAGTTTGTACGTGGTATATTTAGCTACTTTGTGGCCAAAGTAACACGTATTTTGCTCATTTTATGATAAAAATAAATAAATAGGATCCTGGGACAGTCTTCACACACTATCTCAAACTTAGCAAAGCTAGCTGATTAAAAGCTTACTATTTAGGTATACACAGTGACTTATTAATCGTTGTTTTACTAGTACAAGCTTTGTTCAGACCATGGTCTATACACTAACAATCTATAGCAGCAAATAAAAAATATAACAACGGAATCCCAAAAAATTACAAGGAAGGGAGAAATGGTCAAATAAATTAGAACAACGATTTTTAAACAAGTGTAATTGTTTCTTTTTAATATAATAATAACACAACAAATCAAAATGCATAACACCAGACCGACAACAACTACCTATTTATTACAATATTATCATTGTGGTAAATCTTTCCACATACAACTAGGAATCATAAATAATATTCACGGATATTATGATTAGATATAGGTATAAATACTTTATTAGTAAAAGTATAGGTTTAAGTAAGTAATATATTAAACTGCACCGTGTACTTATTCAGCTCATGGAGGTTCTCGATTATGTACTGAGAAATAACGATACAGCCTGAACAACTCTTGCATTGATGTTATTAGTGCCATTATACTCTTTTTCCAGATTATAAACGTTTCATTATCTTAACTAATCTCTAATATTTATGATATTGAACTTTCCATTGCTCGCAAAATTAACTTGGATGATATTCAATATGAATCTAGGTACAGTCCTGAATAATTGCATCATAAATGTTGACTTGTATAATTTTACAGTAAGTTTTATTTTAATTGTGTAGGTAATTGACCAAAGTTCAACAATCTTCCGAAAACAATGTAAATATTTTCAATCAAGACACAAAAATGTATACGGGCGTCTCCACGGTCAGCGAAGCGTTAATTAAATTAAATACAAAAAAACGATTAACGAAATACCTAATTATTCATAAACATAAAAATATCGTTTATTATGCCAGTTATACTAATATCTAGTGAGGTGTCGAGGACACTCGACGGAAGCGAAGCGTGCGTAAATCGAAACGAACATTAGTTATTTATTATATTGGTCCCCATCCCGAATGTAAGATAAGAAGCTTCGCTTCAAATATGAACTGCATTGAGTTTTTATGTAATGAAATGCTTAAATATAAAAGAAACGTTTACGTATGGTTTACAAACAATATATTAGTATACCAGTTTTTTGTTTATCGAAACAAAAGTTATGTATACACAAATTGTGTAAAATTCACGATAGCTTATAACAACTACACATTATAAAACATCCGGAATGAGATAGCCAAATGGTAAGTTACTAATAAATTCATAATGGTAAATCTTTACGAACGAACATTACTCCTTTCCGTCGGGTGGATTGAAGAATTCCCAGTGATGGTGGTGAATCGTTCTGCTGTCACTCAGGCCAAACATAATCAAACCAGCAATCAGAACCAAAAATATTACCAACGCCATCTGCACGTCCTTCTTGTCTTCTGTACCGCTAATATAAGTCATGAACGAGTTGAATATGTTTCTTATAGTTCTGCTGATAGAACTGTGACAAACACGGAGAAATTGAGCACCTGCTTCAGTAATTGTAGGTTCGTGAGGTCTTACAGATGATGGCACGCGTCTTGGAGAAGGTCGGAGCTTCTCGTTATCAGAACTTGATTCAGAATGCCTGGGCGCTGATTTTCTTTTAGCCCGTCTTGTGGGAGGTGGAGGCGACTGATGTTGAGGCTCGTGGGAGTCACTGCAAGGTCGATCACGAAATGATCTTGATAGATGAAATGATGCAGGAGGAATTGTTATATCTTGAAGATATGAGTAGAGTAATGGGGTCAGGTCTGGTGGGGGTGGTCTTAGAGGAGGAACCATACCATCGTCAAAACTGGTGGGGCTAGATGGAGGATGAAGAGGTTGGGCTACCAATTCTTCAATTGATGTTCGAAAATTGGGTATCTCAATAATCTCTGGAGTTTTGGTAGTAGGAGGTTCTTTGGGAGGAACAGGAGGTTCCGTGGGAGGAACAGGAGGTTCCGTGGGAGGAACAGGAGGTTCCGTGAGAGGAACAGGAGGTTCCGTGGGAGGAACAGGAGGTTCCGTGGGAGCAAAAGGAGGTTCGTTGGGAATAGGTGGTTCATCTGTTTGAGTTTGTTCCGTACTTACTGTTCTTGGTATTTCTGCATAGTCTTGACGTTGTGAAGGAAATTGATGACTTGAAGATGTTGATATTTCTGCGAATTTTTTAACTATTTCGTCTATGACTGTTTGAGAGAATTCTATTCCACTGACAGAGATGTGACCAGATTTTGAATCCAATTCTGTAACTTGTAATGTCATTCCTTCTATATCCGATACTAAAATCTTATTGGCTTGAAGCTCGGATACATTGAGCCGACCTACGTCTAAATCTCTCACTTGAAGCCGTTGTGTTACTAAATTATCTAAATGAACTTCTCGGTTTAAGTCGGCTTCTCTATCGAGAGCTCGTTCCATGGTCGATGGTGTAGCTTTTTTTGTATTTATGACTCCCCTTGGTCTTGGTAATGGAGGCACATCTGGTATTTGGGATTCGTCGATATCTATATGTTGTACAGTCAACGAAGCTTCAGTAAGCATTTCATCTCTCTCGTTTATTCTTGTTGGGCTCGATACCCGCCTTTCAACTAATATCACGGTAGGCGATGTGCGCCCTATGTTTGGTTTGGATAATTCAGATATTTTTGGGTCTGAAAATTTCAGTGACTTTTCAGATCTTGATGTAGGACGGGAAACACGTGGATTCTCTCCTAATTTTGTATGAGTCTTCGATAATATAGATTCTTCGTCAACTATATCTCGAAGTGAGCTGGATATAGACATATCTAAGTTATCATCCATACCAAATTCAAAATCAACATCGTCTGGTAAAGGATCCGTTTGAGTTGATGCTTCAATTTCAACTATTTCTTCATCCTGTAAATATGAAGAAAACATCTCGGTTGGGATTTCAGCGTTAAGATTGTTTGAACTTTGTTTATCTTTCCCATTACGTCTACCTCCTCTTGGTGGCCTTGGAGGGGGTGGCAATGGCCTATCTTTCATTTTATTTACAACTTCACCAGATTTTAAATTTTTATGTACGTCCTGAAATGCTTCATCTATTTCAACATATTGGGTCAAATCTTCACTGACGGAGTGTTTTGAAAAACTATCTAAAGTAATTAGGCTTGTTGAAGATTTTTTTCGTGGTGGACGATCAGGTCCTATATTTTTTGTTGATCCAACTGTATAATAATTTCTCTCTGAGCTGCGACTTTTACGGCACCTTTCAGGCAGTTTATTGTTCTTTGACCTCCTTATACCTTCGATAGGAGCATAGGATCCTTTATCAACAGTGGCATAGCCAGGACTTTCATGACGTATTTTTCTTTCAACACCAACATCATCAGCATGAGCAATATGTGTATCAAGAGTCAAAGATTCAGCTCCATGCGATGTCCGGTCATCGTCACAAATAGACGTACCTCTGGAACTTCTCGAGCGATTGCGTCGAGGGGCCATGGGACTCTGTTCAGTAATTGGTGCTTCAGTTTGAGGCACAATGTATTCGTGCTCTGTACGGTACACGATCACCTGAAAATTGCAAAATACAAATGTATTTAGATAAACTTTGCAATAAAAACAACCCTAATGAACAAAAAATAACGATTGACTGTATGATAATTAGTAGTAGTAAATTAATTATAACCAATTTGAAGGGGTATGTAATAAGATAATTTACATAATGGAACTAGTGTGCAAAATTTCAAATTTGTAGGTCCTATATGGGTTGAACTGTGCGTTGCTATTTTGTAAACGAATTTTTATATCAAAAAAACCGGCAATGTGCGTGTCTAATCTCACTCGCTCAGCGAGGGTTCCTTTCTTGAATATATTTTTCTTGGTTAGGGCCATAACTGTAGTAAAAAACTGAACCGCATAACTAAACAGCGAAAATAGTTATTTTTTACAATTTTTAGTACAGATCTTTTTAAAGCATGTATTTTTGATTTTTTTAATTTGTAATACCTATGCATAGGTATTACAAATTAAAAAAATCAATGTTTTTGGTGGGATGTACTTTACTGGTCAGACTGGGCCGGACTTTTATCATCAACAAATTGTCAAGAAAACTTTTAGATTCATGGTCATGATTTTGAATAAGGTCGGTGTTACAAAAGTTATTAATTGAGACCTAACGGAATGAGTCATTTACGATTATCGTCATGCAAATAATAAGTTATATAACCACAAGCTAGATCATCGTTTTTAGGGTTCCGAAAAAAAGTTAGAAAAGGTACCCTTATGGTGCCACTCCGTCTTTCTGTCTGTCCGTCACAGCGGTATATTTCAGCAACCACTAATAAATAAAATTGATAATTGATTTAAAATATTTCAGATATTGATTACATCACGTAATTGCAATTAAAAAACAAAATATTTTTATTTTCTTTGCAAAAGTGACCACATTTAAAAAGTAGGGCTTCAAGTTAGATGGGATTGGAAAAAATGTCCAAAAAAATACCATTCCCCTATCTCAGAAGTTTGAAAAGTGTTTTTTTTTAATAATTTCAGTTGACATTTGTACATTGTTGTAAATATTACAGGAAAAATAAAACAAGATTCTAACAAACTCGGTGTTATCGAAATCATTAAAATTCGTTTATAAATAACTCAGCTGTGCGGTCCGGTTTTTAACAACAGTTATGACCCAAAACAAAAAGTATACTTATAAGTAAAGACCGGATTATATGCAACATAAAAAGCTTGTTATATGCATGCAAATAAGCATGAAAAATGCTCGAAATATGCATGAAACTTGTCAGAATATGCATGGAAATTAGCAGAATATGCATGAAAATTGGCGAAATTAAATGATAAGTCAAGGAACCCAAAAAATAAGAAATGTAAATTAATTTATTTTTTATTTCAAAATACAATTAGTACATTATCCATTGATAGACGAAAATAGGTACAGTACCATTACATTACATTTACAATTTTTAATATTTTTGTAAACGTATCAAGTAATGTTCCAAATGTAAGTAAGATTGTATCTTGGATCATTCAAAATATTTTTTGAAAGTGGTAAAGAATCGCTCCACTAAGGTAACTAGGCAGAATTTGAACTCGGGTGCTATGTTAGCACATAGGTCGCTCGCTCGATAAATATTGTAAATGTATCGATAATATGCATCATAACTAGATCTTAGGTAAAATATGCTATTACCGTTGAAGATCGATTAAATATGCAAATGCATATAATCCGGTCTTTACTTATAAGGAAGGTTGGAACCCTCGGTGAGCGGTGAAACTCAGACTTTGACTTGGCAAGTTTCTTAATGTTACTACGTACGTACATAATTCATATTAATTCATACTGGCCGATATAAATTACCAAACTCACCAATTGTCTCCCCTCAAACATCCAATATAATACAATATTTACAAATGAAGTATTGAAAATATTAAACATACTTACGTTGTCACTATGTTTCTGTTTTTGGGGCTCTTCCCATAACTCAGCGACCGATGAATTCTTGAAGTCATTCAGTGAAGAATGTCTGAAGTCTTTATTAGCAAATTTCTTTTTCCTCTTCGGTGGCATAGGCAAAGTTTGTGATTGTATAGGCATAGTTTCGGGATACTGAATCACTTCATCGTTAGCGTATTCATGTATTGAGTGTAAGTCAGTTGTGGGAGTAAAATTTATTCGTTTGTCTATTTCACTCAAAGACTCATCAACTACTTCACCGTCCAAATTCTCGTCATCAGCATGATCTTCAGGCAATCCTAAATCTACTTCGCTGAACTGCATACTTGCATTAACGCTGTCATCAATGTATTTGATTGATTCAGTTTCCTTTTTCTTTCGCTTTATTCTTGACGGTCGTACAGGTGGGAAAGTATAATATCCATCATCTTTATCATTCAAATCTTCGCTTGAATACCTCATCTGATCGTTTTCATCAACCATGAGCTCCGGATCGGCCTCATGTTCGTTGGCGTATACATTGTCATCATTCAACATAGAATCACTTCCCATAAGGGCAAGAGCATTTTTAGGAATTTTAAATGCTTGTCGTATTTCGTCACTCAAGTATTCTCTTACTTGAATATTTTCACGAGAAATTCCTCTCGGTCGAACAAAAAATTCGTCATTATTTATTTCGTTTATAACATGCATATGTTCTTGATTAGACGGCGAAATGTCTGGCGTGGATGTTGTTGTACGGTTCTCATTTAAATGTGATGGTTCAAGTTCATCCTCCATGTATTCTGAATCCAACTTATCAAAATCATAAGTTCTGTCGAATTGCCTTTCTTCCATTTCACCTTCAAAGTTAGCATTGTCATTATTCATATTACCATACTCTCGAGGTTGTTCCGGACTGTCAGGAATATATGGAGAAGAGTCATCCTTCGTTCTTTTCATTCTGGTAAAAGTAAAAGTTGGCGGTGGAGTGTCCTCCCTATTTAATGTAGGCGAAGAAGAAGTTTTAGGGAGCCCTGATTTCTTTTTCCGACTAAATAATCTAGGATATGTCTTAGCTTCGAAATCTACTGTCGCTAAATTCCCCAAATCGTTAGTCGAATCTGAAGTCTCGGTTTCAATTTTGTACTCTTTCTTTCTACCAAGACTAGGAAAATTTATTTTTGGCCTATCCGGCATTTTAAATTTTGGTAATTCTGGTATACTAAACTTGGGTCTTTCTGGCAGGGAAAACTTTTTTCGATCTCCAAAATTTAGTCTTTCTGATATATTGATCTTTTTGAATTTGGGGCGATCGGGTAAACTGAATTTCCTTCTCTCTGGTAGCGAAAACCTTGGGCGATCGGGCATTTTAAATCGCGATCGTTCTGGTAAATTTATTTTTGGTTTATCGGGCATTGTAAATTGCTTTACTTTTATGCTTTGTATTTTTGTTTTCAGTTTTCCAGCCTGTGTTCTTAACTTTCCTGTACTTTCTTTTATACGCTGTTGCAACTTGTTATCAGTTGCATCTGCATTTTTAGACCGACTGTCTCGTTTTAAAGGTAACTGCTCCAATGCTGATGAATCTACTTGACTTGTACTGACCTCACATTCTGTTCTTGATGCACTAGACGGTGTGTTTACAAAATATCTTTCCTCAATATTATTTTGGAGAGCCTCAGCGCTTAATACATCTTGGTCTTCAACATCGTGCTGGTCTTCTTTTTCCGCTGCCAGATCTTCTTCATCAGAAACATGTTGTAAATATTTTCGTTCCAAGGATGTTGTACTGGATAACTCATCATCAGTTTTTATCAGCTTAGGCTTTTCATCTATACTAGGTGCAGTGTATATAATATTTGGCGGTGGTTTTTCGATAATTTCATATTCGTGATCACTAGAAAAAAGAAAAATAATAAAATATTAGTACCACAAAATATTAAGTAAACCTTATATCTACAGTATTAATACAAAATAATAATTCGCAAAGCTGCTTTAATATACTTTTAATTAAATTAATTACGGTAATTATATTTATTCATTTATTTATTTATCTCCAAATAGAAGAAAGAGGTTTTATTTAGTTCAAAGTAGAGTAGAGTAGAGTTAGACAATATAGTATATCATACAAAAAGTTTATTCAATAACATTCATTCGCTGAGCAAAACACGAATAAACAAAAAATATTATGGGCATTATAATAAAGATATAAATGTAATGCAACTCGCAAAAATGTTGATTCGTCGCAAAAGTTTGAAGCTATATTTAGACTTCACATATGTTCGAATCACAACTAGGCCAACGCCGCTCGTTTTAGCCGCAGCAGCCGCCGGGCATAAGACGCGATTCAAAATTATTCTGGAACCTGTAATAAAATGACAACAAAACAGTGAAAACTGAATGTAGGTGTAACTTACCTCCCGTACGGTCTGAAATTGCTAGCTCGCGATGTTGGTCTAGTACCAACTAGATTCACTCTCTCCGGTAACAGCGAATCACATTGAAAGTACTGACAACCGCAACGGACTTCTGGCGTGTACAGCTGGGCACTTCCTTCTCTCGTCGGTCTTAGGGGCTTCTCTATCGGGGTGCCGCCTTCTGATGTCCATCGCCGGAGTTTACTCATAACTAGTGTCTACTGAACCCGGTACATATTTAGTTAGGTACGCGTTTCCCGTAAACCAACCGAACCGTCATTAGCCCACGGACAATGAGTCATTTGTCGTGTTTGTTAACGCCGGCCAGTAAATGAACTAATCACAGACGTGAAAGCAGTTACGAGCGCTGATCACCGATGACGATTTTAAAGAGCTTACCCAATGTGCAGGAAGAGGAGCGGACGGTGCTATATTTATCAAACAGTCAGAAGTCACCGCGTTCGCTTTGCATGTGTTGAAACGCGGTATAGTTATGTCACAGTTACGTATGATGAAAAAAGTTAGAAAAAAAAACCTATAATTACCTGCTTGGCTTTGACCATTCATTATCGGCGTTTTCGTCATTATTGCGTTTTTCGTTATCGTGAGGACTGGGGCTAGGAGATGATTCTATAGGTATCACTGTTGACTGTTCACCGTGGACTTCAGATTCATCATTTGTAATTTCTGTGATCATTATGTTTGGGGATTCATTAGTTGGTCTTCTTTCATCAAATTGGTTTTGGAATATTTCATCAACGTTTGGTTCATCTGGATCCATTTCTTCATCTAAAAGTAGTGCTTCTTTGTTTATATTGTCTACTTTATGTAATTTTTCCATGACGTGATCTTGGGACTTTAAGGATACACTTTCTGCGACTAAACTGGGGTCTTGGGAAGCATTTGACTTCTTTTCTGTAATACTTTCATTTTCTTTGTTGTTATTTCCTCTACTTTCATTTTCATAATTTCTTTTTTCTACTTCAGGTGAGAAATGTAAGGATTTCTCAGCATCTAGAACTTTAGATTCTTCTATGTCTTCATAGATATGTTCTTTTGTTTTCCTTGATTGAGGTGTATCAACACTCATAGTTTTACTCATCTCGTCGGAAGATCCTAATTTAATAGCACTAAATTTTTGCCTCTTAACTGCGCTTGGAGAAGATTTTAATTGTCTTATTTCTTGAGATTCTTCATTTTGCTTCCGTTTTGATAATGGTGACTTTTCATTGTCACTTTTGTCTAGTTTATGTAAAGTTTTATCCGCTAGATGTTTGATCTTGTTCACAAGTGGATGACAACATTTAGTTTTTTCCCTTGTTTCTGTAACTCCTATGTTATATTGTTGTTCTGGAATTCGTCGTTTCAAAATGCCTTTTGGAGATATATTTTTAGGTATTTCAACAGGTGTAACTAAATGGGTACTTGCTTGTGTATCTGATTGTTTAGCAAAATTTGTATTCACAGCCTGATTAATAGGGTCTTCTTCTGAATCTAAGGATATTTCTTTCGAAAAATTTGGTACGTGAATTCCCTCATCTTCACCTTCTTCACCATGCTTTCGGCTACTACCAGGTGATGAATCAAGATTTAAGATCCTTTGGACATCCCCGTCGACAGGCGAGTGTGTCCTTGACCTTGATATTTCTCTTGACATACTTCTCCTTGGGGTCGTCTCCCTGATGATGTCCTCTGCTGTAATTTCACCTTCAAGTGGCGCCTTGAGCAGGTGTGTCCAAGGGTAAGCTCCTACTTCACGAGCTCTTCGCAAGTCTTCCCATTGATATTTATTTTTTTGCACTGCTGGTTTATTTTTCTCTGTATCTGGTGACAATTCAGATTCCATATGTTTATTTGTTATTTTAGATGTTAGTTATATAATTAAACAAGAGTAAAGCTTTGCCGGATAAATTCCATGTAATTTTTTAACAAATTGCAAGTGTTAAAATTTTCATCACCAATCCAGCAAAGTTTTCACTTTTCCACCGTTCAAACTAAGAACACAACATTTCGTTTCAATGTGAGCATCGGTAACTGAAAACACGCTGTGTTTGCGTGGGCCCGCGTGAAAATAGGCGTGAATAAGTTGTGTACTATGATCACGGTTGAACACATTAATTTGGGACTATTGCGCTGCCTTTACCTTGAAGCGTTCAGGACAATCGCCAGTCTTCAGTCGACCATCTCTGGCATTTATTTATTTACGTTGTGACACTAAACGAGTTTTTTTTAATATTATTGATAAGCGATCCGCGATCGGTACAAAATCCCGGTTCAACTGGCCGACGCAGTGTGGTCCGAGCAAGCGCGCTAAATATAAAATTGAGCATGAATTTATTTTTGGTAAGCATTTCGCGTCATCAGTAAAACTATAGAACGTTCATCGTTTTCAGAAGGTTTATTATGTTAGTAACCAGAGATAGTATGAAGGTTACTGCGATTGTATAATATAAGTAGGTATATACTTTAATAAATACTGTATTGATACTTGGTCGTTTGAGTTGTCTACTTCTTGATAAATAGGTTGCGACTTACCGTACGTTCCTTGAACGATGTCCAAATTGTTTGTGTGAGTATTTTCTCTCGCAGATCATATACGTGACCGTCTCGTTCACAAATTATTTATTTATATAACAATTTAATTAGTATATATTTTGCATGCACAGCATGTATTTTATACGTTTACACTGGCGTTAATTGGGGTTACCCATGATCCAAGATATAATTATACCATGGGGTTACCTATGGAAACGAAAAATGAAATTCATATACCTACCTACCTACTAATTTCGTACTAATAATATTACAAAAGTGAAAGATGTTTATTGCTCTGTCACGAAAAAAGTACTGAACGGATTTGGATCTAGTATATTATTATATGTATAAAATAACAAACAATTACAAATAAATTTTAAGGTTTTCAGTTGTAGGTATTATTTTTACTCATCAGCTTGTTCTTTATTTTTATTTCAATTAAAAACGATTACGCTAATTAAATTATTTAATTATTTTGTATTAATTAATACACGCAACATTATACTTCAATCACAAAACAATGAAATTAAAAATATGAAAATTAAACTATGTAACTTTATCATAATCATTAACATAGACTCAGCAACAGCAAACATCAAGGTTAAATACAAGGTTTTGTTGGAAAACAATGACAATATTATCTATACTTACAATTATAATTTTTTTTATGAACCATTATTTTTCATTAAAAATTCTTAGTACAGCGACAGGTTCATTATAATCAATATTATATGTCTGTGGTTTGCAGCCAATTAAAGGTAATTAATGACGGAACTATTTCCTAGATGGCGCTACGGGCTGGCACTAGAAACCTTTTTTGCAATAATGTAACATTATGTCTTGTTGCATGCACAATCAAACTTTCTTCACTAAAATGTACCTATACGGCTATCCTCATTACTTATAAAACGCTATTTAACTACTACACTGATTAAATGATTACCTACTTAAATAACGTCACATTGTTTGACAATTAGAGTAGTTATTTATGTGACGATTTAATCAGTATTTTTTTTTTTTTTTTTTTCAGTATATTATCAGTATATTACCTACCTATATAGTTAAATTGCGGCCATTAGTGTTACTTATGGTAAAGGAACCGGGTATGAACGAACAATGCCTGTCTAATTGATAATAAAAGATCAACGTAAAGAGAGTCTAACCACTGGTTTATTAAACCATGAAATTTGGGGTGTAGCTTCTTTTTATACCATAGGTTTTCTAAGAAAGGATTTATAATACTCCCTCTGAAGGTAAAATTGGGGATCAAAGGGGATTTCGTCCATGGTTATTTAAAAAACAGGACTCATGACACAATAGTACAGTAATAACAAAAATCTTCTATGTGTAATAATCACAACTACAAAATAAGTAAGTACAGAAGTAAAAAAAAAACCCATAAGGTGAATGTAGATGAATGACGATTAATTTTATACGTATTACCTACTTGCATGTGATCGCAAGATCGAAGTCTACGGTGGGTTGAGACTGAGTGCGGTTGCTGCGACGTGCTGCTGTCAATATTTATCTATTAAAATAATATCCGTAGAGTTAACATCGTTACATTGTGCGAAGCGTGAACAGCTTTGGTATTCTGAAACGTTTTTGACGGCAACCGACGACAACACATGACGTATTCCGTTGTGACGGTTAGTCAGGGAGGTAGCGTTGCAAACACAAAAGTCATAGTAAGCCGGCTGACGTTGAAATGTATAGTTGATCTTATATGACTAATAAGTGAACCGACCGTCTGCTCAAGTAAGTGCTCAAGTCTACCATATCCGTCGTCAGCCACTCCCAGTAAAAAAAAGACATAGTACGCCGGCTCAAACTTGTTTCATAAGTATTTGATATCATACTGAGCTGAAAAAAAATCGTCTGCTGCATGGTGGAGGGGGGAACACGCGTCAGCTGCTCGCATGAATTTAAAAAAAAAAAGTTTACCCCTTCCGTAACCTTCCAATCCTAAACCCACCGCGGGTACATCGCTGATGCGTGGTTCACTTATTAGCCATTCAAGATCTATTGAAAAAGATGGCCATCGATCGGCGTATTAATACTACCTAAAATGCATCAGTACCTCCCGGACTATTGCATGTCGAAACAATTGAATACTTGAATTGGTCAAAAGAATTAAAATGGACTGGAAGGTGTATTGTAAACATCAACTGCGCTCTGCGGGTGGATTTCATTTATTTTAATGATCTGAGCTGTAATCCCAAGCCAAGCAAACTTATGATATGGAAACTAGATAAAGGCAACTTTTATTTCATATTTTAGTAAAACTTAATGTACCGAATATACCAATTTTAAAGGTTTAATATGAGGGCTATTCAGTAGTTTAACTTTATCTTAATATTTAGGACATAAACTTCACAAAAAGAAACTAGATATAGCGCCCATATTTTGAAAATATTTAAATAATTAACTTTTTTTCATAAATTATGTATAACATACTCGTATGTAGGTACATACTACTAATTTGACGAGGTATTTTTTTATAAGGAATAATAAAAATAAGCCAGATATCAAAGACTTCTATCTAGAATTTGTAAGAATTTTAGCATTTCCAGTAAATAAAAATGCATTGACTTTTATAGTGCTGGGCACAATTTAATCAATGTTTATTTCAACGAGAATAGTAAAAAGAATTACTCGCCAAAAGTCTCAACTGTTGAGCTTGATGACGTTTTTCCAAGATATCTTCATCATTGGCTGATTTAAGGATGCCCATTATATGACTTATCCGAGCCGCAGACATCTGAAATATGTATACCAACTCTATAACCACTATAAAATATGTATCATCATCATATTCTGTCACGAGATGTCCTCTGCTGAATATGGCCTTTGTTTCCCATTGATTTCGACAAAGAACAGTCTTGGATTTATAATAAATAATTTATAATAAAACATACTTACTTTAAATATTATAACTTTACACAGAAACTATCATAAATGAAAGTGATCCACAAAGTGACAGGTTTTTTTTATAATGGATACATAATACGACCTTAGTAGGAGCTTCCTAAAATTAAACATTAATTAATTGACCAATTGAAAAATGTAGCACCGCACTACGAATGTATAGAGAATAGACCGCGTCGACGGACGTCGTCGTCGTCAGCTGTCAAAAAAAGAACAGAATTGCACTACTGTAGTGCAATGCAGTGGCGTAGCTACCTAGGGGCTAGACGGGGCAGTGCCCCGAGGCCCTCAAGCTCAGGTGGCCCCTCGGACTCTGACTTTCAAACTATAAATTTAACACAGACATATAAGAAGAAGCAGACGAAGCATTCGATACAAATTGCATTGCAATTTTATCTACATAGGAAGTGTAGTCATTACAGTACAGACCCGAACTAAGGCCGGTAAAGATTTGAAGATTTTAAGGCCGGTAAGCGACCGACCAAAATTTAAATGCGAAAGTAGCTCTATTTGTTTATTTGTTACGCTTTCACGACTCAACTACTCATCTGATCATCATGAAATTTGGTATAGATAGCCTGGTATGAAGAAGGACATAGGCTACTTTTTAATTTATTATGCTTTCTTAAATACAACCATTATAGGTAGTGTTATTTGAATGCGTGTCCATTGTTTTCGAATATGAATAGGTAATAATATTTAATTTACCCAATCCGTCCCCTCAATACATTTTAGTACTTGACCTGTCATTTATATGTAAACAATATATAAATCTTTAGTTTTCTTAAATTGTATGCAGTTTCCTTTGCACAAAACGTATGGAACATAATTTTAATAAAATTATTGATAATACATTCAAATTATTGGCTACGAATGGTAATTATTTCTTAATAAAAACACCATAACAAATGTATTGAAACCCGAACGCAGAACTCTGAACGCGGAACTCTAGAACCCTCTGTGGGATCGGCGCCTAATATTTCGCATAAAAACAGTTGTTGACCCTTCATACGAATTATCATAACATACTAGAACATACTACGATCTCAAGCATGAGTTTTTTTTTGAGATGGCTCGATATGAAAATTTTAAATAGTCTAGTTGGGGCCCTAGTTTATTTTTTGCCCCAGGGCCTTTGGTTACCTAGCTACGCCACTGTGAACAGATGCATTAACAAAAATATCGTATAATATAGGCGCTCTACTCTATGGTAATATCCATCAAAGACTGCAGGCGGATGGAACGTCTCATACACCTGCCAAATGATACGTGCGGACACAGCTCCTACTGTGCATCGTCGTAACTAGTTTCTGCCCGGCGGTTTCACCCGTGTTTCCGAGGGATTAAGTTTTCATGGTATAAAAAGGATCTTTTATGTGATGTCGGGGTATGATCTATGATCCTAGATCCAAATTCCTTGAGCCGTTCATGCATGATTGAGTCACAAACATCCAAACAACTTGACCTTCACATTTGTACGTAATATTAGTGAGACTACGAAAACTAAGACTCAACGATACCAACTAGACCTAGACGTTTGAGTAGGTATTTACCAGAAGTCTCCGATATAACAAAAACTTTGTTGTATATTCGTATTGGGCTAGGTTAAGGTACTAAAGGTATAGAGAAACCCTTTGAGAATCCAATAGAGAAACCAATCAGTCTTCAAAGTTTCGTCACCATACATATACTGGGTGGAGATTTCGAGATGGCATATTTTCGAAACCTATGTTGGGTTAGTCATGCTGAACAACTTTTACTATATACCAACACATAATACAAAAAAAAATACTTTTCATACATTTTGATTGAGCAAGGTTGACATTTACTATGGAAAGTAATTTTATTTTGAGAATTCACTGTTGTTTCCATAGTAAAAGTTGTTCAGCATGACTAACCCAACATAGGTTTCGAAAATATGCCATATCGAGAAATCTCCACCTGTTATACGGACTGCAAGCCTAGACTAAAAGGAAGCAACTAGACACACACGTTAGAAACAGTAACTGGCTATTGGGTAAACAGTCGCACGCAACTAAACCATAACTAAACTAGCTTTAAACACATCGGTCCCAAAGTCTATTTGGACGCACGCAATACAGCTTCGGGGTATTGCTGCCAACTCAAATAACAGGATACCTATTTATCTATATGTAAAAATATACGTATTACACAAGACTAGATTTTATTTTGCACATACAAATCCCTAACGCTTATTTTTGTCGTATTTTGACGTGTCTCTGTTTATCATTGCTTTTACTATACTGAAACGAAACGTGTTTTAATATTTGTTTGCTAGTTAAGCTAACACGTATTTAAATATAATCAGTCAACTGATGAGGAATGAAATTGTTAGATCTCCATACATGCCCCATAATTATCCAGCGCAAGTACCGCAAGTCAAAAATATTGTTCAATATAGTAAAGGCAGATTATAAGAAAGCTAGTAAGTACAAATAAAAAAAAGCAGTATATTTATCATATTCATAATATATTTTCCAACGATTTCTCTTTCTCTGATATTTGTCAACGAACTTGCATTACATTAAAATCATTTTACTATAATAATGCCATAATAATTACTTTCTTCGTTCCTTATATATAATATATAATAATATGTATGATATATCGCTGCCTCCAGCGAATAATATGGTTATGGTAAAATCAAAATTTTACAGGCAACATAAAAAACGGTTTTTACGAATATCTCAATATCTATTATGTATAGCGGTATAATACAAATTCCAAAAGAAAGCTAATTTTTTATTAAATTTTTCCTCATTATTTATTTAAATATAACTTTTTTTATTTAATAAATTTAATTATTGAATAAAATAATTTTACCTGTAAACCAGAGCAAAATTGGCACCCCCCTGGAACAAAGATGCAAGTCGACTTGCGTGTTTTTTTTTATTGCACTAAAAAATCAAGGAAAAGGTAATACGTATTGTCAATTTTTTTCATAATTTTTATCTTCAAAATGAAGGAATTAAATACAAAAATATGTAAATATTGCAACATTAAAATATTTATATTTCCATCATAAAAACGAAGTTAATATATTTGCACTTAATTATTCACTAAAGTTCCATGTGACTAATAGTAAATTCATACTTACATACATTTTGAACGATGACTTAAAAAAAATTTTTCGAATAACTATAGCTGCATACTTGTTAAACAAACGAGTAGCTCGAGGAAAACCTATGTAAACGACACTTACACATTGAATACACTACTAAATCAGAATGCAAATAAAGAGTTATCTGCAATAATACCGAACAGCGAGACTTCCTTAACATGTCAACAATGCAATATTCATAATTACTCCATCAAGTGTTTCGAGGAATAATTAACCAACGCTCCTTTGTAGGTTTTTCTCAATACACATTGAATACATTTAAAATATAAACACGTAGGCACCTCACAGGTAGTTTTAGTTATCATTTGATGTATACTACACATTTCTAATAACATTATTAAATTTTTAGGACAGTTTTTTTACGCTCCTGAAAAGTTGTCACTTTTCACTTACAACATTCTTCCAGGAAGGGTGCGAATTTTAAAACGTTAAACAACATTACGATGTTATTCGTGTATTTTTTTGTGAAACAGCGACATAGTTATAATTGCCATCTTATTCGTTGATTAATCGTGATTTAACTCTTTATCGTTATTTGCTATTACCATTTTATTCGCTGACAAACTAACAAATAATATGTAGTTGCATTAACTTAATTCACTTGCGAGTATATTCCAGGGAAAATGATTCCAGACTCATTGAAGGTAAATATCAAATACTGAATTAATTATGTGTTTAATTTTAAACATGTTTTTTGTTTAAACATGTTTTATCCCTAATGTGTGAAAAATAAACTTAACGTTAATAATTTACCGTTTTTATTATCATATATACTTACGTATTTACGTAGTAACTATTACTTAAATACTACTCAAACTGTTATTTTGATACCATCTTCAGATACATACCTATTATTGACAAATAGGTATGTATCTGAAGATGGTATCGACCGTCAAGAAAAACCTCTAAATGGTCAACGAATGTCAGCAGGAAAAAAGAAGTGATTCGGAGCCGCGATGATTCCAATCCTTAGAATTGGAATTGTCTGGTAAAGGCAATGAAGGATGGATGGTTCTATTTTCGACGTGTTCACCAGGCTCATAGAGGGCAAGGTGGTGCTGTGGGATTACCTGGCTGGCGTATGGACTGAGGAGGTCTACTTTAGGGCCAAAGTAATATATAATGCAAAAATAGGCTTATTTTTGCTCTAACCTACGCAGCCATCTGAATAGGGGAATAGATTTCTTATTGCTGTATGAATTTGAATATGCGGCTCCGTATTTCAATTGATCCTCTTTTGACAATGGACAGGTGCCGGACATAGCACTATCTAGATTTGCGCAGTTCGTTGAAGGTAAAATTATATAATATCGGATGTTTCCTCTTGTAATGAGAAATGTCCATTCTCAGACTCTAGGACTGGGAGACACTGGGGACCTTTTCTGGATCAAGAGCAGATGGTGGTACTGCTTTGGTCCACGGTGACCTTTTCTTCTTCTTTTAATTTTCGTACTTTATTCATTCGTTTCAGGTGGTCTCTGTGGTTCGCTTCTTGAGAGGCTTTGGATGTATCATTAGGCTTCGGATGTATCATCAGCTTGATTATGTTGGGTTTTTGGGTTTCTAAAAATAATATTTGAACTCTTTATTGGGAACCGATTTTTTCTTTTTGTGGCTTTGTGTTCGGTGGAATAATCTTGATTTGGGAACTAGACCAGATAAGTGTATCGATGCTGAGATGGATACGGTTGCTGTGAATCTTTCCTTGCATGGTGGGATTCTGCGACGGGAGGCTGTTTGGTGTGATCCAGGACGCTTCTAATTGTTTGGGGTCTATTTAAATAAGTTCCTCTGCGATAGATTAATCTTTTTGAAATTTTCTCTATTGCTGTGTAGGTAGACGTCAGTAGACAATACATTAAAAATATCAGAACAAATGGTCTACGAACAACAGGCCCCACAAAATGAGTGATTATGCCAAGCAAGGTGTCCTGGAGCACATTGAACAGTTTCCTGTTATTGAGTCCCACTCCCACTGTGTAGAGAGGGGTTTGCACGCACTGTATTTATTTCGGCATCTAAATGTTTCCAAGGAGTGCCAAAAATTCATACACTATTATTCAGGGCAAAAAGTAAATTATATATACCGACGAATTGTATTGTTAAATACATTACAAATTGCGTAACTCGGGTTATATACGTAGGAAAAAACGAAAAAAATCGACAATGTGTAATACTCGTAGGACCTCTTAATAAAGAATATGAAATAAAAACGTTTCTATCGTAATAGTACATTACCATATTATTCGCAGGAGGCAGCGATATATATTAATATGTATTGACAACTACTTATAACTAAATAAAATAAAATAACAGTATACCTTTAAAGTTCTAATGTTTATAAAGTTGTTGTCTTTACTAAATAAGTATAGGGTATCTTTAACAATCTTGATGTGGCCCTAGGCGAGAGCACATAAAGCCCAAAAGGTAATTGGCCCTGCCGGACGGAACTAAGCATGGTGCCAGATTTTAACTTGAAGTCTGGCTACAGTCAAATGGGTAATTCAAAGTACCCTATACAACCGTGCTATGGTTGCCTCACGAGGTTTTCCTTCAACAAAAGCTCAAACTCAATGTAGGATACGAACCCAACACATCCGTTGTCAATATCATCCCTTTAAAACTCGACATAATTAGAAGGAAGCATTAGGATGAGAATGTTAATTTTTATACGAGATATTACAATTATCAAAAAGTATTGTATTAAGAACTGTGACAAATTTGATGAAATCTATAATATCTTGTATTATTGGACGAGTCGACAGTGTTGCTTATTAACAGGATGAAATTTTCTCTAATTATCAAATTCTACCTCGTAACCAGCGAAACTCCATTGAAAAATAAATTTATATACGAGAAATTCTAATAGTTCATAGAAATTACTTTGATTTTACCAAATACTTAGCTGTAATTTAGAGGGCTTTCATTATTTACACATGAAAACGAAAACTATCTAAACTCAAGTCAAATGAGCCTGTAGGTAGAGTAAAATCTATATCGTACATTGTAAGATAATCCTAAAAGTAAATTACATTATCAGACATATAATTATATTAGGTACTTTTAAAACTTTTGAGAGTCCACTTAGATATCAATGTTAGTTATCGTATAATTTACTTATGTTATTAATTAAATAGTTGGCGAAACCTTACCAAGACAATGTTTAGAGATAATAGAATGTATTAATGAATGTTCTCGATAGGATGTTGAAGATATCGAAAATGAAAATAATTATCATTTTAAGCACATAGTTCTACACGAATATAATTGTTGGGTGTACCTAATTATAAGCTGTTGTTTTCTTAAATAAATAAAATATTACTAACACTCACACGCGCCCGCTTACTAATAATGCGTCCAATTTGGTCCAACCCAACACTTTCATTGTACCTAAACGGTTCGTCTCACTATGTCGCCCATCACAGGCTCACAGCAACCTGTAGCACAGATTACTAAATAGTTACTACTGTAGCTTATTCTCCGTGGCGCATTCACAACTCTCTATTGTCTCTTAGTTTCCGCATTATGCTCAAACAACCGTTGGCCTAAACTTACGTATTATATGTATAGAGAAATGCAGTCATTCTTATTGCTAATATTAGGCAACTGCAGAATATCATCTGCTATGCAATTCGCTTGTGCACATGCCATGGCTGAAGAGCTCTGCAAGATAACCTTAAATTATTGTTAAATACATAGACATAATGATGTTTTAATAAACCTACTTTAAAGACTTTTGAGTCTGCTTAGATAAATACTTACATACATCATAATATGTAAGTTATCATACAATTATTTTTACGTAGGATTGACTTAAATATACAACGTAATATTTAATTACATATTATAATGCATATGAACTTAGTAATAGTTAACAAATGCGTTTGTAATGTTTCTCCTTCTATGTTGATTCCAAATAATTAACCGCCGGTTGCTAGAAAGCAAAATTATCGAAACATTACGTAACATGCTGTCAATCTCCAGTCAATCGTGTTTTGGGTTGCTGAAAGAGGCAAATAACAATCTATCAACAGTTTGTTATTCCAAGTGTCAAATCTCCTATTATTCGTCAATTATCGCATTTTTGGGTTTCTGGAAAGCTTATTCGCATGTCAACGCCTTGTCACATTGTCAGTTAGCTAATAGGAGATAATGGACCAATTATTCGAGAATTAAAGTGTTTGTTGTGATAAATAATAGGTTTTAAAGTAGTTCAATATAAAAACTGAATATAAAATTAATTAATTTGAAACCTTAAATTAAGTACTTTTTTGCATCAAAAGCTATTTAAAAGTTCAATAAATGACCTATTGAACATGGTCATCCAGGCCAGGGCCATCTTGGTTGATATGAAATAAAATGGCTGGAACAACCAACATGACACTGTCTGTTTTGTAAGCCATAATATGTGTATGGTTATATTGTCAAAATAAGATAAAGATTTTTTTTAATTTGATGAATAAATGAAAATAAGACTAGGCTGTATGGCTCAACCTTTGCCTGCCTTTTGGCGAATATCATAAACAACAACAACGACAATGAAAGGGACAGTGCTACGCGAGAGACAGAAACAAAACACAAAGGAGTGAATGAAATAAATAAATCATCCGTTGACAATCAATTAGATAATTTATCTATATTTTTCTTTTCGGCAACTCAAAGGCTGTCAACAGATTGCTAATTATGATGGTTTGCTACCTGATTTGACATTTCATACACGTTCTAGCAATCGGCCGTTAAAAGTATTTTTATACATAAAATATAATAATAAGTATAATATATATATATATATATTAATATGTATTGACAACTAGATACTTATAAGTACTTATAACTGATAAAATAACATAACACAACAGTATACCTTTAAAATTCTAATAGGTATAAAGTTGTTGTCTTTACTAAGTATAGGGCATGGACGTATAAAAAATCAGGACGGAGTATCACCTTATACGAAGTGAAGCACCCCAAGTAAGCCGGGCCGTCTAGAAATACAGTACTGATTTTACTCACACATACGTAGGAAATATAGTGCTTCACTTTCTTATGAGGCACTTATGCTCCGTCCTGCATTTTTTATACGTCAATGATATAGGGTATGTTTGACAATCTTGATGTGGCCTAAGGCGATAGCACATAAAACCCAAAAGGGAATTGGCCCTGGGCCCTGACGGACGGAACTAAGTACCTATGGTGACAGATTTTAAATTGAAGACTGGCTACAGTCAAGTGGGTAATTCAAAGCACCCTATACAACCATGCTATGGTTGCCTCACGAGGTTATCCTTCAACGAAAGCTTAAACTCACTGTAGGATTCGAACCCAACACATCCGTTGTCAATATCATCCCTTTAAAACTAGTCATAAGTAGAAGGAAGCATTAGGATGAGAATGTTAATTATTGGACGAGATATTACATTATCAAAAAGTATAGTACCTATTTATATAATTAATTGTAGTAATAGTTTTTAGAATTGACTTGCCAACAAACCTAGCTATAAGGGCTTTCCTTATTTACTTAAAACTTTTTAGAGTCCACTTATATATAAATTTTATTTATCAAATAATGCGAAACCTTCTTGATAGGATGTTGATGATGTAGAAAATGTTATTAATTATCATTATAAGCACTATACGAATATAATTGTAATGTTAATGTTAGAAAATCTATAATTGTGTGTACCAATTTTTTTAAAATTTATTATTAGAATCAAATAAAACTTATACATAAAGTGTGACATAAACCATTTTTGGTTTTTTCGCACACCATCGATTCGTCGGTACAAAATAAAACATATAAGTATAGTAAGTAACAAGTAAGTAATTGTAAGCTGTTGGTTTCTTAAATAAATAAAATATCACTAACGTGAGTTAGTGATATTTTACGCATTTTGTCCAACCATAGATCTCGACTATAAACCCAATACTTGCGTTATACCTAAACGGTTCGTCTCACTATGTCGCCCATCACAGGCTCACAGCTTTCATTCACAGCAACCTGTAGCACAGATTACTAAATAGTTACTACTGTAGCTTATTCTCCGTGGCGCGTTCACAACTCTCTATTGTCTCTTAGTTTCCGCAGTATGCTCAAACAACCGTTGGCCTAAACTTAAGTATTATATGTATAGAGAAATGCAGTCATTCTTATTGCTAATATTAGGCAACTGCAGAATATCAACTGCTATGCAATTCGCCTGTGCACATGCCATGGCTGAAGAGCTCTGCAAGATAATCTTAAATTATTGTTAAATACATAGACATAATGATGTATTAATAAACCTACTTTAAAGATTTTTGAGTCTGCTTAGATACATACCTACATACATATACGTAAGTTATCATACAATTATTTTTACGTAGCATTGACTTAAATATACAACGTTAAATTTGATTAGGTACATATTATAATGCATATGAACTTAGTAATAGTTAACAAATGCGTTTGTAATGTTTCTCCTTCTATGTTGATTCCAAATAATTAAAAAGTATTTTTCTTCATACATTTAAACTTACTTTAAAATTTCTTTTGTCCCTATTTTTGCAAACATTTAAAAAAAAATGAGTTTGGATTTGTACTAGCAAAACTGGCTCATCGAAAGACAGAACTTAGCAGCCTAATACTGAGATGTATGCAACTTTGTATATAGGTAGGTAGTATACTTATAGGTTATATAGGTAGGTATAATTATCTTACCTGAATAGGAAATATAATTAAATCTTTAATTTATGTATGAGATAAATCCTACTTTTAAACAGTTAAAGATAATAAAGACCTTTATGTTTTCCCATAATATTATTGATACCGACAAAGCTATGTGCCGATATATACGTTACGATATTATGTATAAATAACAATATAATCAGGTAAAGAGCGTGACTTTCAAACTACTCTTCATCATGTAATGTTACAGTAGAAGACTTATTGGATAGGTGATTGTCTACCCATAGCCCCGTCGTGGAAGAGATTACGGACCTGAAAATTTTAAATATTATTTAATTTCTATACATAATACACCCGGAAATAATTACGTTATACTCTTATTATAATTCAATATCCATTTTATTTCTATTTATCTATTTAAGGAACAAATAAGACGTAATCACCGGATAACGATTCTACTGGGAATCTTCTGCCAACTTAAAATATAACATTGCAGTAATATTTGTTACACATATTTTTATCTATACCTGTAAATGTGTGGCTAAGTCCATCAAAATACGATGCAGTGTCAGGTTTTCAAACAATTCGTCGGGCAAGACGGGCGAGCATCGGGTAAGTTGGGTGCGCCCTCGGAACGCGCGATGCGCACGTAGTACAGTCTCACAGAATATATAGCGGAGAAGAAGCTGTCTGAAGAAATCATCGCCCAAGAACGCTATGTACGTCGAATCTAGAATTATATAAATTAAAGCAAAATATTTTGTCAAACAAACTCATACTATATTGGATAGCACATTTGAAGCGAGAGTGATTGTCGCAAAAATGAAACTCCTACATAAAGTTCATCTTTTCACCCTTTATCACATACGTAACGTTTCCGTCACAAATTGGCAATATATGGAACTGCAAAGAGACTAAAAATAAAATAAAAAATATACAAACCAATCCCAATTTTAATTACAATCATGGACGCTTCCACCATAAAGCTATGCACTAGACTCTGAGCGTGTTCCCAGTGGACCTGCGATAGAGTGTTGATGTCGCAACAGAGGCAAAATCCTATCAATGGTGAGTGCAGGAATAGTGTGAATAGGCTTCCGTTTTGCTTGCGTTCTGTAAACACACGATAGAGCTTAGAATTATGTAAATCGGTACCTACGCAATGTAGATAAGTACATTTAATGGTCGAATATCACTTTATTATAGTATTTAGTTTTAATCAGTTGGTTTGGCAAAACAGTAATTAGCTTGATCGCCACTCAATGCCCGCCAACCACCTGTTATAGTTGAGTGTCGCCGGTATTACATTACGTAACATTTTATTTGTATTTATTACACAATAGGACTGAAACTTGCTCTTCAAAGTTTGTAAATGTTTAGTGTTTTTGCTGAACACGTCTCGGATATTGCGAAGAACTATATAAAAATTCCTTGACGGGCCAGTTGGCGCAGTTGGTTAATATTCCACCTAAAGCGCCGTAGCGCGTAGGTGCGTCGATTCCCACAGAGGACATGCACACAAATGTCTTTATGTCCTGAGTCTAGGTGTAATTATGTATATTAAGTATGTATTTATAAACAAAATGTAGAATATATAGAATAGCCATAGCAAAATCTGTCGCCAAGCACCTATCGGTGTGTCCCGATAGCTGCACTCGAGAGCCAGTTCCTTCTAGGCTTTGTGTGCTCACCACTTACCATGGTGAGATTATTGTCAAACACAGACCTATCTGCAGTAAAAAAATACAGTTTACTCGTTCCCATAGTTTTACAAGCTCTGCTTATGATCTTGTGTGACAGACAGATGTAATTAGCCTGAGGGCGTACATTGAAAAACGATACACGACGGTCCGAAAATCTTTTTGAAATATCAAACAATAGACTGGCAGCTAAACTGATAATTAAATAGATAGACGGTGCTATGGCGAAAGCAAACCGGCGTAAACCCTCTGAAGCTGCATATTCAACACAAATGTGTACAAAATAGTTCGTACGTAGTACGTAGCCGTATACCTTATTACTGTTTTCATTCATGCATGAAACTGAACATCAAAGGCAAAAAATAAGTAATAAACTGTGAAATATTAATTGTTTGTTTGTAGTCAATTATTACAGCCATAAATGACAATTAAATTCCTGATTGGTATGTGATTTTCGAATATTTACGGTGTAGTGCGCGTACCTACTCGTAAAACTACTGCGAATGCACTATGCAATAATTAAACATACCAGTCGAGCGTATTTCGACTATACGTATAAAGAATTTAAATTATAATATTACCAGAGTACCCTTTAAGGCTAGTAAGGTTTTAGTATTAAAGGCCTTACTCATAAAACGTAGTTTGTGAAGTTAGAAGTTGTAGAGTTTTGTAGACTTTATGACCGTGCGAGCCATATGGTCTCGTCTTGGCATCATTTTACATGTTTTGATGGGATTTCACTTTTATATTGTTTTTTTTTTTGTAAAAGATCCAAGTTATAGACTTTTTTTGTTATTTGTGTACTAATACAAGCTTACATACCAAATTTCAGCTTTCTAGGACTTCAGTACCCTTAGAGTTATGATGATATTTTTTTTATACTACTTAGGTATCAAACAAGCATACGGCCCGCCTGATAGTAAGCGGTTACCGTAGCCTATGGACGCATTGCCGACCCTGCAGAAATCTCTTCACACCCTTTTTGAAGTACCCCATGCTGTACTCCATTGGGAAAACCACTAAGTAAACTAACTACTCATTAGTAAGTCAGTGACGAAATCGATAATATAACCTAGATACCGACTGCAGCGCCATCTGCCGGACTGATTTGTGAATCTAAACCATCCAGAACGCCACCCAAACGCATACAAAAAAAAAACATTCAACTCGGTCCAGCCGTTTAGGAGGAGTTCAGTGACATACACACGTACATTAAAACACAATATTCCTAGTTGAATATCTACCTACGTTTCATAAAGAATTTTCATTTACAGCATAATTATTGCTTATAAAAAATAATATATACGCAGACACACATACACTGTAAAATAACTAACTTCCGTTTGCTTTGAAAAAGGTCTGTACTATACCTGTACAGAGGCGAGCAGGTTATCTACTGTAACTTTATTACTTACTTTAATAGTGAACATCATAGAACTCAAGTTAAATTTCACCTTCATTATATTGATATAAAACTTAGTGACGGTGAATCTATTAGCACTATTAGGTAGGTTCTGAAGTACAGTAGGTAAAACTTAAAAGAAACTTTACTAAAAGCTCAGAGTATATAAATACTGCTAAAAGGTACGAACAATGAAAAACAAAAGAAGAACACTCTAAAATGGCTGAGCTAATACCTAATACTTGTACGTAGTATTTATATACTCTGAGCTAATACGGTGGGTATCCGAGTAGCAAAACAATTAATATTTACAACGATAGGTGGGAAGACAATAGACATACACCTATTTTTCGGAAGCAAACTCAACTGAAACAGGCTACGGCTACTGGTGTGGCAAAATTCCACTATTAGGTATATTTCTAAATTATTTTTAAACACCACACCACAAAAATATATTTGATCTTTGAAACTGCAACATTAAATCCAATAAGTTTATATTAAGCCCTAGCAGCCTCCCCTTCAAATATCGCGTGCTAGTGAAATTCAATTTCAGTAGTGAACTATGAGCGTCATTTTAAAAATTGCGTTCCACCCTCCGTTTTCATCGTCGAATATCCGTGCATTTTGATATTGATATGCCTTGAGGTAACAATTAAAATATTAAAATCCAGTTTTCGTGCATTGTTACAAATTAGACTGATATATTTTTCATCCGGTGGAGCCGTGGGGGTCCGAAGCTGTACATTATCATCAAAACTGTGCCGGCGCGGACGGAGCTTTTTCCGCGAACGCTAATGTTAGTATGGACACATAATTTTGATACGTTGTTTTGAAAGCTAATATAAACTATTGAGATATTAAACATAATTGTATGAAACGCCTTATTGTTATCTGTGGTGTATTGGCCGTGTGTGGCATGCTTTACATTTTGTGTTCATGTCTGAGGTTCGTGTATCTATGGTATTGTATCTATTCTCTGCTAAATAAAATGTCCAGGTTCAAGATGTGTTTCTGTTCTAATATGATAATAACAAAATAATCTCATATAAACAACTAAAATAATTATTACTTATCTTTTTACATCAGTGTGTTTTTATAGCTTCAGCTTTATAGTTCTGCTATAGAAACGGTAAAACCACCAGTAAAATAAAAAAACCTGAAAATCTTTGTTAAATATGAAAACGCTGTATATCAACGATATTTATGTGTTACCACCATATAGATATCGTTGCTGTATATTAATTATTTAAACTCATTATTAGATTAGAGATCACCATCATTTTATTATTGTATATCGGAAAAGATGCCTGATCTAATATCAATCCACAATCTGTAAAACCGTAAAACCTATCTAAACGATTTTAGCAATAGATTCAAAGTAACAATAAGCCCCATTGCACATTATAAGAAATATATCTTGTGTTCAGACATGTCTTCGTTCAGTCGCTCTGGTTGTTATATGAGACCGTACACATTACAAGAAATGTCTGATCAGACACGCCCATACATTTTATAAGAAATTTTCTTATAATGTGCAAAGGCGCTAAAGGAAACAAATAATTTGACTTACCTAGGAACGACGTTGGCATTTCCAGTGGAGACATAAGTGTTACTAAAGGTTGCCCGAAGTGGTTGGGTATATGCTGAAATACATAGGAGTTGTCGGAGTCCACTATGATGAAAAGAGGCTTCCGGGTGAAGGGATATAAATCGCCAGGGTGAAGGCATTGAATCTCGTTGCTTTTGCGTATTTTTTGATCTTTGTTTACTTCACGATACGTTTCACATCGTGGTGCGGTGAGGATACCTCCAATTTCGTAACCATCTGTAGAAAAAATATCATAATTACGACACAATTTTCGAGTGTCCTCAGTCGATGTATGAAAGGCCGAAAAGTATGCCAACATTTTCGATCCCTTTTAGTATATTTTCATATCTATAAAGGATTTCGTTCTAATTCAAACTGTTTTTCATAACCTAATTTTTGATTCAAATTATCGAAATGATTAAAACGAAACAACAACAACGATGATTTATTTCATAACTAGCTGTCCCCCGCGGTTTCACCCACGTTCCTGGGATAAAAAGTAACCTATGTCCTTCTCCATACCATAGACTATCTGCATGGCAAATTTCATGATGATCCCTTGAGTAGTTGAGGCGTGAAGGCGTAACAAACAAAAAAACAAACTCACTTTCGCATTTATAATTTTATACTTATAATAATATTTGCACACCGAAGCTCGGTAGTGCAAGCTTGGAACCCCATAATTTTTACCACCACAAGCAATTTAATTACATAACAAGCAATTTGGACTTGAGGAGGAAAACCAATCAAGTGAAAAATTGCTCAACTAGCCCCGCCGTACCCTACTGAGTGCATTAACAAGTCGAGAATCAAGTTGTGTTTATTCACCAGTTCAAGCAGTAGCATCCAATTATTTCCAACAAGTTTTCACTTCGGCTGCTAATATATAAACTGTGTCGCCGAGTGCAACAGGTTTATCGATGCATAAAATTAATCGAATATTAGTTAAGAGAGGTAGAGCATAGCATTTAATTGATCAAAGAGCAGCTCAAATGGAGAAGTACAGAATACGGCAGCCAAATAACAATGTTGTGTTCCTGCGCGTGAGTTTTTTATTTTTTATTTATTATTATTAAAAGAATACATAAAACTTATACATAAAGTGTGACATAAACCATTTTTGGTTTTTACGCACTCCATCGACTCGTCGGTACAAAAAAAAGTTAGGTTGCCAGCTCATTGAGGGGGCGATACTAAATGCACATGAAAGTATATAAATATTTAAAATTTATTTCTTCCGGTTAATTTCCGAAACGGCTGGACTGGTATCAGTCCGTCCCAGCAGTTTAAGAATCAAACAACATAACAGTGACTATGTCTAGAGACATACCTACGCACGTTAAGTCATTGGTACCACTGTAAATAAAGGATGCTACATGCATCGAAAACTGCGAGCCAACATACACGTATTTGATGTTTATTAAAATGTTGTTTACACTCTCTCAGCACGGAAGATAGACAACGTAACCGACATGTCCACTCGCGCCCCCAATGCAAGGGGACTGCACACGGGTCCCCGGAATCCCCTGCAAGCTCGGGTAGTGCATCAAAGAGGCCCTCGGGCGAGCTGGCCGATCAATATACTTAGTGTATAATAAACTACATAAGTTGTATTCTTTTTATCTTCTTTTTTCCATAAGTAGACCTACCTAACTAAACAGTATACTAAAATAAGACACGGCAATGATAACTTTGATAAAGCGGTAGAAAGTAGCTATGTCACCAATATAGTGCAAAAGAGTGTGAGATGTAATAAATTCGTGATTTTCTCGATTTCTCTGCTGCAATAAACTTTACATAAAGTAATTACCTAACTCCTGGACTAAAAGAATAAAGCATCTATATCAGTGATGGCGTAACATGTATAATAGCGGTATCACTGAAGGCTCCGACTCTCACAATGTAATTACCTCAATAAGGTGTCTCAAAGGCCAAATACAATATGTTATATTGCATGTCCATATCGCTTCAATGCTCTTGCTATTGTATGGAACACTATTCACGAGTCTGCTAGATATGTATTGTCTAGGACACATTGACAATCTTAAACAAATAGATAATGGGATTTTAATTAAGACCAGATTAATGAAGTTCATTAAGACTGACTTACGTGGTAGCCCCCCCCCCCCCCGATAAAATTAGCAATTTGAGGGTATGCCAATTCACCTGCTTTTCAGGGATACAAATTAGGCTGTAGACAGGTAGTCTAATTTCATCGCAATTGGTAGTGAAATTGACGCGTCGACGTGTTAGTAATTCTAATAACTACGAATGTATTCAGTTCATAAGGTTTGGAATGAATCCATCTTTAGCAACTGTGAAGCAAGATTGCAAACAAACGTATTTAATCAGTGTTTTTGTTTATGAATACGTAAAACTACAGCAATGCACATCAAATAATGCGCTAAAATATGTTTATAGTCAGGAGTTGCAACAATCTTAATGACTCTTAATGATTTTTGGTGCGAAACGGATTTTGAAGGCAGACATTATAAATAATAAATATAAAATGTGTTATAAAAGAGTAATACAATCGTAAAAATATCTATACGCAACCAACCCCTATGATCTTAAAGCTGGATCCTATTTTGATACTACGCAGTCGGCAAACAAGCATACCTTTACCTGAGGGCGAACCATAAGCTCTTAAAACAATATTATAATAACCTTATTTGACTTTTGTCTTTCTTTGACATCCGGCGTCAAAACGGGACAAAAGACAAATAAGTTAACTTTAAAAAAAAAGTAACTTGTTTTAAGAGCTTGTGGTAGGCCCCCTGAACCATTAGATTAGAGAATCAAGGGCCCTTGATAAAATTTGCTATAGGCCCCACGCTGTCTTGATACTGACACTGACAAAATAATATATAATGATTACAAAGTATAATTTGGGACTTTTTGGCGGGAACTTGCAGAGTGATGTTGCATTTTCGTTTTTATTTTCATAAATTCGTGTATTTTGAGTTTTATTGTGTATTTTCGGTGGTATTTTACCCAATAAAGATCATCCATGTGCACCAGTGAAGTGAAATGAAATGAATTATGTGTATCGTAACTTCTCAAGTTGTCTCAAAAAGTCTGTGAAGAGTTTTAGTACAATGACCACCATTGTAGTAAAACATGACTTTTATGGACGGTGATTGACTGTGGACCACCATATGTGAAAGTGATTTATCGTGACGGGAAACTATAATATAACTCGACACTGGCAGAAATGAGCCCTAATTTGGGCTTGGTTGCCAAACTTAAAAATAAGAAGAAGAAGTATAATTTGTAAAAAAATAAAGTACTCACATTCGTCTGGGTGCTTGGGGCCCGGCACAATAAAGCCATCGGCAGAGAGGTACAGCAGCAGAGCTCCGTTCGGTGGAAGATCGTTACACCCATTGGAAAGATACATGAGCACCTGACTCGTTGAAGGTTTAAAAAGTAAGAACTTGTGAGGATTGTCCCCCTTCAAGCTAGTCTCGAGACTGTAACCTAAAATAAGGATTAATTCATATTTTAACATGTTCAAAGCATTTGTAGTTTAACAAGGCTGAAATTCGAAATAGATATATATATATATATATATATATATATATATATATATATATATATATATTTTAGCTATGCTAGTGCAATAGGTCTAGGTTAATGTTTATTCTGGGTGGAGACTTCGAGATGGCATATTTTCGAAACCTATGTTGAGTTAGTCATGTTGAACAACTTTTACTATGGGACCAATGGTGAAAGCTCAAAAAAAAATTTACGCTTCATAGTAAATGTCAACCTTGCTCGATCATAATGTATGAAAAGTAATGTTTTTTTTTTTTGAGTTTTCTGTGTTGGTCCCATAGTAAAAGTGTTCAGCATGACAAACCCAACATAGGTTTCGAAAATATGCCATCTCGAAATCTCCACCTGTTATAATACGTATCTTTATGCACCGAGTTTCACGAAATGTTTCGCGTAGTAAATACAAGTGTGATTGGTCTACAGCATATTATTGTCATAATAAAAATATAATAATATGGAATATTTCTATCCGCATCGAAACAAAATACATTAGGTGTATCCTCATGTATTTTGTTTCGATAAACTAATTCTAACCATTATATTTCTATCTTTGCTTAGCGTAGGTACAGCTGTAAACAAAATTGGTAACAAAACATATAAACCAATACATATCGTTATGTTAATACAATGTTTCTATAAATATTGATTATAATAGCATATTATTCGATAATTTGAATTGGTCATTCGCTCTGCACGCATTATATCAACAAAGATCAATTTTCCAACACACTCAGCTTTTTTTATTCAGCTTACACATATAATAACTAACGGTAAAGTATGATAATTAGTATAAAATAAAAATAATTGCAACAGTTTTTAAACTAAATAGAGAAAATACCAACATGGTAAAAAAAGCTGTTTTCACACCACAATTAGAAAAAAATATAAATAGAAATGGCAATCGCTAATGCATTTATTAATAATGAACATTACATAAACTTTATATATACAACTTAAAGCAAGAATCCAGCGAAGTCCTCTTGTAACTTCATTTCGAGATGCGTGCATGAATCGACTCGTATTTGCTATGAAATGACAAGTTTTGCTGAGACAGGCGTGCGCGCGTGATGTGTTCACAGTATAAGTAAAAGAGAACAGTGTGTTATCTTCATATAAATGACCGAAACGCGCCACATTATACTTCGATATACTTCGGTTCGGTATATAATAGCCGCGATTGCTCCGTGGCTACGTCGACATCTCGTACGGTACGCTCCCAAGAATTAAATAATTTTGTAAATATAGCGCGACAATGGTGTTGATTCTGTTGTTTACAACAAAAATAATTTAGTCTCTTTCTAACAAAGAACATAATAAAAGGATGTCAGAAATTGTGTCTTGTCAAATTAGTCCAATACTTGTTTTCAATATATATTTTGTCGCCATCTATCGCGGTTACGTCTAAAACGCCAACGGAAGACGGCAAAGATTTAACTTGATGTTTGTAAAAAAGAGATGTGATGTGACTAAAATTAGTTTAGTGCAATTTACAACAGAATCGGCACCATTATCAACTTTATTGATTAGTGTATTAATGTTTAATATAGTCGATATCGAAATCATACAACAGTTTCTATGCAAACCTATTAAAGTAATAATTAAAGTTCATCTTCTTTCTAATTCGTAATTAGCAGCAGGTTAAAATAATAATAAAAAAGAAACAATTTATTCTAACATTATCAAATAGGTAACACAAGAACCACAGACAGTAGGCAGTCCTATTGAGCGTTTACCCTTCGAGCGAGCGAAGGTAATTATCTCAAGGACACTGCCAATACAACTACTGTTCCTCTTACTTCTACTGTGACATGGTGCAGCAGCCGTACCACAGAGTAAGTAATAGTTACTAGCCGTACCGAGCTAGAATAGTATGTTTAACATTCATATCGACTCGAAGGCACATCAAAGTTTTCTATTTAGTAAAGATGTTTATAATTGACGTAACTTTTTTTGAAGATTTATAGTGAATGTACAGTTTATAGTCAAATCATGTGGTGCTCATAAAGGGGTTTATACAGGTCGTTGTTTTGGTCAGCGACGAGCGACTCAGGGTCGATAATACAAATGATACTAATGCCTAAAAAAATATAAAAAAAATAAAAAATTTGAAAATCATGTAATAAGCTAAAGTGTAGACATAATACTCAACGGGAGTACGAGGGAGTAAAGGGGTGGGGCGATGGCGGCTTGTGCCTAACTCTAGTCTGTGCACGTGCCTAGTAACCATACTTTGCGTTAATTTTATTTCAAATTGAATAAGGTATTTCTCAACATATTTACAGTATTTATTGGAATTAAGTCCATTTTTGGGGAATATATATTTTGTACTACCGCTCCTGGGTCGCTTGTCACCGACCAAAACAACACCCTGTATATTGAATCGCTACCATCGACAGAAGTAGCGGCACGACTACATTCGTTCCGAAAGTATTAGGTTCAGCAGTGGTATGGAGTTGAAGTTGAACAGAATGCAGAGCCGTTATATGCACAAATTTCAAGTACCTGTGATAATTCGCAAGTTTCACTACAAGATACTGATGAAGATGAAGAGGAAGGATCGAGGAACAAGAGGATTAGAATCTTAAAGAATAGCAAAGCGAAGGAGAATGCACAAAATTGTATAATGGTGCATTAAATGTAGAAATGGCTACTGGGGATACCATAAAAATAATACGAGTAATAATACTTACTCTACCACATGGTGGTGTGGAAATGAGTATTTTGGCTAAACTAAGTGTTGTAAACTTTACGGTGCTCGTACGCCTTAAATATTCATTTTACATTAAAAAAGGTAAGTATATAAAACAGGTTTTTTTTTCTAGTGTAATTTATTATATAATTATTTTTTATCGTAAAATGATTTGGAAAGGAGATATTTTGTTAATAAACTGTGTTGGGTGCCTTTTCCAATACGGCAGCGCTCACGGAAAAGATACAATGTGGCAAAGTGAAATTTCGAAAAAAGCATGTTTTCTAATAACTTCAAAACTCCCGGAAAACTTATCAAATGATTGGACTATTAATAATGTTTTTTTTGGAAATCTCCAGTAGGCCATATCCTAATATCATATATCCTAATATCTTGTGAGCGGAGTCTTGGGAGACTGTAAAAAATATTTACGATATTTTGTGTACGTCATACTATTAATGCATCTAAGATTAAATACAAAAGACACACATATGATTTAAAATAAAATTTCAAATAGTATTTCAAAGTATCTAGAAGAAATTTAAAGAAGCTAGGTTGGAAAGGGCAGTCATATCGCAATATGGCTGCCTACTGACTATTGGCTCTTGTGTTACGTATTTGATAATGCTACATTAAATTGATCACTTGTTATTTTTTAATATCGATTAGAAACAAGATGAACATTAATTAGTTCTAGTACCATATTTTTTATTAAATAGAAATACTAGGTTTCCTTCCATAGAAACCGGACTATGGTTTCGATATTGAATATATCATACATCTATATTATAATAAAAGTTTGTATTGTCGGGCTACACCTAATTACAAAATCAATACATGCATCTCGCGCGCACTTTCAGGTCGACCTACAATTAACTGAACGCCAAACTTAATATTATAATTACTTTATATTAATTAATAATAATATAATAGAATATTAATTAATGATATTCTATTATATTAAAAAAAGAAATATAATATTAATTATAAATTATATTCAATTTCCGTGCGTCGGAAGGCACGTAAAGCCGTTGTGTTATTGTGATTGGAGGCCTTGAAAGGCCTAGGCGACTTGAAAACTCCAACAGTAGTTTGACCACTCGCCTACCTCCACCGATCCGTAGTGGGCATGCGTGGTGGAGTATCTGCACATTCCCTTTCACCCTTATTTGTGAAAGGAGGCCAGTGCTCAGCAGTGGGACATTATAGGCTGATGATGATGATGAATATTCTATTGTAACAACACATGATTTCTTTAAAAACCAGTCAGGGCCAAATTATGAACTTGCTACGAAACTCACCTTTTTCATTCGGTGTGCTTGTTGGTGAAATGAAACGCGGCCTTGGAGAGTTATCATACACATGCTGGAGTACTCCGGTGGGCTCGCGTTCTAATGTTTGCAGCATTCGGAACATGTCCAAAGTTAGCTCAGAGAACTTCACTTGCTGAGAGCTACTACCAACAATGACAGCATCTTGCAGTGACAGCGTCATCTGTGGTGTTATCTCCATAGGAGTCGAGGTGAGTTCAGTCAGTCTACCAAATATCCAAATATTTAAAAATATACATTTTATAAGCTTTGCGGGAAACGCCACGGGATAAAGTGCAAAATAAAAAAATCTAGTGCATAATTCAATGCTAAAGTGTAGTTAACTTCATCCATGATCCTTTGATTTTGATCAAATGGGCTCAAATGAATTAATGCGATGTGCGTCCATGCTCAGAGTGGATCTACCTTCAGACGAGAAGATACAAAATATGTTGTTAATAATACTTCACATTTTCGTTTATCGAAAATTTAACCCAGAACAATTAACACGTTGGACCATGGAAGTTATTACACTAATTACCTACATGCGATAAAAAAAAAACATTATAATTCCAAGAAAAATATTACCTATGCAATAGCATAACTGGGTAGTTATCTGCGTTATAAACAGATACCACGGGTTCTGCTTGCAAAAACGCCTTTACTTCGTCGACAACGACCGCCCACTCTAACTGATCATCCGGATCATACTTATTTCCATATTCAACTATTTGTTTATCTAATTCTTTTATTAGATCCCACACTAAATTATTCTTTTTCAATAATAAGCTAACTACAATAAATCTGGCATAGTAACGTAGTTTTTTGACCATCAACTCGCAGCGATCTTCTTTACAAGCTTTCGTATAATAGCTTCGGTTTCTTATAGCGGAATAAAACGAAAAGGCTTCATTTAAGTACGTAGCTTCACTTGTCCTTAAGCTGTAACATGTTATACATATATTATTGGGTATAATTAAGATATTTTTAGCTCAGAGTATATAAATACTACGTACAATTTTTAGTATCTTTTGAAGTGTTAATATCTATATACATGTATACGTGACGTGACGTGTAAGTGACGGGGAATGTGGTGGCGAAGTTTGTTGAGACATTGTAGAATTCCATCTTACAATCAGCTCTAATTTTATAGTACCTACTATTAATTATTCTATGCTTTCGGTGCAGGAAAATATAAAACCAAATCACGGTGGTAATCTGTGGTGGTGTGTAATACTCGACTAACTGGCAGCGTTCCAGGTAACATTGACAATCCTCTGGCTTTGCTTTAATTCTTTAGGAACCACTTACCATCAGGTGGAGCGCCCGCTTCATTGTTAGCCATAAAAAAAAAACGAAAAAAACATGTATTTGAATCTTACTAAAAGTGATAATAAAGTTGGCCTATTTTAGACGCTATCTCTCCTATTTGCCATCTTTTCAGGCCGTATTTGTTATTTAAAATTGCTCGATTCTCTTGTTGAAACTTCCAAAGTTTCGAATACAAATCAAAAGTGCGGCCAAAGTATGCGTGCCATTGCTTGTGACCGTATTGAGGAAGTTCTCTGAAAAAAAGAGATAAAATTTTATGGAACATTAAAAATAAAGTAAAATGAAAGAAAGAGAAGAAAAATACAGGTACTTTAAGTAATCAATTAAATATTTTTAGTCCGGTTCAATTAGCCTGAAAAATAGGCGTACCCTTGCATAAAGTCCAAAGAAGATTTTCATGAAAGTTAGGAATACCATTATAATGAAATTGTGAAAATACCCAATATCATCCCACATCCCATGTGGGCAAAACCATTGTCAATCAATGAACAATGTCTAAGTTCGCAAAAATGGGTTTTTTGGATATTTTTGCAAAACCGATAGTTTTATGACAAAAATAGTTGAGAAAAAACTGTAGATCAAGCAGTTATCTACAAAAATTGTCCTTACACTTGTTTTCCCAAGATTCACCATTTCTGAGAAAAAGCGTATCTAAAATGTTCTGAAGTTTTATCCTTGATAATAAATTCAAATTCAAAAAGTATTTATTCAATTTAGGCCCTGATAAGGCACGTATAAACGTTAACAAAATGACTCTACATCGGTTCTAAATACAACTTGAACTGAGAAGACTCCGGCAAGAAACTCAGCAAGTCTTTAATATTTTTAATGTGTACTTAGAAGTATTACTATTTACAATCTAATAATATATATAAAATGCTTTTGTGGGTACGTAAATACGCAGTTTTCTCAATCAACACCAACCCCAATCAACTTCCCGTTGTGGTGGTAAATACCCCTTGGTCTCCAGGTGGTAGTAAGGGAGTTTGGTCGCGGTGGGTGGAAGGGTGTGGTTGTGGGTGGCGAAAATGTTAAAACATATATTGCTGTCCTTTTCTAACGCATGAGGACTTCTGAAAAGTACTCAAAATTTCTGGAATGGTCTAGAAAGTTCCAAAATGTGTAAAACGGTTATAATCGATCTGGAATTTTCTAGAAAGTTCAACAAATATCTGGAATGATCTAGAAAATTCCAGAGTGAATGCAAACTATTATAATCGATATAGAATGTTTGAGAAAGATCTATAAATTTTCTGGCTTCATCTAGAAAGTTCCAAAATGTCCTAAACTGTTACTATCGAGATAGGATGTTCGAGAACGTTCTAGAAATTTCCCGAATGGTCTGGAAAGTTTCTAAATGAGTGCAATTGATTATGATCAATTTAGAATGTTCAAGAAAGTTCTAGGAATTTCTAGAATGATCTAGAAAGTTCCAAAATGAGTGAAACGGGTATTATTGATTTGGAATGTTGCAGAAAGTTCTAGAAATATCTGGAATGACCCAGAAAATTTTAGAATGAATGCAAAAATTCTAAAATGTCCAAAACTGTTATTATCGAGTTAGAATGTTCAAGAACGTTCTAGAAATTTTCCGAATGATCTGGAAAGTTACAAAACTACAAGGAGTGTTCTAGAAAGTTCAACAAATATCTGGAATGATCTAGAAAATTCTAGAATGAATGCAAAATATTATAATCGATATAGAATGTTTGAGAAAGTTATAAAAATTTCTGGCTTCATCTAGAAAGTTCCAAAATGTCCAAAACTGTTATTATCGAGTTAGAATGTTCGAGAACGTTCTAGAAATTTCCAGAATGATCTGGAAAGTTCCAAAATGAGTGCAATTTATTATGATAATTTTAGAATGATCAAGAATGTTCTAAAATTTTTCCGAATGATCTGGAAAGTTCCAAAATGAGTGCAATTGATTATGATCGATTTAGAATGTTCGAGAAATTTCTTGAATGATCTAGAAAGTTCCAAAATGAGTAAAACGGTTATAATTTATCTGGAGTGTTCTAGAAAATTCTAGAATGAATGCAAACTATTATAATCGATATAGAATATTTGAGAAAGCTCTAAAAATTCTGGTTTCATCTAGAAAGTACAAAATGTCCCAAAACTGTTATTATCGAGTAAGAATGTTCGAGAACGTTCTAGAAATTTTCCGAATTATCTGGGAAGTTCATAAATGAGTGCAATTTATTATGATCGAGAATTTTTGGATTGGTCTGGAAAGTTCCAAAATGTGTACGAGTGTTATTTTTGATCTATAAAAATCAAATCGAAGTGATGTACATCTAAATATTCTAGATCTGGTACTGGAAATTTCGGTAAGTACATAAATCGAAATTCAGTGACTTTTCGTCATTTCAATTGTGATTGCAGTCGAGTAAAAAAAAGAACAAACTATTTGAATGTTCTGGAAAGTCTCTCAATATCGAAAATAGAAATCTATAATATGTTAAAAAATGTATCCTTATATATTTTTTATACCATTAAACATGCGATGTATTTTAACCCGAGCAACGCCGGGTTTCGCTGCTAGTATGTATATAACAATAGCCTGCGAAGCGAACAATTCATTCAAATGCATTCGTGTCACCTACAAAATCAGAAAAGTACCCTTTCTTGCATAGCTTCTGTTTTATTATCTTATTAAATCTATGTATAGTTAGCTCTTGGATTTCTTGGGTACTTTATTATAGAAACTTTAACATTGCCCCTAGAATGAGTTTAGGACTTTGCTGAGCCGAGTTAAAGGTACGGCAAGTGTGTGCTTATTTCTAGTGTTCAAACTATGAGTGTCGCAATTCTTAGGAAAGTTATTTAAGTTTTTCCTCACATGAATAAGATTTTCGTATATATACTGTGACGACACTGTCATTATATTAATAGATTTCAACTTATCTCTCAAAGAATCTCTAGGCCTTATTTTATATATTGCGCGGACAGCCTTCTATAAAATCATCAGTATAAAAATTCTATTGATGTCGGCACCACTACCTTAGGAGGATGCCGTAAGACATCAAGCTGTGAAAGTAACTGAAATAAACTAATATTGCCGTAGTTACGTCAGTAAAAGCGCGAATTTTTCTCACTGCATAAGCTGCAGAACTAAGTCTATCCATCAATTTATAAATGTGAGGGCTCCATTGTACCTTATTATCTAAAGTAATATCTAAAAATACAGTTGTTTCAACAAGACCCAGATTTTCGCCCTTAATTACAATATTTGTGTACGAATGACTCACATTGGGTAGATTGAATCTGATACATTTTGTTTTTTCTCATTTAGCAATTAATTATTAATAGTAAACCAATCAACGACTACAGAAAGAGCATTGTTCACATCGTCAGAATTAAAATCATGTCTATTCACTTTGTAAAGAAGTGAATTGTTCTCAGCAAACAATACTATCTCATGTTTTTTTCTACAAGATATAGTAAGTCGTTGATGTTAATGAGAAAAAGAAAAGGTCCAAGGACCTTGTGGTACATCCATAGTTAGTGTTGAGCCAGGGGATACTTTACCATTAACATCAATCTTTTAAATTCTGTCACATAAATAAAAGCTCAAAAGATCAAGTGCAGTGTCTGTAACGCCGTAGTGATGTAATTTGCTGATCAGTATTTTATGATGGATACAATCAAAAGCCACAAAAAAGTTTGGTTAAGTCACAAAAAAACACCAAGCAAGGGTGTCTCGTGAATATTCCCAGGCGTCAAAAATATGTTGAATAATCTCAACACCAGCATCGGTTGTAGAGCGACCCCTAGTGAAACCAAATTGTTAACTGTGAAGCAGTCTATTACCTCAGAGTATATAAATACTACGAACAACTATTACTATTGAAATGTACCATCAATTGAGTAGTATAGAAATTGGTCTTAAATGTGTGGGATCAGATGTACTACAATCAATACATTTATTAAAAATAACAGCCAAATGAGGAGTAAAACAATCAATTATAGAACTAATAAGTTTAACTGAAAGCCCCCATAGATCAACAGTGTTTTTAAAATTTCAAGATTTGAAAGCTTTAATTATATCGCTAGACGTTACAGTTGAGAATTTAAAGTCAACAGTACATTCTGTAACATTTTTCTTAAGTAAAGATACAGTGAGGGTGGGAGAGGAATTAAGAGACTTGGTAGTCGAAACTGGAATATCGGTGAAGAATGTCTCAAATGCGGCAGCAACATCTTGATCAGATTTGATTGATTTATCATTAATAATTAGTCGAAACTCATGATTATGAATTACTATATATGAATATGCATGACTACGCTGCCTATAATATAAGTAAAACTATCAGTCTGTGTGACTAATATATTAATATTGATAGATAATTACATCTGTGAGAGAATAACGCAGGTGTCCTAAGGGCAGCTCAGCGAGGACAGAATACTCGCGTGGAGCAAAAGGGCAAAAGCCGGCTTGATCCCGATGTTCAGTACGCATAAGGGCTGCGAAAGCACGACCTATCGATTCTTTAGTATTTGAAGAGTTTTAAGCAAGAGGTGCCAGAAAAGTTACCACAGGGATAACTGGCTTGTGGCAATCAAGCGTTCATAGCGACGTTGCTTTTTGATCCTTCGATGTCGGCTCTTCCTATAATTGCGAAACAAAATTTGCACAGCGTTGGATTGTTCACCCAACAAAAGAGAACATAAGCTGGGTTTAGACCGTCACGTCCTGAGACTGGTTCGTTTTACTCTACTGATGGCTTGTCGTTAAGATAGTAATATAACTAGATAGGTAGCGCAGTTTCTGATATTTGGATAAGCTACCATCCGCGGGATAATGCCTGAACGCCTCTAAGGCCTAAACCAGCCTAGCCGAATCCAGCAAGGATATGCTGTGGAGCCCTTTGTAGTCGCGATTCACTCTGTGAGGTGCATCATGGCTCCAAAGGTTCGAATTTACCTCAGTTTGATGTCGGGGCTCGAAATAGTCTGTAGAGGAATTCTATTCCTAGCGGGGTGTTATAATCGGCTCGATAGAGCAGCGTCATCGTGCTGCGATCTGTTGAGACCCTACCCTACAGGTGATTCGTCCGAGGACGATGATATTCTTCCTTACATTTATTGTGTGTGTATATGGTGTGTGTAGGTAGGTTTTTTATATTTTACGCAATACATGAACAGTATGTACGTAACTACAAAACTATTAAACGTGTGCAATATTATAGAGATTACAACTTCAGTACATTTTCGAATCGATTTTTCTTAGAAATGGTGAATCTTAGGAAAAAAAAGAGTAAGGGTAATTATTGTAAATAATTGCATGATTTACAATTTTGTCTCAGCTATTTTTATCATAGTCCAAACACGGCTAATGTACCTTCCGGATCCATCATCAGATTAGCTCGGTAGTACCAAATTATTGTATTGTCATCGTTACGTGATAAGTGTGCAAAATTCAGAGATTAAACTGAATTTTGCAATTTTTTCGATGAAAATTACGTTTGAAGATTCCATTACGTGGTTACATAGGTACATACATACAGGTGAAGCTAAAAATAGCGTGTTCATATAGATAGATATTTTTTTCATATTTTTTTTTTGTTCTACATTAATTTTAGGCAAGAAATCTTAATAACTAAGGTATAATAATTACAAATAGTTTCCGCCCTGTTTTTGGACATTTATTTGGACGCTTATTCGTTTTAGCCCTATTCGCCTGGTTTAATTGAACCCTCGACCTATCTTTACAAAGACCCGTTATCAGCCGGTGTATGGTTGGGCGACATTGTCCGATGCAGTAGTACACTGGACGATGGCGGTTGTAGAAGTTTACGCGCTCTCTATCTTTCGTGCGTTTGATTCACTCGGCCGAGTTCATCTGACGACACACCCGAGCATACTTCGGCTGATAACGGATTAGGTGTATCCGAGCCGTTAGAGTGGATTTGACCATGATGCATGTAACCTATTCCTGGAATATTTTACTTTTTTATCTTCTCCCTCTTAAAACTTCGTTAGAGTTTTTCCTTCGCCTATACTCTATTTTTAGTTACTAAAGCGTAAACTAATGAAAATGAAATAAGCTAAACTCAAATTTCTCTTGGTTCTCGAGGACAAAGTGAAATCTTACGTGAACTTTGTTGTGGTCCGTGTTGCTGCCGCCATTAAAATAAACCCGGATAACATGTTAACTCCATGCATTTTGGCGGTATCACGAATTTACTCTCGAGTAAATAGTTATTCTTGGAAAAAGACTTAGTAAAACGCTATGTTCAACTCTAGAGTAATTAGTGATTTTAATCTCAGTATAAGACTTAGGTACACTAGTTTGGTCGAATCCACTCTTACTCATAAAACGCTATTTCATTAATATGTATACCAGACTGATTAAGTGGTTACGTAAATAACACCTCACTTTCATTGGCCAGAAAGGTATTATTTACATGACCATTTAATCAATACTATATAGTGGTCCCATAGGTAGTGCTCGAAATTCGACCATATTTTTTTTTAGTATTCGGTGTACGTTCTTCCTTCCGTCTGTCGGTCTGTCTTTCAGAAGGGTGTGAGGGCTGTTGAAAATTTCACAGAATGTGTTGCCACTTAATTAATAAAATATTTCTTACCTTAGCCCATTAAACAGCTGTTTTGACTTTTCTAAAAGATGGCAGAATTCAATTATTACTTTGCGATCGTGGTCAGTCATTGTATTCATAATCTTGGTAGCCATTCGCTTACGTCTTTGGTTTCTGGAATATACTTTTACATTGCTCGGGCGATTTTCGTCGATATCCAGGTTAACGTCCGGAGCGTAGTGAACATGCCGATGTGACGGGGATACCTCAAAGCTTAGCGGAGATAAATTTGGAAGAGAGTAGCAACGTTTTGTCAGTGTTGTTGTAGGGGATCTTAAGCAAAGATCGTTATCATCGTAGTATGGGTTTAAGTGGTCCACTGAGTTATGATCTCCAAAAGCAAATGAGGAGTAAATAGCCTCAACCTCAAGGTCATACGGCACTGGTGAAGATGGACACGATTCGGATTCTCTCCAAAATGACGTTTTCCGAAGAATACTCTTGAGGACTTTTGGGCTTTCATTTAGGGGCTTCGGCAGATCCCCATTATATGCTTCACTTGAAACAATTGGCACTGAATTAGCTAGTGCGTATTTAAATGAAGATTTTCGTAAGTGTATTAAATTACGTCCTGTTATTTTGCCAACAAGGGCAAACTTTTTTAGGGATGGAGGTAATAACGACTTCTTAGGTTCACTTTTTTTATGTACAAGTTCTGCTACTAATAGCTGAAAGTCCGTTCGACATTCGGCGGCCACATCCCATTCGAGTGACTCGTACAAAGCATATACTCGTAGCTCCAAGAACTCAAAATATTTTTTTTGCCTTTGTTGTTTTATGAAGGTGCCAGGAGAACAGACTCGAAACTTAGGATACACTGGTCTTGAAGTCCTTTGTTGATTAAAAGTTGAATCAACTGAAGAATGTCGATGGTTGCGTATGGGCTGGTTTTCAGGTTCCTCGGCTTCACAGCTCAACTTCGATAGCTCCGGGAGGGATTGGCGGCGACGATAGCGGGTATTGCCTGTCGTATAGAAAAACCACTGGTGAATTTCAAACGTTCGTTAGTTCGGTTTATTTCCGTGATCTAAGCTACTTAAATAGCACTGCGTGTAAAAAACCACACTCTTTTCCGTGTAAAAAAAGTAAAACTTTTATACACGGGTAAACGTGCAATAAGTGCGGGTTTTTTACACACGTGTTATAAAATGTTATACGATATTCGTGACTGAAGTCATTTTTGTACAGTGTGTTTAAGCGCCCTCCCTGTGCTCGTGGGCTATTTCACGCCGTGAAAAAATGTACTACTTAAGGCACACGTATCGTAATATACTATTTCAACACACTCGCTCGTAAAGTGTGCTCTTATTGCACCGATTTTAGTATCATAAAACAGCTTATTACGAACTGGTGCTTTTTACTTTAAATTACCGCACTAGTGTTTTATGATATTATCCCGATTTTTTAAGTTTGTACTAACTCACTGTCAGTGATATGTATGTAGACGAAGCATTCTTAATTTAACGAGATAAAATGGTTTGACAGCGCATCGCTGTAAAAAAAACCTGCGCGTCATATTTGTTAACGTTCTCATTGTGTGATAATAATCAAAAAATCTACTTAAAAAAATATGTTTTTTTCTCGCAAGTGTGTTGAAAAATGTCGTATGACTAGGGATGGGTCGAGGGTTTTCACCCAACTGGGGGAAAAGGGTGTAAACCCGGCGAATAGGGCTATAACGAATAAGCGCCCAAATAAAAAAGTTAGCTGTAAATTTTCTTAAGACTACTATTTGTAATTATTAAACCTGAGTTAAATAAGATTTCTCGCCTCAAATTAGTGTAGAACAAAAAATAATCTGAAAAAATTATCTATCTATATTATCTTATCACGCTATTTTTAGCTTCACCTGTATGTATGTAATGAAATCTGCAAACGTAATTTTCATCGACTTCAAAACGTCAGTGCAGTCCGATATTTTTTTTGATTTAACCCTGACACTGGCGGAATTGTGTAAATTATACACATCTAATGCCATTCAATTAAGAAGTGAAGTGATATTTTTTTGACCGCGTGAACGAATAACGTCATTCGACGAAGCGGTCTATTGTCTATACATTCATAGTGCGGTGCAACATTTTTCAATTAGTCAATTAATTAATGTTTAATTTGTTTTTTTTTATAATAGATACAAAATACAACCTTATTAGGTACCTACAGGCAATTCAATCTAAAATAAGTTATAATTAAATGTTTTTTGTTACGATTGTACTGCCTTGAAGAAAATAAGCAATGTGGAAAAATAGGAATTTATAAAGGTAATAATATGGAAATATAATATGCGGAAAATTAACCGCAGAGCGCAGTTGATGTTTACAATACACCTTCCAGTCCATTTTAATTCTTTTGCACAATTCAAGTATTCAATTGTTTCTACATGCTATAGGTCCGGTATATAACGGAGCAACGTGTCCTAGCCGTGTTATGGCTTGGTGGAATTGTCATAAGATGAACTTTGACCATATATGGTTTTCAGGGTCTGATGATTGTAACGAAGGGTAGGCCCTGGAACTCCATAGCGGAGCATCGTATCTTAGCCGTGTTTGGGGTTGTCACAATTGTCTTGACATGAACTTTGAACATAAATTCAAATTCAAATTCAAAAAGCATTTATTCAATTTAGGCCCTTATAAGGCACTTATTAACGTTAACAAATGGCTCTACACCGGTTCCAAATACAACTTGAACTGAGAAGATTCCGGCAAGAAACTCAGCAAGTCCTTTTTTATTAATGTGTACTTAGAAGTATTACAATTACAAAATATATATAACAATAGCCTGCGAAGCGAACAATTCATTCAATTGCATTCTTGTCTTCTACAAAATCAGAAACTTTATAGCAACCTTTCGTGCATAACTTCTGTTTTACTATCTTTTTGAATCTATGTTTGGGTAGCTCTTATATTTCTTTGGGTACTTTATTATAGAAACGTATACATTGCCCCTTGAAAGAGTTAAGGACTTTGCTGAGCCGAGTTAAAGGTACAGCAAGTTTGTGCTTATTTTGATAGTGTTCAAACTATGTGTGTCGCTATTCTTAGGAAAGTTATTTAAGTTTTTCCTCACATAAATAAGATTTTCGTATATAAACAGTGACGACACTGTCATTATATTAATAGATTTCAACTTATCTCTCAAATAATCTCTAGGCCTTATTTTATATATTGCGCGGACAGCCTTCTTCTGCAGTATAAAAATTCTATTGATTTTGGCACCAATACCCCAGAGGAGGACACCGTAAGACATCAAACTGTGAAAGTAACTGAAATAAACTATTTTTGCCGTAGATTTGTCAGTGTGAGCGCGAATTTTTCGAACTAAGTCTATCCATCAATTTACAAATGTGAGGGCTCCATTGTAACTTATTATCTAAAGTGATACCTAAAAATACAGTTGTTTCAACAAGATCCAGTTTTTCGCCTTTAAATACAATATTTGTGTCCGAATGTCTCACATTGGGTAGACTGAATCTGATACATTTTGTTTTTTTCTCATTTAGCAATAAATTATTAATAGTAAACTAATCAACGAATTCAGATAGAGCATTGTTCACATCGTCAGAATTAAAATCATGTCTATTTACTTTGTAAAGAAGTGAAGTGTCATCAGCAAACAATACTATCTCATGTTTTTTTACTACAAGATATGGTAAGTCGTTGATGTAAATGAGAAATAGAAAAGGTCCAAGGATAGAACCTTGTGGTACACTCATAGTTACTGATGACCCAGGGAATACTTTACCATTAACATCAACCTTTTGAATTCTGTCACATAAGTAAGAAATCAAAAGATCAAGTGCAGTGTCTCTGACGCCGTAGTGATGTAATTTGCTGATCAGTATTTTATGACGGACACAATCAAAAAATCTTGGATAAGTCACAAAAAACACCAAGGGTGTCTCGTGAATTTTCCCAGGCGTCAAAAATATGTTGATTAAACACCAGCATCGGTTGTTGAGCGACCTCTAGTGAAACCAAATTGTTTACTGTGAAGCAGTCTATTACTATTGAAATGTACCATCAATTAATTAAGTATAATTTTCTCGAATACTTTACTGAATGTCAGTAGAATGAAAATTGCTCTAAAATTTGTGGGGTCGGATGTACTACAGGTTTTAAATAAAGGCACTACTTTACTATGTTTCATAAGATCAGGAAACTTACCACAATCAATACATTTATTACAAATAACAGCTAAATAAGGTGCAATACAATCAATTATAGAATGAATAAGTTTAACTGAAAGCCCCCATAGAACAACAGTGTTTTTCAAATTTTGAGATTTGAAAGCTTTAATTATATCGCTAGAAGTAACACTTGAGAATTTAAAGTCAATAGTACATTCTGTAACATTTTTCCTAAGTAAAGATACAGCGAGGGTGGGAGACGAATTAACAGACTTGGTAGTCCAAACTGGAATATTGGCGAAGAAAGTCTCAAAAGCGGCAGCAACATCTTGATCAGATTTGATTGATTTATCATTAATAATAAGTCAAAACTTATTATTACGTACTTTGAACTTTCCAGTTTCACTATTTATAATTTTCCAAGTCATCTTGATCTTATGTTGACTATTTTTAATTTTATTTCTTATATATAATATAACCTATATATGATCAATCCATATCAAATAAAAATCATTTAATATGCGGAGCATATAGTGGAGATTAAAGTCTATCACATTATGTCATTTAGATGAATAGTATAGGAGCTAGCATAGTTGTATTAATGACGCGAATAAGGGACGCCCGACACTCGGACAAAAGTTTAATTATTTGGCTTATTACTGTTCAGCAGAGAGTAGCAGGGGTATTATTCGCCCTTTGCCAACCCTGCTGAAAGTCCTTCGCACCCTTTTTGAAGAACTGGCGTTGCGCCTACTATTGATTTCACAGTCAATTTTAGTAAGGTGACATGACATTATTATTATTAATGTACGAAACCCTCCATGCCCGAGTCCGACTCATACTTGGCCTGATTTTTAAGCAATGACGTGTCAAATTTTTACCGGTATAATTTTTCTATAAACCATACTCAATCAAATATCAATATTTTTGACTAAATTAACAATGTTTCTTTTTTGACTTGTGACAACGGTTGATAAAATGGCTATTAAGTAGGATTACGTTGCTAAAAACAAACACAGTAGAATTGGGAAAGGGGGTCGAAGAATTTGGAGTTCCTCTCGTCCGCCATTATTATTTATTTTTCAATAACGGCGTCCACGGATAACGGCGGTGTAAACGGTGCGCGTCACTGATGTTTCCGCTTGCGTGGCAGCCCAAACAGCATCATACATATAATTTAGGATTCACTGTTGCTGGGACGGTGGCTAAAGTTGCAGGCACCTGCCACACGCCCCTGATAATGTTTTAATCATAGATCTCGATGGTTTTAATTGCTATGCATTTATACAATTTCATGTTTTTACTAACAACTATAGATTCAATTTATCTGAAATAAAAAAAAAAGCTTTTATAAAAATCGATAGCTGACATCAATACATAACAAATCCTCGTATAGTAGTGTCGGTACCTACTTGGCGTTAAGAATTGGGATATCCCTGTATATCAGTAGGTACATAATACCTACTTCAAAATTAAAGCCTCAGCTCTCATAATAAACCAATTTGCAGCTCAAACTATCCACAATCCGTTTTAATAGTTTCAATACATAGACTCTGTACATCCTTTTTTGAGCTTATCACTAGTGAATGTAACGATTACTGTACCAATTAGCAGTCTCCCGATTAACTAATCTTCTGTTGTCTAGTATCCAATTCAACATTATACTAAAAATATACTTATGCTCGGTTGCTAATTTTCTTTTGTACTTTAATTGACGTAAAATCTTGTGTGTAATTAAATATATTTCGCTGACTTCAAAACAGTGTCAGATTAGAGTTATTTCATACTTTTTGGTATAGGTACTTTCAAGGCGGTTTATTTGTTAAAATGTTAATAATTCGTTTTCAATTTTGAGTTTCTTATGCGTTTTCAATAGCTCTTAAGATTTGCATCTGACCGAGGATGTGCATATCATTGACAAATTGTCGACAATATTGAATAAAATGCTTCAATCGCGATGTTTGTGCCCTTTTCTGATGAAGAATTCCATCTTATCTTCAATGTCCATGTTCAGGTCATGATAAAATGTATATGGGACCACCTCGAGATCTACCGTGATATACCTAATACAGTGAAAACCATCCAAATCGCATTAGCCCTTTACGAGTAAAAGGTGAACATACATAAAAAAATACATACGCATCGAACATAGAATTACATCCTTTTTTTTTTTTTTCATTGATCGAAACCATCGAAACGTATTTGAATTTTGAATTTTTGAATTCGGACGTTGAATTTGGAACATACCGTTGGAAAACAGCTCAAATTTTTATAACAAAGTGGAAAATCGAAAAAGAAACAAAATTATTTAAACATACGAGACCTCAAAGTTACGCTGTTATTTTTTTATCATCCAAAAGTAAATTAAAAGTTACATTCAGGACACTTAGGCTTTAATAAAAAAAAATTAAGCAACTATGTATGTATATAAAAGCAATTTTTCACGACAAAGTGTCAAACTAAGTGTTTCAATACATTCCAGTACCTACAGCGCAGCGGTACTCAAAAGTGACGTCACGTTCGAGTATCAATTTGTATGGAGCGTTTTCGACGCTCTCTGACTTTGACTACCTTTGATTAATCTGTGCCTTTGATTCTCATTTCTGACTTTTCTAGTGTTCTAATTGCTATTGGTCCCACATAGACATTTGATCACAAAAAACATGATCGATTGACATCATAAAAAAGTAGTTATGTGGCCTATTCAAAGATTCATTCTTTGACGAGTACCTATCATCACTCAGTTATTTCACTATCTCAACTATAATGGTGCATCATATTCATCAATTAGGTACTCATTTGATATCTTTTGAAGATATTTAATTCGTTGGTAAAACATTTATAAACCAATTGTTCTTTTTTAGGTTGCTGCAGCGCCAAGCAAAGAGCAATGCAGTCATCAAAATTAGTTATTGTGAAAAAAAATCATTTTATATTCTGTACATGTATTGTCTTCCACTACACTAATGTATACCAAATATCAAGTCAATCCGATCACTGAAAGTGTGTGAAATTCTACTTGCAAGATTCCACCCGAACAAACAGTAGTTTGCAAGTAAAATAAAAGGTTGTACGGCCAAACCACATATTTTGAGTACGGTATGTAGAGTTTGTGAAGTCAGGGCTTGTAGAGTTAGGGCGTGTAGAGCTATAAGCTCTACACGCTCTACACGTGTGGCTCTACATGAGATCTGATAACTTTTTGACAGTGCGAGCCATATGGTCCCGTCTTGGCAACATTTTACATGAAAATGTTTTTGTTGGGATTCAGAATCACTGGTTGTAAAGTCAGAATCACTAGTTGTAAAGTCATAAATGTTTGGATTCTTATACATTTACGAAACAAATATTTTAAATAACTTGTAGCAACTTGAGAGCAAGATTGTCATACATATTTTTGTTCATATTGGGAATAATTGGGATGTACAATTGTACAAGCAGAATATCGAAAAAAAAACTGCTTATGTTTCAATACTATACTATCAGCTCAGAGTATATAAATACTACGTCTATCAGGGAACTATTTCAATACATTCCCGTTTCCGAAATTGTTGGAGAAGCTCACTTTGCACGAATAAAGCCCTCGCGCTCATACTCACAGTTACAACATATAGACCAGGGTCAAAGCCTACAAAAATGGTAAAAAATGAAAAAAAATTACAGTAGGATGAAACCCATTAGAAAAGCAGGGGAATATGATCAAAATGAGAGGAAAAATAAATTACGGTCGATCCGAGTTCGGGAAGTGGGAGGGGGTGAGTTTTTAAGGGTGAAAAATGGTTTATCTTGATTTCCGGCAAAACTACAAGTCCTATGGAAAAAAGTTAAATGGCAAAGTTGTAGGCAATAAAAAGATCTACAACTTTTGTATTTGCAGATTTTTCACATAACCTCAAAATTTATGTGAAAAATTCAAAAAACCAAGTTTTTGGTTTTTTATTTATATCTTTTTCAAAAAAAATTTTTTTTCTACGAAATTTGGTGAAAACTTACCTTATTATGTCCCAAATACACTGTAATTTATTTGATTAAAAATATTTATTTTTTCGCTTCATTTTAATTTAATATCAAAAAAGCACCCTAATTTTCAATCGAAAATTCTGACGTCAAAATATCAGCTTTTTTCAAAAAGTTTGGGGGCTTTTTGTTCGTTAAAATATCTACTTTCTGATGGTGTAAAGAAAAATATACATTACTATAGGAAATATTCTTAGAAAATGCAAAAAATTGAAAAAACCTCAAATTCGAAAATTTTTTTTTAATCATTATGTACAATTTTGAGGTATTTATTAAAATTTACACTTTAATTACTCAAAAAACGTAAGATTTCATGTTTTATTGATAAACGAAAAAATTACAAATTAAAATATACTTCTATAATTAACAAACAAATAAGTTAATAAAGTTAATATTTAATAAGACATCTACAATATTTTGAAAAAGTTGTAGAATCTTCTTTAAATAATATTTTTAGATGCCTATTTATTGCTGTTTTAAGATAATTTATATACCTGAGTGACCTTCGGTGAATTTAAGCCCATTGTAAGTTATTTCATTGAGAAGTGGGGACGGACCTAGGAGGGCCTGGGCCTTACTACATACCTGCTATTTCGTAGCAGCTGTAAAGACCGTTAGCCAGTATTCGAGATACAGAGTAGTGTACAACATCGTTTTTAAAAATACACGTGCAGGCTGAGTTACTCTAAGTGATTTGTGAGAAATTTACTTTATTCAAAGAATCGTTTGGAATCTACATAGCAAGGTAAATACTATCTGTATTTTAATCTATATTAATCAGCTTCAAAATAAAAATAGTAATATTTTTTTTTATGAATAGTATTTTTAACGTAACATAACCTAAAAAATTGAAATTGAATGATATTTTAGTACAAGAATAAAAAAATAGTAATTTCGTTTATTTTATACAAACAGATTTAGTTATACTCATGATAAAACTTTGAAGGCATTATTAATTTGATTTTGTCCTTTCAGATTACCAGTATGGAAGAATCTGTTTGTATAATCTGCAATAAGTCAGACGACAAGCAAGTGTATGAAATAAAAAAAACAGCTTTGAATCGTTTAGTGGCGTCTAGCAAGAAGAGAATCGACAATAAATACAAAAAATTTGAAAATTTTACATCATGAGTATAACTAAATCTGTTTGTATAAAATAAACGAAATTACTATTTTTTTATTCTTGTACTAAAATATCATTCAATTTCAATTTTTTAGGTTATGTTACGTTAAACATACTATTCATAAAAAAAAATATTACTATTTTTATTTTGAAGCTGATTAATATAGATTAAAATACAGATAGTATTTACCTTGCTATGTAGATTCCAAACGATTCTTTGAATAAAGTAAATTTCTCACAAATCACTTAGAGTAACTCAGCCTGCACGTGTATTTTTAAAAACGATATTGTACACTACTCTGTATCTCGAATACTGGCTAACGGTCTTTACAGCTGCTACGAAATAGCAGGTATGTAGTAAGGCCCAGACCCTCCTAGGTCCGTCCCCACTTCTCAATGAAATAACTTACAATGGGCTTAAATTCACCGAAGGTCACTCAGGTATATAAATTATCTTAAAACAGCAATAAATAGGCATCTACAAATATTATTTAAAGAAGATTCTACAACTTTTTCAAAATATTGTAGATGTCTTATTAAATATTAACTTTATTAACTTATTTGTTTGTTAATTATAGAAGTATATTTTAATTTGTAATTTTTTCGTTTATCAATAAAACATGAAATCTTACATTTTTTGAGTAATTAAAGTGTAAATTTTAATAAATACCTCAAAATTGTACATAATGATTAAAAAAAAATTTTCGAATTTGAGGTTTTTTCAATTTTTTGCATTTTCTAAGAATATTTCCTATAGTAATGTATATTTTTCTTTACACCATCAGAAAGTAGATATTTTAACGAACAAAAAGCCCCCAAACTTTTTGAAAAAAGCTGATATTTTGACGTCAGAATTTTCGATTGAAAATTAGGGTGCTTTTTTGATATTAAATTAAAATGAAGCGAAAAAATAAATATTTTTAATCAAATAAATTACAGTGTATTTGGGATATAATAAGGTAAGTTTTCACCAAATTTCGTAGAAAAAAAAATTTTTTTGAAAAAGATATAAATAAAAAACCAAAAACTTGGTTTTTTGAATTTTTCACATAAATTTTGAGGTTATGTGAAAAATCTGCAAATACAAAAGTTGTAGATCTTTTTATTGCCTACAACTTTGCCATTTAACTTTTTTCCATAGGACTTGTAGTTTTGCCGGAAATCAAGATAAACCATTTTTCACCCTTAAAAACTCACCCCCTCCCACTTCCCGAACTCGGATCGACCGTAATTTATTTTTCCTTTCATTTTGATCATATTCCCCTCCTTTTCTAATGGGTTTCATCCTACTGTAATTTTTTTTGGTTTCAAAAATTATCTACCCTGGTCTAATAGTACATTTTAAATGTGTTTAGGGAATGTTTGGCACCTACGATTGGCCTGGCTGCTTGCAAACGGTATTGAAATAGTTCTAGGGTTTCGTTTCCCCGAACTTTTTCAGTTCCCGGGACCCGGGAATAATTTAATTTATTTAGTAATTTATTAGTATTAGATTAGTATCAAAAAAATAACTTCTACTTAGACAAATAAATAGCAAATTTGGGTGTTTTACTTGACTTTTGATAGGTAAAAATACATAAAAAATATTGTTTTATTTGTTAGGTACAAATAAAACAATATTTTTAAGTATAATTTCGGTCATAAGTTTTTTGAAAAAAAATCAATATTTCCGAAAATAGAATTTTATTTTTAATAAAAAACATTTTGAAAGAATAAGTTTTGCTATTTATTATTCAAAGGTGACGTAAAACATGGATTAAATTAGATATTTATTTGTCTCAAGAGGTTAAAATTATCATATCAATCTGCAGGTGCTCCAAACTATAGTATTCCCGAAAATACAAAATTTTTCAGATACATTTTTTGTCACTATTGTTTTCTTTAAAATTAAGCTCATGGTTCCATTCAGTATTTTTCTCTAAGATCTGCAGTTCAGAAACTAGTCATTGTAACAGTAAAAAAAATAACATGTAGATTTATAATATAACAATTTTTAACTACTTCTGAGACAAATAAATAGCTAATTAAATTAAATTACGTGTTTACCTTTGATAGATAAAAATACCAAAAAAATTTTTTTTACGATTTTGACAAATTCAATAACCATGAAAATATACTTATTTTGTAGGATATATGGTATATAATAAATCAATATAGCTATTTGAGAACCATAAAATGCTTTCAATAATTTAATAAGTAGTTTTTTATGGTTATTGAATTTGTCAAACATCGTTAAAAATATTTTTTGTTACCTTGCTCAATTATACCTATTCCACTTTCGAGTCGTAGCTTCCCTTATAGGATTTGTATGCATATATGTAACACAAGTTTTAATTGTAAAATAACTCTAATATGACACTGATTTGTAGTCAGCGAAAGAGCTCGACGTATTCCGTTGAAAAATGGTTGAAAATATTTCGCTGACTTCAAATGAGTTATTTCATACTTTTCAGTGTATTTTGAAGACAATGTAATTTTTTTTTAAATTACTTTTTTTTTAATGTTTAAGGCCGGCCGCATACTATAAGAATTTTTCTGTTAGAAAATTTCTAACGCCCGCCGGAAGGCACTTTCCTCATACATTTTGTTCTAGACCCCGCATACTATCCGAAAATTCTGACGTGTCTGACGTCCAAAAATGTATGAGCAAACGGGCGTCCGAAATTTTCTGACAGAAAATTTCTTATAGTATGCGGCCGGTCTTAAAGTATCGTTGAATGTATGTTGGTTTGGTAGGTCATAGATTAAATGTAGGTACTTCATTGTGGTGTTCACACTTATTTAACATGACTACCTATTTTGACAATGAATATCGAGAAATTGTAAAATTATTTCGCTTCCATTTCAAATATCCGTTTCCAATATGCGTGTCAATATCATCCTTTTAACCCTCTCCGACATGACATGTGTAGTAATTTTGGTATCTCACAGTACTTGGCACAAACGTATTGAAGTTGTCATAGAGTTAAAATATTAATAGAGCGTCTACAACACGCCACGCATCGGTACGGTCCAAATAACTTGAAACGAATTGCTCGTAAATACCTAGTTTGAACGACTAAAATACATGTCATAATCATTATCATATCTGCCTAAGGATGTCCAGCTGAACATAGGCCTCCGCCATTAACTTACACCTGTAGGGCTATTTTAAAACGTCGGATTCGATATCGGAAACGGATTCAAAAATTTCTGAGGCGAATTTAAGCAATTGCTATTTTAATTTCCGAAAACATTTCGATGAATCGAATTGATATTTCCGTAAAGAAACATTAAAAAATATTCAAATTCGGAAATTAAAATAGCAATTGCGGGAAATCGCCTCGGTAGTTTTTGAATCCGTTTCCGATATCGAATCCGAGCGTTTTAAAATAGCCCTGCTGGAACGGTTTTGGGCCGCTTGCAAACAGCGGCGCCCAGCCAGGTCGTCGGTCCACCTGGTGGGAGGTCGTCCCGCACGACGCGCACCAGTACGTGGTCGCCACTCGAGAACCTTCCTTCCCTATCGGTTATCGGTTCTTCGAGCGATGTGGCCTGCCCATTGCCACTTCAGCTTACTAACTCTACGAGCTGTGTCGGTAATTTTTGTTCTCCTACGAATGTCCTCGTTTCGGACTCTGTCTCGTAGATAAATTCCTAGCATAGCTCGCTGAGTGACTCTGAGAGAGACTCTTTCCTTATTTATGCGGCCAGAAGTGAAAGACCACGTCTCTGTTCCGTATGTCATCACTGGTAACACGCACTGATTGAAGACCTTTGTCTAAAATACATATAATTAATGCCAATTTCTTATCTTTATCCATACTTTTACCGAGAACATATGACCAGTAATCCATATCGATATTTTGTCTGACTGTAAATCTACTATTGTACGATACATCTGTGAATGCATCTATATGGGAACTGCTCATGCTTCCCAGAATGTAACGTTGTTAACGCTATCACTCTATAATATTCTAACTCTATGGAAATTGTTAAATCGTAATCATAGAATTTAACATACCCGACACCTGCAAGGAATAACAATAATGTTCCTTGCAGGAAATTTTCTTTTAATAATTGTTTTTTTTTTATTTTGTAATTTTTACATAGAATTTGACCAAGGTTTTGAGATGTTTTCCCTTTGACTCCACACCAGCTTAAGCACACATACACACATAAGCTTTTAACGTCGGGAGTAAAAGCTTCAGCGTGCGAACATGTATAGGAGAAGTCATACGTTCTATTCATGACGTTAAAAATAACGCGCGTGTATTTAATATATAATATATATAATGAATTAAAGTGTATTCTCTTTTCCGTGGATGCGAACTTAGCCTAGCAAAAAAAAAGAATAACCGAAGTTTTAAATTAAACACTATATATACCATATAAGTACTATGCTATAAATAAATAAATATAAATAAACTATACTAAGTAAGTGATCATTGAACGATTTCCCTATATACAGGGTGTTGTTTTGGTCGGCGAAAAGCGACCCAACCCAGGAGCGGTAGTACAAAATATATATTCTCCAAAAATGGACTTAATTCCATTAAATACTGTAAATATGTTGAGAAATACCTTATTCAATTTGAAATAACATTACCGCAAAATATGGTTACTATGCACGTGCACAGATTAGAGCTAGGCGCAAGCCGCCATCGCCCCACCCCTATACTCCCTCGTACTCCCGTTGAGTATTATGTCTACACTTTAGCTTATACATGATTTTCAAAATTTTAATTTTTTTATTTTTATTATTAAAAATAATAAAGTTTTTTTTTATAATTACGCTAACTGGCGTGTAACCAGGAACCTTGTAATTGTTATTTTAAAATTAAAAACTTCTATAATGCCTATTACATTCCAATCTTAATATATAAAATGATAAACTGATTGTTGATATATCAGCCCACAGCCCAAACCGCTGGACCTAGAGATTTGAAATTTTGCACAAAGATACCTTATACAGTGGAGGCATCCACTAAGGAAGGATTTTTGGAAATTCCACCCCTAAGAGGGTAAAATAGGGGGTGACAGTTTGTATGCAAGTCCGTCAGTTTTGAAGTTAGGATCTTCAAATTTTGTGTTTAGGCTGACGATTGAAAATTAATGTGTAGTTATCTCAGCGTTTGTGATAATTCCACCACCGAAGGGAGGAAAAGGGGGATGAAGTTGGGTATGCAAGTCCTTCAATTTCAAAGTAAACTTCACTAAATGTATTATTATACGGTGTAGGCATCCACTAAGGAAGGATTTTTGGAAATTCCACCCCTAACAGGGTAAAATAAGGGATGAAAGTTTGTATGCAAGTCCGTCAGTTTTGAAGTTAGGATCTTCAAATTTTGTGTTTAGGCTGACGATTGAAAATTAATATATAGTTATCTCAGCGTTTGTAATAATTCCACCACCGAAGGGAGGAAAAGGGGGATGAAGTTGTGTATGCAAGTCCTTCAATTTCAAAGTAAACTTCACTAAATGTATTATTATACGGTGTAGGCATCCACTAAGGAAGAATTTTTGGAAACTCAACCCCTAACAGGGTAAAATAAGGGATGAAAGTTTGTATGCAAGTCCGTCAGTTTTGAAGTTAGGATCTTCAAATTTTGTGTTTAGGCTGAAGATTGAAAATTAATGTATAGTTATCTCAGCGATTGTGATTATTCCACCACTGAAGGGAGGAAAAGTGGGATGAAGTTGTGTATGCAAGTCCTTCAATTTCAAAGTAAACTTCGCTAAATTTAATATTATACAGTGTAGGTATTCAGTAAGGAAGGATTTTTGGAAATTCCACTCCTAGGGGGGTAAAATAGGGGATGAAAGTTTGTATGAAAGTTCGTCAGTTTTGAAGTTAGGATCTTCAAATTTTGTATTTAGGCTTACGATTGAAAATTAATTTATACATGTTTCAGCTTTTTTGACAATTCCACCCCCGACAGGGTGGAAAGGTATGGGATGTATGTAAGTCATTCAGTTTCAAAGTAAACGTCACTTAATATATTATTACACAGTGTAGGCAACCACTAAGGATTTTTGGATATTCCATCCTTAAGGGGGTAAAATAGGGGATGCAAGTTTATATGAAAGTCCATCAGTTTCGAAGTTCAGACCTTCAAATTTTGTGTTTAGGTTGACAATTGAAAATTAATTTATATGTGCCTCAACGTTTTTGATAATTCCGATCCCGAAAGGGTAAAAAGGGGGATGAATTTGTGTATGGAAGTACACAACATTTATTATTTAAGCTTATGGTTATAAACTAACGCAACGAATATCGGTGTTGTTGGAATTTGAACCCTTAAGGAGTGAAAAGGGGGATTAAATTTAGTATATGAAGTTATTTATTTTCGGAGTGAAAATTTCAAAATTTATTATTTTGGCTTATGGTATTGGCGTATTGAAATGACTCGCCTAAACAACATCAGGAAAAAGAGAGGAATCGGTATTAAAACAAAGATCCGGTTAATACGAGCATTGGTATTCCTCATTTTCATGTATGGAGTGGAAGCGTGGACTATACTGGCCCGAGAAAGAAAAAGGATTGATGCATTTGAGATGTGTTGCTGGAAATGGATGTTGGAAATACCTTGGACCGCTAAACGCAACAATGCATCAATCCTATCGCAGCTCAAAATTAAAACACGATTGTCCACCATATGCCACCAACGTATTTTTCGTATTTCGGCCACATGGTGCGCAAAGGCGATGAAAGTTTGTAAATCTGATCATAGTTGGGAACACGGAAGGAAAACGACTACGTGGTCGTTCACCAACAAGATGGTCCGATCAAGTAAAAGACTCATCGTCCTCCCGTTTTACAGAAAACAGAAGACAGACCCCAGTGGAGGCAGATCATTCGCTCTAGAAGCAAACCCGATGTTGACCACGTTCCTCAGACATGAGGAAAAGAGAGATAAGGCCTCCAAAATTGTGCTGTGGAACTAGACTACAAGTAACAGCTCTCCGCCGCAATGTTATTGAGGCCAAAATATTTACTGGTTCTGCCAGAGGAGAAACAGTCTTCTTGCCGCGTATACCATTGATCCCAAATTACCTTCCGTTTGAATTTAAAAGATAACAGTTCCTAATTAAGGTTTGTAGTCACAGGGAAAAACTCTGAAATTTGCTAGAGTTGATTTGCGGCAGGACTGTTTCAGTTTTATGTGGCATCCTCGCATATGAGCTCTTAATCTACCTGAACTTTTGTCAATATCACACGTAGTGGCGGACAATAGCCATGAACAAAGCTCTATATTATTACAATGATTAATATCTAGAAAAAAGATATAATCTACGCGGACGAAGTCGCGGGCTATAAAGCTAGTTGTTTAATACATGTTGAGCTGTTTAACATTATTAACAAATATGCCACAAAATCTAGCTCGATATTCGGTGCAATTAAGTAATTTGCAGAGACTGCCAATTCATTAGTCCTGATGAAATAAATCAAATTGCAATGACGAAAGAGGTGTGTATTGTTTTAATGATTGAAGCTTAAAATTGACCAATAATATATTATGCAATTAGTGAATAAAGGACGGATTACCTATACATTCCAATTATTTAATACATGTTGAGCTGTTTAACATTATCAAAAAAGAAAAAAACCTGCGCGCCATATTTGTTAACGTTGTCGTTGTGTGGTTGATTTTATTATCAAAGAATCTAGTCCACTAAATACAAGTCTGTTTTTTCCTCGCAAGTGTGTTGAAAAACGTCGTATGACACGCGTGTGCATTGATCATTACTAAAGACTGGACTATATGCATTTGCATATTTGCATATGCATTTCCATATTTAAGCGATCTTCAACGGTAATAGCATATTTTACCTAAGATTATGATGCATATTATCGATACATTTACAATATTTATCGAGCGAGCGACCTACATGCTAACATAGCACTAGTGTTTGGAAATTCCCGACAATTTTAAAGTCCCGGGAAACGAGACAGCCTACAATCCCGGGAATTCCTGGGACTTCGAGACTATTAACCGGTGGTTAATTCAACTGTATGTACCAATCAACGTTCATAAGTAGGCACTTATGAACGTTGAAAAAAAAACTTAATCAAAAAGTCATTTTTAGGTCCTAGTAAGGCTACTAGGACCTAAAAATGACTTTTTGATTAAGTTTTTTTTTTAAGATGGCTAACCCTTCAGAGTGTTTAATTTCTAGTGAAACTTATTAAAAAAGGCAATATAAAAAACAAAAACTTAATAAAAAAAAACGCAAACGCAATAGTTTTAACCCGATCAAATTAAAAGGATAAGGTGTTCTTTGAAAACAGCATTTATAAACATGACCTATGGGCTATATAAACATTCATGAGATTTATGATCGTCGTCGATTTTACAAAAGTGCTGTTGCAAAAGAACTGTTAAAAAGTTACTGCTATTATAAAATAATCATCTATGGTAGTTACTTAGTAGAACAAGTAATTATTCATTAAACTAACAGATAGCGATAGGCTCCTTCAATTATTTGAAAATAAAAATTATTACATAACAATTTCGACAATCTTGTCTCGTTTCGAGTCTAGACTCGAAAGTCCCGGGACTCGAGACAACTCAAATTATGAAAAGTCCCGGGACTTCGAGACACGAGACGTCCCGGGACCCAAACTCTACATAGCACCCAAGTTTAAATTTTGCCTGCATACGTCAGTGTCTGTGGAGTGATCCTTTTCACAATCTTACCACTGAACATTTGGAACAATACTTGATAGTTCACGTTTACAAAAATATTAAATATTGTAAACGTAATGTAATGGTACTGTACCTATTATCGTCTATCAATGGATAATTTACTAATAAAATTGTAAGCTGATTTTGAAATACAAAAACAAATAATGTTCTTTTCTTATTTTTTGGGTTCCTTAACTTATCATTTAATTTTGCATATTATGCCAATTTTCATGCATATTCTGACAAGTTTCATGCATATTTCAAGCATTTTTCATGCATATTTGCTTGCATATAACAAGTTTTTATGTTGCATAAAATCCGGTCTTTAATCATTACACTCTCGGCTCTCTATCGTCTGTAATTACCAACTTGCACACATTTATCATAAATATCATAATGTACTATTATCGACACGCATGCTATAAATCCTGTAACACTTTTTAGTGCTGGGATTTTTATAGTGTTTTTACCCAACTGACCCGGAAGGAGGGTAATGTTTTTCGAGTGTATGTATGTATGTATGTCTATTTCTTTTTGCCGCTCTGCAGCCTAAACGGCTTGATGGATTTAAGCATATGAGGTGTCGTTAGATTCGTCTTGACTGGGGGAGTGTCATTGGGTATATTATTTTTATATAGCGCCTAAGAATAAAAAATAGGGGGGTATTAAAAATAAAAGTTTCGTTATTATAACAATATGGGTATCAAATGAAATCTTGTAAATAGACCATTCCATATATGTATATATTGTAATACTTTTATGCTACTATTTTGACGTAAACTGCAAAAAACCACGTTTAATGCAAGGAAAGTAGGTACCTTACGTAAATCACAGATTTGCGATAGTTGTTAGCGTTCCTTTACCGTACCGCTCATTTACTTACTAATACATACAACTCTTTCTGTATAAAAATAAAAAGCCTGAAATAAAATAAATTATTAAAAGAAACAAAAAACCCAACTACTGATTGCAATACCTTATAAAATTCAAGTTATATTCAAAATTCTAAAGATTTAAGACCTTGTTTTTCTCTTTTCAGTTAATTTATGTTTTACGCAGTCGGGTTTTTTGTTTCTTTTAATTTAGTTTTAATTTCGATCCGGTGCTTTCAAGTATAGGCCTATACACGTATTTTTTTATACCACTAAGATGGCAAACTAGCATACGGCCCGCCTGATGGTAAGCGGTTACCGTAGCCTATGGGCTATAACAGGGATATCACTCGCGCGTTGCCGACCCTACAGAAATCTTTCACACCTTTTTGAAGAACCCCATGCTGTACTCCATTGGGAAAACCAAGGCAGGGTGCTTATTCCACAGTCTGAGCGTCCGCGGAAGGAAGCTCCGTTGAGTCCGCACAGTTCGAACCAATTTTGGTTTCAATGTGTGAGGATGGATTCCCTGTCGATGGCGAGAGTTGCGATGGTGGAAGGTAGCCGTGGGCATCAAGTCAAACAATTCTTTAGAACACTCTCCGTTGTACAAGCGGTAGAACACACATAAGGAGGAATATTATGCATTTACAATACTATAAAATAACCCACCTTCCGGGTCAGTCGGATAAATATTTCTGGAAATTATTTGTCCAATGAATTATTAAAGAAGTTTTTATCAATAACCCATACATTTTAAAATGTTATTTATTTAGGTACCTGTAAAAATATATATAAAAAAAGACCTGTTTTTCTTTCGCAATTTGTAAAGACACCAAGATGTTATTAAAGGGTGACTACTCCGCTGATGATTTAGTTCGACTTTGTGACATTATAAAATTATGATTTGATTATAAATACAATTTATCAGTCCCTAATTTGCCTTTTCATTACCTTTAGCATTGTAAAAGAGTTAATGTAGAAAAGAGGTACGCTTTGCGAAAAGTACATTATTGATAAAGGCAATTTGAGAAAGGTCCATTTTGAGAAAGGTGCATTATGAGAAAGTTACGTTTTCCGTATGGGGTGCATTTTGCGAAAAGCACATTTATGCGACTGAGCCGACGAGACGTGTTTTGGAGCCGTTTGTAAGGGACGGAAATTTTAGTGGCGCGTAATTCATTTATCGTATCTTAGAACGCTTTATTTCTAAGTTTCATTTCCAGCAATGAATATGTAGTATATAGCTCATTAAAAAGGTAAAACTATGACATCAAACGTATTATTTAGAATTAAATAAAGCTTATAACACTTATGAAGTACGTGGTACTAAATAAAGTAAATAACTATAACAGCCCTATCAAAATGTATACATTTTTAAATATATTCTATATAATATGTACAATTTTATATTTAATAAGAATTATATGTTTATTTGTTATTTTTTGTTTTTATGGATTTTTTGCCCAATCAATATGTATAATATAATGCTTTTTACTTATTAATATGCGACTTCAAAGTCTTGATTAACAACGTAAGCAAATATTTAGTAAAATAATTTGGGGAATTTTGCAAGCATTTCATAATTAATTTTTTTTTTTTTGTTAATTGCTGTGTAATATCATGTTAATTAAATAAATAATTAGCTTAACGACTATCACAATTAAATGATAATGGTAACGCATTTCATGGGAAAAGTTTGAAAAAGGCTCACAAATATAATGATGATTTAGTTCTTATTTTCTAATTAATTACATAAAAATATGCATTTTTATATAAATAATATTATAATAATGAAATTCCTCTGATTTAAGTTTATAGGCTTGGTTATGTCACAATGTTTTGAAATGGACAGCCAAAGGGTAAGGTTTTAGAATTAGGTAGATACTTTTAATTAAGTGTTCTTTTTTATTATGTAATATTAATAAATCAAAAAAGCAAGGTATTATACTTTACTTTTATTTATGCCCTTGTTCAAATGAGTAGGTATTGTAGGCCTCACGTGTATCAGTTACCTTAGTGCTAGATAAAAATCATGTCTATTAATTGCTACAGTTAACAATAGTAAACTTGACTTACTGTCTCTCCTGGGCTGAACAATAGTCTTCATGGTTGACAAACTATAAATATCAAATATATATAAGTCTTTTAAATAAGAACACTTAAAAAAATGGCTCAATAAAATAACTAGAAAAATTTGAATTATTACGAAAACATCTTACAAGTTTTTAATAAATGAACAGGGATGCTCGTATTCTGGATGGCGCACTTTAACATGTCGGGGTTGTGCCATCCTTAATTTTTTTATTTCTAAATTTAAACTATAGTTAGACTTAAGCTAGGCGCGTTAGGATATCACATCGCGGCGCCAGTTAGTGCAACAGGTGACTGTGTGTAGTCGACGGTGCACTGTGCCTTGGTTGCAGTTGTTAATCATAGTCGGCGGAAACATCCCCGTACCTCATCCGTCAGGGCGTCACCGTTGCCGATCTACACTGTCAGCTCCTCCCACTTTTCCACAAATTAAACCAATTTTAATGTTTCAATAATCAAAAATACATATAGATTACTCCTAAAATTTTTCCTAAATATTTATTTTGTGCCATACACTGACTTTTCGTACTTGTATCGATACAATTTCACGAAAATAACTTTTCAATGCATTTTCATCAGTCGGCATAGTGTTATTTATAACCGTCTCTTTTATTTCTTCGCTATATTTTAACGGTAGAAGGTGACAGGTTACCTTTAGTTTTTTCTACCTATATCTACTTATTATTCAAAAAAAATTTGCGATCATATAATTATTATTAAATATAATTTGTTTACCTATACCATTATACATTGTAATTATATCGTTGTCGTAATTGTCGTTCTAATTTTAGTAAACGAAAAATATTTTTTTCAACGTTTATTTACAACAAATATGAATAAAATACAATATGTGATATTATAAAATGGTTGCCCAAAAGATCAAAAGGCGGACATGGACAAGAACCAATGTTTATTCCTTAAATTTCCTATGATCCAAGTTCAAAGGTTTTTTTTAACGGGCTTATATGTTACTTGATATTTTTAGGTGTTAATTTCAAAATTAATGAGTTTCTAAGATAACAAACTAATTCAGATTAATTAATTATCTTTCACTGACTGAATCCATCGATATTATGGAATTAATATGGAATTCAATAATATAAAAAACTTTTTAACAAAAAAATTAAAACACCGAAAAAACTGAAAAGCAAAAAATACTTTTTAATATAACTTGAATTTTATAAGGTTTTTCAGTCGGGGATAAACCAATAACCTACGTAGGTATGTTTTTTTTTGTAATATTTGTTTATTTATCCCCGACTGCAAAACCTTATAAAATTCAAGTTATACAGGTTGTTGTTTTGGTCAGCGACGAGCGACTCAGGGTCAATAATACAAATGATACTGGTGCTAAAAAAATTTTTTTTTTTTTATAATAAAAATTAAAAAATTAAAATTTTGAAAATCATGTAATAAGCTAAAGTGTAGACATAATACTCAACGGGAGTACGAGGGAGTAAAGGGGTGGGGCGATGGCGGCTTGCGCCTAGCTCTAGTCTGTGCACGTGCCTAGTAACCATACTTTGCAGTAATTTTATTTCAAATTGAATAAGGTATTTCTCAACATATTTACAGTATTTAATGGAATTAAGTCCATTTTTGGGGAATATATATTTTGTACTACCGCTCCTGGGTCGCTTGTCGCCGACCAAAACAACACTCTGTATTAAAAAATATTTTTTGCTTTTAGTTTTCTCGGTGGTTTAACTTTTTTGTTAAAAAGTTTTTATTTTATCATTTTTTGTGTCTATAATTTACCAATTACTACATGCTTAATTTTTGATATATTTTGATGTAATACACAGCTCAGCATTAAAATCTGTGAGTGAACAATAAATCACCCCTATTTTCCCACCCTTAGGGTAGGTTTTTAGTAACCAAACTTATAATGGAAAATAAACCAAATTTATATGGGTCCAACTTCGAGATATACCCTATCCAATAAAAAAAAGAATTATCAAAATCGGACTACTCTGTAAAAAGTTATGCGTGATCATACATACAAAAAAAAAATACGCTTCGACTTGTAAACTTCCTCCGTTTTTTCGTCGGTTAAAAAAAAAAAATATACGAGTCAACTTGTAAACCTCCTCCGTTTTTTCGTCGGTTAATAAATATACTTGCAGGTACTAAGTGCAATCAATAGGATCCATCAGCACGACTCTAAGGGTCAACTCACACCGAGACGAGACGCGACGCGGTGCGAACTTTTTAAGATAGCGGTACAAAACTTTATTTACCATACAAAATGGTACACATTTCAGTAAGAGAATTCAAATATGCCTCGCGGCATCGCGCTGTGTCAAGCCGTCACGCAGGGCCGGCTTTGCCTATAGTGCAAGGGTGTGCAGCCCACATGGGCGCAGGTTTAATTTAATTAATTAACTCAAAAAGTAATGGAACGATTTAAAAAATATTTTCACCAATGGAATCGTATAATTTATGATTTATGATTTATAACTGAGTGAGAGAGATCGCGGTTGAAACTGCAGAATCATTTATAATTTCACCATTTGCACCCGAATTTCTAATCACACTGGTATTCCATTTTGATCACTCGCCTACTTGAGCGCGCCTGGGTATTGATTACCCCCGAGCGCTATATGGGCAAGAGCCGGACCTGACGTCACGTCGTCTTTTTGTGTAGTAAATAATAGTAATTTAAGCAACTGTTGTATAATAAGGGGTATTAAAATACTAATGTGGGTTTATCACATGAGGCGCCGATCCCACAGAAACACACGCGGAATGCAGAACTCGGAACTCTAGAACTCTTGTCAGTGGGATCGGCGCCTAAGAGTTATAGTTAGAGATTATATACAGTTGCATACAAGACTTTATCTATAACCATACTCATTTTTGTAAACAACAAAGTAATAAATTATTGCAATTCTAATATCGAACCAAAATGGCGGGATGCTACGTGAATTCGGATAAACTATAAGTTTTTTTTATATTACGGCGCTTTGATAGCGAAACGCGCGTGCATGAAAATGTTATTTTTTAGAAATTCTTAAAGACACTCGAATTGAGTAGTGAGAATGTGGCTGTTTGATGAGTAAGGAAGGGATCGAAAATGCATAAAAAAAGGAGTTGCCTATGAAATTTAGTACAAAGTTATAACACTCGTTTGGATGATATAATGCTTACTATGACACTGGTTGTTTTATTGTTGGCAATAAGCTGTTTCAGAAACTTTTAAAGAGGATTTATAGCATGGTCGTAGATAAATAAATAAAGTTCTATATTGTATCATATCTTAAAAAGTGCGCGCCGCGTCGCATTTCGGTGTGATCTGACCCTAATGAGACCCAATTGGTTGGGTTCTAATAGGAGTGGATGAAAATAACTTTTTAATACTTCGGCTGAAGAAAAACTCTAAGCAATATTTTTACAGGTTAGCCCCTGCCTGCCCTGATAATAAAAGCTTCATATTTTTCGCTTTCTCGGATAATCCAGCGCGTTTGCCTCGGTTGTTTAACGGCTAACTTTTTCATCATGATTTTCAATTGTAGACAATACAGATCTGCTGTAATCGTCTGACCAGATCTTAGGAAGCTGTAGTGGATGACAGCGGCACTGGTCTACCAGACACTTTTACCTTTACCACGAGTACCTTATAAATATAAAACTCTTCCAAACACGCGGGAAACCATCTTGTTTCGATCTGTCAAACTCTTAATAGTCCTTTGGTGACGGGATAAGCTGATGCGAGGGTCGAGCTAGTGTTGTGACAAACTCGACCCGTTTTTCGAGCTTATCTAATTTTCCAATTTATTTCAAGTGAATTAAAATTGTTTTATCACCAATGATATTATAATAAAAAGAGGTAGATATCGCATTAACGCACGCTAATTGTTGCAGACAATTGTCGTAATTTTGCTTAGCGGCTACATATACCTATCTCTTTCTGCACCATACGTTCCGTATTATCTATCGCATTCACCTAATTCAACAATAACTGAACGCCGCTTAGTATGAGGTAGCATATCTCTATTATAATTTCATTGTTTATCACTCAAGCCAAAGCCTGCTGCTGTCGTGGTTTGCGATTTGCGATGGATTCGCTTCTTCGATCACTTTTAATTCTTCATTGTCAACTTGGGACTCCGGGCGGCCATCCACGGGGTTTGTTCTGTAGGTCAGTCTTTTTTTGGAATACTTTGGAACGAAAAACTTACCCTGTTTCTTATGGTTTTCTTGGACAGTAGCTAACACATCAATATTAATCCTGCAACGCTGGTACCACGCTGGAACTCGTATTTGTAAATAACGCGACATTCTAAGTTTTTCCATGATCCGATATTTTGTTATTATAACCATTATACCATGAGTTTTTCATATTGTGCAAACAGAACGACAGTGGCGTAACAATAGGGTGGCAAGGCTGGTAAAATGCCACGGGCCCCCGACCCAAGAGGGCCCCGGCCCAAGAGGCCGCGAGCTCAAAATTATTTTTTTACATTGTACCTGAGTTACAGACCTCACGATGTTGTTCCTTCACCGAAAAGCTAGCAAATAGATGATGAATGCATTGAGATATTATGTTCTATGGATATGGATGTGAAGTCTCCAATACGCATTGGGCTAGCGTGGGGACTACAGACCATTCCCTCTCGCCTAAGAGAGGAGGCCTATGGCCATTAGTGGAACATATACAACGTGTATATATATTGAGTAGGCTGAAAATCTCGAAGTTTATTAAAATTAAACTGAGTTAGGGCCCCATCAAAAGAATTCGGAGTGCTCAACAGAGCGAGGCAGTACTTCACACCGGGGCAAAGGCTACAACTTTATAAGTCACATGTCCGGCCTCATATGGAGTACTGCTTTCACCTATGGGCTGGGAGCACCTGGATACCAGCTTGGGCCTTTAGACTCGGTTCAGCGACGTGCCATCAGAATTGTTGACAATCCCGAGCTCACAAGCGGTTTAGAAACCCTCAGTCTGAGAGGAGTCTGGAGTCTGGAGAGACTTTGCCTCCTTATGTGTGTTCTACCGCTTGTACAACGGAGAGTGTTCTAAAGAATTGTTCGACTTGTTGCCCACTGCTACCTTCTACCATCGCAACTCCCGCCATCGACGGGGAGTCCATCCTCACACATTGAAACCAGAATTGTTTCGAACTGTGCGGGCTCAAAGGAGCTTTCTTCCGCGGACGCTTAGATTGTGGAATGAGCTCCCCGCCGTGGTTTTCCCAATGGAGTACAGCATGGGGTTCTTCAAAAAGGGCGTGAAGAGATTTCTTCAGGGTCGGCAACGCGCGAGTGATACCCCTGGTGTTGCAAGCGTCCATAGGCTACGGTAACTGCTTACCATCAGGCAGGCCGTATGCTTGTTTGCCACAATAGTGGTATAAAAAAAAATATAAAAAAAACCATGGGCCCCAGATGGTATAGTTACGCCACTGCAGAACGATGTCAAAGAAAAATGAATCACTAAATTCGCAACACAAATAAGTACACAAGCCTAAATTTGAATTCGGATTTCCAATCAAACGCCAGGTATTTGAGATCAAAGCGGCCAGTTTGACAAACATTTCATATAGACCAATATTTACATCAATATTTGTATACTGTAATTATTTCAGATTTTTTATTAGAGTTAATAGAGGAGAATAGTGTGATGTTTAATCGTAAATCAAGGGAAATTAGGCAATATAAAAGAAAAAAAAACCTGTTTTGGAATGTGAAAATAAACCCCATTTGACCTTGTAACCCTACTTTGAAATTTAGGTACCATTTGTACGTAGTATTTATATACTCTGAGGTACCATATTCCGGCCCGTTTTGCAAAGAAAATACAAATATTATTTAAACAATTTCATTTGCAATAAGGTTAAGTAATTTTAAAAACTATTTTAAATTTCAAATCAATAGCATTTGTGATCGCTGTGACAGACGGACAGACGGGTGGAGTTGCACAATAAGGACTCCTTTTTAGGGTTCCGTAGCCAAATGGCAAAAAAACGGAACCCTTATGGATTCGTCACGTCTGTTTGTCTGTCTGTCCGTCCGTATGTCACAGCCACTTTTTTCCGAATCTATAAGAACTTGAACTTCTTATTTGTCTGTTGAAACTTGGTAAGGAGATGTATTCTGTGAACCGCATTAAGATTTTCACACAAAAATAGAAAAAAAAACTAAATTTTGGAGGTTCCCCATACTTAGAACTGAAACTCAACAATTTTTTTTCATCAAACCGATACTTTTGGGTTGTCTATGGATAGGTTTTCAAAAATGATATTTTATTTTTTTCTAAACTGAATAGTTTGCGCGAGAGACACTTCCAAAGTTCAAAGAAATTGGCCAAAGTTGTAAAATGTATGTGTCCCCCCCCCATGTAACTTCTAAAATAAGAGAATAATAAAACTAAAAAAAATATATGATGTACATTATGCAAACTTCCACCGAAAATTGGTTTGAACGAGATCTAGTAAGTAAACGTCATAAATCGTACCTAAACCGCAATTTACCTTTTATTCAATATTTTTGGCGTTTATTTTTTCATAGCAAAGCTGAGTTAGTTAATATTACACGGAGCCCTCCGTGTGCGAGCCCGACTCGCACTTGGCCGGTTTTTTTTATTAACTTTTTGGTTCGGAACTCTAATCATGTAGCCGTTGCTGCGTGGAAGAAGAATAAAACCAACTAATACGTTCTGCAGGAGGGGAAAACTAGCCCACAAAATCAAAATCAAAAAGTCATTTATTCAGTTAAGGCCCTAGTAAGGCACCTATGAACGTTAAATTGGTGCATACAGTTTAATTTACCACCGCTGCACCGGTTCGGAATACACTTAAACTGAGAAGACTCCGGCAAGAAACTCAGCAAGGCTTTTTTTTTGTGGAAGATCTTGTAATATTACAGCTTTTTTTCCAAATACTTATACAATATATTATTATTATGCTTATTCATACAATTGTCACTTAGCCAGGGGGATGCAAGTGCAGAGAGAAGCTACTACAACCATACATTCCTGTCCTCCACGTAATGAGCCACCTTATAGTAGTAGCACAAAATGTTACAGTATTACCCAAATGATATGGCGCGTCGTGAATCTTCGTTCGCACAGAAAAGAAAGTATGGCCCCGAAGATTAACGAAAGAAAGCTTAAAACTTACAATCAACCTTAAATCACTACTATAAGGTTCATAGTACAATGCAGCTGTTAGTTCCGTCTCACTCGCAAGCCACGCCCCTCCGCACGGCGCGCGCTAATATGGCGGCAGCTGCCGACCAATAGGTTTCCCGCGCTTGGAAAATGTATCTTCTGCGCAGGTATAACGGTAAGCCATATCAGTTGGGTACTACTGTACACGTGTTCTCTCCTGCCATCAATGCGAGCGCATGGCGAACTCGATGTTCCAACGGAATGCTGTAATTGTCCGTCTCCACAATAGCTAAACCCACTTCATTTTATCGTCTGAGCTGTGCGTCTGAGCTACTCGAGCGCACTAACTGCCTACTCTCAAGGGAGTACTGAGCATTAGTTTTTGGGTATTGGCCGGGCCGGGCATTATTGGTGTCAATCTCAAGAACTTTGCGCTCTTTACATTCGTGCTTACTTTCGCACTAACGTTTATCGAACTCTCGAACTTTCACAATACCGATTTTTTTGTAGATTTAGAGTCATGACAATTTTTCATGTTTTTTAACCTAACTCTGACTATAAAATTATTGATCATAGTGACTTTAATAGTTAAGATACATGGGTGATTTATTTTTCTAAATCAGCTGAATAGTGAAAAATATTGAATTGTTACAAATTTCTACTCCAAATTGTTTCCTAATTCTTTGAGGGCGATTTAAAAATAAATAACTTTTCATTTTTATTTTTCAATACTTTTTTACCGAATTGGTATTTTTTTTATTAACATCTATGGAATCAAATATTTGTTAGAATATCACTATTCAACTAAATGAAAAAAAAACTCGCATGTATCTCAACCAAGAATCTTATTCTAATATATAAGATTCTTGATCTCAACTAAATAAGGTCTTTCTAAAGTTATGGCGGATATTTTTAGGGATGAATGTAAAGGTTTTGTTATGATCAAAAATGAAAACATGGAAAATAGCCATAACTCAAAAAACTACAAAAAATTGCTGAAAATTGGTACATGAGGGTGATTCGGGTTGCTCTTACAGTGCCTTTGTACTTCCGATTGGCACCAATTATTGAGACATTGTGGATATCCAACTAAAAATTTGTTCATCATCATTATCAGCCTATGGATGTCCACTGCTGAACGTAGGCCGCGGTGTCGTGTCGTGTCGCCCAATGAAAAAACGCTCAACGGGGGATTGAGCGTTTGTCATTGGGCGACACGACACGACACCGCACGGCAACGGCAGCCGTCCACAACATCAGTGCATGCATATTTCTATGAGATTGTACTGCACGCTGTCTCACTAAGCCTGCACCCGGAAACGACATGTAGTTGCCGGCGGTGACATGTTTTGGGCCGCTTGCATCCAGCGACTCTGACCAGGGCGTAAGTCCACCTAGTGGGAGGTCGTCCCGCTCGGTGCTTTCCAGTACGTGGTCGCCACTCGAGAACCTTTCTTCCCCAGCGGTTATCGGATATTCGAGCGATGTGGCCCGCCCATTGCCACTTATTGCAGCTTACTAACTCTACGAGCTATGTCCGTCGTTTTCATTCTCCTACGAATGTCCTCATTTCGGACCCTGTCACGTAGAGAAATTCCGAGCATAGCTCGTTCCATAGCTCGCTGAGTGCCTCCGAGCTTATTTATGCGGCCAACAGTGAAAGACCACGTCTCCGTCGACCATAGTTTTAACAATTCTGTGACTTAAAATTATCAAAAACAATCCAACATATAGGTACGGTACAATAACCTACCTAACATATAAAAATAAAATATTATGGCGGTAAACCCCCAAACTTATTGTAGCTAAGCCCCGAAGCCCCGTATTCAACGGTCATTATCACGACCTAAATATCAGCAATTACATCAGCATCGATTAATGTGGATGCTGATACGGATGCTGATATTGAAAACAATGCTGTGCTCAAAATAATTAGGTACTGTTAAGTAATTGTTCTGAGGTCTGTAGATTGTCATATTCATAGCTGAGGAAACACTGATGATCTGTGATATCTACGATAGAAAGAAAGATTTCATAATTTCTCAGCTTATTTTCTAGATTTTGGTACCTACACATTATTATAATACAAAAAGTTTTCTACAAAATAATTACTTAAACCTCTTTTTAGCATAAGTATCTGTTCGATAATAATGTCACTAGTTCTTTTTAAATAAAACGGCTCTGGAAAATTCATACATTTAATGTCACTTTGTATATATTTTAGACAATTACTACGTACAAATTTGAGCTGAATAAAGTAATGTCTTCGAGGATTATTCTTTTGGGGTTAGTACATAGTATATTAAATCTTCGCCATAGACTGCCACAAGAAAACGGTCTCTGATTCCCATTGCTGCAGTTTTCAGATGAAAACACACATACATACATCTGATACATTTGTATTCCGTGTGGTAAAATTATTTGTAGATATTCTAATTGGTACTATAATCAAAATGTATCAATCTCAGAGATCTCTCTCAAATTGATGGTTTGACAGATACACAGACGGTCATGTTTTGTACAAAAAAAAAAGGAAAATAAAATAGATAAAAAGTGGAGATTCAAATCTTCCAATCATCTTTTCTATCTGATGAATATTTATCACATGAATATTTGACATGATAGTTATTTAGTCAATAATTAAAGATTTTAAAAAAAATATATAAGTACAGGCAAGCCTAAATGAATATGAGGTACCTATTATACCAGAAATGCCAAACTGTAGGCTCAACCGGAAAAAAGGCAAGGGAGTAAACTAACTCCTGAAACACAGTTCTTACTACTTCGGGAGTCTATGGATTTAAAAATAAGGTTTAATATTTTATGCCAATAAATGAAGAGGTGAATTTCAGTGAGAGAATACGTGACAAGTGACTCGCGAGGCGTATCCGAATTCTCTCAATGAAATGTATCTTATGTGCCTTTTTGTTTACTAAATAATGATCTATATTCTATAGATGTTTTAATAAGTGCGCGCCGCGTCGAGTCGCGTCACGTCTCGGTGTGAGCTGACTGACCCTTATTCTAAACCTATTACATCTAAATTGGACACTCACTATATATCTTCAGTCCACAGTAAAAACGAAAATAGCTTACAAAACGTGTGCAAAATTATTCAGCACAATGCGAGACTGTCCGGCAAATATATTCTATGTGACACGCACTAGGCCAGTTTTCTTTCAGAAAGTCGTCATCTTACGTTATATGGACATTTTCTCAATAATACAATCATTCTATACTACTCAGGGTATGACATAAGTAAGTATGGGGTATGAATTGTGTCTTCTATTTTTTTTTCAGTTTACAAAGACGAATCAATTCGCCTTTGTTCAATTCTCCCTTATTTCGCAATTTGAAAGCGGCAAGTGGGAGATATAAGCACCAAGTATCTTACAAGCCGTATGTGCCACCTCCATGCCAAACTGACCATGATCACAAGAATATGGCCCTGAAACGGCCAATGTCACCACATTTGTCTATTTACGAGCCCCTTTTACCGGCTATTACGTCTGTGGCTCAACGCGGTACTGGTAAGTGATCACTATAGTTTATACCAAAGCCAACGAGACGAGATAAAGAATAATAATAATAATAGGGGCATATAGAGTTATAAGCTTGACTCGACATGAGATCTGATAACTTTTTGACAGTGCGAGCCATATGTCTTGGCAACATTTTACATAAAAATGTTTTTGGTGGGATTTCACTTCTTTTTGTAAGTTGCTTAAAAATGTTTTTTTTTGTTTGAAAGTTTTATATTTTTTTTTGTTGTTTGTGTACAAGCTTACATACCAAATTTCAGCTTTCTAGGACTTCAGGAAGTACCCTAAGAGGTTTGATGGTCATCAGTGATTCAGTGACGAAATCGGGGTTTTTAGATATCAATACAATCTAAAGTATAAGAGCTATGTTATTGAAATTTAATATGTTTAATAAGTTCACTATTGACATCATTTCCTGAGAATTTTGTTTATCTGGTATAATCCAAACCCAAGTTATGAGGGTTCAAAAAACGACGAAGCGCTTCGAGAAAAGGTAGTGCTCTTGTGCTTCGCTTGGCTGTTTTGGCGGGGGGCACTACCGTGCCCCCAGATTAATTAATACATTCCATCATAAATAATAAATAATTAATTAATCCATTCCATAATAATTAATCAATTAAAACATTCCATAATTAATTAATAAAGTCATACACAATCAAATAAAAAAATATGTTAAATTCTAAAATTTAAAAAAAAAACATTCAATCATAGCTATTATTTAAGCAGTTTTACATACTAATTTGTTGTTTTTATTACAGGTTCAATATTAACGTTCTATGCGCTTATGATGTCTGCTGGGACATTGTTCCTCTCCAACGGGGTTAACACATACGTGTCGATAATTCAGAGCCTAAACTTGTCATTTATATCAGTTTTTATCATCAAGATCTTACTCGGTGTCCCATTCACCTACCACTACTTTAACGGGATACGGTATTGTGCCTGGAATTTAGGTAAATGGCTCAGCATGAAGGAAGTCTACGACACAGCCAACAAGTCCTTTATTTTAACTGCTGCTTTGACGATTCTCTTTGCTTTATTGTAATTTTTTATTTTTAGTACAATATGTATTTTTATTTGGCAGCCAGTATAATACTTGTGTGACATTCACATTGATAGGATTTCCGTGGCACCGTAGACGCCTTTTAGTAGATTTAATTTATATGGATGGTCGCATAAGCCCCATTATCAAAGATATATAAATTAAATAGAGCAGAAATCGGCAACTTCGATCAAATAAACTGTTTTAATTTATACCATCATAAATTTTACAAGTGTTTTGAATAGGTAAATTTGCTTATATTAAACAGCTTTAAACAGTATTAAAATGAAATGAGAATAGATTTAAAAACATAGCGCATTTAACTAAATTTATTTTTAAATAATAAATTATTACGGACAAGTACCTACCACCTAATCAGTGATGATAACACACAAATTCGATAATTACAATATCGATGTGAATTATATTAACTCAGTTATAAGATTTCTAAGAATACATCACAACACGATTAAGAACATGTAACGAAGCTCGAATTCTACGCGCGATTTCTGTGGCTTTCTGTGCAACACTAACATACGCGGGGTTTTTTATTTTAACTAAACTGTCAGCATTAGTTTCAGCCTCATGGTTAAAGCAGTAGAAAGAGCTCAACGTTGCTGTTTTGAAAATAATGATGTATTTAACCTTCCTATACCCTACTAAGACCCACTTGCATCAACCTGGATTATCTTAATCTTAAATTAAGATAACCCAGGTTGAGTTATTAAGATTCTTAATGATTCGGAGTTATTTACCTGTGGTAAAATATATCATATAATGTTAATGTCACATCCAGATAAGCAACCTCTGAGTTATTAAAATAACCCAGGTTGACGCAAGTGGGCCTTATAGTCGTAACGAAGTTAAAGTAGGTACTCTTTAGATCGATTGAGAATTTTGAATGGTATTGAGAGCTATTTAAAACTGAAAATGTAATAGGTACATATAACTTAGCTGCGTTTTAGTTAACGGGTAGTCTAGAAGTGTTACGCATGTTCTTCTTTCTTGGAGTTAAGGCAGGATTAACGTTAAAGAAGTTAAAACAGATTATTGTGCAGCAAAGTCAGATTGTACCTACCATAGAAATACATGTCTATGGTTTGTGCCTCCTGACGTCACTTTTTTGCCAGGTCACATGGAAATAGAAACTTCGCTGGCCATTAATGGCCCGAATATTCGTGTTAATGATACCTGCAATACAATCCTCTGTGCTACCTGGGTAGGTGTCTTGACTTGCGGTCAAAAAATAACAACTGTTTTTAATTGTTATAAAACTCCGCGCGTATCTTGGACGAGTTAGTGGGCTAGTAAATTAAATGATTCGATAAAAAATTCCTAGAACTTGTAATAGGTTCCTAATTATTGAATTTTTTTGCTTTAAATCCAGCTTTAAATTATATTATCAAGTTAGCATTAATTTGATTAATTTGATTATGAGGTAGTGGAATGTGAATGTTACACAATATTACTATGCGTATTAATACGCATTTACAAAAAATTACACATAGTTATTAATATTGTATAGCTTACTTAAAGTAGTTATTGTTGTTCTGTTTCTAATTCAAAATTATGTATAGAAATAATGGATAAATAAATATAAAAACGGTATAAAAGTGTTTATTTAATGCATTTGTATATTGTGACTTCTACAGTTTCACGGATGGGGTAAAAAGGTTATTTTAGTTGGTAACATTATCTATGTCTTTGGTGCAACAGACGTAATGCGGAGGTGGCAGCGAGGGTGTTGTTACCCCGTGTTGCGCTTCGTAGTTACATTACTTGCGATGCGATCGCCCATAAGCAGGGGAGGGGTGATATTGGTGTTCAATCACCCCCCGAAATTTTCTAATAATATTAATATATAGGTATGATTGTTTTAACTTATCATAATATTGTGTTGTACCCACACCCACACTGAAAAAAATGATCTACAAAACTAGTTATGTACCTAAGTTGACGTTTTGTTGTCGGGAAACTAACTTTAGTTACATTTAATCAAAAAATTTAGTAACGAACAAAAACTAATTTGTTACAGGTAAATTTAGTTCGCAAGTCACTCTGTTTAGGTTAATGGTAGTCAAATTTTGTGTTACTGTTAAATAAAATTTTGTAGTCACTTGTAGTTTATTTTTTTCAGTGCATATGTACCTGTACCTACCTAAGTAAACATTTTCAGGTAAAAAAAGTAAGGCACGTGTTTTTAATACATTATTTTATGCTCCCCTTTGTCAGATGAAACAAACTTATGTCGTAATTCGCGTGGCATGAGACAGAGATAGCGTGTTTCGCGGAACAAAAATTAACTAAGCGCTTCTTATCTAAATAACTCGTAAATGATAGAATATTTTAAAAAATCGTTAGTAGCAGCCCTAGGTCATATGTTAGTGATATTATTTATCGAATTTAAGATACATCATGGACGAATAAAAACGAAAATTCATTATTGTTAGAGGTAGCTTTGTGATTTTTTTCTATCGAGGAATTTTCATTGCATTATGTTTTTGCTCAGATATATAATGAAAATACCCATATAAAAATATTTTTTAATAAATACTTGGGTAAATTTCAATTCTAAGATATGTTATTTTGCTTTATACGCACTCTACTCCCGGATTCAATCCGGTCAATTGAGTCTTGTAAAGACCTGTATGATTTATTAAAATATTATATACATAAAACGGACACTAAACTGGAGAAGGGATTAATGGCCAAATCAAAATGAAAAACGTTATTCTTTCAAATTATTTATTTTTATAGTGTTAGAAGGAGTATAAATATTATATAATATTATTATTAATATAAATATTATTAAATATAAAGAAAAATATTATGAAAAAAGATTTTTTTTAGAAACTTTTTGAAGAACGACTTTTCAACGCAATGTGTTTTTAGACATTTCTTGTACTACCAGCGGACTCTTGAGTGGCAAAATTACACAATGTAGCTGTGTCCATTTTTTGGGTAGTGTCCTGAGGCATCTTGGCTCAAACCCTCGACTAACGAAGAAGACATTTGCAACAGCCATATCCACCATGTACGTAAATAATACCCACCCCAATTTTTGCTATGAATCGCCATCCTGTATAGCGATATAGACTGATCTAATTCATCAACTCAACCCATACCTGTATTGTAATTTCTTGGTACAATTCTCACGAGCTGTACCGGATGTAGAGTATCCTAAAATAAACCACAAGCCAACTAAAATACTGTAGCTGGTCAAAAACGTATGAAAGAAGACCTTGTGGTTTGATGGATTTGTATCCAGTTTTTGAAGTAAAAACTTAACGACTCTAGACCCCAAAGGTTCAGTGGTGGCATCAAGTGATTTTCCGCAATAGAAATCAGAAGTAAAACCTCTATATCTTCCGGTATACCTCGTGGCAATGCATGAGTTTTCATGTCCTCATCTTCAGCTTCTTCTTTATGAGTGACTGTGCTAGAATCAGGCCATAATCACCAAGTCATATTCGCCATGATCATCACTATCTTCTAAAATTGCTTGAACAGCTTCATCAAGTCTACCATAATTTTATTAGCGACGTTAGAACGTTTCCGACTCATTGCCACTGGACTAATCTAAATAAATGTATGACATTTATTTATGTATCAATGTGGCCATTGTACTCAACCGAGTACAGTCGTAGAAATCATCATAAAAGTCAGCCAATGTAATTACTATGTTGTAATATGATTAATTTTATTATAAACAAGTATATTTCATATCGTATATAATAGTTGATACAATATTTTCTTACTGAATTTAAAGAAAAAAATACCATGCAAAACTCTTACCTGTGGTATTTTTAGAACTGCGACTTTGAGTGCATCAAAATGACACAAAATGTAACACAACCCTCTTTTTCTAGTATGTAAATGGAAGCAATATTACCCTCTAATTAATTGAATAAAACATAAATCTTCATCCATATTATTTTTCTGTAAATATGTAAAAAAATTACTGTACTCAATCGAGTACAGCGACCGTTAATGGGTCCACACAATAATGGCTGGAGGTTAGAAGATACTCAAAACACATGTAGGTATAACCCGGTGTCCAAAACTAGTATTTATTTGTTGATCTTTGATTCATTCAAACTAAGCTTCAAAATTAAACATAACTTTATTGTTATAAATGCGATACTTTGTTTCTCTAACACAATGGAATTAAATGAAACTTTTCATAGATCATTCAGGAAAACTGCGGGGCAGGAACTAATTGTTTAAGAGGATTATAATACCGGACACTGTTTTCTCGTTAGCAAACGTAGTGCTATCTCAGCGTTCCCTGCAGCCACATCACCGAAACGAAAGAGACAGTTGAAGCTCGTGAGGTTTATCTGTACATTTTTCAAAACACGATCGCTCGTAACATTTATGCCAAAATACAAGTCTGTTTTTTTCCTCCCAAGTGTGTTGAAAAACGTCGTATGATACACATGTGTATTGATTATTACACTCTCGGCTCCCTTATCGCGTTCGCCTGCGGCTCCTGGAGTGTTAATAACCAACATTGCACACATGTATCATAATGTACTATTACGTTCCGAGGCAAACCTCTTTTGTACTCCCTAAATTATTACAAAATGTTTTATTATCGGTGTCAATCTTTCGAATAGGATGTCTTTTAGTAGGCTAGTGCACTTATGCGTTTTATTATTCTCAAAAATATATACGTCAATTGTTCCAGCCAAGTTTTAGCGTAAAAGATGCTTGTAACTTTAAAGTGATATAAAAAGTGGAAAAAATAAGACGTATTTAGTACTAAGAACTAATGTGTTGATTACATTAAAAAAAACGAAATCAGACAATATTAAGAGGTAGAAAAGAGGTTTTTCAATTTATATGGAAAAGCGATACTTATGATGAGTGCACAAAGCGATCTATAATATAAATAATATAATCTACTAATTGCGGCCCGCGGTTTCACCAACGTACCCGAGGGATATATTGCTTTCCCGGGATAAAAAGTAATATACGTGTTAATCCAGGCCATAATCTATCTGCGTACCAAATTTCATCCAAATCCGTTCAGATGTTGTAGCGTGATTGAGGTACAAATATCCAAACTTTCGCATTGATAATAGTAAGATGAGATGATCCATGTATTCCTGGAACGGATCCCTTTGAATAATCCGCTCTAAGGCATTCATAAACACCTTTAAGAGTGCGTACTTAGCCAGAAAAATATGGCAATTTCAGATGAAACACACTTATGTCTAATCTTCGCGTGGCATGAGACGGAGATAACGTGTTTCGCGGAACAAAAATGAACTTAGCGCTTCTTATCTAAATAACTCGTAAAGTATAGAATATTTTAAAAAATCGTTAGTAGCAGCCCTAGGTGATATGTTAGTGATTATTATTGTTCAGATAGAACCCTCGCGTATGCAATGAAAATACCCATATAAAAATATTTTTTCATTTAAATACTATTTACATGGGTAAATTTCAATTCTAAGATTGTTATTTTGCTTTATATGCACTCTTAATAACTCTACTCTTAGTAGAAACAATATTCGCATTCACACGTGAGGCCTATGGATTGAACAAACATCTGTTCACTATCAGCCTTCGTGATACAAAGGCCTGCAGATTATACTGAGAGGGAGATGAATCACCTTTTGTGTTAGTGCTATCCCCATCGAAATAGTTATCTGAAAATTCCGGCTATATCCAATGGAGTAAAATCCATTCCTGACAAGAATATACTTAGTACAGTTTGTCGTAGCTGCAGGTCTTAGCGGAGTAATTAAGTTATCATTATTTTATTATTATTTTACGCAATAAAACTAGTTTAAATATCAAGTTGCAGATTACCATGTTTTCTGCAATTCGGAATATTGCCTGAAATAAATGTTCTCAGGAAGGTACTAAAGTCTCCATAGACTTTATAGAGGAAGATCCTAAGGGTTATGTCGTAAGGGTAGAAATATTTTTTCCTCGACTTAGCAGAAATGTATAGAAAATGAGGGTAAATAAATATATAGAAAACTTAGAATAAAAGGCCTTTGAATGTTTTATTATAAAAACAGGAACTTCATTCTTAAGCCCCTATTAATATAGTATTAAAAAAATAATGGAACGTATTTCATATTATATTTTATTGTAATCCTTTTTTGCCGACTAAATAACACGTTGAAATATCTGTTTATGACAGACTCACACATTGAAACTGAATTTCCTGTATGGAATTTAATTTCAAGTGGATATTTTTTCCCGAAAACACGTCGATTCTGAATTGAACGTCAATTGGCAAAACAGCCAATTTGATGGAATTTGTGCGGATATTCCTACATGCGATGCGATATTATAAATGCATTTTTTTATCATAAATCCGCGTACTACTGTAGATATTAAAAACAAAACTGGATGCGGCTTCATTTTGATTATATATTATTATATAGGAAATAATAACAAAAAATATGAATTAACAGTAACAAACACGTTGAAAAATCATAGTTAAGGGTGATTAATATTGGCGTAACACAAAAAATCGCATAACCCTAAATATCGAATAGTTGCGTACCTATAGTTAATCGATAATAGTTACTTACCTTCTCACGTCGATTAGTCGGTGGCTCGCTGTCTATGCAACAAGGGCACTGTTTAGAATTTAGGTTTCAAGGCACTGTCATTTTTGTTTATTGAAATAAATACAGAATTTAAACCTTAGGTGAATGGTAATTAAGTTGTAGCTTACACTAAACCCGTCTTGATAATGTAACAAAAATTACTGTGTCCATATATTATGTCCAGTAAACATAACATTTTTATTAAGGTAACTAAGCACACTTCTATAAAGGCGATTAAGTTAGGTTAGGTTATCCAAATATTTTAACTTTTGCACAATTTGTAACACTGCCATTTTTAATGGCCCTACCACAAAATATTGTAAAGTCCTATTGCAAAAAAATTTACAAACACTGATCTTTTTCTATACCTCACTCACTATAAGTAATAAAGTCTACCGCATACGCATGCGCTATACGTTTTAACCCCTCCCGTACTTATGCGCCAATGAGTGACGTCATAGTATTTTCATATCTCAGTTAAACTTCTCAGATCAAAGAAACTACTATTTAAGCTCATTTTACTGGAAGTAAATCACAATATATTTATTTACAACAAATAATGTATATTGGGAGTTATTTTCACATAAGCTCATTTACAATTTGAAAACTCAGTCCTCGCTCGCGCGTTTATGTGTATTGCCCCTAACAAGGCTTGCTATAGAATATACGCACATTATGCTTATGTTGGGTACCTATTGATTTTTCCACGTTTAAGGCCGTTGCGACTGTGCGAACAAAATTGTTAGTCACAAGTCGATGCAGATATTGAAAGCAATATTCGGCCGCTTTCAGTATGTGCGTTGTTCATTTGTATCGAACATTTAATATGATTAATTTGATGATCCTAAGTAGTTGTAATTAGTTTATGATAATTAATCATAAATTAATTTTTTTTTGTCTGTTTGTTTGTTTGTATGTAGGCTTATATTATTAGAAACGACTGTGATGATTTTTATTCGATTTCCAACGATAAAAATACTAATAATTTACGAGGAATGTTTGGGTACAGTCGAGGACATAAATATGTATACACTTTGTGTAATTCAACAACGATTGGTTCAAATTAGGAGATATTATGCAGGCAGAATCTTTCAATATATAATAATATGGTTTATATAATATTTAGACAGAAGTGATGTATTTAGGATAGCAAAGACAGGAAAATGGAATTGGTCGGGCCATTTATCGAGGGCAAGTGAGGAAAGATGGAGCAGCATCACAACTACATGGTACCCAAGAGATACTAAAAGAAGAAGAGGTAGACCAACTGCTAGATGGAGAGATGAACTAGTAGGCACAGATCCGCAAGGGATAAAAATGAGTGGAAGAAAAAGGGGGAGGCCTTTGCCCAGCAGTGGGATAAAATATAATAAAAATAAGCGAAATATTGTAACAATAAAATAATAATTGTAAGACTTAAATAAATAAATAAATTAAATATTTAAACATTTAAATCTATACAGTACAAGGAAGTCGCTTCTGAAAAATGCGTATACATATTTATATCCTCGACAGTACATACATTATTTGTTCAGTAACTGTGAACCAACCAAAAATATTGACGGGTGCTCAAAGCGAAATAGTTTGGGTGCTCTTCGCATCGGTTCTCTAGTGGGAATACTTCCTATTATCTAGCAAAATAAAACTGTTGATTGTTATCGATATTATGTGTTATTAAGTACCTCAACACTAGAACCTACCCGCACCATAGTTGCTCTAAGTTGAATGAATTTGAATTAGATTTTTGTTCCCATTTGAGCACCCACCTAAAATATATATAAAATATCGGTGTTCTGAAGGGAATCCCATCGGTTTCGGCATTGGTGCTCTAACGAGAAAGCACGCTGTGTAATGAGTTAGGGATGGGTGGAAATTATGTTTAACAATAATGTTGCCCTTGAACAGTTCTACAAAGAGTATGATAGAATCCTGATTAGGATTACCATCTAATAACAGGTTTTTGCCACGTTATACAGGCAAGGTTTAGACAGGCGTGAGGCCAAGTGGCAGAGTTGATCAGACACAGGCATTTTCTGTGTTGCCAGTTGTGATTAGACATTTAGAACGCACCCGGGATGTCTGAAAAGGAACGAAATTCGCAAAATTGAAAAATAAGTTAAATTTATATTAGTTAATTTATAATCGAGATATTTATTTAGTCCACCTTAGACAGGCATCTTGTCATCTATATATGGTAACCCTAATCGTGGCGTCATAGGTTTACTGCAACTAACGCTTCCTTATTAGCTTGTCTGGGATATACACATATCTGTTCAAGTTACCTAAATATCTGATGGATCCACAGATGGGTCGTACCGCTTTAACTTGGAGCTTTGGCTTGAAATGCAGTATTTAAAGTGGCTGACTACGTTCGTACATTCACGGACGCATATGCCTATCATTTTATTTGTGTACAGTTTACTTCTTAAATGGGCACGTGAGACCCTGAAACCACTCACCGCGAGAACACAGTAAAATATAAATGTGATTTACATGTATCTATTAATATTTGAAACAAGCGCAATGCGAATCAAAAGGTTTTTTTTATAATTAATTGGAATGATGGCACAGTGTTGTGCAGTGACGTTGAATGCTGTCACGAAGGTCGTGTATTCGAATCCTACAATAACATGAAGGCACCGTTCCCACAGAGAGAGTTCTAGAGTTCTGCGTTTCGCGTTCACTGTAATCTATACCATAGATTACGGCGCCGTTAAAAGTAAAAAAAGTGTATGACGTGTGATCGGTAGCGAATATAATTATGTAGCAGAACTCTAGAACTCTAGACTGCTTGCTGTATACACAATAGTGAATGCGGAACGCAGAACTGTAAAAATCTCTCTGCGGGATCGGTGCCTGAGCTTTCGGTGAAGGAAAACATTGTGAGGAAACCGTAGCACTCTTTTTTCTATTCCTTGACGATGCTGTTTCCCGAATGAGTTCATGTACTGATACATATGTTGCGGCGCCATTATTTTATAAACAAAGGAGTAAAACTACTGGTAGGTACTGGTAAGCATTGGTTTGCTTCATGCATACCACATACAAACATGTCAGAGAACCTACGAAAGAATATTTTATGTATTTTGTTTTTTTTTTTTCATAATACAACCTCTATAGTTTTTCATAATCAAATAAACAATAACTGGTGACTTACAAAAATAAATTCCCTCTTCAGAATTTAAAACAATAAATAGTGTGTCATTCTGAAAGGAACCTTTGGATTAATTTAAACTGAAGAGAATTGAAAATAATTTTAGCTAATATATTAGAACTACAAAAGTTTATTGAGACTTATTTTTGATTCAACATAATGTATTCACAGGTGAGTACTTAAATATCAAAATTATCTATATAATAATATTTTTTTTATATTAAGTGATATTCCTGGTGATACACATAATCCATGTCCCAAAACAGCTGCTTTTATCTTTTTTTTGTTTGTCTACAATGTTGTATGTTGTTTGCATGAATATATAAAATATTTTATAAATCCATGGTTGTTTGTCATGAATCATAAACTATAATGGACAGATTGCGATGTGATTTGGCATACAGATAGCCTGATGGCTAAGGACATAGGCATGACATGTGCTACTTTTTTCCCCGCACTACAGGTGTAACCTCGCGGGACAATTAACAAAATATTATAAAAGGAAAATATTCGTCTGTCCAGCGAGGCAAGCATTCAATACAGAGCTTTGTACCGTTGAATTTCATTCAAAAGGGTAAAAATGGGTAATTTAATTACTACATTTTATTTCATTTCATTAATGTTACAATGCAGCCGTGTTTGCAGCATTTTTAGGCGCCGATCCCACAGCGAGCAGTCTAGAGTTCATTAATAATATCATCATCATCAGATCATTAGTAGGTACATTGAAAAATAAAAACCGGCCTAGAGTCTGAGTCTGACTCAAGCACCGATGGTTCCGACCTTTTTAGACGCATAATTTCTAGGTTTGAACCATAGCTGTAGAATAAAAGGGGACCTGTGATGATTTCGAATAAAAAACTGTGGTAGAAACATCGTTCTATATACTGTAATTATTTCTGATTTTTGGCTTTGCGAATTTTGGAGATAAGGGTGGGGGGGGGGGAATTCTACATACCCATGCTATCGTCCTTGACTGCCACGGTCATGTGTGCAATGATCAAAAGCACCGTATATTTTTATTATTAAAATTACAGTGAACGCAGAACGCATCATTCTAGACCGCTTGCTGTGGGATCGGCGCCTTAGCGCTTTTATAGAGAATGAAATGGAAAAATACGTAATACTATACGAATTCTAGCTTTGTTAAATTGAAAAACAATAGAACAATAACAATAGAATGGATCTCAAAGAAACCGGAAAGACAGCAGCCTTAAAATTAAATCTTAAACAATCTTTGCGGGGATATTTTTAATTGCAGCTCTGTTTTAATATTACGCAAACTTAAGACTCTTCTAATTTACTTATTGCATCTCTAATTTACTTATTGCATATCAGAAAAAAGTTACTGTTGTATAATTAAACTACCTATTCATCAAAACATGTTCCATCATCCAGAACCGACTCGGGCCACTCCAAATACAGTTGGTTAGGTTAGATTACAACTGTGACAATATTGCTAGATGATCATTCAGTTCAAACAGTATTGCATAAACCATAAAACTGAGCAGTTTGATTTGTTTAGTGTGCGTATTTAGTGTGCACTTCAGTATATTTGGTTCTAGTTTTGATTTGTTGTGTTGGAATAGACAGAATTAATAGTTAAGGCATGCCATTTTCGCATAAAAGTAATGGTGCCTCAGAACTTCACATAATTTGTTAAAAATAACTTTTTATTACAAAAAAACGTACAATAAAAGTTTCGATTAATAAAGATTATTGACCCTCAAGGAGTCGATATTAATAGTTGACATATTCTGGTATCGCATACCTGCCTACTACGAAGTATCCTTTAAAATAATAAAATATTCATAACCAAGTGTTTTGGTTTAAAATACTATTTCATAGTCGCTTACATTGTTATTTTATATTATTAGCAACATATATTGTGTTGTATTGTGTACTTATTACTTTCTCGATTTGTAATACAATGCAGACAGACAAGAAAATAAAAAAACAGTTTTTTTTCAAGTAGGTACGTAGGCTAACATAAACCCATAGTTAGTAATTTTCTTACACCACTTGACTTGACGTCTATGGAGTTTGCCTCGAAGAGTTTTTCTACCTGGCAATTAATCTATCAGCTGGAAGAATCGAAGATATTAAGATATCTTCGATTCTTCCAGTAGATCGCATCGAGCTACCTTAAGTTCTGAAATAACAATCTAGACTCGAGTGAGAAATCTCTCAAGTGCAGAGCGATGTTAATAATTGGGAATATAATATGGTACCATTTTGTATTTAACTATTATAATATTCTAATATAATATAATATATTAATGTTTGGGTGTGCATTCGTTTGTTTTCTATGTGCTCGAGTATCAGTAATTTCATTGAGTAGAACATTATGCAGTTGTTATTGGCATTTGAGTATGGCTCTATATGCTTAAGGCGCGGACTGACTACGATTTTGACAGCACTCGTTCTTCATTGGAATGGGGTTGAAAATGGTAAATCATAAATGTGTCGACTCTATGAAATGGACTGTAATTTACGGGTTTTCTTTAGATTATAGAGAATATACATATTAAATTGAATAAGTGTCCGCCTAACATTCTAATATAATTCAGTATCTTATATATTCTTAAAAATAAAATTTTTGTCATCGCTGAAAATACGGAGAATTTCGACGCGAAAGATTTTTTTGACGTAACTTACGATTTTTTATTGGGAATATCAAAGCACTTTTTAATATTCTATTCGGTTAACATTTTTCTCATAACCCTCTTCTATCTACAGTATTTTTTTGTGTTAGGTATTTCATTGCGACGTCATACTCGACTCTCAAAGAAACCCATTTTTGTGAATTTGAGCTTAGACCTGGCCTTAATAACTCTGACAATATCATTGTTGAAAATAGCGACGAAAAAATCAAATAAAACAACGAAATACGCAAAAATACAACACTATGCTGTCTTGGTTAATTGATAGATTGTTCAAAATAGTAGGTACCTGCAAAAATAAACCCAAAAATAAGAGACTGTCTCGCGCGCTGGGGGTTCTATTATGTACCTCAAAGCACGGAATTAATTATTTTTGCATAATATAAAAGAAAGAGAATAGAATACCTTTTATTATAAAAGTTACCTATAACAAAATAGTCCATTAGGCGCACATGTTGTCAAAGGCAGCTAATTGACAAGGTTATCTGTCTTCTTATATGAAATAGGCTACATCAATGATATTATAATAAAAAGAGGTAGATATCGCATTAACGCACGCTAATTGTTGCAGACAAATTCAGACAATTGTCGTAATTTTGCTTAGCGGCTACATATAGCTATCTCTTTCTGTACCATACGTTCCGTATTATCTTTCGCATTCATCTAATGCAACAATAATTGAACGCCGCTTAGTATGAGGGTAGCATATCTCTATTATAATATCATTGGGCTACATAATTCTTGAAACAGCTATTACTAAAACAAAAAATAATTTAATCGTAATGCGAGTAATGTTTTGATCTTATGTTGTACTAACGACCCACCCCTGCTTCGCACGGGTGCAATATAGGTACTAATGTGGTGTCATTTATACTATGTAGTGATATAAGCCTTCTTTGAAATATTATCTAACTGATGTTGAAACGCGCATCAGAACCTGCTGCGTGGTTAAGGAGTTAGCGGATAAACAGACGGACAGAACCGAAAAGTGAACCTTGAATTATTATTAATACATTTTTATTGGCCAATCTCTGAAGATATCTTTACATCAAATGTCACACACAGACGAAGAAGCGACTACATAAAAATATCTCTGTACTTTATAATATAACTAGCTGACCCACGCGGTTTCACCCACGTTCCCGGGATAAAAAGTAGCCTATGTCCTTCTCCATACCATAGGCTACATGCATGCCAAATTTCATCGCGATCGGTTCAGCGGTTTAAGCGGGGAAGCGTAACAGGAAGACAGAGTTACTTTCGCATTTATAAGGATAATAATAATAATACATTTATTTCAGATATAAAATCCATATACACAATTAAATAAAAACATTACAATAAAAATAATGAAGGCACATTACACAATAAAATAAATCTAAAACTACATCACACATAATAAAAGAACTAGATTACTCGACTGCTCCAATCGCTACAAATACCCAAGTTTTAAGAAAAGGGAAGTCAAGTTTATGCAATATTACTTTCAGTATATTGTTGCCAACTACCGAGTGTCCTGCGCATCAGTGATGCCACCCTCTTGCGTCTGATCGCATAAAAATCATCAGTACGCGCTTCGGCAAACATCCCTGACGCACTACAGTACCGTGGTATCCGCAACAACACTCTGAAAGCATTATTATACTGGATTCGCAAGGCATTGTAGGCCCTCTGAGTATAGTTGAACCACACAGACCACTTGTAGAAAGATTGTCAGTTTATACGAATGGAACCCTAAAATCATTCCAAGGTTCTATAGATGAATGGATGTGCGCCATAGGCACGTCCGCCGTCCGGTAAAAATTTTCTGTGTCATCCGTCAATTATTTAGTCAGTACATGATGTGCGACTACTCTTTTCCCGACGTTATCGCAAATAATTATACATATCGATGTATATCTCGAAAGCGGACCCGAGTATTGCGTCCGCGTTTGAAATATCTACAATGATAGCTTTCCAACCATGGCTTTGCTAGCGTGGAATTCATATTACAGTTAATTAAATGCAATCATCCATGCCTCATTTCAGTGGAAACTGGCAGACAAAAAAAACCCTCTTTAGCCGCTTTCATCATAAGCAATCCGCTAGTGCTATTTTCATTATGGTACTTTGCTCTTATAGTATTTTATGCTTATCTTTAATTGTAATTAAAGAAATTTTCAGGTTTGGTAAACATTTTTGGCATAGCATTTACTATTTAGGCCATATGAAGTGCTAAAAGGGTAATTTTGTAGTAACGAAGCGGAAAAGCCACATATTTTGACTAAGGTGTAGAGTTTGTGAAATTAGGGCTTGTAGAGTTAGGGCGTGTAGAGTAATAAGCTTGGCACTACATGAGATCTGATAACTTTTTGACAGTGCGAGCCATATGGTCTCGTATTGGCAACATTTTACATGATAATGTTTTTGGTGGGATAAGTATATTTAACAAGCCTAACGAGAGCCTTACGTAGGAAGCTAATGTAATCAATATAGCCGCATCAGTATCTTAACGCATTATATAAGAACTAGTTGCGCCCCGCGGTTCCACCCGCGTTCCTGTGGGATATATTGCGTCCCCGGGATAAAAAGTTATCCTATATGTTAATCCAGAACATATTCTATTTGTGTGCCAAGTTTCATCCAAATCCGTTGAATTATTGAAACGTGATTGAGGTACCTCACAAACACACAAACTCACTAACATCCAAACTATCGCATTTATAATATTAGTGAGATTTATCTAATTTTTAATTTAAGTATAACAATTTGGGAACCCTGCTGTATGGTCCTGCATTCACTTCGCTGGTATTTTATTATTAAGAGTGCTGTAAAACAAATAACAGCTCAGTGCACGCGTTCGTTTCTGACTTGCACACACACCAGTAAAGTAAATACATATACATACATCGGGATCGGATGGGAGTTCTGGGCTACAAAGTTAATAGAAGCGTAACAAAATTAAAGTGATAAAGTATTAACGTGAATTGGGGTTTTGGTTTTATATTAGGACCAGCCTGACTGGGGAAGTACCTTAAACAAAATCTATTCTGATCTAACTGTTCAAGTTTTATAGAGATCCATCACAAACCACATAAATAAACGTTTATGGAAAATTCCTAAAAATAAAATTAAAGAAAGTAGGACATAACGGAATTTTCCGTTCAAAATTCGGAGTAACCAGACCGGGTAATTAATACCTTCCTACCTTCTTACCTACAACCCAACCAGCAAAGTAGACCTGGAATGCGATTTTATAATGCTATGTGGACTTATATAGCTCCGATGTGTTTTTGGTATTTGCTACTACGCTTTTAACAGCATTAATGAATGCCGTTTTTATTTCAGTTTGATTAATCCTATAATTTGAACTTATATCGGTATATAGGATCATATTTCGTGGCCACTACTGGATTAAGACCCCTATAAAAGCTAGGAACAAAACTAAGTGCACTCAGGAGTAATTAATCCGGTAACTCGAGACTTATATGCGCCTATAGGATAACATCTTAGGTTTACTTATATTGGCATTTGCAGGACTAATTGCATTGACGTAATTCTATTACAGGAGCAATATAGGCGTAAACGGCATTGAAGTGGTCTATTATAAACACGATATAAGTAAAAGTTTACTTATAAAGTGGGCGCTTTTTCGGACTTATAATGCGGATATAAGTCTCATATAGTCGTAGGGAAATGATCTCCTGGAGATAGTTTAAAAACCACTTTTTGCTGGTTGGGAAAAATCCTCGTTATTAAAATTACCTTAGTCCCTATAGTGTTGTTTCCGCGGTCAGAAAGGTCGCCAGTTCCACTTTCATGGGGAGAAGTTGCTCCTGGGTGCTGCCAGTGTAGTGACCTGGGACCAGCGGTGTACTGCCAAATGACACTGTGCTTTATCTATTTTGCTGCTGGCACAGCCAATTTTCTCAACAGCAGTGCCAGCAACGCGCGGGACACCGCTAAGAAAACCCCATTTGCTGTGGCTCCACAATTCCAGAACACGTACTTGAACCTCAGTAAAAGCATTGGGATCCTTGGCGTCGACATTTCTAGAGACTCTTTGTTCCGTAGTCACTTAGAAGACAAGGTTAAGCTGGCATCCAAAAAGCTCGGAGGGCTCAACAAAGCGAAGCAGTACTTCACATCGGGGCAAAGGCTGCAACTTTATAAGTCAAACTCTGGCCTCATATGGAGTACTGCTGTCATCTATGGGCGGGAGAAAATGGATACCAGCTTGGGCCTTTAGACTCGGTTCAGCGACGAGCTGCTAGAATTGTCGACGATCCCGAGCTCACAAGCGGTTTAGAGCCCCTCAGTCTGAGGAGAGACTTTGCCTCCTTATGTGTGTTCTACCGCTTGTACAATGGACAGTGTTCTGAAGAATTGTTTAAGATGATGCCCACGGCTACCTTCTACCATCGCAACTCTCGCCATCGACGGGGAGTCCATCCTCACACATTGAAACCATTGTTTCGAACTGTGCGGTCTCAAAGGAGCTTCCTTGTGTGTGCTTTGCAACGCAACTTTTTTTTCCTTCTCGCCAAAGATTCGTAGCAATCGGATGAATTTATATTACCTAGTGAGGTAGCAAACAAGCACACGGCCCGTTTGATTGTAGTTGTTTACCATAGCCAATAGATGCTCGCAACACCAGGGACACCATTCTTGAAGAACCCCATGCTTTCCTTCGGAAAATCACGGCGTGGAGCACATTCCACTAACCGACTGCGGCAGGAAACTCCTTTGAAACCTGGCAGTGCGAGACCATTTAAGCGCTGAAATTTGGCATTTTTTTTGTATACCACTAAGTTGGCAAACAAGCATACGGCCCGCCTGATGGTAAACAGTTACCGTAGCCTATGGACGCCTGCAACACCAGGGGTATTACTCGTGCGTTGCCAAACCTGAAGAAATCTCTTCAGAACCTTTTTGATGAATCCCATGCTGCATGCGGCATGAGGAAGATTAAAACCTGGAAAAGTATATAGGATACGTTTTATATGGGTAAAACCGTAGTTTCAATCACGTTCCTAAGGGATCTTATCTTTTCCTGGCAAGCTCGTCCGCCATATTTGAATAGATCTTTGAAAGGGTGTGGCTTCATATATAACTTTGCGGTTAATTAAAAATATTCTATACTGGTATTGTGACAGGGCCATTGTTAGAAGCTTGGGGAAAAGCTCATTTTACTATTCCGCCATCCGCGACAGAGAGCTTCTTTGAAACCCCGCTAACTACTTACCCCCTTATTCATAATCGCTTTTTAACTAAATCAGTGTAATAGTGTGCCCCGTCTCACTCTTTCGATCACCAAATGTCACCTGTCAAATAAAGACTTCGGAATTTTAGCTAATCAACGTTTGATAACTTTATTATGAATAAGAGAGTTAGCCTCTAATCTAATAAGTGGTTTAGGACTCTCTATCGAAGGCGAAGAGTTGCGATGGTTTTATATATCCAGATGATGATTAGAAGTAGGTATAAAATTAACTGGCTATTTTGATAGGTTGGCATCATCATAATTATTATTGAATGTAAATAGCCATAGTTAGTTATAGTTTATAACTATGATATAAGAGTGGGTATTTTGTGTGTATATTTTTTTTTCTTGTTTCTAATTATGTTATTAAATGTCTGCTTCGAATGGCGCGCAAAAATAAAATGTTTTTCTTTTTACCTTTTGACGTGAGGCGTCCGCACAAGCAATCGTGATAAAATCTGGCATACAGTTGGATCCGAAATTGGAATAGCATAAAGGATATATGAAAACCGCGGAATTAAAACTAGTATATGGAGAAAATTTATACTAGTAGTTTCTAGAGTAGTTTCTCATACATTTTGTTAGGAAAAAGAATATGAGTTTTTTTTTTCAATTTCTGTTAATTCCGTTAGCAATAACTCAAAATGTAAGGGATAGTCACCTAAGACCATTATCGCGTGGGTAGCTGGTCTACTAACCCGTCTGAAATTTCCACCCTGTACTACGTTATTACTATTATTTATTCTGTGCCTGTACCTATTGACGCTACACTGTCAAATTGTCCTACTACAGTAACAAGTAAATTGGAAAGAAATAAAATATCGTTAGCATTTCTTGTGTCGTTGAGTCGTCAAGTGGAAACAAACAAACTCACTTGCGCATTTATTATATTATTAGGGGATACACAATTTGATCTAAAAGACAAAAAATAGTTCCCTAACACATAAGAATGCAAGTAAGTTTACTATTCAGTTCGTAAAAGCTTGTGACCAAATCTATTGGAAGCAAACATTACTTTATATGACTACCGGAGTCACTATCCATCGACAAAGATAGCAATTTGATATTTCTACGGCTAATCTATTAACGTCTCATTTACTCGCACTACGATCACACATTTTCACATGCACCAATACAGTCGTAAAATTTGTTTAGTTATTAGGCTGAAATAAAACTACTTCGGGACGTTCGGCCTATCATGGTTATAATGGATGCTGTCCAATGGAATGTCAAGTGCTCGCAATTCAACGCAAGCGAAACTAAACCTAATACGATTAAGAATACCTACACGCTTGAGCTTGTGTCGATTTGCCAAGACTTGGCACTCAAACTGCTGACCTTTATTTCTTATTGTCTTTTGTACTTCGGAACTCTATCTAAGCCGACAATCTCTTTCTCAATCGACATTATACTGCACATTAACAAGAAACATGAATTTTGTTAATCAATGCGGGCTTAAACTGGATTCATACAGACCGTATAGAATCAATACAATTCGTTAGATATCTATATGTCATCGGAAATGTTTGTAATCTGTCATTGTATACAATTCCTTGGAAATGTATACAATGTCAAAAATGAGCAGGAAAAGTGTGAAATAAATTTTATTATTACACTTTTCTCAGGAATTCTATACATACATCTCCTAAGTAGCAATCGGAAATGTGTTAAATTTGAGATTAGGATTTAGGTAGATTACAACACATTAATGAACAATTTTTTTAAGTTTTATTTTTATTAAAATAAACGGTAAACTGATTATAAATTAACGTAAGGGCTGAGTTTTACATTAAGTGATAACTTGTATTGGAGCAATTATTTTTCTGGTTAAATAACTTACTATTTTAACATTTATACCATACCGACTAGATCGGTTAGGTCAGGTTAGAACTTTGACAATAATGCGCGCGAGCCGAGTGAGCGTAGCGAGCGGTGCCACGGGAGCGGCTGGCGAGCGATAGATCCATATTTTTGCACAATAAAAAGGATCATTTAAGCATTGCATTTAAGTAAAATTTTACACATTTTCTAACACCATTCAGGAAATGTATACGTTTCCTTGGAGATATGTGTTTTAAATAACTTTAGACAAACTTTTACACATTTCCTAAACTGGGTTGGTATACATTTCCTAGGAACTGTATAGAATTCCTAGGTTTCATATATTTCCAGTATCATATAGCTACATCAAATTGGAATTCGATGATAAACGTGAGCAGATTTTTCGATACTAGATAAACCTCAGATAAGCTTTTCTTCCCATAACTCTATACGAAAACTGTTCTAATTTCAAATTATCAGATTGATAGCGTTTATCTGGCCATTAGAAAAATGTCTTTTAGTAGGTTAAGAATATATTATGAGTCTGGATAAAAGAAGATGGATGAGTAACATCTGAATAAGTTTTTTACCATCCAGAAGTCGAGTACCAACACGATTTGTGCGTTTTCCTGAATAATCCACCAGAATGCATTGAGCTATTATTACCTACTACGTATAATAATAGCTCAATGCCAGAATGTTAATATGATTTGATCCCAAGATGATGTTTTTGATGGTAATTTCAAGGCTTAAATGAAAACAATAAATCCATATTAAGTAGTTTGAATTTATTTCTTCAATTGTTTATTTATTTTTTATAATTTTTCAAACTTCATCTGATCGAAATGGTATATTGTTATGTTTTCTAAGTAAAAAGTACTCAATCTAAAATAATAAATAATTATAAATGAGAAAGGAATGAGAATAGCGACGGATTTCTAAATTCTGTACATACGAATTGAAACAAATATATATTCTTTGTCTATCTGTTAAAAACAAGTTTTAACAACCCAGAGAGTTAATTTAGTTTTCATTTAGTTTTCGTTTTTATTTATTTAGCTTTGCGTTTCGTTTATACGTTCCCACGTCTACATGTTTTTTAATTCGATACAGAATATTGGATGCAACATATTTCATACCTGCACGTATGCCCATCAGGGCTATTATACGTTTTAATTTCAGAGAGTTTACTCCGTGATACACGATAGTCCAGAAAAACTGTCGATAATTAAAATTAGTGCAGTTCTATCAGTTAATTGGTGCTGATGTGCTGATTCTGTTGTTTACTACTAAACTATGAATCTCACTTTATCTCTTTCTAACAAAGAACATAAGAAACGGATGTAGCTTGTCCTTTCAAATTAGTCCAATGCTTGTTTTCAATACAAAAGTCGCCATCTATCGCGGTTACGTCGAGTCTACAAATACCCGCAATTCGCAAATGAAGACGGCAAAGACTAATTTGACAGCTTTAAATATGTTCTATCTATATGTTTGTAAGAAAGAGATGTGATGTGACTAAAATTTGTTTAGTGCGATTTACAACAAAATCGGCACCATTTGATAACAATTATTGGACTATCGTTTATCGTTATTCGGAGTGACACCCTCGAGAATCCATTCCATCCATCTTTTTGAATGATTTTTTATGATATCGAACTGCGCTAGTTAGAAACCTCGTTCCATTTATCCATAAATTTCTATAAACTGTAATTATTACAGAATTTTAGCTTTCCGAACTTCGGAGGTAAGGTAAGGCAAGGTATATTTTGGCACTTCTCACTATAAGTAAAAAATTACGCAGTATAAAATAAAATTAAACTACCACTACCACTTGGCAGCGACCTTGATAGGCTAGCCTATTTATAAGTTAGTTATATTTTTTTTTAGTTTTCTTAAGATTTAGTTTTAATTATTAGTATTTTATTTTTTAGTTTAAGTTATTTAGTATAGTTTTGTTTAAATTATTTATGGATTGTTATTAAAACCTTAGCTAAAAGCAGTAAATAACCATTTTGTCATTTACTAACATTACTTCTAAATTAAACGCTGTTTGAATGTACAAATGAAGCCCTTCCATATGATAGTAGGCCATTTAAACTTGTACTTTCGGTACCCCCATTTCAGTCCGTTTTGCTAAGAAACTTTTAAAATGCTTTTTATATTTTCTGTTATTTTCGTTGGTTAGCAATTTTTATAACTAAACCTTTCAAATCGATAGCATTCGTAGTTGCTGAAATATAGCGCAGTGATAGACGGACGGACAGAGTGGAACCATAAGGGTTCCTTTTTACCTTTTTGGTTCGGAACCCTAAAACGATGATGGACGGCGGTTACCTTTGCTCAGTTGTGACTGTGACATTCAGATACAAATAATCCCTCACTTCGCATTCTATAAGCCACTAAAAATAAACGTATTAAAATTCGTGAGGGTACTAACTAATACGTAGTCTGTAATACTGCAACCGAGGACAATTATTTTATTATAATTTTTTTATTATGAAATTAGATATTTGAAATATAACTCAAAGAAAGCAAAATAAGGAAACATATCTATAATCCATCTATACAGGATAGATTTTGAGATTTGAGAAGGGGCAGTAAGGGCAAGTACCTTTGCAGTTTTTAGCTGAATATAAGTACTGTCTTAGCCTCTAGACATGTCTTGAGCTGCATTCACAGATTGTGGAAAAAAACTAAAGTCGGCAGGAGTAAAGGCAATTTACACTAACATTTTTAAGCAAATAGATTCTGTTACTCCAAATCTTAAAAACAGTCTCCTTAGAACATTATCCCTAGCTACAACGATTAAATACCTTAACTCGTATAAAGAGAGCATAAATTGACATATACTATGCGATTTATTAGCAAGTATTATGCATGCTGAAACTATTATAAACTCTGATTTATACTAAAGTGAATTATTGAAAACTTCGGCAGTATGCTCAAATCCAATTGGTTTTCCAATGCTCGTATTGAAAACGCAGTTTGACTGACGAATTACTGAAGTGCAATGGCGCACGCACATATCACCTTACTATCGACTAATTATATTACATTCCTGTAGGCAAATTGCCTTGTAGGTTCTATACACCCACCGAACCACCTTCATTGTGTGTGTTCAATCAATAACCTGTAGCTGTCTGTCTAACATAGAGCGTTGGATTGCATCCGACATCCGACTGATTTTACCCGTACCAGAACTCTTGTATACCTACCTACCTACATAACTTGTGATAGCTGAAATATTCTGTATTGTATTATTCGTACAAAATGATGGGTTTTTGTTTGTCCTTTAATTTTCTTTTTTTCTTTTTCAGAGAATGATATCAGCTTATATCTGGAAATTTACAAAAAAGTGGACTCTACTCAATGGTAAAAAAATGTGAATTTCTTTACGTAAAGTACAATGTTCTGTATGAGACTCCCCTTCCAACAGACCTTTTGTATGTGTCAGTAGTTTACCACCGTGCTATGGTTTCCTCACGATGTTTTCCTTTACCGAGAACTCAAGCTGATTGAGCCGAGACGAAGGTCCCGGGTTCAAAAGCTTTGAACCCGGGACCTTCGTCTCGGCATTCGACGTCACTTCCACTGAGCCATCATCACCTTTTTTTTTACGATGAAGCCTTTTTTATCCCTAAGTTGAAATAAATGTAAGCCAATAAAAATAATGGTCACAATCCGATTAATATTTTCGGAGAAATGCGTGAAAAAACGTACACATTAAGTAATCACATACCTATAAAATTTTGTATATTTGTTTGAAAGCCCTAATAGATTATCTTAATGTGAATATACTGCAGTTCCAATACTTTTTTTAAGTCGATTAAAATAAACTTTTTTACGGGTTAAGGGTCATTCGTTTCATTAGGCGTATTTAAATAAAATAAGTCTACTTATTTTTAAACATTAAAGTTATTTACATATCACTACGTGTACTTCAATAAGCATACAGCCCGCATGATGGTAAGCGCTTACCGTAGTCTATGTTCGCTTGCAACACCAGGGGTCTCACTCGCGCGTTGCCCAACCTGCAGAAATCTCACACCCTTTTTGAAAAATCTGAAGAAGAGAAGCATAAAACATAAAGATTTCCTTATCAATATCTTGTACTGACAACTGAACGTCATAGAGTAAATCTATTCGTCCATGCTGAACATGAATTTCAACGCCATCTGTCGGGGTACTCGAAACTAGCGTTGTTCACACTGCATCTGCATTTAATTCAACCCCTATGTAACTTTCAGTGCAATACTGCACTAAAAGTTTACTTATGTTGCCTAGACTGACTCGTGAGTGACAAAATGTCATGGTGATTTTCATCATTTTGTAACCACGCCCCCTCTTACATTAGCTTTCATAATGTACAAGTTACTAGATGGTATGGATAAGAAATAATGTAAACTTATATGTAACAAAGATTCCTATCGTAGCCAAGTTATCATAGTATAAGAAAGAAAGGGAGTGTAACTTGCTTCCGGCGTCGGTGTTTCCCGACTCTTACTATCTAGGAATTTTAAGGCCAGAATGAATAGGTTTCTTCTGGGTGAGCGTGTTCCACCTTAGGCTTCGTCATCGTCCCATATGGGCGGGTGAGTGGCCAAACGCAAGCCCATTGAATAAAAAAGACGGTTCCTTTTTAGGGGGCCAGTTACTTCCTAGTCGTTTATGTACACACACCAAAGCCAATATACAAGTGTCCAAGCATTGGAATGTACAAATGAAAATACTTCTTTTAATTTAAGAATCCTTGGTTACCTTGTTTTTTTTTATTTATTTTAATTTTATTGTTTGTATTAATTTGATTCTAATAATATATTTTAAATTATTTATTGATTAATTAATTATTCTTGTACCTAACATTTTATTATGATTTCATAGTGTCTCAAAATTCAATACGATTTGCATCTAAATTAGGACACATTTTTTTAATTAAACTCTGCTCAAGATTTAAATAATGAAACCCAAGCTTTTAGCACTAGAAAGAGACTGAGGCTATCCTTCATACCTACCCAGGGTCTCATCGTCACGCATCTTACGTCATCCATCACCATAACCACGACTGCCTGGTGATTGGAGCTGGTGGTGCCGGTCTCCGAGCTTCAGTGGGTCTGGCACAGCAAAAATTCTCCGTTGCTCTTGTGTCCAAGCTCTTCCCCACGAGGTCTCATACCATAGCTGCTCAAGGAGGCATGAATGCTGCTATAGGTCAGTTAATACAACATTGGTGCCGATTCTGTTGTAAATCGCACTAAACTAATTTTAGTCACATCTCATCTCTTTCTTACGAACATTATTGAAAAAGGATAGAACATATTTTAAGTTGCAAATTAATCTTTGCCGTCTTATTTTGCGTGTATTTAGGCGTAACCGCGATAGATGGCGACTAAATTTATATTGAAAACTAGCATTGGACTAATTTGACAGGACTAAATTTCTTACATCCTTTTCTTATGTTCTTTGTTAGAAAGAGACATAGTGACATTAGAATTAGTTTAGTTGTGAACAACAGAATCAGGGCCATTATTAATTAAACTAAACATACATAAATAATTACTAAATATTTTTAACTTATATGCTAACACATCGGATTTCTCGGTTTAGTAGTCAGCGTGTCCTGTGACACATAGACCTCTTCCAGCTGTTTCCATTCTTCTCTATTCTTCGCTTTCCTTGACCAGGCTGCTCCTCCAATATTTTTAATATCACCCATCCATCTTTTAACTTGTCTACCACTATTTCTTTTACCATCACGTAGTTGCCACTCTGTTATAATTAGTGTCCATTTTATTCTGCTTTCCCTTGTCATTTGTCCTGTCCATCGCCATTTTAACCGTCTTATTTTCTTTAATACGTCAAGAATACAACATTATACTTAGCTATAAATACTGAGTCAGTTTCTGAGACCTGGTCCACCAATGCCCGCTTTCAATAAACAAAAACGAATTTGGTTTTTTTATTGCCAAACTGGGCATATAGATCATTTAGTAAGCAAATTTTACCTGTGATAGCTACTTCCATATGGGAGGGTCTGCTATGCAAAGCTTTGAGGTATTTGCTTCATTATTAGTAAAGATATAAGAGTCTTCATTTTAATAAATCTTAACCGATACCGGTCCGTAAATTATTGAAACCGGGCCTAAGTGGTCCCGTATCCTACAGAAATTTTAAGTTTGAAAAAGATGTTATTTTCTGAACTTCTTTTTCATATACAGGTTATCCAAATGACAACCCTTGATAGCTGAGATTCCCTATAAGAAAAAATAAAATACTTGCAAAAAGAAAACGTAAAATTATCTTTCTCCGTAACGTCCTTCGTTACGAACTGGAAACTGATTTACACCCCGTATATCAGTTTCCAGTAATTGAGCTGATTGATGAACAAATAGGCCCTAATTATGTTGTTTGTATTCCAGGCAGCATGCACGTAGACGACTGGCGCTGGCACTACTATGATACTGTCAAAGGATCTGATTGGTTGGGAGACCAGGTACTTAAACACTATCCCCCTTACTCATAAAAGGTTATTTAACTAATAAGCTGATTAAGTGGTCACCTAAATAACGTCAAATTGTTTGACAATGACAACAAGGTGACGTTATTTATTTGACCATTTATTCAGTAGATTTAGTTAAATAGCGTTTATGAGTAAGGCCGTATAAGTAGTTCGACCTACTTAGCAGGTAGAGGAGACTGGAAGTTAAGACTGAAGAATCAGAAGAGTCTTTTGAGATATATTATTGTAATCAATCTCCCCGTGGGTACACCCGTATTCTAGTGAGCTTAGTTGTTCCAGAATGAAAGCTGTACCTACTTGATAACTCAGGATACGCTCTGTCCACTTGCTAATTTTCATCTATATCCTCAGAACATAATTGAGTGACAAAACAAACACCATGTCTTAAATCGTATTTATAATAGGCATGTATTTAATGCCTTAACTATTAATTCTCTCTATTCCAATACAACAAATCAAAACTAGAAGCAAAAATACTGAATTGCACACTAAATAAATCAAACTGAGTATCAGTTTTATGGTTTATGCAATATTGAACTGAATGATCATCTAGCGATATTGTCACAGTTCTAACCTAACCAACTGTATTTGGAGTGCCCCGAGTCGGTTCGGGATGATGGAACATGTTTCGATGAATAGGTAGTTATATTACATTTTTTCTGATATGCAATAAGTAAATTAGAGGTGCAATAAGTAAATTAGAGAAGAGTCTTAAGTTTGCGTAATTTTTAAAGAGGTGCAATTAAAAATATCCCTTTATAATACTGCGTGACATTTTCGTCGTCTTACAACGGCAGCCCACGTCATGTATCCAATGACAACTAATAATTCATAGAAAATATATATTTAATAATTAAAATATTATTCATTATGACGCATGACTGGCATGACGTAGTTTGAAACATCCAGTTCGAGCGCGTCTACTAGACTCGTGGCTCTGGGTTAGTATTATATTTCTACAATTTGATACGTAAACATTATTAACAGGAAGTTTCATTTATTATCTCATTAATAATGAAAAAAACGCACATTGACGTATGTTAAGTCGGATACATTGAGTGTAACCACCTTTGTAAGACGACTAAAATATTACGGTGTATAGCAGCGTTGCCAGACGTCCCGATTTTGGCGGAACGTCCCGATTTTTAGCCCAAAATTTGATGTCCCGCGCGGGACAGGCTCAGTCCCGCTTTTCGAGTATTAATCGACGGTGAATATCATTGTTGGACGTAGAAGGGGAAATTATAAAGACACCACTGCACAGAAATGACACCAGCTTTCCTGTGTGATTTATAAGGAGAACCGCGCCGAAGTGCGCTAAATGTCACTGTGACATACAAAAATAAAACTTCTAAGTCAACGCAATCAAAAGATACGGCCGTATATGCCGCATATTTTGACGCTCGCAAGGGAATCAAAACCTATAGGGTACTTCCCGTCGACCTAGAATCATAAAAATTGGCAAGAAGCAATTCCATGTAGCACAATTGGGAAAGAAAAAAATATGGGAAGAAAAGAAAAATACGGGAAAGAATGGAAAAATACGGGAATATTTCCGAACGGCGGGAAAATACTTAAATGGCTTTTTGTACCTAAAAAATATATTATTTGATGCTTTTGATTGTTATTTCAACCATACTCGTTGTTGTACGTACCTACGCGCGGACCCACGCGGACCTTGGAGGAATGTCACAGTTCTCCCGCACAGTGTATTATAAACCCCGATTTTGTTGCATGCCCTTTTTATTACAAAAATCAAGAGTTTATATCATTTCAAGCCCTAGAGTAAAACTCCCGCATCGATACGACTTCTAGTTTTTGTATAAAAACATCTTAAAGTTGCCCTATATCGGGGTCACAGAAATCATAAAAAAATTAATTAAAAAAGAACTGGACTACTTAATTGAGTTTTGAATCGATATAATAATTAAACACATAATAATATACCTTTTGACAAGTTTTTGCTGTTGCACTGTGAATAGGTAACGAAATATTGGTGTTTTTGTCGTAATATTTATATATTTTATTTCTCGAATTTAATGCCGTATTAGATAATGATTCCTATACCAGCTGATTGCGTGCATGTACTTTTATCGATAGTATTAAAATCACCATCTAATTCCGCGTTATTCAGGAGTTATCAGTTATTTCTCTTATATCCGTATTCATATCCGGATTTTTAGACCTAAGGTTGTCACTTCGTATAATATATGAATTAATTATTTTTTTACTTTGTTGGCTGTAGTGTACGAACTAGAAGTTATTTTAAACGAGGCTGTTACTCTGTTGCCGAGAAACAAAATTATTGAAAAATTACGTGACATTCTATCAATCTCCATTCAATCATGTTTTTGGGTTGCTGAAAGAGACAAAAGTGACAATCTGTCAACAGTTTGATGTTCCAAGTGTCAAGTCTCCAATTATTCATCAATTATCGCATTTTTCCGATTCTGGAAAGATTTGTCGCATGTCAACGCCTTGTCTGTTAGGTAATTAGAGATAGCGAACCAATTATTCGAGAATAAAGGTGTTTAACTGTGTTAAAATGGGTTTTATAGCAGTTGAATATAAAGTTTATTTTAAACCTTAAATTAAGTACTTTTTTGCATGAAAAGCTATTTGGAAATAAAATAAACGCACTGATTGCATTTGCCAGGGTTATATTGGTTGATACAAATAAAATGGCTGGAACAACCAATATGACACTAGCTGTTTTGTAAGCTATAGTATACGATACCATTACCTGTTACCAGCAACAGCGATATACTTGCTGAAACCCTTAAAGGAACAAAATATGTTAATGGTTGATGATACATCACCAGACGAACATGATGACGAAAATTTGTTCATTTCTAATGAAGACGATGTTATTTAGATAATAAGTACATTATAACAAAATATTTTAAAACCGAATAAAATATTAAAGATATCCGGATATGCGTAACTGACAACCCTAACGAAAATAAAAAAATATTGATAACTTCTGAATAACGCGGAATTAGATGGTGATTTTAATACTATCGATAAAGGTACATGCACGCAATCAGCTGGTATAGGAATCATCATCTAATACGGCATTAAATTCGAGAAATAAAATATATAAAAAATACGACAAAAACACCAATATTTCGTTAACTATTCACAGTGCAACAGCAAAAACTTGTCAGAAGGTATATTACTATGTGTATAATTATTATATTGATTCATAACTCAAATAAGTAGTCCAGTTCTTTTTTAATTAATTAATTTATGATATCCGTGATACATCTTAAAGTTGCCCTATATCCGGGATAGGGCAACTTTAAGATGTTTTTATGCAAAAACTAAGTCGTATCGATGCGGGAGTTTCACTCTAGGGCTTGAAATTATATAAACTCTTGTTTTATGTAATAAAACGGACATGCAACAAAATCGGGGTTTATAATACACTGTGTCCCGGGACCCGGGACGAGCTACGTAAGCGTCGTGCGTGTGCACGCGTGGTCGTTCTGCACGAGAGCCCATCCCCTCTACAGTGCAGATTACTGCAGATGATAACCATTGTGGCGTTTTGGGTACAAGCCCGGCATAACCTGGCCGCTCACTGAATGTGTGGATTCTCCCTACCCCAACGCCCTGCGGTTCGATAAAAACGCTACAGTATTCATTTTATAGCAACCTTTCGCTAATGAGTTAGTCTTATGACCTTGCCTTCACCAACTCCTCATTGCCGATAAGTCAATCATCGGTACTTGGCAGATCCATCCGATGGTGAAATGAACAGTCCACCCACAATCGGACGTTGTTCTTTGCTGTTGCAGAAACTGCTCCGATGCATGGTGTGAAGTACCACTTAACCATAAAGAGAATTCTTATACTTTTCTAGCAGTAGTTTCTGATTTTGACTCAATAGAACAGCCGAAATTAAAGAATTTTGGTTAATAAAGCCATACCCCAGTACCGCAGGAGATCACGATCACGTTGATCTCCAAGAACATATCCTGGAAAGTAGGAGTCAGAGAGAAAGGACTTTGCATGTACCTACCGCATATGGCCTTCCACCAAGGTACCGGGTTCACTTTTGATACTCAAGACCACATGAAGTTGCATCCCCAAAAGTTTTTCTCTTCAACCTGTAATTCAAAAATTATATTTACATCTTTAACCTCAATCCACTTCTCCAATAAATTCAATCGCTACAAACTCTTCTTCGCTGATACTAGCATTCTGCGCTGTGGTTTAACACGTTATTTATCGTGACACGCGAGTTATCCAGTGGCAATCAATAAGGGTAGTGCTTGCGTAGTCGTAACGAAAGCAAAGTCATAAACGCATCATAAACGGTTTTCCTAGCGTGGTAAGTTCGTGAAGAACCGAACTCGCTATGGTGGGCGTTAAAGTCTCCGAGCACAATCACCCGGTTATGGGGTACCGTTCCATCCAGCACAGTGGCAGTCGCTTCTTGGACGCGTTCAAAGAAGCGAGTTGTCTCAGTGTCGCCACGATGAGACTTGTAGATGCACGCCAGTCCACCCGTATATACCTACTCACCGTAGTCCACGCGCAGCCAGAGAGTAGACAGGGTTCTGTCTTCTAGGTTATTCAGACGTCGACAACAGATGCCCTCCCGGATGAATACGCACACTAGATAAGATGATACGATGTATCGCTTGGGCAGGTTATCTGTATCTCTCTCAAGATGATGAAGGACGGCGTTGATATTACTGTGGACTGACTGACCCCTGATATTGCAAAATCGGGTCCCCTACTAGCCGGCGGGCGGCCAGCGGACAGACGTTTCACCAGGTCTCCCTGACCCCCATGTCAACCCAACACGCCACACAAATCAGAGGTGATCAAGGGTGATCTCTAGCCAGTCGGACGAGTATGTACTACCACCAAGCCGGGAGGCGTGGGAATTGTGTGGGGCCGCCGCCTGTCCACCACAACCCCAAAACACCCCAAAACATCACTTTTTTAACAACAACGCAATCCTTCGTCACAAAAATATATATTTTTTTTTGATATGTGTATGACCCTAGTAGAAAACTTGTTAAATGTTATTCGAACGATTTGGCAAAGGTCTCTCTCGCTATTAACGCAAAATCTACTAAATGTGAGCATTTGAGTATTTTCCCAGCCAATGGGAAAATTCCCGGGTTTTTTCCCACCAAATTGGAAATTTACTCGAAGTTGGGTTTATTCCCGGGAAGAAACCCAACCGTAAGCACAAGTAAAAGAAGATATCCCAAAAGCGCCATTATATGACAACATAATCGAAAAAAAGTGAAAAATCTTCGAGTCTCGATTCCCGTGTTGAATGAACTATTTACATACCTACAAGTTTCTACGGAATAACGGAACCCTCGTTCCGTTATTCCGTAGAAACATTCCTCCGCACACGGAGGATTCCGTACAATAGCTATAAAAAAAAAAAGCTAATAAAAAACGTTTCTTGTATGGGCGCCCCCTTTGATTTTTAATTTTATTTCATTTTTATTATTTGTTGTTATAGTGGCAATAGAAATACACATTTCAGTCGTCTACCTATTGAGATACAGCACGGACGGACGGACGGACAGCGGAGTCTTAGTAAAATGGTCCCGTTTGGCACCTTTCGGGTACGGAACCCTAGAAAAGCAACATAATCATACACTGTATTATTACACCATCCCATATTGTCGCTTATAAGGATGAATTTCTGAAGTAATGTTAGATGCAAAACTAATGAAAATATAAATCTTGCTACTTGAGGGTATGGTAGCCAGCCAGACGGGTACTACAAAGTATCCTACCACTACGACCGTGTTATGGTTTCCTCACCATGTTTTCCTTCACCGAAGCTCAAGTTCATCGTAGGATTCGAACCCACGACATTCAACGTCACTACCACTGAATTATCGCCTTAAAATTAGGTTATTAGGTATTTCAAAACAGATTATTTACACCACTGCAGGACTCTATTCAGTACCTGACCCAGCAAGCGCCGAACGCAGTCTTCGAACTAGAAAATATGGGCATGCCTTTCTCAAGGACCACAGAGGGCAAGATATACCAAAGATCTTTTGGTGGCGGCACCACAGAACGAGGCAAGTCGGTGGCCAAGAGAACCTGCTGTGTGGCTGACCGGTATTTTTTTTCTTTTTATACTACCAAGGTAGCAAACAAACATATTACACGCCTAATGGTAAGCGGTTACTGTAGCCTATAGATGCTTACCAGCACCGGGGAATCACTCGCGCATTACGCCCTGCAAAAATCTTTTCACACTTTTCTTGAAGAAACCTATGCTCCCTTGAGAAAACCACGGCGGGAGGTCAATCAAAAATATTTATTTATTCAAATTTTATACATTTATTAAATATTAGATATATAAAAAAGTATAAAAAACAGATCCCGACCGGCATTTATTAATATGTGCAATGCAACTAGGATAAAAATCTCATATAATTGAATCACCGGTGGTAAAGGAGTAAAGTAGGTACAATAAAATTTATTCTTGCTAGTTCTATTCCAATGTGAGAGAAACCATATTATTATCAGAAAGAGCGATATCTATTCAATATTATTTGAACTAACTCGTGTGCGTTGCGGAGCGTTGGAATAAAGAGGGTTGAACTTTGTAATAAAAGGTTGAAACCTACCTAAACGCAAAGTTAAGCTTTAGTATTAACGAATAGAGGCTTTAATTCCATCTCATTGGTAAAGATGGCGCTGTTTCGAGTCAGTAAGTACTGACTCGAAAAAGCGCCATCAATGAAATGGTAGCATTTTATGTTTTGCAATTTCAAAGTACAAGTTTATATGAAAGAACTTCATTTGTATATTCCAAATCAGGTTTTTAATTTCTTTTATGTCGCGTAGTATTCATATATTTGATTATTATACTTTTTTTAATCATCAGTGACGTGGCGTAGCTAGCATGGGTGGCACCCGGAGCGAAAATCGTGGTGACCACCTAAAAATGAAAACCGTTTAAAGTAATAAAAACTATACGAACACGCACACTACTCGAATAATGAATACTTTGTCATCTCTACAGAACTGGCCATTCGCTTCTACACACCCTTTATGGCTACAGCACAAAATTCAAGAACATAAACTTCTTTCACGAGTTCTTTGTTCTGGACTTACTCGTCCAAGATGGTGAAGTAGTTGGCGCACTTGCAATGGATATGGCGGACAGCAGCTTGCACAGGTTTATAACATTATTATTAGAAAAATATACAAAGCTGGGTGTTGTTCACTTACGCATTTTCAAGAAAACAGTGTCCAAATCTGCAAAGGTCTAATCGATATGTTCCAGTCCAGTAGCTCCCTACACTGAACTGTTAGGTAGATGTTGGTAGATGTTGTTGTTAGATAGATGCTGAGTTTCTGGCCTGTTCTCAGTTGAAGCCCGTCTTACGAACTGGACTTTGACTTTGTTATATAAAAAAATAAGAATATCGATAATATACATACCTTTCTACATGGCAGGGTAGAGCACTAGGTTTTCACTATCCGTGTACCTACTGAGAACCTGGTTAGTACTTACAGTAGTACCCAAGTAACAAGGCGCATCATGAATCTTCGTTCGCACAGAAAAGAAAGTATGGCCCCGAAGATTAACGAAATAATGCTTAAAACTTACAATCAACCTTAGATCACTACTATAAGGTTCATAATACACTGCAGCTTTTAGTTCCGTCTCACTCGCAAGTCACGCCCCTTCGCACGGCGCGCGCTAACATGGCGGCAGCTGCCGACCAATAGCATTTCCTGCGCTTTGAAAATGTATCCTCAGCGCAGGTACATCGGTAAGCCATATCAGTTGGGTACTACTGTACCAAAAAGTATTTCTTCATTTAGCAGTGGACTTTCTTAGACTGATGGTTATGACGAGATTAGTTTTTTTTTCTACCATGGATGGCTGCAGTTATTCTAATTTTCTTCAGGTTCCAGGCTAAAAACACTGTTATCACTGCTGGTGGTTACCCAAGGATGTACTTTTCGTGTACCGCTGCACACACCTGTACTGGTGATGGATGTGCCATGGCAATAAGAGCTGGGATACCACTTCAGGATATGGAGTTTATACAATTTCATCCTACCGGTACCTACATTTTTATATGCTTCTTTATTGATCAGGTCTTTTATAATTATTTCTGATGCCAAGTCCTTTTTGTAACTACACTGAATAGAGATTTTCTGTATCTAGTTTATGGTATAAATAATGGAAGATTTCTCTTTACTTATTGCGTGGTGAAACAATATTCAAGGATATATGCATGTATAACGTGTAGAGAAACGTGTTTTTTGCGTAAACAATCATAATAAAAAAATATTTATTAACGACTATATTTTGAGTACTAGGCACCATTTTGTTTTTGCATTGCAGAACTCCTTTTACCTTTTATCTAACTCTGTTCAAACTAGCCGAATTATCAAATAGTAATCGGTCTACGCTACCCTTTACCAGTTTGGCAGATCAATTAATTTTATTATTATCATTATAGGTATGTATGGGTCCGGTTGCCTCATGACAGAAGGTTGTCGAGGAGAAGGTGGTTACCTTATTAACAGTGAAGGCCAAAGGTTTATGGAAAAGTATGCTCCCAAGGCCAAAGAATTGGCCAGTCGAGATGTCGTATCAAGGTCTATTTCAACTGAGATTCGTCAAGGTATGTGGAATCCTTAGGCTCAATTTACTTTGCCGCGGAACGGAAGAGATGCGACTTTTTGTAACGAAATGTACATAGTATAATGAACATTATGTCAATTGAATAACATACATAAACTAAATACGAGCCAAAAAAGAGGTCACGTGTCTTCCGGGGAATCCTCGCGTATTCTCGAGAATTCCTCGCTTATAAAGCTCATTATCATAGAAATAAAACTCATTATGCTTCGTTGCAAAAAGTCGCTTCCCTTCCGTTCCGCGGCAATGTAAGTAAATTGGGCCTTACAAATCTAATTAAAATCATGGAGCGAAAGCTTAGTACCCCTTATTAAGCATAATTGAGAACACTAGTTGTGAGATTTGGGATAGTTAAAATTTATACGTAGGAGATGTGAAGAAATATAAAATTTATTTATTTAATTACATATAAATTTAATGGATTTTGTCGAAATTTGATTGTGTATTTGTGAAATATCGTTCTTAAATCGAATGTAATCCTACCCGTTAAATTATATTGTAGGCAGAGGAGTAGGAGCTAAAAAGGATCACATGTACTTGCAACTTCACCACCTGTCCGCTGAGACCATCAAAGAGCGACTGCCCGGGGTGTCCGAAACGGCGTACACGTTCACGGGGGTGGATCTGTATACGCAACCTGTGCCAATCATTCCAACCGTTCACTATACCATGGGTGGTATACCCATCAATTATAAAGGAGAGGTTGAGTATTTTCATATTTTAAATATAGGTATATTATCTACACTAGTGGTACGAGAGCTACCAACGTTTTGGAGAAAGAACTTTAGCAAGGCTGATTTTTTTATATTTCCTTGCTCATAGAAGCCTGATTGAGATGCACCAACTCTGACAGCCGGAAGTGGTTGCGTTTCCTTCTGCGCATCCTGTTTGTACTGGTGAAAATTTCGGAGTTTGAAACATTTTAATATTTAAAAAAAAAAAAAATCATCACTTTTTCCGTCCTCTTAGCAAATATTTTTTTTATTGGATGAGCGTTATGTGATTACTACTACGTGCGAGATGCTATTTTAGTTGTGAAAAAAAAAATAAGATCATTTTCAAAAAGCAGAAATCTTAATATGATAAAGTTATGCTAGAACGTAAAAATATTTGGCCAGGTGGAAATCTGGTTGCATAAGAGTATACAGACCAATAGTGTTGATTCTCGCGAGGGACGCACATCCTATAATAACAATTCTTTTCGTTGTTATCATTTAACCGCGATCCAAAGATTAAGATCGGCTTAAGAATATATTGTGGTACTCGAATATCTGTTTAGATTACCTTCGACCAACAAGTATGAGGATTCAATCACTGCCTAAAAATAGACAACAAACTGCTTTGTCAGAGAAAGTCATGACAATTAACGAATGCCTACAAGCACGTCTATAAGAATTGGCTTATATAATATATCAGTTTATATTAAGATTTATTACATATTCAGATTCTTCATTATCAAGCTCGTCAAAGCCCAAATCAGAGAGATTAAATAATAATAAATAAATAAATATAAATATCCTGGGACATTCCTCATACACGGTCAATAATATAAAGAATATTCTTAATGAGCTATTTATTCGGTAACAATTGAAATAAAGACACATAAACAACTTGGTAATAAAAATCAAAATATTTTAGTTTCATTATAAAATAAAATAAAATGCATTTATTTTCAGACAACAGGGTCCATAGATTGTTAGTAAATACACAAAAAATAGCTAAGTTAGTACAAATTTTAAACATTAAAACATCAGAAAAAGAACGACAGGCAGTTTATGAAGCATAACGCATGACGTGCAGCTTTATAAACCTGCCTAAAGTAGGCCCATCTGCCCACACAGCAAACACGTTCAGAATGATGTTGGTGCTCCCTCTCACCCTGTTTAAAATAGAGGCCACTAGTTTGCGCATTATGGCGAAAAAATCGACCGTATGCGCATCTGCAAACATGCCTGAAGCTCTAAGTAAGGAGGAAGCCTCAACAGTAGAGAGTTGTATGCTTTTTGGGTATAAAAAATAGCCAATAGGCTGCTGGAATAAAAATTTTGGCAATATGCCTTAAAGAGTGGGATCTTGACATTGACTGAGCTACCAGCAAACCTACGAGCCAGCATATTTGCCCGCACTGCCAACGCTCTGCGCTCCCTTTCTATATCACAATCATCTTTGAGGTCTTCAGTCACAATAAAACTTTTTACCACAGTGTATTGTTGTAGTGTATGTGTAGTGCCATTTAGGGTTACTGGAGGGATATATGACGGACTTTAATTTCTACCCCTAAACACCAACAGTTCACTCTTGCTTGAGTTATATTTTAAACCATGATCCTCAGCATAAGCTTCACATATGAATAATGGTTTCCTAATACTACCAACCGTAGGAACCTGCAGCACCATGTCATCGGCATAGCTTATGTTATTTACGCTGTCATATAGATATATGATAGCCAAAATGAGCACTCTGATCAGTTGATCTGCATAAATATTGAATATCCTTGGCGATGTCAGACCTCCACATTCCAGTTTGTATAGATCAGACATTGCATTAGACCATTTAACATAATTTATCTGTTTGTTATACCAGACGGAGAGTGTAGTAACTAATTCCATAGGGACACCTCCCTTCCTAAGCTTATCCCACAGGATATTATATGATACTAGATCAAAAGCTTTAGAAAGATCCAGGAAACATGCATTCACGAGAGTTTTCCTATCTGTGTAGTATTTAACCGTATGTTCTAAGGTAAAATATAGCACTCTCAGTAGACAGCCCCTGACGAAAACCATATTGAGCATCATGTAGCTTCATGTATCTCCTGACTGAGGTTATGAATTATTATTAAAATTATAATGAGACTGTCTAGAAAAATGTTGACTACCCCTGAGGCGTCACTTGGTTGTCAATATGACAATGAAATTTCTTTGTTGAAATTGTTTAGACACCAGAAATGAACTAATGCTAACTTGGAATTTTGGAAATTTGCGTTTTTTTCTGCCAAATTGTTTATCTTAAGGATATTTTTTTATCAAATTAAAAAATAAATAATTAAAGCAGTTCCAAGAAATGGCACAGCACTAAGTAAATTCACTTTTTGCGCTCGCCCGCTATATTACGCTAATTTTTAAATTTTTGGTTAAAAGCCTTGCAATTATAATCTTAAGGCCCCAATGCCACGGAGAGATATATCAGCAAAAGACAGCAAGAAAACATTTTAATGTAGAAAACCCTCGTGAATGCATGTTTCCTGGACCTTTCTAAAGCTTTTGATCTAGCATCATATAATATCCTGTGGGATAAGCTTAGGAAGGGAGGTGTCCCTGTGGAATTAGTTACTACACTATCCGTCTGGTATAACAAACAGATAAATTTTGTTAAATGGTCCAATGCAATGTCTGATCCATACAAACTGGAATGTGGAGGTCTGACATCGCCAAGGTTATTCAATATTTATGTAGATCAACTGATCAGTGATTTACCATCTGGTAATTGTGTAAATAACATAAGCTATGCCGATGACATGGTGCTTAACCATGACATGCCATGGTTTATTGTGACTGAAGACCTCAAAGATGATTGCATCGACCATAATAAGGTCAAGGTATCAAGGAGGGTAAATTCATTATATTATTATTCATTATAATAGTGGATGGATGTCCGAAAAGAAGTCCGAATAAGAAATAGATGAATTGTGTGAAAGATGAAATTAGTAAGAAAGGAGGACATGCTGATATAATGGTCGAATTGAAGCAGCGCAAAAATTGCACCGACTTCATATAATTAGGAACAGGGTAAGAAAACAACGAATTAAATAAAGTAAAAGTATATTAAAAAGTAAAAACCATCGTGTTATCTAAATGAAAAAAATAATAAGGAGAAGAAGCGACGCAAGAAACTCCTCATGGGCTCGACAGGTTTATTGTTGTAATTTTACAATTAAATTATGACTTTAATTACACCTACAGTATTAATAAATTAAAAGTTTTAGTAACGGGTGAAATAGCAACTGCACTTAGAGGTGTGCATAGGGGGACTAAAAAAGAAGCTAAAGCAATATTGCTACGGAATCCATATTTTCGATTTTCTTTTTGGTAAAATAGTTACTCATTATGTTCAATTCAATTCATTAAAAGACTCGGAATTGATGAATTACTTAAATTCTGCTGTAAATTCGAAAAAATGAATTGCGTTAGCAATATTGCTTAGCTTCTTTTTTAGGGGGCTAGGTCGAATGCTTGCGATAGACTGCCTCCTCTAAATGCTACACGCAAACTTTTATTAACTTTGCTATTGATTTTATGGTCAGTGTTGCCACTTAATCAATCTTTCTAATGATCCAAATAAGTCGGACCAACTATTCAGTTTCCCGATACATAATTTATATTAAAAAAATTATTAAATCCTAACTTCCTAACTAATATTATAAATGCGAAAGTGAATTTGTTTGTTTGTTATGCCTAGAAGGAGTTAGGCTACTTTTTACCCCGGGAACACGGGTGAAACCGCGGGGGACAACTAGTACAAAATATTTTCGGAGATTTCTCAGTTTAAGTGTATTTCGAATCGTCGATAGATTCAACTATAACGTTCATAAGTGCCTTATCAGAGCCTAACCTGAATAAAAAACTTTTTTATTTGGATTTTGAAAATAAAGTTATCTTATTCTTTCCTTCAAATGGCTCTGGTTTAAAATAAACTTTTTCGAGTTAGCATTTTGTTCATTGCTGCTATCGATTGAGTCTCTAATTCCATTTCCGGTACTTGCTTTCCGTGTGCTGAAATGATCTTAAATTAGTCTTTGTACCCTTATGCAACCAGATTTCCATCTGGCAAAGTTTGTTTTAGGTTCATTGATAGCATAACTATATAATGTTAAAATTTCAGCTTTTAGAAAATGGTTTAGAAGAAAATATGTCATTCACAAGATTCACAACTAAAATAGCATCTGGCACATAGGTAGCAACCACATAACGCTCTGTCGATTTATGTTTAGGTTGCTAAAAGGCTGTAGAAAATGGTGAAGAAAAAATTATTCGTTCTAAAATGGTTTAATGGGTTAAAAATCGGAATTTATCACTAGTACAAATAGGATGCGCAAAAGGAAACGCAACCACTTCCAGCTGCCAGACTTGGCGCATCTCTATCAGGTTTTAATGCGCAAGAAAATATCAAAAATCCAGCCTTGCTAAAGTTCTTTTTTTCGCGACGTTGCTAGCTCTTATACCATAGCTTCATGTTTAGAATGCGCGTGAATTTTTCAGAAACCACGGCTGATTTTAATTTTTTTGTCACTGGGGAAATCTGTAATGGGAAGGTTTTAAAACCTTAACCCCCTTATTAATAAATAAGGTGTAAGTTAGTCTTGGAATAACCAGGTAAGATAGCTTCATCCCTTATTGTTTATATGACATTAGAAAGTGACGGATATATTATAAAACTAGGATTAACTATACTTGACTTACACCTTATTTATTAATAAGACGATATAGGTATAAAACATCAACATTGAGATAAAGATTAAAGTGCACGTGTTTCAAAAATCTCTTACTTCAAAATAGTACCTACTTACCTAATTAGAATTAGAATTACTTCATAGTTATTTAACGTTTTTATGTGTAAGTTTTAGAGACAGTTTTTGAATAATTTTATTATTTAATATTTTTATTTTATAAACGTACTTTTAGGGTTCCTTACCCAGACCGTGCTAACGGACCCTATTACTAAGTCTCCCCTGTCCATTCATCCGTCTATCTCACAGTGGTCTGTGTCTCATGAACCGTAATCGGTAGACAGTTTAAAAGAATGTGTATTTCTATTGCCACTATAACAACAAATAATACAATTAAAAATAAAGCGGGATTTCCATACAAGAAACGTCTTTACGGGAACCCTTGTACCAGACTGACTCGCACTTGGACGTTTTTTTTTATTAATAACTAGCTGACCCATTAGACGTTGTACTGTTCCGTCAGAAATCTCATTGTAAAAAGCACTTTTCAGTTTTTCCAAATTTTCAAGTTTTCTTAGCATTTTTTCAAATTTCTCTTGCCATAACAACCTTGTCCTGATAATTACAAACACGACAAAAAAACAGACAAATCGGTCCAGCCGTTCTCAAATGATGATCTTCATACATGCGGAAATTGTTTCATTAATTTATAGATTTTATCTTCACATTTTGTGATGACTTCGAATATATTGCTGAATTGTTCAGTTTTCCTCAGGTGATTATTCATGAACAAGGTAAAGACTGCGTAGTCCCAGGTCTTCATTCGGCCGGGGAATCTGTCAGCAACTGCCACGGAGCTAACAGGCTTGGCGCGAATTCTATACTAGATGTGGCGGTCTTTGGTAAAGCTGTTGCTATCAATATCGGGAAAAACTTCAAGCCTGGTGACAAAGTGCCAGCTTTGAAAGACGTATGATGTTTGTTTATGTATCTTTGTTGATATCGTACTTACAGACTTACAGCCAGTTGCATCCTTCTAAATTGTGCATCAAACTGAATTTAAGTTCTACTATATTAAACACATACTTTAGAAGACGTATCACTTACTTTATATGTGTACTATGTGTATCAATTACTTTATAAACACAATTAGACGATATAATTAATTTATAATTTTGAAACATAAAGTAATTACAGAATCTAAAATATTTTTTTGATTTAACACAAAATTTACAGTTCGACGTCTACTTTATACAAATTCATAAAATGTTTCATTTTCATGCAACTGGCTGTTATTTAAAGATTATTATCTGTTACAAGCATTTATTTAGTTTGACCTTTCCGGTGTCTGTGTGTAATCAAACCTTGCAAGTAAAATTCGATCACTTCCCTTTCGATTGAACTGAAATTTGGCAAGCATATTTTTATGACATGGAGCTGATCTCACGATGGAGCCAGAAAGTGGCTATGGAAACTGTAATAAAACGACGCAACCTCATCGAGTTTGGGCTCGTTTGATTCGTTTTGACAGGGCTCTGGTTCAACGAACCGATGATAATATTGCACGATTATTATACAGGGTGTTTTTTTGGTCGGCGTCGAGCGACCCAAGAGCGGTAGTACAAAAAATACATTTTCCAAAAATGGACTTAATTCCATTAAATACTATAAATGCGTTGAGAAATACCTTATTCAATATGAAATAAAATTACCGCAAAACATGGTGACTAGGCACGTGCACAGACTAGAGCTAGGCGCAAGCCGCCTTAGTGCCATTCCTTTACTCCCGTTGAGTATTACGTATAAACTTTAGCTTATTACATGATTTTCCAATTAATATTATTTTTATTTTATTATTATAAAAATAAAGTATTTTTTTAGCACCAGTAGATATCATTTATATGATCGACCCTGAGTCGCTCGTCGCTGACCAAAACAACGACCTGTGTAATAAAGCTTGTTAGAAAAAGAAACTTTTTTTACTCCTCAGCAATGTCTGTACCAAGTAACAATTCCTTTCAGAATCTCTGTGACGCAATACTAGATAACTTTGATAAGATACGTCATGCTAATGGCTGTGCACCCACACATGAGCTTCGCGCTGCCATGAGACAAACGATGCAGACTAATTGTGCGGTGTTCAGGGAAGCCAAGCTTCTGACTGACGGTGCCTATCTATTTTATAATTTACTTTAGATGTTAAAGATGCAAACGGCTTGACGATGTAGTAATTAAGAAAACACACATCCCACCATTTTCAATTCTTAATACTTATCAATCACGTAAATTCTATAAATTAAAATGGAGGAAAATAATGTTTTACTTAACTACATATGATTTGATCGCTTATTAACATCCCTGAAGAGCTAAAGAACCTCGTAATCAATATCGATTATTGTACGATTTATTTGTACAGTAATTTGTATGACACGATCTTGCCTGCGTGTCGTGATGCGAGCTCGTCCTCCATGTAACTCTGACACGCTGCCAGTGATGCGGTAACGTGTCCAAAGTCGACTAATGCCCGGTTTCAATAAACAAAAACGAATCGTTTTGCTTACCAATGATAGGTTTTTTTATTGCCAAACTGGGCATATAGATAATTTCGTAAGCTAATTTTGGGACCGGTATCGGTTAAGATTTATTAAAATTAAAACTCTTATATCTTTACTAATAATGAAGCAAAGACCTCAAAGGTTTGCATAGCAGACCCTCCCATATGGAAGTAGCTATCACAGATAAAATTAGCTTACGAAATGATCTATATGCCCAGTATGGCAATAAAAAAACCTACCATTGGTAAGCAAAACGATTCGTTTTTGTTTATTGAAACCGGGCATAATATTACTCTGCGATGTACTCAGCGATATTGCCCAGAACCAGCTTTCAACATTCCCGCGGCTCTGATCATTTCTTTTCGACTCAAATGACATCTAATCTCCATAATAACGTTCTTTTGCATTTACTCCACTCAGAAAATGTACAGATATGGCCTCGAAACTCGTTGCTGGATTATATAGGAACGACTACGACTTGACAGAAGATATTCATCTTTTAACCGCAATTCAAAAACAAGTATCCATAGGAGTTACAAAAAATATAATTTAAAAACCTTATTTTTGGCAAAAACGTGTTTGATCCCTAATACCTTTTGATGTTGTAACTTCTAATATATTATCTAAACTTACAACCATCTACCGTTACCGTCTTGACATCGGCACTTTTTTGAACAACTCTATATCATGCAGGCAGCAGGCTGTATGCTTGTTTCTTACATTAGCAGTATAAAAAATAATTGTTAAAAACTTAAGGCGCAGACAGCCTACGATTTTGACAGCACTCGTTCTTCACTGGAATAGTTGAAAATGGTAAATCATAAATGTGTCGACTCTATGAAATGGACTGTTATTTACGGGTTTTCTTTAGATTATAGAGAATATACACATTAAATTGAATAAGTGTCCGGTTAACATTCTAATATAATTCTGTATCTTATATATTCTTAAAAATAACATTGTTGTCATCGCTGAAAATACGGAGAATTTTGACGCGAAAGATATTTTAGACTTAACTTACGAATTTTTTATTGGGAATATCAAAACACTTATTAATATTTTATTCGGTTAACATTTTTCTCAAACCCTCTTCTATCCACAGTATTTTTTGTGTTAGGTATTTCATTGCGTTACGTCATACTCGACTCTCAAAGAAACCCATTTTTGAGATTTGAGCTTAGACTTGGCCTTAATGTGGGACATTATTCATAAACAATAACAATGTTGCTATGTAAAGCTTCAGCGATGTTGAGATTCTAGAGTAAAAAGCAATTGTTAGTTTTAACATAACGGATTCTTTAACGGAACATTTATACTTTCTCCACAGGACAGAACGAGATTCAAAAATGGTTCAAGGCCTTTGATCAAATCAGGGTCACAGATAAGCGGCTGAACTGGAATACTGATCTCATCGAGACCATTGAGCTACAGAACATGCTCCAACTTGCCGTCCAGGTCGTCGCCTGCGCCAGAAACAGAACAGAAAGTAGGGGTGCCCATTTCAGAGATGACTTCCCCACTAGGATTGATGAATACGATTACAGTAAACCAGTTAAAGGACAGGTAAAACTATAGAACTTAAATGATCCAAAGTATTAAATTACATATGCTTTGTAGGTATAGTTTTCTGAAGTGATGGTTTATTTAAACTACAGTTCTTATTATAAGTTCACTCTACATACAATAACAATACGAAAGACGCAACACATGGTTGGTGTGGTTGTCAATTAGCCGGTTTTCATGCCTGACTACTAGGGCCACCCCTAGCTTTCATACAAAATTCAACGTTTCAATTGTAAATCTAATTTGAATGAATCCACACCTATAAAAAATAACATAACCGTTCAGTCTGCACTGTTATGAATACCCATGGAACAGTTAACCTATTGAAGCGCAATGACGTTCATTTTGGTTGAAATAAATTCCGCCAATTTCCCACCGCCGACAATGCACGCTGATTGGTTAAGACAAGGATGCATGCACTCTGATTGGCCAAGTCAAAAACTCACGACGCAGCGTGTGGTCCTTACTGTTCAAATTCAGTGACAAAACACTGACTAGTTGTGGAATTATATTGTTCAGTATTACTACTCTATAGGGATATTTCCTCGATGTGAATACCTAACAAAATTTATTTTTCTCAATAGGTAGTACCTACCTAAGCTAGCCAAATAAATGTCAACACACATTGCAATGTAGGGTTCCGTAGTCAGTATCTAATTCGGTGTAATAGTTAACTAGCAATAGTATGAGACAAATATAGTATACTTGTAGCCCACAGATATAAATCTAAATAGATGACGCGAGTGTATTACTTCACGTGTCAAAAGCTGTGCAAAAAAGGGAGAGCAATGCTCTTCTTTTGAAACTGTTTCGCGCGGACAGGGAACTCGCGGATGTGATTACTTGAAAAATAGGATCGCTTCATTTTCACATGATAGCTCTAATGCCAGCCAAACTAAATCAATCTTGTGACATTATGGTAGGTATAAAAAAGTGACACGCTTGGTTTTCATACGGATGGAGGAACTTGCGTTATCTACCTATTTAGATTTATGTCTGTGTTTTAGCCTGATATTGTCATTCCATATATTAACTGAAAGCTAAGGGAAGCTGAAACTAATATCTAATGGTGCATCCATACCGCAGTTATCTTTTATGGAGTAACATTGTGCAATACGGTAACATTAGGTAGCTTAACTTATAAAACCGTGTTGCACAGTGTCGCTGTGGTGTGGATACACCATAAGTATATACATAAGATTGTGTAAAAACAAACCTACTTTTTCATTACGTGCCTTCCTAGAGCTTAAACCGAATAAATGGCCTTGATAGGTTTGTTCTTGACTAAAATCTCGTCGAATCAAGTGATTATTTAACAAAACTGGTCCATAAGTGCAACCACATACTTTGGATGAACTGATCTCAGTTTCACATGTTTTCCAGACAAAAAAATCTATTGATCAGCATTGGAGGAAACATACCATATCCACGGTTGACCTGTGTACCGGGGCAGTCACCATCACCTACCGTCCAGTGATTGATCAACCGATAAACAGTGACGTGGAGTCCATTCCACCTATGCTACGAGTCTACTGAAGATTACGTCTCATTATCTATTTAGAATTATGTTTTTCAAATTTATTGAATAAAATTTTGAGATATTAATGTTATCTTTTTATTTTTCGTTTAACGAGTTGATTAAAAACGTATGTAATTTAAACCTGTCTTTCTTAGATTCAGTACACAGAAGGTCCAAGCGCAACACTACTGCTGTGCCTCACTTGCAGTGTTTGATCTCTATCTAGGTCAAAATATGGCTTAAATAAAAAGAAATGTACGATTTCCAAAAAGAAGATAACTTTCTATTAGGTAAGTACATAAAAAGTTCGTTATAAAAATACTACATGGTTTAAAATATACCTATTCAATGTACCTATTCATTTTGTAAATACTGGTTTGCCTGTTATTATAAAGGTACTAGTTTAACCCCGCGGCTACAACCCCGCGGCCACAACCCCGCGGCTAAGTACCTACAACCGCGCGTTACCGTGATGTTATAAAAATAGCTTATTGGACCATCTAAAGAAGAAAAACTTAATGGATTGGTAATTTCTGATTAATTAGTATAGACTTATAATATTTTTTGTTCAATCACATTCCCCTAAAACATCCCAAATATTTTCTTACAATAAACTTCAATTATTTTAACCCCTAAGGATTGATGTCAAGTTAACGGCCAGATTGACGTGACCTCTGGCGATTTTTTTGTTGACTGTCTTTTGATATGAGTGAAAGGGGCGACGAGGATCATTGTCAGGTGGTTATAATATAAACGATGCGTGTAAGGCCACACCTTAGCGTAACAACCAGGTGATGTATCAAATCAATATGTTAGCTGTACTTATCGGCCATCAATTAATTATAGATATTGGATACGTCACCGCTCTTTTGTTCTAGATGTCCAGTTTAACAGAAGGGTGATCATGATCACTTGAAATTCTTTATATAAATAATATTGTGAAAAGGAGGAGATTAACAATAGGTATATAATTTATGATGTAGAAGCGCTCGTGGTGTAGCATGATTAGCCGTTCTTAATAGATCGGCAAAGATAAGCTACCATCATCGTGGTCGGTACCTGGATGGGTAGGCCTAGTGGTATTCAAACCGAGCGTTTCCGTGCTTCGGAAGGCACGTAAAGCCGTTGGTCCCGGTTATCACTTAATTGTGATAGTCGTTAAGCTAGTTGGATGCCTCCTAGGCGGCTTGAAAAATGCCACCAGTAGGTTGACCACTAGCCTACCTCCACCGATCCGCAGTGGGCACGCGTGGTGGAGTATTGCCCATTCCCTTTCAACTTTATTTGTGGAGGCCTGTGCTCAGCAGTGGGACATTGTAGGCTGATGATGATGATGATGAAATAATTTACGACGGATGTAATCTCAAGCAGCTACAAGTACAATTTGCATGCAAAGATCAATTTGAACAGCAAGAATAAGTAAATTCATAATTAAACAAAATATTCCCATCACCGTTGATGTATTGGTCGGCAAACGTGAAAGACTAAACAAGTCACCAGGATTAGTTCAACAAAACAAATTAATGGTGAGCTTTAACCCGCACTTATCGGTTCAGAGGCGTTAAAACGGTGTGGGGGTGGGACCGCCCCGCCTCGCCGATTACCGGCTGGCGGCTGTAGTCATTGAGCTTCGGTAATTACCTTCGGACATTTCGGATTATTTGTTGTGTCATCGCAATAGGGAACTAGTGTGCCAGTATCTGGTTGAGTCGTATTTTTTTTAATGGCCTTACCTTTTTTTTAATACCCTTTCGCAGTCCTTTTTTGTACAACAATTTTATTGATGCTTTTATAAAAATAATAGAGTATAAAACAATAATCCTAGCTTTTTTTAGGGTTCAGAGGACTAGTTATTATATTATTTCTATCAATTAATTAATAGAATTTGAAGATTATTTGTATCTCGTGAACCGTAATAGATTGACGGTCACAGAATTTGTATTTTTATAGACATCAAATAATATAGTAGGTAAATTAAATAAATTTGCCCCCATACAAGAAATGTTTATATTACGTGTTTTACTCTCGTTTAATAACGGCAAAATAGCGCTTGATGTGATGTGCACAGTGTATATATTATAGTCGCTATAGAAAAGCAAATAATAATTTATTTTACGGTGGTACGGAACCCTTCGTGTATAAGTCCGACATATACTTGGTTTTTATATTATGATACTCGGGGAACTATTTTAATATTTTTGCATTCAGACAGACCAGTCGTAGGAATCAAACATACCCTAAACCATAGATTTCCGTAAACACAATTAAAATATCGCTGTGAGTATGAGCGCAAGGCATTATTCTATTCTGGAATAACGCAAATAAGTTGATGATCATTGAATTATAACACATTGATGATTGGCATTGATCCGGAAAATAATGGGTGGACGATAGAAGATAATCAATAACAAAAAACAACGCCAGGTTTCATGATGGTTATTAATTTAAACATAATAGGTGACAATAGTGATAGTAGTTTTTTAGAAAGTATGTTATTCTAATATTTTGTTCATAATAACTATAAAGAACCTCTGTGACAGACGAACGAACGGACGGACACCTGCAGAGTGATCTTATAAGGGTTCTGCTTTTTCCTTTTAAGGTCCAGAACTCTAAAACTTACAATTGATCGAAGTTTGGCTGTATATTATTATACAGCTTTCATAAACAGTATACCTACTTAGATTTTGTTTTAATAACTTTTCAGCCCAGGTCCTAAAAGAATCACTTTCTAACTGATCTACTTTCAAAGTATGAGGGATGAAAAAAACAACGCCTATTCCCCCTTATTACAAAACATGGTTTAAAGCAAACCCAGGTTTTAAAATAGCCTCGTCTCTTATTGTTATAAGACGTTAGAAAGTGACAGAGCGACTGGTTTTACTAAAGATTGAGGAAATAGTTAAAAGCAATATGTCCGTATTCTAGAACGTATCAATATTCAAGTCAAGTTTTGAGTCGTCATTAAAACATTTGAATTTGGAACCTGCACCAATGATATTAGATTTATTTTTCTGATTTTGATCTCGTTATACAGGCCTTACCGCCGGTTGCTAGAAAGCAAAATTATCGAAAAATTACGTAACATACTGTCAATCTCCAGTCAATCGTGTTTTGGGTTGCTGAAAGAGGCAAATAACAATCTGTCAACAGTTTGTTATTCCAAGTGTCAAATCTCCAATTATTCGTCAATTATCGCATTTTTGGGTTTCTGAAAGCTAATTCTCATGTCAACGCCTTGTCACATTGTCAGTTAGCTAATTGGAGATAATGGACCAATTATTCGAGAATTAAAGTGTTTGTTGTGATAAATAATAGGTTTTAAAGCAGTTCAATATAAAAACTGAATATAAAATTAATTTTAAACCTTAAATTAAGTACTTTTTTGCATGAAAAGCTATTTTAAAATGCAATAAACGACCTATTGAAATTGCCAGGGTCATCTTGGTTGATATGAAATAAAATGGCTGGAACAACCAACATGACACTGGCTGCTTTGTAAGCCATAATATGTGTATGGTTATATTGTCAAAATAAGATAAAGATTTTTTTGAATCTGATGAATAATCGAAAATAAGACTAGGCTGTATGGCTTTTGACTTTATGACCTTTGCCAGCCTTTTGGCGAATATCATAAACAACAACAACGACAATGAAAGGGACAGTGCTACGCGAGAGACAGAAACAAAACACAAAGGAGTGAATGAAAGTGAATGAAATAAATAAATCACCCGTTGACAATCAATTAGATAATTTATCTTTGTTTTTCTTTTCAGCAACTCAAAGGCTGTCAACAGATTGCTAATTATGACGGTTTGTCACCTGATTTGACATTTCATACACGTTCTAGCAACCCGCGGTTAGTCTCCCATCCCAACCCTTATATTAAAAATATTACTTTCCGCCCAGCGTTTCCACCCGCGTTTTCGACGGATCTTAAGTTTTCCCGGGATACAAAGTATTTTTTATGTTACATAACTATTGCAGGGTATGATCTATTTATGTGCCAAGTTTCATCCAAATCTGTTATGTAGGTTTTGCGTAAAAGAGTAACAGACGTCCATCATGCATTCTCACGAATTTTCGCGTTTATATTTAATATGATAATGTTAAATGTTAAAGTATGTTGAACTAAATATCATACCAAAAATAGTGTGTATATTCGACTGTTGAAAAATGAGGTTAAGGATCCTCCTGTCTTATACAAATCGCGAAGTGCTGTGCAAATGCTGTGGTACACACGGCAACACATCAAGCTATACATTTCCAGTATAAGCTGATCTCGCATTGTATAGGATTTCCCTGCAATGAGAGGTCAGCTTATATTGGAAATGTATAGCTTGATCTGTAGCCGTGTGTACCTTGTTAGATAATCAGATATTACAAACCTTACTCGAGGTAGGTACATGAGATTAGTACCTACCTAGCTAGTGACATCAAAATTATTGAAGTATTAAGTACCTATAGAACTTTAATTTATACAATTGGGTAGGTTTTGAAAAAAGAAATAACAAGTATGACGTCACTTAATAAACTTATAATCTGGGCGCACGAGACTGACGAGGAAAGCGAAGCGCATGTTCAAAATATGTAGCTTGACCGTTTCGCTACTACAAAAACTATTGTATTTCAGAAAAGTAATTAGCAGTGAATACATTTTTCACATGTGACGATAGCGAAACGGCCAAGCAACATATTTTTGACTAAGGTGTAGAGTTTGTGAAGTTAGGGGTTGTAGAGTTAGGGCGTGTAGAGTTATAAGCTTGGCTCTACATGAGATCTGATTACTTTTTGATAGTGCGAGCCATATGGCCTCGTCTTGGCAACATTTTAATTGAAAATATATTTGATGGAATATTTATATTATGAAAAAATTCAATCAACTCTACCAACTCAAAATGACATTTAAACCTAGAAGACATAACATTTCAAAGGCATATAGGTGTACGGTGGGTAAGTAACCACATACGTTTTGATATTATCCAAAAGGGTACAATACAAGAGCGTTGACGAGCAAAGATTGTGGAGTATCTCGGGAGCTGTGCAATCCGGCCCCGCGCTCTCCCCGGGATGATCCCGCGCAGGCGACGTCAGGCCCCGCCCCGGGGCGTGGCTCGCTTCATCCGGCCACCCCCGCACCGACCATAGCCTTACGTCTCCGACCGGACGAAGCACCTCACTATTATCCCGGTTTCCTGTACGCGGACGCCCGCCTTGCTCCCGTCTATCGATTTGTTTATATTTTTCCCGCGCAAACAAGACAAATAGATCGGACGTGGCCCTTCCGAGTGTCGTGTCGTGTCGTGTCGTCGTCGCGTCCGGTTCGTAGTATACTATAACCGCCGAACATCCGCCGGTGCACCGGTGTCCCATAAACTGTATCCTAGTGGTGTAGAAGTTCGCTCGCTTCTTCGAGATGGCCGTTAAGTAAGGTGAGTCAGAGATTGGGTAATCTGGTCAGTTGTTTACTTCATTTTTACTTTAACATTGGCTACTGAACTGTCCCCGACTTTTCTCTAAATGTTCAATGCCTGCTGTAGCAAAAGTAATATCGAGATATCGTAAATATAATCGAGTGTTTTCCTGAGATAAGGGTGAAAAGTCTTGCGTTACCATCCTGCGTGAAAATAACATCTAGCCTAAGTCTCTTCTTGATCTTGATCTTGATCTTGAATGAGGTTAACTCTTTTCAAAACCTGAAATCAAGGTAGAGAAATGGATGAATCAGAATACACAGTTACTTAGTCAAGTTATGATAGTCATGTATCATTCCGCCATCGCGTCGGCTGTCGACATAACTTACCCCGCCGTTTCACCCTTTCATAAAATACCGAATAATAATCTCCGGGTTTGAAGCCTTTGGATATGCTGTACAATTTTTGAAACAAACACACTAACACACTTTCACATTTGAAATATTTTGTTTTACCTGGAAGAATGAGATAAGAAGCTATTTCTTATCACAAAGAAATTTATTATCTCATAGATACAAATATGAAAAATTCGAAAGTGAGTTAGTTTATTTTTAACGGCACACTCAACCGATCGTTAAAGAGCTGGCTGAGTTTGGCACGGTGGCCTTGGCATGGAGAAAAACAGGCTCCTTTTTATCCCGGGAATGCGGGAAAAATAAGGGGGAAATTTAGTTTTTATTATTAGTACGAAGCTTTATAAATGACAAAATTTTGAGTTTCTTACCCGTTTCGCAAAGAAAACGAAAAATATTCTTACTTCCGTATAGCCCGCCTACATTCTTTGTAAAATAAATAAATATCGCGTTTGAAATAGAATGTATTTAGGCCCAGTTTCAATAATTTACGGACAAAATTAAAATTAAGACTCTTATATCTACTAATAATGAAGCAAAGAACTCAAAGCTTTGCATAGCAGACCCTCCAATATGGAAGTAGCTATAACAGGTAAAATTAGCTTACGAAATTATCTATATGCTCAGTTTGGCAATAAAAAACCTACCAATGGTAAGCAAAACGATTCGTTTTTGTTTATTGAAACCGGGCATTAGACCTCCACTTCAAAACAATATAAATGTCAACGGTAGATTTATTTTTAGTGAAAATTAATGTTTTGGTATACCTCTCCAATATGGAAGTAGCTATAACAGGTAAAATTAGCTTACGAAATTATCTATATGCCCAGTTTGGCAATAAAAAAACCTACCAATAGTAAGCAAAACGATTCGTTTTTGTTTATTGAAACCGAGCATTAGACCTCCACTTCAAAACAATATTAAATGTCAACGGTAGATTTATTTTTAGTGAAAATTAATGTGTCGGTATACCTCTCCAATATGGAAGTAGCTATAACAGGTAAAATTAGCTTACGAAATTATCTATATGCCCAGTTTGGCAATAAAAAACCTACCAATAGTAAGCAAAACGATTCGTTTTTGTTTATTGAAACCGGGCATTAGACCTCCACTTCAAAACAATATTAAATGTCAACGGTAGATTTATTTTTAGTGAAAATAAATGTGTCGGTATACCTCTCCAATATGGAAGTAGCTATAACAGGTAAAATTAGCTTACGAAATTATCTATATGCCCAGTTTGGCAATAAAAAACCTACCAATAGTAAGCAAAACGATTCGTTTTTGGTTATTGAAACCGGGCATTAGACCTCCACTTCAAAACAATATTAAATGTCAACGGTAGATTTATTTTTAGTGAAAATTAATGTTTCGGTATACCTCTCCAATATGGAAGTAGCTATAACAGGTAAAATTAGCTTACGAAATTATCTATATGCCCAGTTTGGCAATAAAAAACCTACCAATAGTAAGCAAAACGATTCGTTTTTGTTTATTGAAACCGAGCATTAGACCTCCACTTCAAAACAATATTAAATGTCAACGGTAGATTTATTTTGAGTGAAAATTAATGTGTTGGTATACCTAATCTTCTCACTTGCATATCCATTCAAATACCAACACTAACTCTTAAGGGGGGTCTAAGCTCAAATGCACAAAAATGGGTTTCTTTGAGAGTCGAGTATGACGTAACGCAATGAAAATACCTAACACAAAAAATAATGTGGACAGAAGAGGGTTTTGAGAAAAATGTTAACCGAATAGAATATTAAAAAGTGCTTTGATATTCCCAATAAAAAATTCGTAAGTTACGTCTAAAAAAATCTTTCGCGTCGAAATTCTCCGTATTTTCAGCGATGACAACAATTTTATTTTTAAGAATATATAAGATACAGCGTTATATTAGAATGTTAACCGGACACTTATTCAATTTAATGTGTATATTCTGTATAATCTAAAGAAAACCCGTAAATAATAGTCCATTTCATAGAGTCGACACATTTATGATTTTCCATTTTCAACCTTATTCCAGTGAAGAACGAGTGCTGTCAAAATCGTAGTCAGTCCGCGCCTTAAGTTAATACTTTTATGTTTTCAAACGAAAACAAAAAATCGTTTTTAGTTTGAGGGACTAGTTTTCAGCCTGTGGCGTTCTAGAATACTTATAATATTGAGAGCCACTGCAATGCCATTATCCGAGAAATTCAAGCATAGATATAAAGTTAAACGCTCTAAAATACTTTTTCTGCATTCAACTGTAAATTACAACGATCTCACCAAACCTAGTTGAATCAAGATATCAATAGCTTTGAAAAAGTTGAAACAGCATATTTACTAAAATTGGTAAAAACTCAACAGCAACTAGTTGGCATTGTTTCGTACATAAATAGGTACGTTGTTAGTACGCGGGTAACGATGTTACCCGTCGTAATATGGAATCCCGCTGGCACACTCTGGGGAAAATAAATGGAGTCAGCACACAAATACACGCAAAGCAAAACATTTTTCCATTTCGTTCATATAAAAACTTTTATGACTTTGAAGCGAAGAGAGATAGCGCTTATAAAACTCCAACACTGACTGACTTACAAAGATGCCCAGCCTAAATCATCGAGGAAATATCCCTATAGAGTAGTAATACTGAACAATATAATTCCACAACTAGTCAGTGATTTGTCACTGAATTTGAACAGTAAGGACCACTCGCTGCGTCGTGTGTTTTTGACTTAGCCAATCAGAGTGCATGCGTCCTTGTTTTAACCAATCAGCGCGCATTGTCGGCGGTGGGAATATGGCGGAATTTATTTCAACCAAAATGAACGCTGCATTCTATAGGTTAATTGTTCCATGGCCTAAATAGACCTAGAGATTTTCCCCCTTATTACGTGAGATGGTTTAAAGAGTCTATCAAAACCCATGGTTTAATAATTCAAAAAGAGAAGTTCGTAGCTTAAACCATCTCATGAAATACCTGAAACAGGAGTTCAGTTCAGTTTCAACTTAATCCCTAAGGGGGTATTATAGGGGATCGCCGGTAATCAGTAAAAAGCTATAAAATTCTCGCTACTTCTGCAAAATTTATAGTAATTTGATGCATACTCGTTTACTTTAAACGAAATAAATACATTTGATCTACAAGCTAAATTAGTAGAAATGTATAAGTTGCAAATAGAAATAGATATAATTTTGTATCGTTAAAAATAATAAGTTTACAATGAATCTCTGTCTTATCTGTGTCCAAAATGCTGAATCTGGTTCCGCAGATTCATGCCTTATGATGCTTTTGGACGACTGCTGTGTTCTTGGGTCTTGGTTGGATCTGGACTTTGATGGGCAGCCTGACTATTGTGTCTTCTAATGATATAAATTAGACAACTTCCAAATACAGATTTATTGCGTGTATTATCAATTAACAGTTCAAAATTCAAAATATGATAGTGATATCTAGGAATAATAAAAATCAATTTACGCGGTAGAGCCCCAGGTCTTTTTGGTCTAGTGGGAGGTCGTCTCGCTCGGCGCTTACCGATACAAATCCTTTCTTCACCATCGGCTTTTCAAACCATGAGGCCTGCCCAGTACATTGCTACTTCAGCTTACTGACTCTATGCGTTAAGTAGTTTTTTCTTCTACGGTTTGGCTATCACTGATGAGGAGATAATTAAGATATGAGACTCTAAGCTGAAGAAACGAGATCGCGAAACGGTTTGGGATTATTAGACCATGGAAATATTTTAATATCGCATTTGATCTTACATGCTAGAAACTATGAAGCTTTTGATAGAAACACGCTTTACTTTCGCTAGTTAAAAGTGCACCTACTGAAAGTAACGCATGATTGGTATGGTTATAATAATAATCATAATATATCCTGGGACATTCCTCACACACGGTCTTCTGGTCCCAAACTAACCAAAGCTTGTACTGTGGAAACCAGATAACTGATATACTATAACTGATATATTACTACTGTGTGTTTGTAAATACATACTTAATATACATAATTACACCCAGACTCAGGACATACAGACATGTTCATGCACACAAATGCATGTCCTGTGTGGGAATCGAACCCACGACCTGCGGCGCTATAGGTTGCTGGGTTATATAATATAAGTATGGATATGAATATAATTTACAGCACCATTCGCTGATTGATACACAAAGGCATATTGTTAGAGGTTCATTCGCACTATAAAATTACTTCGTAAATTGTAAAATTTAAATCTTGAAGATAAAAAAATATTGTTAGGGCTGCAGCCAATCGAGAGCAGAGCGCCCAAACCCTAACTCCACTGGCCAACTAAAATTATCACAGGGATGCTTGGTGCCTTCAAAAATATATTGAATGAGGAAAAATATATATTATATGGCGATTACTACAACTAACCCCCTTATTCATAATAAAGTTATCAAAAGTTAATTAGCTAAAATTCCGAAGTCTTTATCTGACAGGTAACATTTGGTGATCGAAAGAGTGAGACGGGGCACACTATTACACTGATTTAGTTAAAAAGCGATTATGAATAAGGGGGTAAGCATGGTATTGGTGCATAATATGACGTATTAGTGTCGTCAGAGTATGAACTTTTGGTTGAAATAAAATATCGAAAGAAAACTAGACCACTATTTAATAAATTAATGGGCTGCTTGGATACAAAAAGACCAAATCAGTTGGACATGTATTTTTTTTCTAATAAAGCGAGTCAAATTATTACGCAGTTCGTGACGTCACTTGGTAGGTTGTGAAAAGCTTGACGTCAAGCAGAACTTCTACAAACCATATCTTCGTCATATATTATTAGATTGCCAAAAGAAAAAAATAATTGTCTAATATATTTTTATAATTTAAATGACAAACTAAATATTAGTTTAAAGAATGTAATCAAACATTCAGGGGTTCATAACAATTTTATTTAAAGAAATTATACAGCTACAAATTCTGTATTAGACGAAGATGATTCGTCAGAAGAATCCGAAATCATTCGTATTAATCAGAAAACTATCAATTATATTATCAATCATTTATCCAAAAAGGAATGAACTTGTTCGCAAAAAGTGCGTCAACACACAACGACAGCCGTTGTTGACCAACTGTCATTATTAATTGCGAGAGATAATAATCGCTCGCTATCGTAATGTAACTCAGTAAACGTCAGGTTACTTACAAAGTATTACCCAACTTATAAGGCGCGTCGTGAATCTTCGTTCGCACAGAAAAGAAAGTATGGCCCCGAAGATTAACGAAAGAATGCTTAAAACTTATAATCAACCTTAGATCACTACTATAAGGTTCATAATACACTGCAGCTGTTAGTTCCGTCTCGCTCGCCAATCACGCCCCTCCGCTCGGCGCGCGCTAACATGGCGGCAGCTGCCGACCAATAGCGTTTCCCGCGCTTTGAAAATGTATCTTCTGCGCAGGTACATCGGTAAGCCTTAAATTGGGTACTACTGTACGTAAGATTATATCTCGTCTCGTTGGCTTTACCAACATCTATTTATAGAAATTATTTTAAATATAACTTGTTTACCTGAAATATCCCTATTTCTCAGAAGTAATAAATGAGGTCAAAAGACAAACAATTCAGTTTTAGTCAACAAAGTTACCTACAGAAATATATTCCGGGCAAGACTAGTGTAGCGCAATGTATTACACATCGCGGTATTACCATAGCTGCATAAATCTGTACCGTGTACGAGGACCCTTGGAGCTCCTACCTACGTAGGTGTATGCTGAATAATATTCGCATAAATCAAGTAGGAATTAATTATTACTGTTGAGTGTACCTCCGTTGTTTTTTGCACGGAAAATACAGTTGGAAAGTTGCATAGCTTTCATTGTAGGGGAAAGGCATCATAAATCTGTATCTATTCATTTTTATTAACCAACAATCTAAGTGTGCCGTTATGTCTTGAGCTTGTTCTTCTTTGGTATTCTGAAACGTTTTTTACAGAAAATTGCGTCGACGAATGACGTCATTCGCTCACGCGGTTTGCTGTCAAAAATATAACAGAATTGCACTGCAGTACCTATCAAAATTAGAAGTATATTTAATGTACTAATTTTATAGCTGACCCCCGTTTCAACGGCGTACACTTTTAATTTTTTTGGCGGAACCTTAATTATTTTTCTTAAATAAAAGTCTGCCAGTGAAAGTCCCTTCAAGATCGGTCAAGCAGTTTCGGAGATGAGCCGGAACAAACATACACACAATTTTTTTATGACAAGTAGGTACCGTATATAATTTCATAAGCATTTAATATACCTAAAGAATTTACTAAAACTTCTTAACCCCCCTAAATGTTTGGACAACTGCTTATTGTCGCAATTTTACCCCGTAACGCCGGTCAGTACCCACCTTTAGAATGGTGCCTACGGTAAAAGTTATTCAAATTAATAGATAAGTCTGTACGTCATCGCGTCAGCCAGAAAGGGTGCCAACGATTTTAAATTCACATGTATATCAATGAAGAACGTTTATCAATGTTTCAACATACATTGTCTATACAGCTACAATGTACAAATAATCGGTACCTAACGGGTTTAGACTTTAGTTTAGTGAGAGTAGGATTGAAACCGGTGCTATATTTTCTATAACAAAGTAGGACATAAATTCATTTAGTTTTATTTTATACTAGCCATATGTCCCGTGATTTCACTCACGTTATCGTCGACTTAATTTTTGTTAATTATTTGTCTGTCTGTCCAGCTAATCTCCGAAACGGCTCGACTGATTTTGACGGGACTTTCTCTGGCAGATAACTGATGTTATAAGGAGTAAGTTAGACTACTTTTATTTTTGGGTTTCACGCAGAAAAAAGCAGTACCCAGGTGAAACCGCCAGTTAGTCTCACTTTGATGACGTAGCTAAATGTGAAATGTGAAATGAATGTGTTGTTTTTATTTTGAGTACTATTTCGTAGCAGGAGTAGCAGTCACTTATCACGTGGCTAATCGACTGAAAAATCGGAAATGACTTGACTCGCTACGAACTTTCTTACTAGAAAAAATCTACAGTCATATGGCTACGACATATGACTTTCTAATAAGTGTGTAATACCTTAAGAATTATGGCAAACAATTGTTTTCGTCACTGACTCTATTTTTCTATTAGCCAACCCAGCACCGATATCAACACAGGTACAGTAGTACCCAATTAATATGGCTTACCGATGTACCTGCGCAGAAGATACATTTTTAAAGCGCGGGTAACGCTATTGGTCGGCAGCTGCCGCCATGTTAGCGCGCGCCGTGCGGAGGGGCGTGACTTGCGAGTGAGTCGGAACTAACAGCTGCAGTGTATTATGAACCTTATAGTAGTGTTCTAAGGTTGATTGTAAGTTTAACCATTCTTTAGTTAATCTTCGGGTCCATACATTCTTTTCTGTGCGAACGAAGATTCACGACGCGCCATATAAGTTGGGTAATACTGTACTGACACGCACGCACAATGGACATAGCAGAAAGTGCGCGTATTTTTCCTCTAGTTGACGCGACGTTGAGGTTTGTCTTGCCTCGACTCCTTTGATGTATTCTTCGATCCTTTTGAACAATATTACTTGCCTCTTCATACATGTCTGAAATAAATTATATTATATTTTGTTCCCGGGAAACATTGGGAGAGCGAGTAAAACGGAGTTGAGGAAACTCTTATTATATAATTGCGTCATGAACCAGAAAAAATTCTAATTAGGTATAGTAGTAATATTACCGATTTATTTACACTCAGCCAGTACAATGACTGAGCCATGACATCCTTAACAACCATACAACATTATAAACACCAACCATCTACAACTTATTTCGACTACATGTTATACCTACTACTATATGTGGACTAGCATTTATGCTGAGTTGGGACCGTTTTTTGGCAAATTGTGTTTTTATCTTTATTTTCATGATTATTATTACTTTTTCTCCTTTGTTTGTAATGTTATGCACCACTGTTATGCCATGGACAAATTTAATTTCTTTCTTTCTTTCTATATCGGAATATTCAAGGATAAACCAAGGAGCGCGTGTTTTAAAGGAGGGACACGCTCTAGGGGAGATCGGCCAGCAAACCTCAACCAGCTGACCACAATCAACGAGTCGGTTGTAGGCTAAATAGTCGTTCAGCCTATAGCCAATATATCAAAGTACGAAAGATGGAGAGACCGTAGATGTGGTGCTTGTTTTTGTTTTGGTACCTATATGGTATTTGATTTACTTTCTCCAGACATGACTTAGATCTGCCGATTTCTGATTTTGAGATTCTGATATCTGATGATCTCGCCGAGTATGGCTTCTGTGGTTGAGAGGATTCCATAATATTTTCAGCTTCAGTATCTGCGTCATCAACTTCTTGGTATTCGATTATATATGCAGTTTTGTATATGCGTGTAGTATAAAATTCCATATATGATGATGATGATCTTTTCACATAAGTATCGGTCGTCCCATAGCGATAACCTCTTCTCAGTAAGGTGACGGAGAGTATCATAAAAACTCAGTTCTTTAGCTATCTAGAGATGCACCAGCTCATTAGGAATCACGAGTAAGATTTCAGCTATGGTTATTTAGCTGGCGATCTTCTCGTTTAGCTTACGCACCGAGATAGGCTGAAGCCATAAATAGTAAAGGTGAGGCATTAGCATTTAGCTTCTGGTCTGAAACAGAGCACTTACATCGAAGCCACCGTTATACTAAATTCCTGAATTGTGTATTTCGGTGGCCAGGGTCACGGAATGGATGCTGCTTTAGAGCATTTATCAGGAAACAAAAAAGTCAACAATTATCATTCACTGGTATGCTGTGGTCTCCCAACGTCCCATGGTCTCGTCGGCAAAAGGCTTTTATAGATAGTTAGCTCCAATCGCAGCATTTTTTAAATCTTACCCACTAATATACTATATCAACACATGTGGCATCCCAAATCAGTGACCCGGCAATGCAACGCTGGCTGCGCCAGTCAATAAGGTGCGTTGAATCAAAGACAAAATCGAAAACATAGATTGAAAGAAACCCAAGTAGAATTAGAAACCAACCCAAATAAAGTGGTGGTATATTGTTTCTCGGTAGCTAATAGTGTGAAGGCTACAATATTGTGTTGAGCGACAGTTGTCCAACGGATGAGACTTTTTGTCGCATATAATAAGGTAATCTACAGACTTCCTGCGACTAAGTGGCGCGCGCGCCGGTATACATGCACGGCAATAAAGCGCCCACATACATACATACAATTTATTATGTACTTGTAGTGGCGGATTCATTTGAATTTGTACCACTTTTTACTATTCAAATATATGATAACAAATATTCTTAGAACTTACGGTACCTGACACTTTCATCGTAGGTAAACAATTTATTGAATTTATTGAAGTATTGACGTAGGTATAGTCCTGATTTTTTTTCATGTGTACCTAAGTTGTTATAGTACACGCATCCAATCAGTGCCTACATTTAAAAAAATTTAACGGTCAATAAAGATAAAATATTATCATAGTCTACATCTTTGCGCAAAAAAAATGGAAAAATGTTTCAGCAAGATAATCATGTTTTAAGAAAACTGAATGTGAGCATAGCAGTAATCTAAAATGTAAAAGTTTTTTTTTTTTTTTTTTTTTTTTTTTTATTGCAAGCTGTCTTTTTAAGACTTTCAGCAATAGTTGAGTGCGTGAGGTAAGCTTTAGAGGAACATATCCATTGACATGCCCTCGTAAATTGTACTGCCTTAGATCAGGTCTTGTTGATTTTTTCTTTTTAGTCTCTTATTTGGTTTTACTGTGTCCATCAGATGTTGTGCAAGAATGTTTGGGTGTGATTTTAATCTCCTACCATAGGATATCAGTCTTTCTTTTATTTCTTGCCTTACTGTTTGGATGCAGAGGTCATGGTGGAGTCTTTCATTTGTTATGTACCAAGGTGCGTCAGCTATTATTCTTAGCATTTTAGATTGAAATCTTTGTAATATTTCAATATTTGAGTTGGCTGCAGTGCCCCACAACTGAATGCCGTACGTCCAAATTGGTTTGAGAATACACTTATATAGTAGTAGTTTGTTTTCCATGGAAAGCTGGCTTTTTCTGTTTATAAGCCAGTACATTTTGCCAACACGCAGTTGCTGGCTCATCGCTAGTCGTTTGGTAAATATATGTTTTTTCCAGGTTAGACGCCTATCTAAATACATTCCCAAATATTTTGCATATTCAGATTGTGGGATCTGAACTCCATTTAATGTGACTGGAGGGCAGGTATCTCGTCGGGTTGTAAACGTAACTTGGACAGATTTAGTTTCGTTGGCTTTGATACGCCAGTCTTTGAGCCACTTGGAAATGTTATCCAGACTTATTTGTAATTTTTGGGAAGCGTGTGTCGGTATATCATCCGTAGCCATAATTGCTGTATCGTCAGCGAAAGTTCCCATTATTACTCCTTCCGTTATTGGTAAGTCGGCTGTGTATAGTAGGTATAACATAGGTCCCATCACACTACCTTGTGGTACTCCTGCTTTGATTTCATAGAGTCCTGTTGTTTCTTCCCCCTGCTTTACAAAGAAATATCTTTCCGTGAGATATGACTTGACAAAGTTGTAATAGTTTATGGGCATCGTATTTTTTATTTTGAACAAGAGACCATCATGCCACACTCGGTCAAACGCCTGTGATATGTCCAAGAAGGCAGATGTACAATACTTCTTCTGTTCGAAGGTATTTTCAATATTTTCGACCAGCCTATGGATCTGTTCAATCGTACCATGTTTTGCTCGAAAGCCAAATTGATGATCTGGTACCAACATATTTTTCTCAACAATTTGATTTAGCCTCTCAAGGAACAGAATTTCCATTACTTTGGAGCAAATAGGGAGTAAACTGATAGGCCGATACGATTTAGCATCTTCTGGGCTTTTACCAGGCTTAAGTATCATTAGTATTTGAGCTACCTTCCACTGCGGAGGCACAAAACTCCTTCGTAGGATGGCATTATATAATTGTGTCAGAAACGTGATACCTTCTTCTGGTAATTCTCTCAATATAACTGCCGTAATTAAGTCATATCCTGGTGCTTTATTTAGTTTTAATTTCCTAATCGCTGATCGTATTTCAGCCTTGCGGAATCTTTCAATGGGTGGTTCCAATTGATGGGTTTCATTAAGCAGTTCAAGAACTTTTGAAATCTTTGTCGATCCGGTATCGGGATTAGGTGTAAACACATCTTTTAGATGTTCTGCAAATACTTCAGCTTTGTCACGATCGCTGGTAGCCCAAGAACTATTTGTTTTGCGTATTGGTGGTTGATATATTATTGGCCGTTTAATATTCTTCGTGGCTTTCCAAAGCGAATAATCTGTCGACGAGGTAGCGTCTAGGTTTTGCAGACATGTTGCTAGTTTTTGATTTTTATCATCAGCTAGCAGTCGCTTAAGTTGTCTTGCTAGTCTATTATATAATGTCTTGTCTTTAGGGAACCTTGTAGTCTGCCAAAGTTTTCTTGCTCTGCGTTTTTCGGCTAAGAGTTTCCTTACTGGAAGTGAACAACCTGGAACATTATGTACTCTGTCACACGGCGCAGGTGTGGCTTCCCATGCGGATTGCTGGGTAACAAAGTTTATGTGTTCCACTGCTGCTAAGATATTCTCATCAGATTGGAGTGGTAGGTTTGTATCCAAAGACGCTGCTATTAATTCTCGAAAGTAGTTCCAATCAGTTTTATAAGAGTGCAGTCGACATGGTTTTTCCTTCAGTAAAATATTTCGGCTTAGAGTTATTTCAACGGGGGAATGATCAGATGACAGTTCAGTACTTGATTTACAGGTCAGGTATGAGTTTCCGATTCCCTTGAATACGCAGAAATCGATGAGATCAGGTATCTTTCGATTGTCAGAAGGCCAGTAAGTTGGTTCTCCAGTCGAGACAACGTCAAGTTGTAGTTTATGGATCGTTAAGAGTAATTGCCGTCCTTTTGGAGTCACTATTCGTGAGCCCCAGTATGTGTGTTTAGCATTGTAATCTCCGCCAGCCATAAACCGATGTCCCAAAGACATAAAATAACTGTCATAGTCTTCCTGTTTCAATGAATGTTTTGGCGGACTGTAGACAGCTGATATTGTTATAGGGCCACACCAGTCTTCAACAACAACATTTGTGCCTTGCAGTTTCTCAGTACAGTAGTGATTAGCTTCATGGTGTTTGATATTATCCCTGATCAGCACTGCGCTTCCGCCATGTGCTGTGCCATCGGGATGCATAGTGTGGTAAAATCTGTATCTTGGCATACTAAAATAACTTTTTTTTGTGAAGTGGGTCTCTGAAATCAATAATATGTCAATTTCATTTGTTTCCATATAATTTTTTACCTCGAGGGTATGTTGTGTCAGCCCATTGGCATTCCATATAACTATATTTAAGGAATCGAATTTTGTGTCAATTTTGTCGTTAATGTTAGAATAAGGTTTGTCATTGTAGTTAATTGTTGCATTATTTGTTTCATCATAATCATTAGTTCTCGTATATCATTATTGTGATCGAAATTTCCATTAGGATTATGTCTACTTTTATTTTCTTGTGGAGGATAATTAGGTGGTGCTTCGTAATTTTTTGCCATTTCTGCATACGTATAACCTGCATTTGTAGTTAAAGTACTTTTTACTTTTTTTGCCTTTTCGGACGCTAAATGAGTATAGTGTCTTTTCTTTTTATCTAGTTCTGGCGGAAATTTAATTTTTTGAAGTTCCCTGTAAACTCTGCAGCCTTTATAGTTGGCAGGATGGTTGCCTTCACAAAGGACACACTTTACGCTGTCGGATTTAGATTTTCTTGTACATTCAGCCGAGAGATGACTTCCAGCACACTTGATACATTTTGGATTTCTGCGACAGTAAGCTTTTGTGTGCCCATATTGTTGGCATTTTCCACATTGGGGTATGTCTTTTTTGGGCCGTGGAGGTTCAAATAATATTTTGCAACGTAGGAGTGATTTGATATTATAGATTGATTTATTGTTATTATTTTGTTTTAATTCTACTATGAATATTGGGAGTGGCTTTTTGGTGGCTCGTTGCTTAATATTCCAGATGTTAGTACATTCATGGTCTAGCTCCGCCAAGGCTTCTTTAATATCTGTAATATCTGTTGAGGGATGCATGTTTTTAAGTACTACTTTAAAGCTCCTTTCTTGTTTTGGCTTATATGTATAAAATTCAGTATTTTTAATTTCGAGTTCTTTAACAATTTTTGAATATACTTCTGACGTCAGCGGTTGTATTTTGACTTGTTCACCATGGAGCACTTTCAATTCATAATCACTGCCTGCATGTTCGGCTAAGAGATTAATGAGTGGTTGTATATTGCTTACTTTATCAACAAAAATAGGCGGCGGCTTATCTATTTTCTTCATAGGTACATTTACATTCATGCATTCATTGGATTGCTCACTATCTAGCTCAGAGAACCTATTGAATGTAGGAATTGGCTGAGAGAGCCAATATGTATCCAACTTGGTTTGTTTTTGTGGGCCGCACGTTTCAGGGCTGGATCGCATTCGCTTTTTGTTTGTTATCTCAGTCCAATCATTTTCTCTATCATCATTTTTCTGCTTAGAATCTGGCGTGGTAGATTTTTGAGATCCTGTGTAAACTTCACTTGTTGATGTTGATCGCGTTCTATTGAACATTCCTTTGTGAAATATTTGTTGGTTAAGGATTCTTGGCTTGTTCTTTTCATCATGGGATGGCAAAATTTTGCCCCCCCCAGAGTACGTGGGGCAGCCTGAGCTAAGCTCAGGGAGGGATTCTCCAGTGATACTGGTACCCTCCTGGGGTAGTTTCTCTTTTAATTTTGTTTCCATGTTGTTTAGCGTACACTTATTGGGTGTACCTCCTAGCCTTTGATGAGCCAACATCTACGTACAAGGCAGTACGTTTGGTTTTGTATCAGAGTACCTTCTCCTAGACTGATTGCCTTTCCAAGGCTACTGAAGTCAGTCTCCCCATGCACCTAAAGCCTTTGCTCTTAATATGTCAGAGAAGCCCACAGGCGATTTGTTAACGAAGTTTATCTTCTCCGGCCTTGTGGTCCGCGGGAGGTATTTTATTTCCCTCCTACCCTTTGAATCAATACACCTGCTTAAGGAGGTGTACCAATTCAACGAGCTTTCCCCTATCCGCCACCTTGGGGACGCGGTCTCTAGGGAGTGAGGCTACCCCGAGAGAGAAATGTAAAAGTTAAGAATCTATATTGTGAATAAAAAATAATAGTAGTAGTTATAATAAAACCATAATGTTTTGTCATTTTTGATAATTACAAAGTAAATTACACCAAAGGATATAAATGATGATCTTATTTGGCTTCAGTTGCGTTTGCGTCCAGACAATCTGACTACATTTCGTGTCATTATAAACAGATGGCATACAAAACAATCAGTAAATTAAAACGCATTTAAAAACATAAAATTCACGCTCGTGGCCAAATCGCTTGTAAATATAAATTGGTTATACGACATATTTCCCTTGTACCGGATGCAATCAATTTGTGCGTTGCGGCGGCGCACGAAGCAAGCGCGTCGGCTACATTTGACAAAAGGCCACTGTGACATGATCATCCTAGATCTATTGTTAATCGATAATTAAATAATAATTTTATTAGACGTCAGTATCGATATTCCGTAGCACTGTGAACATGAACAATGGTGAAACTAATCAGTGAGTTAAGTGAGACAAATTATGTAAATAAAACATTTTTGTAATAAGATTTGATACAGAAACGTCAGTGTCCGTAATTTTGAAACTAAGTGGTATCACTGGATTGTGATACCACGTGCAATCTATCACAACGGAGAAAGTTAAGAAAGTGGTAAAGCGAGAGAAAAGAAAGAGGATTTCAGACATGAGGTATTGAATTAGTTATATACAGGGTGTTATTTTGGTCAGCGACAAGCGACCCAGGAACGATAGTACAAAAACAACATTTTCCCAAAATGGACTTAATTCCATTAAATACTGTAAATGCGTTGAGAAATACCTTATTCAATTTGAAATAAAATTACCGCAAAGTATGGTCACTAGACACGTGCACTGACTAGAGCTAGGCACAAGCCGCCATCACCCCACCCCCCTTTACCCTTTACGCCCTCGCACTCCCGTTGAGTATTACGTCTATATTTTAGCTTATTACATAATTTTCAAAATAATATTATTTTTATTTTTATTATTATAAAAAAATAAAGTATTTTTTTAATATTTTTTTTAGCACCAGTATCAGTTGTATTATCGACCCTGAGTCGCTTGTCGCTGACCAAAACAACAACCTGTATACATTCAGACTTTCTTGCAATTATTAAGATAACCCAGGTTGACGGGTTATTAGGAAAACCCAGGTTGACGGGCTATCTTTATAACTCACCAGTTAGTAGCTTACCTGGGATTAAATAATATCTCACTAATATTATAAATGCGAAAGTTAAGACGTTTGTGAGTTTGTAAGTTTGGATGTTGGTCCCTCAATCATGCTTCAGCATCTGAACGGATTTGGATGAAATTTGGCATAGAGACAGAATGTATTCTGGATTAACACATAGGATACGTAACATCTCTGGAAAACAAAATATTCATCGGGAACGCGGGTGAAACCGCGAGGTGGAAGCTAGTATACCTATTATATAATGTCAACGTCAAACCCAGGTAACCAACTAAGGCCCACTTGCGTCAACCGGTTATCTTAATAACTCAGAGTTTCCTTAAGTTTGCGAATTTTAACCTGGGTTTAAATATGTATCAAATATAATGTCAAGTCAAGCTTTTAAGCAACTAACTCTGACATATTAAGTTAACCCAGATTGACGCAAGTCGGCCTTACTCGGAGTTATTAAGATAACCCAGGTATATAGGCACAAGCGGGCCTTAGAGAATTAAATTCCCTTTTTTATAAATAGTCTGTCCGTCGGCAATCTGTATAATATAAAAAGACTCGTCCTGACTAACTGAGTGATCTATCAACGCACAGCTTAGCCACTACGTTTAAAATCATGAATTTTGCATACAGGTATTGTATATAACGTCTTGGAATCCACAAATAATGGATTTTCAAAATTAGACCCCTTAGGCCTGTAAGGGGCCGAATTTTGAAAATCCATCCATAGTATAATATGTGATCGCGGGAGAAACCGCGGGGCGGAATGTTATTATTTAGTAACTTGAATTCTGTTATTATTAGAAAGTTGTATATTTTAACTTTTCAGTTATAGACGAAAAGCAGTTCCAGTCTGTTCTCCACGTTTCTTTCCTCATAACTTATTCCAAAACTGTTTGTCCCCAGGGTAGATTTTCGCGGAGTAAAGTGTACATCGGCCATCCGAGCTGGTCTGAAAGTTGCGATGTACGAAAGCAGCTGCTCATATGCTGGAGCCCTTGAACTAAAACGAAGCGCCCTGAAAGAAGAGCCTTGGCCAGCAACAGAATGGCCTCCGTACCGCCTCCATCAATCGACCTTCGAACAGCTAAAACAAAGTGTGGAGAAAGCCAAAGCGGCTTTACAGGACAGGTCGGGTCTTTTGGGCTCAGCGACAGCATTCGGTGATTTCTATGGAGGACAGCTGGGGCAGGACGCGACCGCATCCTTGGGATTTGGACGGACGAGGACAGAGGATAGTATGCTTGGAATGGACAAAAGTAAAACTATTGGTAAGTGTTTCGGATTTTCTTTATGTAGTTTTAGACAACTGTTAAGTAGAGGATAATTTTCCAGCAAAAAACAAGTTGTTAGTAAATGTGATAATTGTGAGAACGTACATTATGATTAGGCGCTGATCCCACGGAGAATAGTTCTAAAGTTCTGCGTTCAGAGTTCCGCGTTCACTGAAAGCTATGCGGCGCCTTTGTAAGTAAAAAAAAGTGTGTGACGTGTGATCAGTAGCGAATATCGCAGAACTCTAGAACTCTAGGCTACTTGCTGTATGCACAATAGTGAATGCGGAACGCAGAAATTTGAACGCAGAACTCTAGAAATCTCTCTGTGGCATCGGCGCCTCAAATGTTTATATCATAATGTCATCTAACATACGATAAGAATGTTTGCCACCATTTTGCACTGTGATATCAGTATCAACATTTTAAGGTCCATTGAAACTTCAACTCTTATTCTATCATAATAGCACAAAGAACGTCCATAAAGTATATCGATTACCCCACGTGAAAACTTCTTCATTTCGAAAACTCGTCTTTTACAATACTCACATAAAGTAGTATTTTCAACAGCGATGTCACAAAGTAGAACCCTTTCAGTTGAGCATTCAGACGTAACGTAGGTATAGAGATAGAAGGCAAGGTAGGGAGGTAGCATCTTCCACAGATAACAATCGCTTCTAAGGGAGAAACGGGGCGTACGGAATATTTTACCCCGTGGTCGTCATGGCAACGCTCCCGCCCACACTCCGCCCCTACAAGATAATCGCGGCCTTACAGCCATAATAAATACTAGTCGTGAAAATAAAATTTTATTCTCTACGTTCAGTTCATTATTTCTAAAGTTAGCCGGGGGTGAGCGGAGTCGTTTTCCCCGGGATTTTAACGAGGGTCGACAGTTAGGGAAAATTTCCTCAGTTGGACATTTTTTTGCCGAGGTGCATTTATAAATATTGCGTTGCATGGAAACAGACGAATTTTGGCATTTTTAAATCTTCAATTTATATTTGTTTATAGTTTCTACGTGATAATATTAGATACTCATATGTCATAGTAGGTATTTTGTAGTTACTTCAAAACAGTCCTTATTAGCGTTCCTAACAAGGTTTCTAACGTCGCTTTTGACTTTGAAAGCTGTAATTTTTTTTTGTAGAAAGCTTTTTATTATTATTATATTATTATTTAAAATTTACATGAGGCTACCTCGCCTCTGGATCAATCGTAATACAACCATCCAATTTACATCATGAAACTTTTATGAGTAATGCACACCGGGCATAAACGAAGTGTTGTGTTGAAATGACTGTACGTATACCGTACGAACGAAATCGCTGGAGCCGATTCCGATATCTCAAAACATATATACATACAAATAATGCTCATTGACTATAGTATAGGATGTTCTTAATTCATCATCATCAGCCTATAAAGTCCCACTGCTGAGCACAGGCCTCCTTTCACAAATGAGTGTGAAAGGGAATGGGCAATACTACACCACGCTTGCCCACTGCAGCCAGCCTGCTCCACCGATCTGTCGATCGAAAACAAAAACAGTAGGTAAAATTCCAACAGTAGGTTGACCATTAGGTCACTGTTGGAATTTTTCAAGCCGCCTAGGAGTCATTCAACTAGCTTAACGACTATCAAAATTAAGTGATAACCGGGACCAGTGGCTTTACGTGCCTTCCGAAGCACGGAAACGGTCGATTTGAAATACCACTAGGCGGTCACCCAACCAGGTTGCCGATCGATTAAGAACGGGTAATCATCGTGCTACATCCCGAGCGCATCGTTCTTAATTATTTTTATTTAAATCAATGCTTTTATGAGTTTTTAATACGAAAAAAACATTTGAAACAGTTGACATTTCTGGCGATGTTTTGTTCCGAAGTCACTTGGAAGACAAAGTTAAGCTGGCATCCAAAAAGCTTGGAGTGCTCAACAGAGCGAGGCAGTACTTCACATTGGGGCAAAGGCTGCAACTTTATAAGTCGCAAGTCCGGCCTCATATAGAGTACAGCTGTCATTTTTTAAGCGGTTACCGTAGCCATATGGACGCTTGCAACACACGAAGCTTCGCTCACGCGTTACCGACCTTTCCCCCCTACCCTATGAGCTCTGGCGACCTTACTCACGCGCAGGAACACAACATTACACAACATAAAGTTATTTGGCTGCGGTATTCTGTAAGGTGGAGGTACTTCCCCAGTCGAGCTGCTCTTTAAGCGAATAAACGCTATGCTCTACCTCTCTCTCTACGCTCTCTGTCATCTATGGGCGGGAGCACCTGGATACCAGCTTGGGCCTTTAGACTCGGTTCAGCGACGTGCCGTCAGAATCGTTGACGATCCCGAGCTCACAAGCGGTTTAGATCCCCTCAGTCTAAGGAGAGACTTTGCCTCCTTATGTGTGTTCTACCGCTTGTACAACGGAGAGTGTTCTAAGGAATTGTTCGAATTGATGCCTACGGCTACCTTCCACCATCGCAACTCTCGCCATCGACGGGGAGTCCATCCTCACACACTGAAACCAGAATTGTTTCGAACTGTGCGGGCTAAAAGGAGTTTTCTTCCGCGGACGCTTGGACTGTGGAATGAGCTCCCCGCCGTGGTTTTCCCAATGGAGTATAGCATGGGGTTCTTCAAAAAGGGTGTGAAGAGATTTCTGCAGGGTCGGCAACGCGCTAGTGATACCCCTGGTGTTGCAAGGTGTCCATAGGCTACGGTAACCGCTTAACATCAGGCGGGCCGTATGCTTGTTTGACACTAAGTGGTATACAAAAAAATGCGCTTCCTCTGGCAAATAAATTATTGCTTGGCACGGACGATCACCTTCAGTTCTAGTTTCAATAAAAAAGTTTTAAACAAAATTGTCTGTATAAGTTTAGATTCGTCAGGAGATAGAAAGAAAAATTATGGGACAGAAAAATTATAACAATGCGACATTTTCATTCAAATTCTGAAGAAAAGAGGGCTGTAATTTAACGCTCGCGAGTGTATGTACGTAAATACCTATATGAACTGGTTATATAATACCATATTTTCTAGAGAAGTGCTTTAAGAATGCACAGCCACATTAAAACACGTTTTATCAACCATTCCTTGGATGACAGTTTCTCCGATATCAGGATTTCACTGACACAAAATATTCTGTTCGTGCCCGGCTTCGCCCGGGTGTAATTTCTGTTACATTATTGGAGTTTTTCTAGGGTCCCTATTTTTTCTTGGAAATAATATATAGCTTATGTTACTCAGTGATAATTTAGCTTTCTTCTGGTGAAACAATTTTTCATATTTAGCCAGTAGTTATTGAGTTTATTCAATACAAACAAAAATACAAAAATCCAAATCTTCTCTCTTTATTGTAGATATAAATGTAAATTAAAAAATCTATTCGAAACTCTAAAAATTGCGAGAAAAGTAGGCAGAATAGATCTTGTATGGTTTCCATTTTCACTTCCTGCGCGCCAGAAAAATATAATTATTGGAATAATCCTTTATTCTTTCCCAAGCATATTTTCGTTTGAAAGTGTGCGTTTGTTTCAATGTTAAAGACCTTCAATGGTCAAAGCAACAAAAGAGCTCGACGACAAAAGACCGTCTCTCGTAGAAGACAATAACCTTTGTCATTAAAAAAACCGTCGACAATTTCATAAAAAATATTTAAAAAGCTCTCATTGTTTTTTTTTGGCAGAGGTGCACCAACTCTTCGAGCAAAGATCGACCTTTTCCGTTCTCTTGGTTAATGAATTTAAAAAATGCCACGATCCTTTTCATTCTTGAATTTTGAAGTTTAATTATTGAAAATGGTTGCGTGATTATTTCCATCTTATAGAAGGCTGTGAGTCATTTTAAGCCTTTATTTCTGATTCAAACAGATCATAGCATCTTCTTCACTCTTTAATTACTTGCTGTTATTATCCAGATTTCTATTCCTACTTTAGTTATATCTTTTAGTTTGATTTCTTGTGTTGCAGTCTTATGTCAGTGATTTTCGGGGCGACTCCAAAAGTCCAAACACGCGGTAGTAATTGATATTAAAGTGTAATCCATATGTCACTCCAGTTCCAAATTAACACTTAGGAATGTTGAAATACATGTTTAACATTACTGAATAGTGCTGCAAATGACTCCCACATGACTTCTACGATCCTCGAAAGCCAACGAACAAAAACAAAAACATTTAACTTACTAGGTATATTATTTTTAGGTAGTTGTTCCTGATTATCGTCCAGTCTGAGCTTTTAGTGATTTTGATACAAAATTGTCTCCAGTTTCCTACAATTTAAGAAAAAAACATACCTATTTTATAGTAACGATGAGCAAGAAAGTTTCCAAAATTTTAATAAAAAGAAACAGCAGTTTTATAATAATAGACTTATCGAGCCAAAAATACCTACTAAAATAATGGGAGAAAATTTACATAACATTAAAATGGTTGTAAAAATTCAAAGGAGCACAGGAGAGGGCGGGTCTCGTGATCTTTGTCATTATGAGAGTTGTATTTAAATTCATAAGGCCGAATGTGAGTGACTTAATTTTAGGGTTGGCAAAGGAACAAGACTCAGAATAAATATACTGGGAAAGTAATTCTTAGAATATGTATTTAAAACAGCTAATCAATTATTTATAGATTTTAAACAACTATCTAGATTCCCGCGGTTTTACTCCTATTTCCGATGGATCTTATGTTTCGGCATTATACTATTATCTATGTACTAGCTTTATAGCCCGCGACTACGTCCGCGTAGATTATTTCTTTTTTCTAGATATTAATCATTGTAACAATATAGAGCTTTGTTCATGGCTATTGTCCGCCACTACGTGTGATATTGACAAAATTTCAGGTAGATTAAGAGCTCATATGCGAGGATGCCACATAAAACTGAAACAGTCCTGCCGCAAATCAACTCTAGCAAATTTCAGAGTTTTTCCCTGTGACTACAAACCTTAATTAGGAACTGTTATCTTTTAAATTCAAACGGAAGGTGATTTGGGATCAATGGTATACGCGGAAAGAAGACTGTTTCTCCTCTGGCAGAACCAGTAAATATTTTGGCCTCAATAACATTGCGGCGGAGAGCTGTTACTTGTAGTCTAGTTCCACAGCACAATTTTGGAGGCCTTATCTCTCTTTCCCTCATGTCTGAGGATCGTGGTCAACATCGGGTTTGCTTCTAGAGCGAATGATCTGCCTCCACTGGTTTCTGTCTTCTGGTTTCTGTAAAACTTGGAGGACGATGAGTCTTTTACTTGATCGGACCATCTTGTTGGTGAACGACCACGTAGTCGTTTTCCTTCCGTGTTCCCAAGTTTATAACCATAAGCTTAAATAATAAATTTAGTGTACTTCCATACACAAATTCATCCCCCTTTTTACTCTTTTGGGATCGGAATTATCAAAAACATTGAGGCACATATAAATTAATTTTCAATTGTCAACCTAAACACAAAATTTGAAAGTCCTAACTTCGAAACTGATGGACTTTCATATAAACTTGCATCCCCTATTTTACCCCCTTAAGGATGGAATATCCAAAAATCCTTAGTGGTTGCCTACACCGTATAATAATATATTTAGTGAAGTTTACTTTGAAATTGAAGGACTTGCATACCTAACTTCATCCCCCTTTTCCTCCCTTCGGTGGTGGAATTATCACAAACGGAAACGGAATTATAACAACACATTAATTTTCAATCGTCAGCCTAAACACAAAATTTGAAGATCCTAACTTCAAAACTGACGGACTTGCATACAAACTGTCATCCCCTATTTTACCCTCTTAGGGGTGGAATTTCCAAAAATTCTTCCTTAGTGGATGCCTCCACTGTATAAGGTATCTTTGTGCAAAATTTCAAATCTCTAGGTCCAGCGGTTTGGGCAGTGGGCTGATATATCAACAATCAGTTTATCATTTTATATATTAAGATTAACCCAGAACTTTATCTGTGTGCCAAATTTTATTAACTTTTCAGCCGTTTATGCGTGATTGTGACAAAACATCCGACCATCCGATCATCCCATTTAGTATATTAGTAAGATAAGATAAATTTAGAAGTAATTAAATAATATTTTCTTAGTAAACTGCTATCTATTGATAAAAACTAGAGCCAATGAGTCTTCAGGTCAAATTTTATCGTATATTCAGTTCAAGCTAAATGCCTGTGGAGTAGACAGCCCTATATTACAAGTAAAGAGTTGTTAACTCGAAAATGATTATAATACACCCCTTAACGGTTGTTATGAGTGTTTTACATGACTATCTCGATCAAAAATCTATGCAGTATACGCTACAATTGTCATCAATTATGATGCCACACTTTAGATTGTATCGCGATAAAATATATATCAATAAATCATGTAGCAAGCGGCCCGATACGCGCTTATTGATTTTCTTTTAATGTTTATTACACAGAAAGGGTAGGGGGTGTTGTTTTTACGATTTATATTCATTAGACTAGTCGGCGGGGCTCGTCCTTTGTGTGTATTATCAAGGTGAAACAGTGAACAGGGCCAAGTTTAACATACATTTAATATGTGATAATAATCGCTTTGGAAAATTAATAACAGTAACGTACCGCAAGGTACGTAGCGCATCTTTTTATCTTGGTACCGGCAAGTGATAATTTTAATACTTTGGCTCGCGGTTAAAAAAATAACAATGACATCAATTGTTATTATAGGACGCGCGTCCTTCGTGACAGAAATACAAAAATAGAAATAGTTGTATGTCATATTATAAGACAAAAATACATGACGACATGCCGTCGGTGACTCATCAGTGCGGCCGCCTCACAGTACAATACTAATATTAGGAAAATTATTATGTAAGATCTGATTATTCTTTAAAATCTGATTGATATATCTATTTTTACTGTGCAATATAAATGAAAGAGCTCATTTAAAATTTACAATCTTCATATAATTTATTAAAATATAACGGTAAATGGCCCTAATTCTGTTGTTCACAACAAAACTAATTTTAATGTCACTATGTCTCTTTCTAACAAAGAACATAAAAAAGGATGTAAGAAATTTAGTCCTGTCAAATTAGTCCAATGCTTGTTTTCAATATAATTTTAGTCGCCATCTATCGCGGTTACGCCTAAATACACGCAAAATAAGACGGCAAAGATTAATTATGTTCTTATCCTTTTTCAATCATGTTCGTAAAAAAGAGATGAGATGTGACTAAAATTTGTTTAGTGCGATTTACAACAGAATCGGCACCAATGTAGGTATTATATTACAGTAATCCACTTCTTTGCTACTAGGCGCACAGATCGAGGAAGATAAATTTGTATACATTAATATAGATAGGGACGCAAAATGATAATGGTGCCGATTCTGTTGTAAATCGCACTAAACTAATTTTAGTCACATCTCATCTCTTTCTATAGCTATACAAAAATAGCTCAATTCCTGATTTAGGAAGGTAAATAAAGTATATTTAAATCGAATTTGTATTTGGCTCTTCATATAAATATCAAACTATAACGTAAGCCGGACGGAAACTTGGCCCATAGTGCAAAGGAGAAAGCTGACCTTTTGGGCTCTCTCTTTGCCTCGAACTCGACTTTGGATGACGGGGGCACCACACCGCCTACCATCGCGCAGTGTGCTAGCTCCATGCCGGAGATTAGCATTACCCAACGGGAGGTCCGGCGGGAACTGCTTTCTCTGGACATCCATAAGTCGAGTGGGCCAGACGGCATACCGGCAGTGGTTCTGAAGCAGTGTGCTCCTGAATTGTGTCCAGTATTGACGCGTCTTTTCGCGCTTTCCTACACCAAAAAGGAAGTCCCGTCTTCGTGGAAGATTGCCCACGTGCACCCAGTGCCCAAAAAGGGCGACAGATCAGACCCGACGAATTACAGGCCTATCGCCATCACCTCTCTTCTCTCAAAAGTCATGGAGCGAGTGATCAACACGCAGCTTTTGAGATACCTGGAGGATCACGAGTTGTTGAGCGACCGACAATATGGCTTCCGCCACAGTCGCTCAGCTGGTGACCTCCTTGTGTATCTCACGCACCGTTGGTCACTCGCTATCGAGAGTCAAGGTGAGGCTTTGGCAGTGAGCCTAGATGTGGCGAAGGCGTTCGATCGGGTCTGGCACAGGGGTCTTCTTACGAAGTTACCAGCATACGGGCTTCCCGAGGGATTATGCAAGTGGATCGCCAGCTTTCTGTCCAGCAGATGCATAAGAGCCGTCGTCGATGGTAGCTGCTCCGATAGCATGGACATAAATGCTGGCGTCCCGCAAGGCTCTGTGTTGTCACCAACACTGTTCCTACTGCATATCAATGATATGCTGTCTATTGACGGCATTCATTGCTATGCGGACGACAGTACAGGGGACGCTCAATACACGGGCCGTGCAAATATCCCTCGTTCCGAGGTGGAGGAAAGTCGCGAACGGCTGATGTCTGAAATCGAGAGTACACTAACTAGTGTCTCCGATTGGGGTCGACTAAACCTAGTCCATTTCAACCCCACCAAGACTCAAGCCTGCGCGTTCACCGCTAAGAAAACCCCATGGTCTGTGGCTCCACAATTCCAGAACACCTCCTTGAACATCAGTCAAAGCATCGGGATCCTTGGTGTCGACATTTCTAGCGACGTTTTGTTCCGAAGTCACTTGGAAGACAAGGTTAAGCTGGCATCCAAAAAGCTTGGAGTACTCAATAGAGCGAGGCAGTACTTCACATCGGGGCAAAGGCTGCAACTTTATAAGTCGCAGGTCCGGCCTCATATGGAGTACTGTTGTCATCTATGGGCGGGAGCACCTGGATACCAGCTTGGGCCTTTAGACTCGGTTCAGCGACGTGCCATCAGAATTGTTGACGATCCCGAGCTTACAAGCGGTTTAGAGCCCCTTAGTCTGAGGAGAGACTTTGCCTCCTTATGTGTGTTCTACCGCTTGTATAACGGAGAGTGTTCTAAGGAATTGTTCGACTTGATGCCCACAGCTACTTTCTACCATCGCAACTCTCGCCATCGACGGGGAGTCCATCCTCACATTTTGAAACCAGAATTGTTTCGAACTGTGCGGGCTCAAAGGAGTTTTCTTCCGCGGACGCTCAGATTGTGGAATGAGCTCCCCGCAGTGGTTTTCCCATTGGAGTACAGCATGGGGTTCTTCAAAAAGGGTCTGAAGAGATTTCTTCAGGGTCGGCAACGCGCGAGTGATGCCCCTGGTGTTGCAAGCGTCCATAGGCTACGGTAACTGCTTACCATCAGGCGGGCCGTATGCTTGTTTGCCACCTTAGTGGTATAAAAAAAAAAAAAAAAAAAAAACTATATATAGGTATCCCACAAGTTTTAAGCGTAGCTGAAAACAGAATAAAGTGTAAGTACCTAAATATTTTAGATGTAATTTGTGTCTCAGAAAAAATAATTATATAAGACGACTGTCACGATTTATTGTAAAACTAAAAATATTATAAACGTGAAAATTTGTGAGGATGGATCTACGAATGTTATTCTTTCACGTAAAAACTAATGAATTTTGATAAAATTAACACATGGGATACTTTTTACCCGGCAAAATAGTAAATCCCTCGGGAACGCGAATGAAACCGCGCGGTATAAATATGTATAATAATTCATAAAAAGCTTCGACCGGTAGCCTTCAGGCACATGCTCTGCTTCTTCTTGATCATGTTTCCTACTCTTCTTTATCCACGGTACCCTATCTACAAACCCGCAGATCTCCATGTCTTTGACAGAACACTCTACCACTGCAGATGGAAGCTACATGAATAAGGGTCAGTCCACACCGAGACGCGATGCGATGCGGCAAGCTTAGATAGTAATAAAATATAGAACATTTTATTTACTACATGAAAAGGTGCACATTTCAGTGAGATAATTCGTGACACCTTTTTGATAAGAAATAAACTTCTATATTCTATTATTATTTATTAAACGTGCGCGCCGCGTCGCATTGCGTCACGTCTCGGTGTGAGCTGACCCTAAGCCCTAAGGTAGGACTGATGCTAGTTTTTAAATCGATTTTAGTAAGCTTTATTAATTATTTATCGTTTCTCAACATGACCCCCAATCAATTTCTGGTAAAGTTAATTTAATAGTGAGTCATTATCGAATTTTTGAATAACACTTCGTATCAATAAACGGTAGCCCTAAAATTAAAACTCAAACAACACTTAACATAGACTATTGAACACAGACACCACTAAGCCAATAAGCCAACACCCATACCATTCGCACAATCCCATGGGTCCCATGGCAAACAAACAATTATCTGACAATCATCAGCCACTCAAGCGAACATAATAATAAATCTGTGATAATAGCGAGCATTACGACGAGTGACATCATTTTTAGTTCCCTAGTATTGACAATAGATGGCATGCCGCCGAGCGCGCGCCCACGCATGTCATAAACAGTGTGGGGCCACCATTACAGCGATAGAAGCCCCAACCTATCGATCTATGTTTGATATTTGGTTTCTAAGCTCTTCTTTTCAAAATGTTAATGTTATACGCATACAGTAAAATTCATATTGTTCAAAGATCGTAAAAAAATATGAAAAATCATGGAGTGAGCATTATCGCCGTCTTTCGGCAATTTTAGTAATACACACGTCAAATTATTTTCTTATGGCATTCATATTAGTAGAAGGTCATAGTCTCAAACCTAAATTGTTTATTTTTTTTAAATTGGGATTAGAAATAATTGTTGTAAATGTGAGAGATGGATCATTTATCTTGATATACCTCCACTATGTCCCCGCTTATTCCATAGCCCCAAGTTATTGTCGAAACATTTCATGGGAACCGTGATCTTAACAATATAAAGTAAATTGCGCGAGAGACACCCGTAATGACGACCAGCACCCTTCTTTTTAGATTTATGCGTTCGCCATGACCACCCAAAACTACCCCTAACATATTTATTTCCAGCAAATAAATGGCTGAAAACATATTGTTTTGTGATTTGATACATTATTTTTTATGCGTGGGAGACATTCAACATTATCCAATTACCGTATCTATTATTTTGTAATAAAATAAAAAAGTTACAATAGTAACGTTTTTTTTTTGTGGTATTAAATGTTGACTTGTCAGTAGTGTATTTTTATATGTGGGTATTTTATGTTTATTGATTGTAACTTCAAGAAGAGACGTGGTACTAGCCCGTTCCACTTTCCCCTTTACCCACTTTATTTTGAAAGTATAGAGCAGTGTTTTTCAATCTGTGGGTCGCGAACCCTAGGGGGGTCACGAAACCTTAGTCGGGGGGTCGCCGGCAGAAGGAAAAAGGCAAGGTAGACTTCGCGCAAGCGGTCGTCCAACTTACCTCTTACTTAGTTGCAAACCTCTCATGCAGACTAATAAGTAAAGGTATCAAAATAAAGAAAATCATTATCGTAGTCTTTTAAATTATGTCTGTCTGACAAGGGGGTAGCTAGAATTTTTCAACCTGTAAGGGGTCGCGAAATCAATAAGTATGAAAAACACTGGTAGGTACAGAGAATTAATTCAACCATCCAACCAATCATTGTCACAGAGCTTTACAGTGGTTGCACATCCTGTAGAGTGTAGACTTTTTTATAGCGATATAGATTTACTTAGACTTAAACAAATGAAAGTATCGGAAGGGGTTGCCAGAAATAGTCTGCCAGATTTTGTGACGGAAAGGTTGGTAATTTGGCCCCTATAGATAATCTAAAAGCAGTTTTGGGGGCTTGTCCTTTTGTCAATTGTAATTTATTTTTATACTAATATAATGGTCGCCAGAAGATTATTTTCACGTCCTTTGACACAGCATCTTACAGTCAGCGTCAAATAAAATAAATAAATATCTTGGGATATTTCTCACACATGGTCATCTGATCCCAAACTAAGCAGAGCTCTATGGAAACCAAATAACTGATATAATACATTATATACACACCGGCACAATTAGCGGAACACAAAAAAAGCAGGATTTTAAAATCTTTTACTTGAGGAACTGGCCAGTTATGATATTTTTTTAATTTATTGTCAAATTTGAAAATAGAAAATTAGATGACATACACTTTTTTCATTCATTTGTTTTATTTTCCCGAACAATACGTTTTGTAAACTTGTTCGAGTAATAACTACGTAATTGTAATTTTTTTGAAAAATTGCACTTAATTGTTTTTTATAAATTTGTTATTCTATAGGCAATTTTGTTTATTAAAAGCTCTTTATTATGCCTGACTTAACATTACTGGAAATCATTAGGGCTGATGAAATGAGAAGAAATGGCCATACCTACAGATCGATTGCCTCAAGGCTTCGTCGACCAGTATCAACGATTCATCGCAGCATCCAGCGGTACAGATCGTCTAATTCTCTTGTGAGGAGGAGGGGTCAAGGTAGAAAAAGATGTACATGCGAGATGACAGTTTTTTACTACTTGGAGTTCGTAGGAATACGCGATTAACGGCTGTACAAGCTCGAAATGAACGAGGAGTACGAGTAAGTGAGCGTACAGTTCGCAGGAGATTTGAAGAAGTTGGTTTAGGGTCGTATATACCTGCCAAAGGCCCAAAACTTGAGAGACGTCACCGCGTAAACCGATTGGGATTTGAACGAATGGCAGCAGGTTCTCTTTACTGATGAGTGCAGAGTTCTTTTAAAACAGATCGATGGGAGACAGCGAATATGGAGACGCAAAGGAGAACGCCACATACAGTCTAATTTTGAACACACAGTGGCTTATGGTGGCGGCTCGATTATGTTTTGGGGAGGGATATGTTTGGGAGCTCGCACGGAGTTAGTTATAGTTGTACGTAGTATTTATATACTCTGAGGTGATAGTCACAGGAGGGACCATGACAGCAGATCGATACGTCAGAGACATTTTAGAAGAACATGTTGTACCATTTGCCCCATTTATTGGTGACGACTTTATTCTAATGCAAGATAATGCTCGTGCTCATAGTGCACAATCGGTACAGGCATATCTGAGCCACGTAGGTATACCGGTGATGCAGTGGCCAGCAAATTCCCCCGATATGAATCCGATAGAGCATGTCTGGGACTTGCTAAAAAGAAGGGTTAAATCCAGAATGCCACCCCCCAACAATCTGAATGAACTTGGAAACGCATTACTTGAGGAGTGGGAGCGGTTGCCTCAAGAAATCATCGATAACATAATCTGTAGCATGCCCAGATGAATGGAAACCGTAATCAGAGCAAGAGGGGGAAACACTCGTTATTAATTTTGCTTTAATTTTATTGTTAAATCATTTAATGCTTACTTTTTTTTATTTTTTGTGATGGTTCATAATCATCTAAAAATTTCACTTATTTCAAATTTCTTTATTTTTCAATAAAAAATAACGAAGACTTTTCAAAGTCGTTGTTAAAAGATGTTAATCAATTTGTTATTTTGTGTCTAATTACATTTTCGTCAAATATATGCGTTATTATCTCATAGTTTCACTTTTTTTTCTGTTCCGCTAATTGTGCCGGTGTGTATACTACATTTTGTTTATAAATACATACTTAATATAAATAATTACACCCAGATTCAGGACATACAGATATGTACATGCACACAAATGCATGTCCTGTGTGGGAATCGAACCCACGACCGCGAATGGGTGGAATCTTAACCGTCAACTAAAGTAGATTATCACTTTAGTACCCTTTCATTATAATCATCGAGATTGATTATAATCTATTGATAGTTTGTATGGATAGTGTTATAGTCCCACAAACTTATCTGACCCGGTTGGAGAGTCGCTGTTATCGCATTTGGTGGAGCAAACAACCAATAAACGTATTTACGTATTTCAAAATGGCGTCGTTAGTTCCACTTTTGTCCACCAGGCCAGATAAGTTTGTGGGACTATAATTGTGTAATGTGACACCCATTGAATTATTACGCTAATTCAATGGTGACACCCTATTAAAGTGATCAGCTATTTTTGACTCTACTCCGCCTACTCTTTTAGCCCAGAATTCCACACACATGATTTTATGTATAATATTTTAGATTTATTATTATTAGAGATAGATATTATTATAGATTTATTGATTAATATTTTTTTACTATTTATAGGCCTGTGTTTGACCGCAATCTCACCATGGTAAGTGATGATGCGGCCGAAGGTGGTAAGCACACAAAGCCTAGAAGGAACTGGCTCTCAAGTGCAGCTATCGGAACACACCGAAAGGTGCTTGGCGACAGATTTTCAACTTGAGGGTGGTAGCCAGCCAGGCGGGTACTACAAAGTACCCTACCACCGTGCTATGGTTTCCTCACGATGTTTTCCTTCACCGAAAGCTCAAGCTCATTGTAGGATTCGAACCCGGGACCTTCGTCTCGGTATCCGACGTCACTACCACTGAGCTATCATCGCCTTCAGATTTTAGTCATGGTTTTTTAAAATTGTTTTTAATACAGGTTCAGATAAGCTATCCGGTGGACTGAGTAAAGGTTACTCCACACCAACGCTTTCGGACACTTTGAGAACCAGCAAATGTTCAGGTTAGTGCCATTGCTTTATACTTATCTAGTTACCTACATAAAAAATTTCATAGGGTGTGTGACCACATTTATTTGTCTTTTGTAATTATTTCCTCTATTACATTATAGGCTATAAGACTTACCTTAGTTATTGCGAATGATTGCGAATGTCGCTACGTGTGTGTAGCAAAATAATAATAGATACTTATAAACCATATTCTTCTCAGTTTAAGTGTATTACGAACCGGGTGGCAATTTTACTGTATGTAACAAATTACCGTTCATAAGTGCCTTATCAGGGCCTAAACTGAATAAATGACTTTTTGATTTTGATTATAATCTACGCCCATAAACGTAGGTACCTGTATACTACTAAAAAGAAAATGGGGGTAGGTAAACATTGTATCTAACATACCTACTACTTGTCAAATTTATCATGAGATCGCTAATTTATTCTCGTACGAATTGCAATAAATTATGTGTATTCATTTTCTATGCTAATAAGTCGGATCCCTCTCGCTCCGTTATCTCGCCTCGATGACGTCACAGTGGTTGATTAATGACGTCACGCATCGCTACTACATAATGCCAATGCTTTGCTGAAAGTAATATTGTAGGCATATTATCTTTTTATCCTAGATTACTTAACTTATTTTGGTAAATAAGCGCTAACCCTAATAATAACCTAGATTCAGAGAACTACGTCGATACAGAGACCGGCATATGATAAACAAATATTTGTTCTGATTACTTGAACAATAACTTTTCTAAACAAACATTGTAATTTAAACTCTTCTTATATTTCTATAATATACTCTTACTGTCTATTATTTAAATAAGTGGTTGAGTTTTACAAAAAACTTAAACCGACTTCAAAGTACACTAAGAAGTAATCAAATCCTGATCTGATGACAATGGGACCAAACGGGAAGTGTACCCTTTCAAATAAAAAAAGAATTTTCCAAATCGTTTAATAAATTACGGAGTTATGAGGTAACAAACATAAAAAAAAATACATTCGAATTGAGAACCTCCTCCTTTAAAAAATACAATACCTAAAGTAGAAGAAAAGCCACCCACAGACGCGCAGATGACAGAGTTAAGTGTGCTTGCCCAACCGTGATTTCAAAGCGGAGACCACCGCATTGGGGCCATCCTGGCGCAATTAAAAGTTACCTCGGTACTCTCAAAGGAATCTTCATTACGGTTGATATCACAGTTAAATAGTTATTGCCATGATGAGCTTTAAAAGGATTTTCTCGATAAAGACGTATTTAATTCCGCTATACTTAAAAGGAATATTTCAAAGCACTATTACTTGATGTAATTGCTGTTGTGGAGATATGTGTCGTGTGTCGACTTGATATTTTATTATGCAGTCAATAGTCTTAAACGTAGGATATTATTTCTTGATGTCTGTGTTTAAGAATAATTTGGATTATGCACAAATATTTAACACCTCAACTTTCTCCTATTTGCTACATGACCTTTCCAATCAAGGTCAATTTCTCACTGCTAGTCTTTATTGTTGTTACACTAACGGTGAATGTGGCATTGTAATTATTTGATGCGAGTGTAACATGTTTAATTAAATAAGGTTTAATACCGAGTTAGCCAAAACAGCTACACAAAGAACTATCGAATGAATTCGATTCGATTTTAAAATACAAAAATGGTTGCTTTTAAAACCTTCTAGATAGACATATTCAATGGTGCTGATTCTGTTGTTTACGACTAAACTAATTTAGTATCACTATGTCTCTTTCTATCAAAGAACCTAAGAAAAGGATGTAAGAAAATTAGTCCTGTCAAATTAGTTCAATGCTTGTATTCAATATAAAAGTCGCCATCTATCGCGGTTACAACAGAATCGCCACCGATAGACTTTTTTAAAGAACTGTATATAAGGGAAACAATGGTGCTGATTCTGTAGTTTACAACTAAACTAATTTAATCTCAGTATGTTTCTTTCTAACAAAGAACATAAGAAAAGGATATAAGAAATGTTGTCCTGTCAATTTAGTACAATGCACAGACATCTAAGACTAACTCTTAGATGTCTGTGGTACAATGCTTGTTTTCAATATAAAAGTCGCCATCTATCGCGCCGCGGTTACGTTGAATACCCGCAATTAAGGCGGCAAAAACTGATTTGACAGCTATAAAAACTTGCCTTATACCCCCTAAGAGCTTTAGCTAATAACTTGGAACATACAAAAGAAACAGACATGAAGTTCTTATTTATAGAATCTTTATTAAATGGCTAATCAACAACAGTAGTCATTTAAACTTAAACATGATAAAGACTTTAGAAAAACAAGTTTAAAAAAAAAGTAGAAAAGGTACATTTTAGGATCATTTTTCGTAAATCGTACTACAATATATCTAAATCGTACTTAGAGATCTTATCCCTGTAATCAGTCTCATAATCATATCAATTGAATTACTTTTTAAATGTTTTAATTCTGCATAGCATAACAAATAGTTTTCTCTAATTCCCTGCAATCATCACAAATACTGGGTGTTGTTTTGGTCAGCGACAAGCGACCTAGGAGCGGTAGTACAAAATATATATTCCCCAAAAATATACTTAATTCCATTAAATACTGTAAATATGTTGAGAAATACCTTATTCAATTTGAAATAAAATTACCGCAAAGTATGGTTACTAGGCACGTGCACAGACTAGAGCTAGGCGCAAGCCGCCATCGCCCCACCCCTTTACTCCCTCGTACTCCCGTTGAGTACTATGTCTATACTTTAGCTTATTACATGATTTTCAAAAAAAAAAAAAAATATATTTTTATTTAAAAAAAAAAAAGTATTTTTTTTATATTTTTTTTAGCACAAGTATCATTTGTATAATCGACCCTGAGTCGCTCGTCGCTGACCAAAACAACGACCTGTATACAATACAATACCAGTTTTCATTTTCATTGGCTCTTTTCTGTTTTTTATTCTTTACATTCTTCTTTGTCCTGCTTCCCTGTCTACCTGACTCATTCCTCTTTGCGCGGATATTTTACTTCCTTTTTAAGGCCTTTTTTTCGTCAAAGTTTTTACATACTGTCATCTTTTTTGATTCCGTTAATTTATTTTCTAATTCTTTCTTATATGGACTTTCAGTTAGAACTTGATATGCTGTTGTCCTTTTTTTTAATTTGTTTTGACTATCGAAGGCTGCATATAGGTGAGATATTTTGTATATCTGATCGCATCATTGCTTTGATGTCGGTTTTGTCGACTATTTGGCCATGGTCATGTTATAAAATAAATAAAAAGAAAATAATATAATTTATTATTAATTCGTACCGGTACGAATTGCACAAAATCTGTGAGTACGAATTAGGAGCATGATACGAAGGCTTTTTAAATTGCCCGCCAAAAAAAATTACAGCCGGTTAGCTTCACTAAGTACAGGGAATCAATTGTCTAATATATGTGGAATTTAATGATATGCTGCAAAGTGCGGTCACTTACAACGATTCTTAGCCAAAATGCTTATGAAATGTCAAAAAAATTATAACTTTACATGCTTACTCTAGAAGCCCTAACTTCCCAAACTCTACACACCGTAGTCAAAATATGTGGCTTGGCCGCTTCACTACTACAAGATCTATTGTATAACAAAAAAGTATGAACTCTGAATAAATTTTTCACCTTACTCCCATGTGACGGTACCGAAACGGCCAAGCCACATATTTTGACTACGGTGTGTAGAGTTTGGAAAGTTAGGGCTTCTAGAGTAAGGGCATGTAGAGTTATAAGCTTTGCTCTACATGAGATCTGATAACTTTTTGACAATGCGAGCCATATGTTTTGGCAACATTTTACATAGAAATGTTTTTGGTGGGATTATGTTTACCTATAACTATTTACACAGCCCACGTGAAATTACCTCTCCAACGACTGTTAGGTATTGTGCAGACTTCGCGAAAGTTATTTCAGTCATCTTTTGTAATAAACTAAACAAAAATCACCATAGTTTATGATATTGGCGCGAACATACAGACATACGCGGTAGGGGACGAATGATAATGAACAACGCAACGTACTTCAAAACGCACTATAGTGCCGTAACTAAAACCCGCCACGCGCCGTCACATGTTATGCTGTTAATTAAGAGCTCTTGGGGTCCTTGCGACCATTTTTTATAATTGAATATGGTATACGGTTTGGTACTGAATATTTAATATCCATTTGTTCTGCATATGAAATACTTTTATCGCAGTTAAATTAATAAATAATATATATTTTGCAAATAAATTTATTTTATTATATAGAGCACCTTATTTGTCATAGTGAATGCAGTTTCAGTTTTTGAACAACTATTAAATAACTATTAAATACTTTGAGGTACCATTATGAAAGGGTTTCGTTTGTTCATTCTAAAGGTTTTGATATTGCTAAATTATGAAGGAACATAAAAAGAAAAATATTTATAGTGGGGTATGTTTACAATAATATTTATATACACAACTACGACACTAACTACAAACCCCCCCCCCCCCTTATTTCTGAAGTTTGCAAAGCGAAATAATTACAGTTGAGAAACATTGATGTATAGATATTGTATAGAACAAGCATCAGTTTTTTTGAAATCATCAAAATTCGTATAAAAACAAACTTAGTTATGCGGTCTGGTTTTTTATGGCCTAAAGTAGGTCGGAACCCTCGATGAGCGAGTCAGACTCGCATTTGGTTTTTTATTTTTATAGCTGTACCTGGTACCCGTCGCGTCACTGCCGCAGAAGAAATATATAATTGTGGAAATGTTTCAAAGAAAGAGTAACCTTGTATGACATTATTATAGATACATACATATATTTTCTGGATTTAATCCGCACACTTGACGTGATGGACCTTCTGCCTTGTTGATGGTCATTAAGAATACATGGAGAACTGCAGTCGTTTGAATGCGATTGGTGGCAATGATGGGAATGTGTGGAATAAGCACATTCTTTCGAATTTCCATTAAGTATAATATATAAGTTGCCTCGATGACATTGGGCATCATATTCTTCACAGCGAGACTTGGTCCATTACACAATCAGGGTGGATTAATGTTCCGCAGGAGAATAATTGGCACGCCGAGTTTGAGTGACAATTTGTGCGGTGGTAGAAGAAGATCCAACGAATTTAAAAACTCGATTGGATAAACAACGTCGTCCACATTCATAACGCTATCAATCGATTTGTAGGTAACAGTATCGCCTGCAATTTGTTCTTGAATTGCGCCTTGATTGCACTTCGGTGTTTTTTGTACTGATATTAAGTTCAATTCCGGATTTTTGTTTTTTTTCTAACATATTTTTTTGATTACTAATGACCTATACATTCATCCCTCAAGAGGAAATTCACTAAAATTCACTAAATAAATACTAATCAAAAATAAAGATGCGATGAATTCGAGTAGATAACATAGTAAGGGCTGAATCGACCCCATCAAGCGGATCGAATACTGACGCGTGCGACTCTTCCCTGCAAATGGTTTAAATTTTGCGGTGACATGCGTGCAACACTTCTTTTCATTATTTTTCTCATGATATAATGACAGACAGTGCTGCGATACTTTAGGGTTGACTTAATGCCGTAATTGTTATATGCTTTGTTGATATTTTTTTATTTAGAACTATCAAATTACCAACAGTTTTTCACACAGCTTGAATAACCTTAATTTTATTTATAAGATGGAATATAAAATATAGATCGTTTCTTTGAGAAACTTAATTAATGTTCATTAAATAGGTATATGATGTGCTCTAGGGATTGATATTTAAATTTTGTATTTGAAAATACTAAAACTAGCTGTCCCCCGCGGTTTCACCCGCTTTCCCGGGATAAAAAGTAGTATATGTCCTTCTCCATACCATAGGCTATCCGCATGTCAAATTTCATGATGATCCGTTGAGTAGTTGAGGTGTGAAAGCGTAACAAGCAAACTCACTTTCGCATTTATAATATTAGTTAGGGTTAGGGTTCTAAAATGTACACAACATAAATATATTTTTATAATTTCCCTGTGTGGGATTGGAAATGTGTGTTCTAGTCATAGATTTAGGATTTCACTCCGCTAAGCTTCTTGTTGTCGATCATCCATAAACCTATGACAACTTTTGCAACTCTTTGCAAAAACTTTCATTCGAATGTTTCTGATAAAAATGTGATATCGAAACTACGTAAGTACCCACTATTATTTGTTCTGTGTCGAAACCATACATTTCGATAAAGGCGTTAAAATACAAGCGTTAGCGATGTAGGTAGCGGATACTTTTCTAAATAAGGTTATGTTCCATCGCGGAATTCTAATTTGGATATAGCTATTGACAACACCATAACATTGTTTTCTCTTACGTATTACGTATCTCAGATGGTCTTCCAAATATATTCCCTATCAGATTACTTATTTTTTCATTATTACCCATTGATTTTAATATACATTTATTTATTCAATTACCTAACTTTAACTAATCAATGCAGTTACCAAGTATTAATTATTATCTAAGTTTTACACACAGTGTTCATAATTACTCAACGCTACAAATGATTAAACAATACCTCTGCTTGCACTGCTATGTTCCCATAACTTAAGCCAAAAACAAATCAGTCCGGGCTGTAAAGCCACTCCATTAGACAGTCAATCATTCTGCCATTACTATCCGGCCATCCCCACGGTCTCGCTAACTAACTGGGTGGCACCGCACGCCGTCAGTACCTACCGTGACTAATTCGTCACGGATTACCAGAACTGCTTTCTGTGGACAATGATGTTGGCTCGTGAGAAACGCTTAATTTGCAGTCATTATCTTATTTATGCAAGGTTTTTTTATATGATTTATCTAGCCAGCAGGATGTAGGTATTGTGTGATTTGTAATTAGTTTTTTACTGACCAAGGAAAATAATAAATCCTACAGAAATTTTGGATGGATCCAACTTATATTAGAACTACTCGTTTATTATGAATAGAAAAATAATTGTTAATTGTAGTAAATTCTTTCAAAGCTTTTTTTATATTACTGCTACAAAAAAATGCAGTGATTTCTCTAACATACTAATATAGTCGTTGTTATCTATTCAAGTTAAATCAAATGCATAATATGTAAAACAATATCAATACAAACATTAAGATTACAAAACTATTTATGAGCGGGGATCCCTCTAATCCAACCCTCTGCAAACTTTATTACCCAGTTCAGAGTTAACAAAATAAATGGCTTAAATTTCTACACCCGTAATGAATACACGCGAGTGTAACTAAATAAATCATTGTTGATTTTCATTTTGTCTGCCCTTTTAACATAAGCGAAGCGATTACAATTATGAAGAACGGGAACAATCTTTGTTTTACAGTTTTATGAGTATGAGTTTAAATAGGTTATTTTCACACTTTGGCACTTGAGAGCCAGTTCCTTCTAGGCTTTGTGTGCTTACCACCTTCGGCCGCAACATCACTTACCATGGTGAGATTGCAGTCAAACACAGACCTATAAAGAGTAAAAAAAAAAATTATCTTTCATTGTAAACATTTAATTTTACATACTACTCAGGACGATGATTTTACGACAATCCTTTATAAGACGAATCCGAACTATTCAATGGGTAAACTATTTTATTTTTAAATCTGAAATGTATTACGTAAAAAAAAATACCAGCAATTAAAAAGTACCAGAACAATTTCATTATTTTTATTAATTCAAAACGAGAATCCATCCCATGAAATAGCTTGTAGCTAGCACCCATGTTACAGTCCATACCTAACTGATATTTATTTTCGCCGCCGCGTTGCCCGCTTCTGGCCATAACTTGAGCCACACAGCAACGAGCGAGCGGCACGCGTCACACACCGGATGTAGACGACGAGCGAAACGGCAGCGCGTGCGCCCGCGCCAGCGACGATTCAAATGTTCAATGAAACGTACGGAGGCGCACTTAAAACATTTTTATTGTAACCAGCTAGGGGATGAGTGGTCATTATTTGTCCCTTCATACTTTAACTGGGACAGTATGGGGAAAACCTAAACCAAACGAGTTATAGTAAAACTTTGTGTGGGGGTCTCCTTTTCCCATATTGTTATCAGTGGTGTCTTCTCGTTAGATATCTCTACATGTCATCTTTTTGAAATCTAAATTGCGTCGTCATAGTGTACGTTCATCATTTGGTATGGTGCTTTAAAGCATTTTTAAATCCGAATATAGACTGACTGAGCGTCCAAGCGCAGCTGAAATATTCCTAATGTACTATATAACGCGTCCGGTAATTATTGTCATGCGCGCGGGCGAGCCATCAGACGTTGAAGTATGACGATGTGAATTTCAACAACGAAAGTAGCCACGCTACGTGCATGTTGAGGTATATCGTTCTCTTGCAGTTAAACTCGTAAAGCACAAATATTCATTGCTTTTACTTTTGTTTATTTAAAAACCTCGTTACTAAAACGAACGGCACGAATTTGGAGATGCGTCTAACGCTATAGAACTTGCATTAACACTTAATATTTTTTGAAATTATCCATCATAGTATGTCAAAAACTACAAGAAATTGAAAACGTTTTTTTTTTAATGTACAAATATAGCACTTTCATATGATACCCAATTGTCCTTATTTGAACTTAGTTTGATATTGTGTCCCCCATTTCGGCTCCTTTTGCAAAAAAGTGTTTATATTTTTATAGGAACCCTAAAAATTGTCCAAGCATATAATATCAAACCCCTGGAAACGTGCCAAAGTCTTTTACAATATCAATCTAACATGAGTTAGGAGTTTTATCCAGCGAAAAAGGTCCTAGGTATGTGCGATATACAGAATATTTCGCTCCGCTTGGTTTGAAACATGACGAAATAAAGAAAATACTTTTTTTTATAAAAAAATTAAAACCACACAAAAAACCTAATTTTGTGAGTTTGACATAGCTCAGTGAAAAAATTATAAGAAACTTGATTAGATTCATGGTATGGTTTTCTTGGATCATGATTAGATTCTCATTTGACTGCTGATGAATGACTGGCCCATGACTGACTGGCCCAGAAGATCAATCAGTGACAGATTTTTATGACAGCTGTTTAATAAAATTTTGTATGTCTGCGAATTATAATTTATTTGAATTATTTTACATTTATAAATGATTTTTAAATTACAGAAGTTAATAAAGAAATCAATATGTCAAATAAATTCTATTATGAACGGTGGCTTAAAATAAAAGAACAATTAGCAACTGCGCTTGCTGAAGATGAACGCGTTCAAACATTAGCCACAGAGTTCGTTGGTATCAAACCACAAGCTACGGCTGTAGAAATAGTTGCTCGAGTTTACTGCAAATACTGTGACCTTTACAACAAACTATGTGAATGCTATGATCAAATGGAACAGGTACAAAGACGACCATATATAAAAAAAGTTATAGATGCAATAACATGCCGATTATTAGAACTAAAATCGATTCTAGAAGAAGTTGAAGTATTTGAATTCACTTATCCGGATAATGCATTGCAACAAATGCTGATGACACCAAAAAATATACAAATACTTTGCCCTTTTTTCTACCCATTTGAAATAAGAGAACAAGAAATGCAATATATAATTGATCAAATATTTGCTGGAAATCGGATTGGTGATCCAGAGCCAACGCCGTCTGAATTAGAACGAATAGAGCAAGCAAAAAAAGAGCAGGAACTAATTAAACATGAAGAATTGAAAAGAAAATTGGCAATGGGTGAAGCTATTTCATTATCTGAACCATCTGTGGTTTTGCCGCAAGAAGAACAGGAAGAAAAACATCGCAAAGAGGAATATGAAAGGCATTTGCTTAACATTCATCGAATGGAAAGATCACGAATAGTAGTAAGAAGTTTAGCTCATAAAAAAAATAATGATATTAATTTATATTTGGAGCTGGCGGGTCTAAAAGCTCCTCAAGCGAGAGAAGATTTGAGGGTTAAAGCCGCCAGATTGATTCAGCAAATATACAGAACTTTCATGGAGCTAAAAAGACAAAATATTAGAAATAACAGATTGAAACAAAAACTTGATATGATAGTACCTTCTTGGACTCCACCTTCAGCTAAAAATCAATTAGAAAGAGTCAAAGAAGAACGGCGAAAATTCAGACGAATTTATTACGAAAAATGGTTGGAAGAAAACGTCAAAGAGAAGTCCCGAGTATTAAGATTAAGAGAAGGTGATATAATGGAGGATATATCGGCAGAAGTAAGACAATGGTTTCAAGATTGGTATAGAGATGTTCGTCTTTTTGACGAGTATCCTTGGCCATTAGAAGGTGGTTCTATTTTAATTGTTCAGGGTGAGACGCTTACTATAGAAGAGTTTATTGAATGGCGTCTTTCAGAAGAAAAAAGGCTCAAAGCGGAATCTGGCAATCCCAAATCTCCCGAACAAGTAAAGGCAGAGAAAAAAGCAGCTCGAGAGGAAAAAAACCGTATACAAATGGAAGCTCGGATCAAGGAAATGAAACGTTTGTTGGATTATAAAAAATCTCGGCTCAATCCCGACAATGATCCTGGTATATATATTCCAATTGGAAAGAATATAAACCCTTTACTAGATGCTTGGAAATTGTATGAAAACCAGTGGAAATACATTGATGAGCCAGATGCACCATTAGAAGCCATTAAAGGATTTTTAAAGGAGTTGATAACAGAAAACGCATTTCAGGAAATTCAAATTGAATTACGTCCTATCGTAGATGAGATGATGAGACTGGAATTGAATTTATTGAGAAACTCTTTAAAATTAGATTGCTTAGCCGCTGGTCTTTTAAAGCCACCTCAAAGTCAAAAAAGAAAGAAGCCTAAAAAGCCAAAAGTTCAAAAAACAGAAAAAATTAGCCCCGAATTTATGTTTCAAAAACTAGTAGATGAAGGAATAGTAAGAAAATATAATCGTAAAACTCTAGATGAGTATTGGGGAGATCAAAATTATGCTGCCGCAGACACAAGAGCTATTTTATGGACTCCGGCATTTCCTCCACCTTGTATTGGTGATGTCAGAGAGCAGGTAAGAGTGCGTTGTATTTTAACCCTTGGATCTACTTGTCCTAACGCAGTGAGATCTCAGATGCTCGTAGGTCCCAAGGGTTCTGGAAAAAGATCTTTAGTAAATGCTATCGCAACAGAAACAAATTCAATATTGATAGATTTATCTCCAATGAACGTTTATGATAAATTCCCAGGCCCTAAAAATATGAAAATAATGTTTAAATATGTAAACAGAATAAGTAGGTTACTGCAACCGACAGTCATATTAGTCCATCAAGCTGAAAAAATGTTTTACAAGAAAGTACCTGCTGAAGAGAAATTGTTTGATCCAAAGCGACTTCAAAAGGACTTTTATAAAGAAATAGTAAAACCCCTGAGTGCGAGTGATAAAATATTGGTATTAGGAACTGTATCAGAACCTTGGCTAGCAACTGCACCAGCTTTGCGTAAAGCATTTCCATCAATAATATTAATTCCGAGAACAGATTATGCAAGCATATCTTTTATTTTGTGGCAAATGTTGATGAAGTACCATGGTATTAATAGAGAGTTTAATATGCATAGCGTGGCCCAGGTCCTGAGAGGGTATGATATAAATACCATACGTAAATGTATAAACTCTGTGCTGGATGGAGCCAGAGTGGCTCAATTGCCTCATAAGCCGTTAAATCCTATGGAAATCCTTAACGCTGTACTCGAGACTGAAGATGCTACATACACGAGTGAAGAAGACTACCTTTTATTTCAAAATTGGTATGATACAAATTCTCCGTGGGGCTCCAAGTATATGGATTATATGCTAATGTTGGAATCACAACTTGTATACAAATTAAAGGCGGAAAAAAAGAAGTAGTAAAGAAATACTATTATATAAAAATCGGTATTGATCGTATTCATCAAAATTCATTCTTATACCTTGAACTGAACATTTTATTTCGTCATTAAAAATATGTTTTTATAAAATGAGTGTCTTATTTACTGAGAAACTGACATTCGATTCATTTAAGTTGTAGTTAGATAGGTATCTCCTAGCAAATAAAATAAAAGTGTCTCTGTTGTTAACAAAAAGGGAAAGGCTCGCAAAAAATTCTCGAGATATCGAACATTCACATGGTACAAATAAAATATCATACAAGATTAATAATTGAGTCGCCGAGAACAGCTTATAAAAAAACAACTAATTTAATAAATGCGAAAGTGAGTTTGTTAGTGTGTCAGCTTTTGACGCTTTTTACACATCAAGCTATTCTATTCCAGTATAAGCTGATCTCGCATTGTATAGGATTTCCGTACAATGAGAGATCAGCTTATATTGGAAATGTATAGGTTGATCTGTAGCCGTGCGTACAACCCATGGTGACGAAACTTGGCACACTGGTAGATCATCATAATAATGACCATAATCACCTAGAATAACCTAATAAGATACTTTATATCCCGGGAAAACTAAAGATCAATTTGGAACGCGGGTGAAACAGCAGGGCAAAACTAGTAGTTTGATGCCCACGGCTACTTTTTACCATTACAATTCTCACCGTCGACGGGGAGAGTCCAAACTCACACATTCGAAACAATGGTTCCGCACTGTCCGGTTGCAAAAGGAACTTCCTGCCGCGGACACTCAGATTATAGAATGACCTCCCCGCTCTTTGGTTTTCTCAATGGAGTACAGTATGAGGTTCTTCATAAAGGTGTGAACATATTTTTGCATGGTTTGGGGCAAGTAGGAACATGGTTTGAAAACTATAATTGCAATTAGTTATTCTGAATAAACTAGTTTTTGAGATTGCCTAATCACATATTAACGTTGTAAATAATAAATAGTACCTACGATTCGAATTATACTCAACCATAGTGACGACGATTGGTGCGAACCTATGAAATAGTCGATCTCTGTGGAAATAGCCAAATATAGGTAGATATTATATCTATCGTGTAAAGTTCACGCCACCGTGTAGCCAGCCGCACCCGTGTGCGTCGCCCGTAGCACTAGGCCACTCTATGGATTAGGACAGGATTATCTTGAACTAGGTCCTTACAATAAAAAAAATACCGCTTTCTGATGAAAATTATTCGGGATTGAAACAACACCCTTGTTATTGAGGCATCTTCGCCATGATAAAAATATAGAACTTTTTGCTTTACCACAGAGTTAATAATATACAAAGTACAAGACTATCATAGACAGAGATTAATAATAATAAAATACCATATCACATACTGACATTCACTCCCCCTTTGCGACAACAGCAGCACTATCGGGGCTCAAAACTCATAAATCGTCGAGTTCGTAGAGGGTGCAAAGATGAACTTTAGCCTCTATGCCATGCCATTTGTACATTTAGTTCGGCATAATTATGATAGAGGGCGTTAAATCTTGTATGTTCAGTACTGGAAGGTAATGAATTTTGAAAATGTAGACAAAATGTTGTAAAATGTTAATTTAATTATATTCGACCTTAGACGCTTAAGGTCGAATGTCAAGATCGGACCAAAGCGACTTTAATAGTCAGCTGACACCAGTATCTCGCGGTCTTTCTAAGTATATAAGATGCATAATTCTATCTCTTTTAGTACTGAAGATATGCAAATGCATAAGGTCTGATCTGTCGTAATTTAATAAAAAAAAAATGGTATAATTAAAAGGTCGAACATTGAATACTTTCATTACTATATGCGTGAGGCAGGTACTATTTTATCATTCGACTTTATTCTACAGTCGCCATCAGATATATCGCAACATACAAGGTGTTCAAATATATCCGAGAAAAATATTTTTCAAAAAATCTATTACAGTATAAGTTATCATTAATATCTATTTTGTCATAAATATCTGAGCAGCTGATTTCCAATAATATCTACACACAACTCGTAACCAAACAAAAATATCTCAACCTCTATAAATTCATATGTATCTAAGCAGTCAGGGTGATCACAAGCATCTGAGCATTTGAAGAAAATATACCTAATTCCCTTGAAATACTTTTAAAGTCATTTATGGCATGGCAGCTAGTATTTCACCTAAAACGCTTATCAAATATAATTGACAACATTTCTTAATTCGAACGATAAAAAAACAATACCTTTATTTTTCTTCAATAAGTTCAATTCAAATAACGCGATGATGCTCAGTGGTAGTGACGTCGGATGGAAGTTCCCGGGTTTGAATCCTACAATGAGCTTGAGCTTTCGGTGAAGGAAAAAATCGTGAGGAAACCATAACACGGTGGTGGTAGGGTACTTTGTAGTACGCACTTGGCTGGCTACCACCCTCAAGTAGAATATCTGTCGCTTAGCATCTATCGGTGTGTTCCGCCGACAGCTGTACATGATACAAAAATAGCTACTTGATAACTAGTTTTACTGGCGACCCCGAGTGATTTACAGATTTGTTTTATTCCAGAGCATGATCTATCTCTATGTAAAATTTCAACGAAACTTATTCAATTATTACGGCATGATTAAACAACCACATGAACACGCGTATTTATAATATTACAGTCCTCCACGGTTACCTGCGTCTGGGATGAGAGTCACACAAAGTTTAGTGGTTATGCATAGCTTGACTTGTAGCCATGTGTATGTCCAGCCATCCAAACCGACCAGTCTGTTAATAGTATAAGACATATTATAGTCGCTTTTTCTGTTAGTCTGTTACTTTTTGTATTTAATCGGAATATTGGGATAATACGGGACATTTTAATCGATTCCAAATTTCAAATCAATAGCATTAGTTGTACGTAGTATTTATATACTCTGAGGCATTAGTAATTGCTGAAATATACCGCTGTAACAGACGGACGGACCGACGAACAGACAAAAGGAGTTGGACCACAGGGCGATTACATGGCTAACGCTAAACGCTAACGTTAAATTATCGGGACAATTAACGTGTAAGAAATGATGCACTAAACTATGCACTAACCCCCTTACTCATAAAGTGCTATTTAACTAATATACTGATTAAATGGTCACGTAAATAACATCACTCTATTGTCATTGTCAAATAATGTGACAACACTCAACACTCTCAACAAATATTATAACGCCACACTATAGATCCCACTCGAGCGAAACCGGGAACTGGTCGCTTGTCTACGATATAACTAAAACTAATAAATTATATTTAAAAAAAATATCTTGTACAACACTGTGGCTTAATTATAAGCAACAATTTGGTATGACTCTACTCAATTACAATACCTAGTTCTCACATTTGGCGTACTGTTACCGCTCCCTTTGAGGCACCGGACACTATTTAGAACCAAGTTACCAACCCACATATTTGAAAAAATATAGCGATAAAATGAAAGAAAATACCTCAGTTTTTCATTTGTGGATAATTTTGTAAACAATCGAAAAATATTTTGTGAACCAATCGAAGCCCATTATTCGTTATTCAAGGTAACAATTGATGACCTTTGATTGAAATGACCCTGTGATTCAAACATGTGGTTTTCATCGTCATATAAAACTAATTACGGGTATCAATATACGGATGCTCATAGCCGAAGCAATTCGTCAGTCACCTCTGCCGGGGCCCATAACGCAAATCATAAGTGGGTCGTCGTAGCGGTGGCTACCTCCTTACCGAACAATGGTCGGTCGTATACTGAGCCGGCATCGCTGCCTTCACCTCTCCGGATGCCGATGTCTCCGCTCCCCGCCGCCATTTCCGTCGGCAGGGTGTGGGTAGAAGAGAAGGGGGGCAGTTCCGCCAGCCCGGTCGCGACTACAATGGGTCCTTTTAAGTATATCTTCCTACCGCTAATCTGGGCCCTGATAATATGATTAGCACTCTGCCTTTTGTGCGCTCTTCATGCTCGTATGTAAATGTAGATGCCTCCTTGCTATCACGGTTTTTAATAATTTAAGGGGCATTATAGTTAGATATTCTTATTATGACACATACTATCAAACATGTAGTCTCAATTCGCTTTCTTTGTTGTCTTGATGAAAAAGAAGAAGAAAATGTAGTTGTTTGTTTCCTGCTGTGTCTCCTGCTATTGAAAGTAGCATCACCTTGCCACCGTCTTCACCGTCACATTCAGACTAGTCACAGGGCTGGGATCCCATTTATAATAAAAATAATGTGGGGTCAAACTCACCACAACACCAAATCAATCGTATTACTCAGTACTTTATGATGGAAAACAAAAAAGATAAACTGAATCTCAATAAATCTGAAACATTTCCAAAGCCTCGTATCAAGAATTCTAATCAGTTAATGACAGAATATTATAGTATATGAACACCAACTTACCATTACCAGTAAGTGATGATACAGAAGATAAGCACTCAGAATTTAGAATAGTCTTATCTTTTCCATCCTCACTACCTTCACTAAAACCATATCTTACAATAGTTAAAAGCTGCAATCCTATTGGATATGTGGAAAGTGACGGCGGATAGACGTGGAAAGTGAAAGACCAGAAGATGAGGAAATTATTAAGAATAATCTATGTCTAACTACGGGAATCTTAAGACTCATTATGCTGACGATAATGAAGCTAGCCTGTCTGACTAGAAAAGAGTTAATGCCGTCTATGAAATTAAGAAAGGATATTATAAAAATAGAAATACTAATTGGAAGGCAACCAACCAAAAACATTAATTATAGATTTAAACCCACGACAAAGCGTCCTTTGATGAAGTTTATTCTACCCGCAAGCAATGTAGTACCAACTTCGGGCACCATCAGTTCCGAGAAAACCAATTAAAGTATGTCCTGTGAAAAGTTTTCGAATGGGAGTTACCGCTTTTGCTTGAAGGACTGCCACGTTATGGTCCGTTCATTTTAGGTCTGATGTATTCATCCTAATAATTTATGTTTAACATACTTAAACCAATAGCTTACTTTTTACCCAATTCTAGTTATAACACAGATCTGAATGCTTGCTAGCTAACCAATCATGGTATAGTACAGTCGAGGACATAAATATGTATATACAACATGTAACAGGAAGAGTATATCTACCCGAAAGGTGTGAAGACTGCATTATATCTCTCTATAAAAAGTTACAGTACAAAATAAATTATTCAAAAATTCATACCAAATTTTTGCTCCCAAGTGTATTAAATTAAAATCATAACCAACATGTCACCGCTCAATGAGGGTCAAGTTAATTTTTGGACACATTCGACTTATTTTACTGTAAGCTCAATATTATTAGACATAGTAGGAACAATCCAAAGACTGTATAACTGGAAAGTTTTATTAAAGTTGTCCAAAATGGAAACATACGATATTGTATTATGACCGTGTCTGGTGCGGTTCAGATGTCTCTTACTTAAATATTTTATATTTGCAGTTATTATTCAAAGTACTTTTTTTATATTTTTCTATTAATTTAATCATAGAATTCCAAATTCTTCGTACGTAGTTCTGCACGGGAGAGACCGTGTAGCTCTAGTTTAATGATAAAGCCACTAACTAAATTAAATGAATTATTTAATATGCTACTGTAATCAACTTCTTTTCTTCCAATTAAAAAATATCTAAGCCTACTAATGAACTGAATTCAATACTTTTTGTCTTTCACAATATACACGGACTTCACGAATTTCACGGGTTTACACGGTGCTACAATACGGCTATGTTGAAATTACAGTGGGTCTACGGTACGTGACGCTATGGAATGGCTATGGTGAAGCTATAGTACGGCTACGGTAAAGTTACAGGGGTCTACGGGGAAATTAAAGGGGGCCTTTTTTTTTTTTTTTTTTTTTTTTCTCGTGGGGAAATCCTCATAGGATACCCTACCGCCCCGGGGGTAGCGGCCAGGTTATGCCGGACTTTTACCGGCTAAAACCCCACGGTGGTCGCCATCTGCGCTGTAGAGAGGGGGGCGGGCTCTCGTGTTGAACGCGTACCTGCTCACCCCTCCAAGCGCGGCGCTTTGATAGCTCGTCCCGGGGGAAGTCTGACACCTCCCCCCAGCACCCTCGCTGTGCTATCGCACGATGAGTCGTGACCACATCGACTCATCGTCCTCCTTGGGGTCGCTTCTGGGCGTACAGAGCCCCCGCTCTGATTGCCCACGACCCCAAAGGCCCCGTTTAGTCGCCTTTTACGACAGGCAGGGAAACACCGTAGCTGTTATTCTAAGCCCCAGCTACAGGGCAGGAGGGCCGCGACGAGTCACGTTTGCGCCCCGGCGGCTTCGCCTCCGAGTGGGATCAGCCCTCTCCCGATCCCGCTCAGCAGCCTCCTTCTGGACCATTACGGTCTCACAGAAGGAGGCTACGGCCCTCCACGCTGTATCCCCGCTCAGCATCGCCGACACGACTGCTGGCAGGGAGAGATTCCGTCCGATCTCTTGGACCAGGATCCGCCGCTCGGGTTCCCACGCAGGGCACACCGCGAGCGTGTGCGATGCGGAATCCTGGTCACTTCCACCGCAGTGGAAGCAGGCCGCCGTCGCCTCACGTCCGATCCTATACAGATAATCACCGAAGCACCCATGCCCGGTGATTATCTGTGTAAGTCTGTAGGTGAGTCGTCCACCTTGTCGCTGCATCCAGGCCTCGAAGACCGGCAGGACTGCTTCGACGACTAAAAGATAAAGATAGACTAAAGGGGGCCTACATAGATGCTACAATAGGTGTACAGTGTTTCTTCGTTGTGTGAGACAGGCAATGCAATGGTTCGGCTATATAGTTATGTCAAAGTTAGATTGGGCGTACATTGGGTATGTATTACTTGAGGCTATGAAGAGACTACGGTGTGGCTACGGGGCGGCTACAGTTTGGCTACGGGAAAGCTAAAGTGGGCGTACAGTGGGTCGACGGTGTATCTACAGTAAAGTTGCGCTACGGTAAAGCTACAGTGGGTCTACGGTATGGTATGAGGCATTGGGTGGTTACGCTGGTCAGGTGAGCGTACAATATCACTATGGTGAAGTGATAGTCGGTCTACGGTAGAGTTACAGGGGGGTATTTTGTGAAAAGCTTATGGTAGAACTACAAATATATCAACGGCGAAGTTAAGTGGGTCTAAGGTAAAGTTACAGAGAATAATAATAATAAATATCGGACATTGTTCACACACGGTCATCTGATCCCAAACTAAGCAGAATCGAAGGTAAAGTTACAATAAGCCTACGGTGGGTTTATGGTGCGAAAAGTTACGGAACGGCTATTGTGAAACTAAAATATAGCTACGATGAAGCTACAGTGGGTCTACGGTAAAGTTACAGTGGATCTAAGGTAAAGTTACAATAAGCCTACGGTGGGTTTATGGTGCAAAAGGTTACAGAACGGCTATTGTGAAACTAAAATATAGCTACGATGAAGCTACAGTGGGTCTACGGTAAAGTTACAGTGAATCTAAGGTAAAGTTACAATAAGCCTACGGTGGGTTTATGGTGCGAAAGGTTACAGAACGGCTATTGTGAAACTAAAATATAGCTACGATGAAGCTACAGTGGGTCTACGGTAAAGTTACAGTAGATCTAAGGTAAAGTTACAATAAGGAGTTTTCTTCCGCGGACGCTCAGATTGTGGAATGAGCTCCCCGCCGTGGTTTTCCCATTGGAGTACAGCATGGGGTTCTTCAAAAAGGGTGTGAAGAGATTTCTTCAGGGTCGGCAACGCGCGAGTGATGCCCCTGGTGTTGCAAGCGTCCATAGGCTACGGTAACTGCTTACCATCAGGCGGGCCGTATGCTTGTTTGCCACCTTAGTGGTATAAAAAAAAAAAGCCTACAGTTGGTTTATGGTGCGAAAGATTACGGAACGTTTATTGTAAAACTAAAATATAGCTACGATGAAGCTACAGTGGGTCTACGGTAAAGTTAAAGTATTAATATTCTACGTTGTAAGGCTATGAGCTACGATATAATATCCGTGATTCTACAACTATAAGTAAAGGCCTAAATTGGGGCTACTTCATAGCAATACGATAATGTTAGAGCTACGTTGAAGTTACAGTGGGTCTACTTTGCGTTTGGGTGTGTATGTTGTTATAGTAGAGCAACGCTATGCAGGAGGATAGTATAATAATATTGTGTGAGCCACAGTAGAGTTATAATCAGGCTATGCTATATCTCAGTTATGTCGTGGTTATGTCAGTAAATGTTAGAAAAATGATACAAAAGAATACATTAGGTTATTGTATGGTTACAATGTAGTGCTAAAGTAAGATAACGGTAGAAGTACGTTAGTGCTTGTGTTGTATTGTAGCAATAGGACTATACAATAGGGCTAACTTGATGTTATAGTACGGCTATAGTTGCCCCTTTCATATAGTAAATTGTGCATGGAGCTACGATGGATAAACAATGGGTCTACGGTAGAGCTACGGCACGGCTACGAGTTTAACGAGAGTACAGCACCTAGTTCATAGACATAGCCGACTTGATACATGGTTTACCAACTATTTTTGATAACTATTAAATTGTTGCAGTTGTACGCGTCCATTAAACAATATTTATTTTGACTAAGTCATTATTAAAAATATTAAATAATAATCACAATATCAAAAACTTTCGATATCTGATAAGCAATCGTTTGACGAGCAATAAACAGTGGTTATCAAATTAAATCGGTAATCCAACTAATTTAGAGGTTGAACCCCCATCCGACGCTACCCCCACATTTGCACCCCTTACTCCCAACACGCCCCCAGTGAACATCCACCCTTAACTCTAAGCTCATTTCCTGTGCGCCGCCTGGTTGTGTTAATTTTAAATTAAGTAGGTACCAAAGGTACCTACAGATAAAGCGACAGCCTGCCGAATACGATATGTACCTACTAAACAAACATTATATTATAACCTGTTTATGTATTACATAATACTTAAACCATTATGTGATTGGAGTGTGTAATGTGATACATGTTATGTGATAGGAGGAAGATACGAGGCTGTCGCACTTAATACGCCTAAGTCAACTATGTTACCTTCTGCTACATACGCTCCAGTTCAGCAGCAATCAGACGCAATTGACACAACTTTAGCGACCCCAACAGTGCAACCGCTGTTCGACACGGCTTTGGCTACTGCGGGAGTTTCACTAACTGTAGCTCCTAACCCTCCTAATCAAAAGAAGTCTAAAACGAAAGCCAAACGCAAGAATCCACCATCGGATGCTCAATTACCTGCCAGCCCTTTACAAAACGAGTGTTCTAATATTATCGCCCAGAGTGTAGAAGCAGGACCTTCAGATATCGTAAACCAGGGAGTAAGAGATGCAGAACCGCGGCGGGAACTAGAAACGAGAAGAACATTGCGCCCAGCTTCACTTTCTGGTACGGCAGGTCCAGCCGTAACTTCCCTGAAAGCCGTAGAGCCTCGGAAATACACGCATGTATGGAACGTGGAGTCTGATATCGAAGACGAGATGTTATGTATGCCATCACAAAATTGAAAACTAGTAGCTCCACGGGAGCGGACAGTATTCCTCCGATGGTGATCAGAGCAAAAAATACTTGTGCATCCTTTTATGTCATATCTTCAATCTGGCATTAGAATCAGGACAATACCCGCCCCACTGGAAACTAACAAGGGTAAGCCCTATACCAAAAAGCTCTGAAAAGTCGAAGGTAGAGGAGTACCGGCCGATTGTGGTATTATCATCTCCAGCAAAGGTGTTTGAAAGCATACTCCACAAATATATACTGGCACAAGTGGACACATACCTTTGTAACGAGCAGCACGGATTTAGACCAAAGAGGTCCGTTGACTCTAACCTGTTGACCCCAGTAGACTATATATCGACTAGGTTGGACCGGGGTTCCCAGATTGACGTGCTTTTGTGCGTTTGATAGGGTTAATAACGACATACTGCTAGCAAAACTTAACACCATAGGTTTTGCCCCTGGTGATCTCCGGCTTCTTGCGGACTATCTCCGTGATCGCCAGCAGTTTGTCAGACTCGGCTTGTATGAGTCCAAACCTTATCACACGCGTTCCGGAGTGAGTCAGGGGTCGATCCTTAGGCCTCTGTCATTTTTGCTCAAGGTTAACGATCTTCCTACCGTTCTAGAGCACTCCCGATGCTTGCTATATGCAGACGATCTCAAGATCTTCATAGAGGTTAGGTCTGATGCAGACTGTATAGCTTTGCAGAAGGATATCGATGCCGTACACCAATGGAGTTATGAGAACAGGATGGAGTTCAACGCCACTAAGTGCTACGAGATGACTTTCGGGTGAATTTGGCACCCAATCACTTTTGACTATAAGCTCAATGGTTGCAGCATAGCTCGTCCTACAAACATGAAGGACTTGGGAGTCACATTTGACCGCAAATTAACATTCCACGACCATATAACTGCGTTGACAAAGGAATGTTTTAGGCGTTTGGGTTTCGTCCTTCGAAATTCTCAGGACTTTCGTAACCAGCATGTGGTACGGCAAATTTTTGAGGCTCTAGTGCGTAGCAAGCTTGAGAGAGCTATGTGTGTGTATAATCCACATGAGAGTACCTACGCTCTCCTGCTTGAAAAGGTACAAAAAGCCTTCCTCCGGTACCTATACAAGTACGTCAACGGATACTATCCGTATAAGTATCCCACAAAATTTCTTTTGGGTTGTCTAGGGTCTTGGAAGTCAGACGGGAAAAACACCAACTCACATTCATGTGCAAAATCAAAATGCACCAGAACTGCACGGTGAGCTGTGTCGATTTTTTGCTCCTGACAATTATCTAAGAAATAGAAAGCACAACTTTTTCGCCGTGCCATCGTGTCGCACTGTGGCGCGTGACACACACAGATTGAGACCTTACGGTGGTTGTTATAAGAACCGCAATACTTGCGTAGATGGCAATAGGAAATCTCAAAGTGATGGTGAAGGTGCCAAATGTCAAAGTAAAACGAGGAATCTCTCTCCTGTAGTAAATGAAAACGTCACCAATTGTTTACTAGTCGCTACTATAGGATCTGATGAATCGGTCATAAATGAGACTCTGGAACGTTTGGTTAAAAATAAAGATTACAGTACTGATAATATAGTTGATTTTTTAGTACAGGAGGCTTTACACTCTAAGCAAATTCAGGAAAATGATAATTTACTTGATAGTGGTATTAATACAGCGGATAATAAGAATAATGAAGAGCTTCGCAATCGCATTATTGAAGAAATAGATAATACACCTAGTGAGGATATACCAACTAAGGCTCTAAAAACACACAAGCACACACAGATTGAGACCTTACGGTGGTTTTTATAAGAACCGCAATACTTGCGTAGATGGCAATAGGAAATCTCAAAGTGATGGTGAAGGTGCCAAATGTCAAAGTAAAACAAGGAATCTCTCTCCTGCAGTAAATGAAAACGTCACCAATTGTTTACTAGTCGCTACTATAGGGTCTGATGAATCGGTCATAAATGAGACTCTGGAACGTTTGGTTAAAAATAAAGATTACAGTACTGATAATATAGTTGATTTGTTACTACAGGAGGCTTTAGTAATATTTATTTTGTTAGTAAATCGACGTCAGATGAATCTAACACTGTAGTTGCTAATCAAACTACAGACTTTGTAAGTGTTCGAAGAAAGACTGGCAAACGCAAAGTTAAACTACCTGAACCTGAAAAAAATAACGATAATTCTAATGAAATTACGTTTGATATAAAAGCTGTCGAAGATTTTTTTTCTCAACACTTTACTGAAAATAGAGCGGGAGAAATAGTCGTTAGTCCAAAATTGGCTAAAAAAATAAGTAGGTACCACCTACTTATTTTTAGGGACTATCTGCGTCAGCTTTGTACGGCAGGAAAATGTACAGTGCAACAGCTGACCCCGAGAGGAGACTATAAATCGTATAAGATAGGGGTCTCGACTGCTGCATACAACGTTTGTTTCTCTACCGAATCTCTCTCCTGTAGTACATGAAAACGTCACCAATTGTTTACTAGTCGCTACTATAGGGTCTGATAAATCGGTCATAAATGAGACTCTGGAACGTTTGGTTAAAAATAAAGATTACAGTACTGATAATATAGTTGATTTGTTACTACAGGAGGCTTTAGTAATATTTATTTTGTTAGTAAATCGACGTCAGATGAATCTAACACTGTAGTTGCTAATCAACCGAATCTCTACCGAATCTCTCTCCTGTAGTACATGAAAACGTCACCAATTGTTTACTAGTCGCTACTATAGGGTCTGATGAATCGGTCATAAATGAGACTCTGGAACGTTTGGTTAAAAATAAAGATTACAGTACTGATAATATAGTTGATTTGTTACTACAGGAGGCTTTAGTAATATTTATTTTGTTAGTAAATCGACGTCAGATGAATCTAACACTGTAGTTGCTAATCAAACTACAGACTTTGTAAGTGTTCGAAGAAAGACTGGCAAACGCAAAGTTAAACCACCTAAACCTGAAAAAAAAACGATAATTCTAATGAAATTACGTTTGAAATAGAAGCTGTCGAAGATTTTTTTTCTCAACACTTTACTGAAAATAGAGCGGGAGAAATAGTCTTTACTCCAACATTGGCTAAAAAAATAAGTAGCTACCACCTACTTATTATTAGAGACTATCTGCGTCAGCTTTGTACGGCAGGAAAATGTACAGTGCAACAGCTGACCCCGAGAGGAGACTATAAATCGTATAAGATAGGGGTCTCGACTGCTGCATACAACGTTTGTTTCTCTACCGAATCTCTCTCCTGTAGTACATGAAAACGTCACCAATTGTTTACTAGTCGTTACTATAGGGTCTGATGAATCGGTCATAAATGAGACTCTGGAACGTTTGGTTAAAAATAAAGATTACAGTACTGATAATATAGTTGATTTGTTACTACAGGAGGCTTTAGTAATATTTATTTTGTTAGTAAATCGACGTCAGATGAATCTAACACTGAAGTTGCTAATGAAACTACAGACTTTGTAAGTGTTCGAAGAAAGACTGGCAAACGCAAAGTTAAACCACCTGAACCTGAAAGAAAAACGATAATTCTAATGAAATTACGTTTGATATAAAAGCTGTCGTAGATTTTTTTTCTCAACACTTTACTGAAAATAGAGCGGGAGAAATAGTGTTTAGTCCAACAGTGGCAAAAAAATAAGTAGCTACCACCTACTTATTTTTAGAGACTATCTGCGTCAGCTTTGTACGGCAGGAAAATGTACAGTGCAACAGCTGACCCCGAGAGGAGACTATAAATCGTATAAGATAGGGGTCTCGACTGCTGCATACAACGTTTGTTTCTCTACCGAATCTCTCTCCTGTAGTACATGAAAACGTCACCAATTGTTTACTAGTCGCTACTATAGGGTCTGATAAATCGGTCATAAATGAGACTCTGGAACGTTTAGTTAAAAATAAAGATTACAGTACTGATAATATAGTTGATTTGTTACTACAGGAGGCTTTAGTAATATTTATTTTGTTAGTAAATCGACGTCAGATGAATCTAACACTGTAGTTGCTAATCAAACTATAGACTTTGTAAGTGTTCGAAGAAAGACTGGCAAACGCAAAGTTAAACCACCTGAACCTGAAAAAAAAACGATAATTCTAATGAAATTACGTTTGATATAAAAGCTGTCGAAGATTTTTTTTCTCAACACTTTACTGAAAATAGAGCGGGAGAAATAGTCGTTAGTCCAAAATTGGCTAAAAAAAATAAGTAAGTACCACCTACTTATTTTTAGGGACTATCTGCGTCAGCTTTGTACGGCAAGAAAATGTACAGTGCAACAGCTGACCCCGAGAGGAGACTATAAATCGTATAAGATAGGGGTCTCGACTGCTGCATACAACGTTTGTTTCTCTACCGAATCTCTCTCCTGTAGTACATGAAAACGTCACCAATTGTTTACTAGTCGCTACTATAGGGTCTGATGAATCGGTCATAAATGAGACTCTGGAACGTTTGGTTAAAAATAAAGATTACAGTACTGATAATATAGTTGATTTGTTACTACAGGAGGCTTTAGTAATATTTATTTTGTTAGTAAATCGACGTCAGATGAATCTAACACTGTAGTTGCTAATCAAACTACAGACTTTGTAAGTGTTCGAAGAAAGACTGGCAAACGCAAAGTTAAACCACCTGAACCTGAAAAAAAAACGATAATTCTAATGAAATTACGTTTGATATAAAAGCTGTCGAAGATTTTTTTTCTCAACACTTTACTGAAAATAGAGCGGGAGAAATAGTCTTTAGTCCAACATTGGCTAAAAAAATAAGTAGCTACCACCTACTTATTTTTAGAGACTATCTGCGTCAGCTTTGTACGGCAGGAAAATGTACAGTGCAACAGCTGACCCCGAGAGGAGACGATAAATCGTATAAGATAGGGGTCTCGACTGCTGCATACAACGTTTGTTTCTCTACCGAATCTCTCTCCTGTAGTAAATGAAAACGTCACCAATTGTTTACTAGTCGCTACTATAGGGTCTGATGAATCGGTCATAAATGAGACTCTGGAATGTTTGGTTAAAAATAAAGATTACAGTACTGATAATATAGTCGATTTGTTACTACAGGAGGCTTTAGTAATATTTATTTTGTTAGTAAATCGACGTCAGATGAATATAACACTGAAGTTGCTAATCAAACTAAGGACTTTGTAAGTGTTCGAAGAAAGACTGGCAAACGCAAAGTTAAACCACCTGAACCTGAAAAAAAAAACGATAATTCTAATGAAATTACGTTTGATATAAAAGCTGTCGTAGATTTTTTTTTCTCAACACTTTACTGAAAATAGAGCGGGAGAAATAGTGTTTAGTCCAACATTGGCAAAAAAATAAGTAGCTACCACCTACTTATTTTTAGAGACTATCTGTGTCAGCTTTGTACGGCAGGAAAATGTACAGTGCAACAGCTGACCCCGAGAGGAGACTATAAATCGTATAAGATAGGGGTCTCGACTGCTGCATACAACGTTTGTTTCTCTACCGAATCTCTCTCCTGTAGTACATGAAAACGTCACCAATTGTTTACTAGTCGCTACTATAGGGTCTGATGAATCGGTCATAAATGAGACTCTGCTGGAACGTTTGGTTAAAAATAAAGATTACAGTACTGATAATATAGTTTATTTTCTTACTACAGGAGGCTTTAGTAATATTTATTTTGTTAGTAAATCGACGTCAGATGAATCTAACACTGAAGTTGCTAATGAAACTACAGACTTTGTAAGTGTTCGAAGAAAGATTGGCAAACGCAAAGTTAAACCACCTGAACATCAAACGATAATTCTAATGAAATTACGTTTGATATACTAAAAGCTGTCGAAGATTTTTTTTCTCAACACTTTACTGAAAATAGAGCGGGAGAAATAGTTGTTAGTCCAACATTGGCTAAAAAAATAAATAGCCAGGGCCAAAACAGCAACTCTGCCTCTGTAAAACGGTACTCTCGATGTTATTATTTTTTACATTTTGTATATATCCCTCTCAAATCAAGGTAAAAATTATTGAAAAGTGTATTGGAAATTTTACTGAGCTGTTTATCACAAAATCACCTAAGATAAGTCGAAGTTTTCTACACATTCACTGATTTCAAAATACCCTCATAAATTTGATTTCTCAAGTGTCAAATAAATTGACAGCGAGGAGAATAATATTGGAGAAGTAACTCTCAACCCATTGTTTATAACCCGTGAAACAACAAAATCAACATGAAGTGTGCCAGTTGCCGGTTGTTGTTAATGCTACGAAAGACGTCAATGCTATAAAATACACTCACATGGGATGTGACAATAGCTTCTGTTCACTGTGTGTGAATGTATCCTCTTTCTCCAGTGAGCGCAAAAAACCGTGGAAATGTCCAGATTGTACTGCTGCAGCCAAAAAAGGTGGAAACCCTTACACCGGTGAGAGCGGAAAACCATAATATAACAATGCGAAAGAAGACCGAATCGCTACCGCATCAATCTGGCTCTGACCTCAAGGAACTAACAACGGAATTGCGGCAACTGATGAAAGAGTTTTCATCGCTCAGCACTAAACTGGAAGATCGGCATTATCGGTTTCTTATAGGGTGCCCCAGGGCAGTATATTGGGGCCCACTCTATTTAATATATACATTAATGATATTCATGACCTCTCCATTGATAGTGGCCAGGTCGTCTGTTATGCAGATGATACTGTGGTTATTATACATGGTCCTAACTGGAAAAAGGTTTCATCGCTTGCTGAAATTGTGGTGTCACAAATTGGAGGATGGCTCCGCAAAAACCTGCTTACTTTAAATACGAGAAAAACCACATTCTTATGTTTCCATAAAACTTCTGTTTCTGCACCTCCTGATAATGCTATGTGTATTAGAATACATGACATAGACTGTACGCATAGTAAGTCATTTAGTTGTGTATCTCTTAACAGAACAAAATTTATTAAATACCTTGGAGTGTTGGTTGAAAATCAAAATTTTAAGATACATATTGAGAGACTTTCAGCACGCGTTAGAAAAGTGATTAGTATAATGCGTAACCTGCGGAATACCGCATGCAGGGAACTGCTTATATCAGTTAACATCGCAATGTGTCAGTCTCTCATAATATATTGTATCACCTGTTGGGGAAGTGCTTCTAAAAGTTAATGTAATGTTCAAGAAGCCTTTTAGGTACCCAACAATATAAAGAGAGCGGTACGCTAAGTGTACGTCAACTTTTTATCCTATACCTTTCACTCGCTGCACACAAGTACTTCCTTACATCTAGAAGTAACTCAACGAAGAAAAGAATCCATAAGATCCACACTTCTCTAGTTAGTACTTCTTTTGCACGGCGTTTCGGCCTTTTCTCAAGAGCACATGTTTATAATAGTGTAGTTAAATCCTGTGACATAAAAAATACATCTGTTAGGCGCCGATCCCACTGAGAAGAGTTCTAGAGTTCCGCGTTCCGAGTTCTGCATTCCGCGTTGACTGTAAGCTATGTGGGGCCTTTGAAAGTAAAACAAGTGTATGATGTGCGATCAGTAGGGAATATTGCAGAACTCTAGAACTCTAGACTGCTTGCTGTGTGCACAATAGTCAACACGGAATGCAGAACTCAGAACTCTAGAACTCTTGAACTCACAACTCTAGAAGCAAAAGGCATCATACATGAATGGCTAACTACTTTGACATATTCTGCTACGGAAGATGTTCTCAATATTAAAAGCTAAAATATGTGTATAATTAAACTATATCTATTTAAACTACATCTTAATTACCTTTTATTAATCAATCTTAATATGTATATGTAATATTTAATAATAATTATCAAATTAGCTGCGTGTATATAATATTATATATCTATGTAAAGAGTATGTATAGGGTCATGTATTGTACCTATGGACATTTCAGAATACCTGAACTTCCTAGCCACTTCGCGCAGTGTATAATCAAGGTATCTATATGGCAAAGCTTTTATGTTATACGTTATATGGTCTAGAATTACTGTATTTTTTGTGGTAGCTCGAATGTTGCCAGTTTTTGATTTTAGAAACAAACATTTAAGTGGGCTGTTTTGTCCAATGGTACGTTACACGTTTCTACCTTTGGACAACCTTGTTTGTACCTTAGGACAAAATAAAACATAACATTTTATTATGAAATCAGTCTTGTAATAATCTTAAGTAAACTCTTATTATTAATTTCACGCGAGTAACAAAATATTCTTAAATAATCTTTAGTATTCATGTAGGAGCTTTTTAATTAATTAGGCCTACTAAATATTCAAACAAAAGCTTTTCTTCCTCTTTAGAAAATACCTATTTTACTGCGTAATTCGGTGTGAAAGTTTTTAAATTTGGTGCAGAACTGCTTCGAATAGTTTTAGTACCTGTGGACGCGTCCACAGGTACAAACGAAACCCTGTCCCAAGGTACAAACAATACAACTTTGAAAAAAAACTTAAATAAATTGTTTTTTAGGTTAGAAACTCTTTTCTTTACTTGTTGAATTGTAAATAGAACTAGCTATAGATAAATTACTGATATTAATTTGTAAAATATAAGCATGCATTATTCAAGTAAAAGTAATCAGAAAAATCATGTAAAACTTACTTTTTAACACAAAAATTTTCAAAACTACCTCACGCTACAAACAACACCGGTTGGGTCACGCCACTCACTGGTGTTACATACTAATAAAAACGCTACCCAAATAGTACGATGTTAAATTTTTAATGCTATCAGTTTTTTTATTATGATGAACGTCCAAAGGTAAAAGCGTCCATAGGTACGATACATGACCCTACCTACTCTTTAGCTTTATTTTTTATTATTTGAATTTAGTCACGCTATCAGTCAGCTGTCAAAACGTCAAATATCAATATGGAGAAAATCGATATTGTTGAGAGACCATTCAAATAAGAAGTGAAGTGAAGTGAAGTAAAATAATTTTGGTTTATATAAAAAACGGTATTAATGAAGGAATTGCACATTAAGGAATAAACTTTAAATGTCGTTTCTTCGTTTACAGGTATGATTAAATGTTTAATTGTGTAGTTAGTAATTGTGTGTTATAAGCGCGAATGTTAAGATAACACGTACTTAAATAAAACTTCGTTTTAAATGAACGTCATTACGCTTCTATAGGTTTATTTTTCGATGGGCTATGGTAACCGCGTACTATCACGCGGGCCGTATGCTTGTTTACCGACTTCGTAGAATAAAAGTGAACTGAGTTTATTGCCGGAGTCTTCTGAAGCAACACATTGTCGTTTATATATAGAAGTAGAGAATAATTTATTTAATATCTATATACTATATCTATATATTTTTATGTTTATTAAGCCGCTATCGTGATATTTAAAATGTAATAACATACAAACACGGTAATTTTAGTAAGAGGCAAATAAATTATATCTGTTAACTCTGGTCTTCACGATACAGGCTTGGCCTAGTGTGAAGACCGCTGTAAAAATTATTAGTATTGAAGTTCCTTCAACATTTTAATGTTTCAAATCAAGCTGTTTGCATTTTGTATTTGTTGGTGTTGCAAAATAAATATATAATTGAAATTAAGCCCAGCTTATACCAATTTATGCTAATAACGCTTGATTTTTTTCAATTTTCTACTTTAACATGTAAAAAAACCAATAGAAAATATTATTGACATTATTAAAACATTAAATTAACTAGTAATTTATTGATGTCATTAAAATTATCAAAGTTTATTTCATTCGTTATTATTTGCATGAAGTAAGAATTATACTGACAACATATTATGATTAGTAGTCACTAACCGATTTATTTCTGAGGTCTGCGAATAAGCAGAGAAAAGACCGAGTACATGCATTGCAACTTTAGTGGCGTTAACAGCAAACACACCATCTGTCTGCAGAACACGCAGCTAAAATAAGTGGACCATTTCAAGTACCTAGGGTCAGTCAACAGTAAAGACGGGTCAATGGACACTGATGTCACCCATCGCATAAATACCGGGTGGATGAAATGGAGAGAACTATCCAGCGTGCTATGCGAAAGCCGAATGCCCGTGCGCATAAAGGGACGAGTATACAGAGCAGCCGTCCGACCGGCCATGACATACGGAGCCGAATACTGGCCACTCAAAAAGCAGCACGAGAATCAATTACACTGCGTAGAGATGAAGATGCTCAGGTGGGCAGGTGGTGTAACTAGGCTGGATCATGTCAGAAACACACATATATGAGGCCTATCAAAGTGAGACCTATCCCAGATAAATTACAGGAGAGCCGTCTGCGGTGGTACGGACACGTTATAAGGCGACCATCCGACCACATGATCAGAAAAGTGCTACATATAGAAACTAAACCCCGAGGACGAGGAAGACACATGGATGTCCGTAGTAGATAAGAACCTCGACCCAGGACCGAGCTGCCTGGAGACGAATGATACGGAGGGCCGACCCCAAATAAAATGGGAAAGGGCCAGGCAAAGAACCGATTTATTTCTGAATTAACTATCGAATAAGCAGTAAATAATCAACTGAATTCCTCAATATAACCATGAAGAATATTTTAATTAAACATCAACTATAAACTCGGCAGAGCTGTCGTCAGTCGCATATTCAATTCTTAATTTGAAATATCTATCTATGTTATTATATCTATGTTTTGCCATATATATCTGGGTTTTCTGATAAAGGTGTGTGATACTGGAGTTTTGACTCCGAACAATATTAAACGCATGATAGCTCAGTGGTAGTGACGTCGAATGCCAAGCCGAAGGTCCCAGGTTCGAATCCTACAATGAGGTCGAGCTTTCGGTTAAGGAAAACATCGTGAGGAAACCATAGCATGGTGTTGAGGTACTTTATATTGTCCTGGCTGGCTAACACCCTCAAGTTGCAAATCTGTCGCCTAACACCGGTCTATGTGTGTTCCGATAGCTGCACTTGAGAGCCAGTTCCTTTTAGGCTTTGTGTGCTTAGCACCTTCGGCCTCATCATCACTGACCATGATGAGAAATACCTAACATCACAGCACCTTACCTACAATAACGTAAATATTATGTGCGTCTGAAGCCAGCTTTTCACTATGGAATATAATAAATATAATTTAAATTACATCTTGAGATATAATATTTTACCCCTCGTCATACATTATGCTATAATATACATAATATTACATCCCAAACTATAAATATATTTTTGACAAAATGTATGACGGACGATAATATATTATATGGAAGAGATCGCTTAAGCGATAAGGCCGCCTATGTTGTATAACTTCCTAAATTTCTGTTACTATTATCGTGTTCTATGTTAGTCTATACAATAAAGAATATGTCATTCATTATATCTCAAGTTGTAATATATATATTACATTATATCCCATAGTGAAAAGCCGGCTTAACTATGGACGTGCCCATAGACTCTCTCCTTAGGGTAAGTAAATATTTTCATACACCACTCAATAATGTAATAAAAGCGTTATTTAATTTTAGTGATGAATTTAGGAACCAAGTATTACTGTTTAGTGGAATGCCAGTTGTTAAGCAAGTGCCAGTACGGCTTTTGCTAAGTCATGATTTCAGTCAGCAGATTTGAATTGGGTTTCATAACAGGGATAACTCAAATTTCGGATTAGTTCGTTGTTCGCGTAGCGTGGACGGACCTGCGAGCCTCGAACGAGCATTCGTCTTGCGCTCGACTGCGCTCCGCCCGATTATCAGTTTTTTCACGAACACAGGGATTCGCATCGGGCTCGTTGTAGGCTCGTTAAGTACGTCAACACTTGACATCGCGAGCAACGAACGAATTCTGTTCGTTTGTGGCTCGGCTCGTGCTCGCTTCGCGTAGCATGGACGCACGATAAGTTTTTAAAGAGACACACATTTGTTGTAACACCCAAGTTCAGACAATCTCAATGAGTATCGCGAACTGGGTGCTCATAGTTCCAGAGATTAGCACGTTCAAAAATACATACAAACTATTCAGTTTCATAAATATGACTATTAATTATATTTTATGCGATTAACAAGACGTTATACATTCCTTGAGGATTTAGTATTAAACAAGTAAGTGTAATTTCTAAAACACGGATTCACGTTTTATCTCGCTAACCAAAACCAATTTAAAAAATCCACACAAAGAAAAATAGTCGTTAATCCACATTTTCAGTTAGACGCCGCCTAACGTGAAGCGTGGCAACGCCGCGTCACCGGATGTGAACGGAGCGGCAACACCGCCCCGGCATCGATCATGGCTGTTCACGCACACACCTGACCTGCCCCCGCGTGGACTTCTTACGCACACATAGACACGTACTCTCTACACCTTAAGGTGAAGGTTCTTTTGTGCGATAATGAGATTATATTTGTATAAATTGGAACACTATTCTTTTTACTTCATTATCTGAACCAAAGCAACTAACTACTACTTCTAGGTTCCAGAATCAGTAATATACTAAACATGAATTGGACACTTTAACATTGAGTTACAATTATGATAAATTACTCATGAAAAGTAATATTGACGTCACAGTCACATAATTAGTCCCATCAATTCTAGTAACGGTATAAACATTGCTGACACTTCGATTCCCAGTCGAAAATCTTTATTTTCTTTCTGCAATCAGCTTCTATCACCTATTCATACAAATGAAAGAAGTATGTAAATAAAGTTTATTGCGAGTGAATTATTTTTAACAGTATTTTAGTTAGAAGGTACAGTAGTACCCCATTTAATATGGCTTACCGATGTAACTGCGCAGAAGATACATTTTCAAAGCGCGGGAACCGCTATTGGTTGGCAGCTGCCGTCATGTTAGCGCGCGCCGTGCGGAGGGGCGTGATTTGCGAGTGAGACGGAACTAACAGCTGCAGTGTATTATGAACCTTATAGTAGTGATCTAAGGTTGATTATAAGTTTTTTAAGCAATCTTTCGTTAATCTTCGGGGCCATACTTTCTTTTCTGTGCGAACGAAGATTCACGACGCGCCATATCCCAACTGATATGGCGCGTCGTGAAACTGTACAGGCGAGGCGGGCAGGGGCACATACAAGAGAGAGGGACCACGGTTCACCGTAGGTGGCAGCACAAGTATTAGGGCGCGTTCAGTTAATCAGGTCTATGATCACATATCAACACCTATAATAAGTAAATGAGTTGCACATGCGGTTGCGGTCGAATCTCATTTGGTCATGTAGGCTGGATATTAGTTCAGGAACCACTGCATAATAGCTATAGCTTTGGTTAGTGTGAGACAAGGCACTGAGAAATAATAACATATCCCGAAGTAGGTATAGCTCAAAAGTTTATCCCACCAAAAACATTTTTATGTAAAATGATGCCAAGACATATGACTCGCACTGTCAAAAATGTTTCGTTCTCATGTAGAACCAGGCTTGGAGAGTAAAGGCATGTAGAGTTATAAGCTACTCTACGTGCCTTTACTCTACAGGCCCTAACTTCACAAACTCTATCTACACGCCGTAGTCAAAATATGTGGCTTGGCCGTTTCAGTGTGAGTTTGTTTGTTTGTTTGTTACGCCTTCACGCCTCAACTACTCAATAGATCATCATGAAATTTGGCATGCAGATAGCCTATGGTATGGAAAAAGACTTAGGCTACTTTTTAAACCGGGAACGCGGGTGAAACCGCGGTTGTCCCCCGCGGTTGTCCCCAGCGGTTTTACCCAAATCTGCTCAAAAGAACTCAATTTAAATCAAACAAGAAGATTTTAATCGTCATGAAAATTCTCTCACGCATCTATAGGTTGAGTCAGTCAATGTCGCCAAACAAAAGTGCCGAGCGAGACGCCGCTCAAACGCCGGTCTCCCGCTGCGACCGACGCCCGACCCGATAGTTAGCTAACACATGGGGTGATCCATGGCCCCCATTATGGGGCCTTGGGTAAAGAACTATTGTATCGCACTAGACATTATCTTAACTAAATTAGGATGGCAATAATAGGTTGATTTGATCCATTTCTAAGTTGAAGACTGGACCTGAAATTGATATTAGAAATAACTGTTTCTGAGGTAGGTCCATCGATATATTATCTTCTGCCAGTAGGTCATACTATTACATATTAAGAGCAATGAGAGAGATTATTGGTGCCGATTCTGTTGTAAATCGCACTAAACTAATTTTAGTCACATCACATCTCTTTCTTACAAACATTATTGAAAAAGGATAGAACATATTTAAAGCTGTCAAATTAGTCTTTCCCGTCTTCATTTGTGGGTAATTAAGAAGTAATAATTTAGACGTAACCGCGATAGATGGCGACTAAATTTATATTGAAAACAAGCATTGGACTAATTTGACAGGACTAAATTTGTTACATCCTTTTCATATGTTCTTTGTTAGAAAGAGACATAGTGAGACTAAAATTAGTTTAGTTGTAAACAACAGAATCAGGGCCATTGACTATTACAGACAATAGGGATGATTTTGGCTGACACGCCAATACAAACACAAATTTTTAAACATTTATCACAACAATTCCTAGTTTATATGGAGTTTTGTATGAAATAGTTATTTTCAACGTTATAGTTTTATAGGATCAATAAATTGATAATTAAAATCACTAAAAGCATAAGTTTTAGAACATATTTGATCTTTCCCAGTATTTTTAGATGTTTTATTACATTACCAACTATTATTCTATTCTGTGTCACTACTGGTTAGTGTTTATAATTTATATCAAATGCAGGTAATATCCTTATTGCCTATAGAGATAAAAATCGTTGAGAACAACTGTCCGAACACGCCAGAGGATACGGAAAAACATATCTAACTTCAACTATACTAAGCTATCCTTGGCCTACCGCATGCTTATGCGACAATACCATGAATCATTAAGCACTGTAAGTGACCCCGATATGGTCATAAGGTCAGGCGCAGTAAAATATATGTATATAGGTTACTCGGGAATTTAAAAGTGCTTAGATTTCTAAGGTCAAGATTATATTTGTTGTGAAATAACTTTTCAGCCAACTAAGGATTCCCTTAAGAAATATCAATATTTTTGTTGATGTGTAAACAAATATATAATTAAATTGAATGTTATCTTTTCAAAAAACAAGATATATTTTGAAAATTTTGTACATTTAGAAACGAATGTAATACAAAATCTCCTAAAATGTCCAATAACTCTGAATTTATACACAGTCATCTACGCACAAAAAGTTATTGTCCCGGAATACAAAACGCAATATGCCTAAATTCAGGCAATTATATGGACAATTATCAAGATAGGTAAATACCGTACTGTCGAGCAATTTATAATAAAAAACAAAAGCGAGCACAAAGGCGGTCGAACGGTCATTGTTCAGGCCCCAAACGGGACTGTCGGATTTAAAAAAAGTAACAAAATATACGCCCGTGACAAACAAGCACTTTGAGTGCCAACTTCGATTGTCAATGGGCATTTAATGAAAGCTTTTGAGGCATTTTGAGGTGGAAAAAAATCGATGCGTTCAATTTTCGCCAAACCGTCTGGTGTTGAATAAGCCGGTCTATAACAGGCCGTCGCGAGCCACAAAGCCTCTTGATTATCGCCACCGTCCATGGCGTTATCTCCCGCCCACCATGTTTATTTTTCTCAGATAAAGATTAGCTGGAGTGTTGTGCCATTGGCGGGGTGGTGTGTGGGGGTGAGTGGGGGCGTGTTGGGGCGTGGTCTGGGTCCGGGAGCCGCCCTCGGTGGCGGCGGCGGATGCACAGGGTCTCGTAGACCGGTGCTGCTATGGGCGCCGTTCACAACTAACATGTGTTTCCCGTCGCCGTAGCACGCGAGATGCTTGACATAAAAAGCTCAGCCGACTACCTCAGTCGGTCGGGCACGTTTACCAACTTCTCTATGCTCTTTGCGGGTGAATATCTTTTCATTATTAAGTGATGTGTTGTGCAGTGTTCGTGTGTTGGTGTTCTCGAGCCTTTTTGGGTGTTTTTAATTTATACATTTTAAACGCTTCATAAATAAAGTGGCAAAGATTTTATCAGTCGACGACATTAGTCACGAATAACTTAAGTTCGTATGCCTTAGCTGTATCATTCAGTCAATTAGTCTACTGTGCATTATTAGTAAGTCGCGGATATGACGTAGAACGATCGGACTTTTGACGGTTTGCACGCTGTAATATAAATGTATACAACAGATACAACAAAGGCGACTTAGGTCATTCGCGACTTGTTTGAAGTTGTAGACAGTTGGTAAAAATGGGTTTAATAAATTTGGTACCTATAAAGGTAGGTAATATGGTACCTATTTGATTCATTGGGAATGATTTATTAAATACTATATACTACATTAAAGTAATATTGTTAAAATTGAGTAAAACTTCTTATGTGTTCATCACTTTATGTTGACTTAAGAAACAGCGAAGAAACTTCTATTACTCATACGCAAATATTTATATCATGGTCTCGAATGAAATATGTGAGATCAATGAAACCCACATCCAAAGAGAAAATTCTCGTCATTTTTCACATCTATTTGAATAATTAGTCAGTGGGAACCAACCTCTGTCATCCAATAACAAGTGATAAATTATGTTTTCATCTTGTGTATACCGTGAGCGTGACGTAGTTTCGCACCGCAGTCGAAAGATACAGAATATACCCTCAGACGGATCTGAACCCCTTCTGCATTATGACACCCCTGTAGAACCCTAACGAGGCCCAAGTGTCATCATCACTTAATTTCTACCCTATTCAACTAGTGGTAGTACTTGCCTACTTGCCTACTTGATAGTGTATGTTACATGCGTTACTAAAAAGGTAAGTCGAATCTTTTGGGATTCTTTTACTTCTTTTCTTTTTTTCATGATATTAATAGAAAATGGTTGTTTAAGAAATCATTAGCTTCTTATATAATACACATTAAAATAACCTATTTAAACGTATTAGAAATGTATGCGATAATTTTCTAATATAAAGAAGGAAGTTGAGTAGATGGATAGAATCTTATTGAATATTACCATAATGTACCTACTAGCATTATTAGGGTTCCAAGAAAAAAGGTAAAAAGAAACCACACAGCGGTATATTTCAGTAACCGTTACTGCTATTGATTTGAAAATATTTAAATATTGTTTCCACAACATTACTGCAGTTAAAAAAAATACGATTTATTTTTTTTTACTTACAAAGGTGCAGACTTGGGGATCGAAATTTCAAAGTAGGACTACATGGCTACGGTAACCGCTTACCATCAGGCGGGCCATATGCTTGTTTACCGGCACAGTTGTATAAAAAAATAAAAATATGGGATATATTATGAAAGGGTCTTAATTGTACATTACAAAAAAAAATATCTTTTCAACACACTTGCTCGTAAAGTGACATTTATTGCACCGTTTTTAGTATCTTAATGCAGCTCATTATTCACAAGTGCTTTTTACTTTACTGACTTAAACTATTCGAAAATTGAAAAAATATTATTTGGAATATTAATTATTATTAATTCTCTTTGGCACATTCGTGAATTTTTTAGTTGATAAAATGGTATATTTATGGAAGAAAACACGGTAGAGTTTGTGAAAAACATACCGCAGCAAATTATAGCGCAATTTTTTATCAAGTAAAATAATTATTTGAAAATGTTGAACGTAATAACTAGAAATATGAATCGAAAGGCATTACAAGTTTTAAGGTCAACGAAATATGAGAATAGTTTGTTCCTTGACTCTCTTTCATAGATGCACATTACTCGTACCTACTCGGTTATTAAAAATACTACAATATTCTTTAGAAACGCAGTATTTACTGAACTGAAACAAAAATTATTTGGCTATATTGGTATCACCACTAAAATTTATTTCCAGTATTTTCGTTTTGATTTATTTCATGTTACAATAAATTATAGTTTATCTTTAACTAATCACGAATATTTAATATATATATATAATATAATATAATATAATATAATAAACCTGAAATTTGGTATCCGTGACGCCTCAACGGCGGAACCAATCATAGTGGAATTTTGCACGCAGATAGCCTATGGTATAGAGAAGTTCATTAGAACTACCACTAGAATACGGGCGAAACTGCTAGGCAGAAATGAGCTATAAGTAATCAATAAAAACGGCCAAGTGCGTGTTTGAGTCTGACGGGCTCACCGAGGGTTCTGACCTTCCTTGAACGTATATTTCTTGGTTTAGGCCATAACTTTGTTTGTTTAGGTTGTAAAAAAATATTAATTTTTAGAAAAAACTGTGCTACAGTTACAAACATCGTTCTATTTTTCCTTTTTGGTTTTGCAAACTACGGAGATAAGGGGTAATGGTATATTTTTGCATTTTTCATCAAAAGTCAAAACTACGCAACATATAAGAAAATTAAAACCTGTTTTGGTACACATGAAGCTCTTTCAGTATAGGTACTCTTAAAACTTTTTCTTTATCAGCTGTAATTATTTCAGATATTTTGCATTGCAAACTTCGGAAATAATCGGGGGGGGAATTTCATCATATAAGGATGCCAAGTGTAATGATCAATGCACACGCGTGTCATACGACGTTTTTCAACACAACTGTGAGGAAAAAACAAATTTGTATTTTTTTAAGTAAATTTTTTGATAATAGTCAATGAGAACGTCAACAAATATGGCGCGCAAGTTTTTTTTTTTTCCAGCGATTTGCTGTTAAGCTGTTTTACCCGTTTAAATTAAGAATGCTTCGTCTACGCACGTATCAATTGCACAAACAAACTGAACATAATCGGAATTCTACCTATCATAAAACTGTGTGGTAATGTAAAGTAAAAAGCACTTGTGAATAATAAGCTGCATTATATACAATGAAGACGGCTTTATTTCAAGCTTATGCAAAAGGTAGGCAAATACTTTTGATAACATAGAATCTACATACATATAACCTACAGCTATATAGGTATTTATATAAGCTATAGTATATTTGGTCATTGAGAAGTAATTGTTACATTAGATATTGCTTAAAACTAAAAAAGAATATCAGATAAAATAAATACACAACCTGTTAACGCGCCAAAACATGCACTATATGAAAGTAACATTATATAAAGTAGGTACGTATTTCAGAAAATAAACCAGAAAGAAAACTAAGACAATAAAATAATAATAATAACGTAATAACGTTTATTGAGTAAAACAATAGATTACAGAGCATGCATAAAAAAGCAAAGAAAAACAAAATAAAGCATATCCACAATTAGTCATAAATACAAACAAAGGAGAAACATTTAAGTATAATTTAAATAATTTACGAAATTTTTTCAATTTACAAAACGTGCTATAAACTTTTATGTTAATTTACTATAACGCCTTGGTCTCCATTTCTAATCGTGGAGTACGTATGGTAGAAATATAAGAGTACCCAAAAATCGTCACCTTATTCCTGATCTACAAGCAATAGGTTAATCTCTACCACAGATCATATATAATACTACAGTATCTCTACTGTCATAATAGTACATTATGATACATGTGTGCAAAGTTGGTAATTACAGAAGAGGCGGAATTAAGAGAGAGTGTAATGATGAATGAGTGTAGTGCACACGCGTGTCATACGACGTTTTTCAACACACTTGTGAGGAAAAATCTGACATATTTTTTAAGTAGATTTTTTGATAATCATCAACCACACAATGAGAATGTTAACAAATATGGCGCGCAGGTTTTTTTGGACAGCGATGCGCAGTCAAACTGTTTTGTCATCAGTTACAGTGAGATAAGAACAGATAAAGAGTTGAAAATCTGTCGCCAAGCACCTTTCGGTGTGTTCCGACAGCTGCACTTGAGAGCCAGCTCCTTCTAGGCTTTGTGTGCTCACCACCTTCGGCCGCATCATCACTTACCACGGTGAGATGGCAGTCAAACACAGGCCTATAAAAAACACTAGTGCGGTTATGTAAAGTAAAAAGCACCAGTTCGTAATAAGCTGTCTTATGATACTAAAATCGGTGCAATAAGAGCCACTTTACGAGCGAGTGTGTTGAAAAGTTATTTAAACCAATTAATTAGCCATATTATAACAAACAACAAACAAAAGATACAATGAAATTTAATTCGGAAATTAAAAATATTAAAAATATCGGAGATCATATCTTCCTAAATTTCTTTTCATTGTATGTTTTAAATACATTGACCGAATCCTGTCCCCCATAATATAGGCTCTTGCCTAGCTTGGGTATCAGTGTTCAATGTTCGTGCAACAAATACATAGGTAGGTACATGACTCTCTTCCTTGTAAAGCTCTTAAAATGTGTGTGTTTTTATAAATACATTATTATTATTAGATGTAGTACCTTAGACCCCGTATTTCTTCTTTTAGGCCATAACTTTAAAAACCGGACCGCATAACTAAATTTGTTTGTGAAGGAATTTTGATGAGTTCGAAAAAGCAACGGTAGTTAGAAACATCGTTCTATTTTTCCTGTAATATTTACATCAGTGTCTATCTACTGTAATTATTTCAGAGTTTTGGTTTTGCAAATTGCGGAGATATGGTATTTTTTTACATTTTTCATCAAAAGGCAAAACTAAGCAACTTATAGGAAAATAAAATCTTGTATATGAAAAAGTTTCATGTGTACATTACACATGAAACTTTTTCATATATATTTATTTATAACTCATAAACTTGTAGCCCGACTTTAAATCAATCAAAATCAAAAAGTCATTTATTCAGTTTAGGCCTTAGTAAGGCACTTATGAACGTTATGTACATACAGTTGAATTTACCACCGGTTCGGAATACACTTAAACTGAGAAGACTCCGGCAAGAAACTCAGCAAGGTATTTTTTTGTGGAAGAACTTTGAATGTTGGTCCCTCATTCCGCCCCTTTTGCAATTAAACTAAAATGTTAATAAGCTCCTTTTTTTTAAGTCGCATTAGCGGTGGCTAAAAAATAGCGCTGTGACAGACGGACAGACGGACGGAGTGGCACTATAAGGGTTCCTTTTTACCTTTTTGTTTCGGAACCCTATAAATATTCATACGTATTACCGTCTCAAATTATATAGTTGAAAGTATGGCGTCGCGTCCCGGTGCCATGTAACCAAATGTATGGAATGCTATGCAACCTGGAAGAATGTAGGTATATTATATCACCAAGATGTATGATGTACCTATTATATGTACTGCCTTATTACGGCTAGAACTTGTACTTGAATTGGATGATTATAATACTTAAAATATTTGATTTAACTTAACTTTTGAACACTTTTAAATTTGTCAACTATATACAGGGTGTAAGGGACATCGCCGCACAAACGGATACCATGGGTCCAGGACATGATTCTGGACCCCCCCATGTTGGAATTTTTCGTCGGTTTTTCCCAAATTAAAAAAAAATAAAATTGAGTTTTTTTTACTTTAGACTGTTCATAATCGTTATTCTTACCTAACCCAAAGAGATTTAAAATAAATATATTATTAATTCATTACTTTCACTAAAAGTAGCAATGTAAATAAAACTAGAAACGGTGTCTTATGGCGATATTCGCCTGCAATCAGCGACATACTACGTAGGCACAACGTTATCGCGCGTTTAAATCGCGGTGTTCACGATACATTGCGCGCTCGAAAATGACAATTTCTATAACCGATCATTAGCGAGGTGAATGCCTTTCACAATTTGATTAGTGGCATTAGGTGTAGCCTTTTCGCGAAGTTTGCGTTACCATGCGAAATACACCCTGTATAGGAAGGAGCTGACTCTTAGTATGCAGGCTTTGCCTACCTTAAGTGTCAGAGACTTCAATTTAATTGAGTGTATCTAATGTAATCTAATAAAAAATATTATTATATTATTATTTCTGTCTCCGTTATTATACAGTAGTAATAACTGGACTTAGATTTCTTCGACAGGTTTCTGGGGACATAATAGGTAGACTACAATTAAAATTATTAGAAGCTGCGACGGTGAAAAATTCTGTTATTGTATGAATAATAATAATAAATAATTAAATATCATATAATTTTCCATTTTAGAGTTTTATCTGGTCTGCCGCTGCTTCCGATTTCGACTTCCGAACGGCAAGGTTCTCAGCAGGTTGGCATGGCAGCGTTTCCTCTTTGGATAGCTAAGCTGAAAAAGCTCCCCGTCGTACTATTATATCAAAATTCCGTACAAACATAGTAGCAACTATTACTCTCTTTTTTACTTTCTAACTTTAGACTTGATTTAAAATTATTATATTTTCCTACCTACTTGCCGATGTGCGTGACTCACACAAATACGAATGTTTCTGTTTTTATTTTGTTATTATTGTTAATATTTTTTTATGTTGTAAGTAGTTGTTGTTGATTGTATTTTATGCGTGTAGGTGGATATAATAGAATTTTCTTGCTTTAATGTCATGATGATAATATTTTGACACGCACCGTGAAGTCTCGATATAGCGGGATTACGAGGCAGAGATCCCACTCACAGATCAACGCCACAGTATCAAATCTATAATTTCTTCCACAGGTTAGAACTACGTATGGGTATAAGCTAGCTTGATTCAGGGAGAGTTTGGCATCGGAGGCCATATGTTTTCATTTCCCTCGCTGGGTCCGCCGGTCTTACATATCTTTATTGGAGACCCGTTGGTATCGGGTCCAACATGAGATATCTTGGACTCGTTATCGATAGCAGATGGAACGTCCGCATGCACTTCTCTCACATAGTCCCTTGATGATTGATGGATGATAGTGAAATATATTACATAGTTTGGGGATATAAATAATTTTTAATAAGTATTGATGGCGAAGCGCTCGTGGTGTAGCATGATTAGCCGTTCTTAATCGATCGGCAAAGTTATGCTACCACCGTCATGGTCGGTACCTGGATGGGTGACCGCCTAGTGGTATTTCAAATCGAGCGTTTCCGTGCTTCGGAAGGCACGTAAAGCCGTTAGTCCCGGTTATTACTTAATTGTGGCTAGTTGGATGCCTCCTAGGCGGCTTGAAAAATTCCAACAGTGAGTTGACCACTAGCCTACCTCCACCAATTCGCAGTGGGCACGCGTGGTAGAGTATTGCCAATTGCCTCTCACCCTCATTTGTGAAAGGAGGCCTGTGCTCAGCAGTGGGACATTATAGGCTGATGATGATGATTGATGGCTATGACGTCTGCGACGATGTAACAAAACCACTGCAGCAAGGGTTAGAATCACTTCGTCTATGTCGATCGTGATAATGTCGGATATTTGTGTCCAATTGCCGCAACCGAACACTGTATTCTGTAAGAAGCAAATTGTGTTTTGAATAAGTTTGTGCAGCCCTTAAAAGTTTTTTCAATAGTTGGCGTTGCTGATAGTTTTAATTGGTTGCAGTGTCTAGTGAAATATTTGTGCTTTTTTAACTTTTAGCTCTGCTTAATTTAGAATCAGATGACCGTATGCCATGGAAAAATCCGTATCAGAAAACATGACCCAGGATGTAGATAACACCCTACTAAATTAAGTTGGTACGGTGCTTTTGAGGGAGAAACTTATAAGGGTCGCTTCCACCAAATGTCACGTAACGCCGCAGCAGTGGCGTGTATTCCATATAGGCAATTAGGCAGTGCCTATCTCATAAGATTCAATCAAACTTTTTTGATTCAATAATTCATTAATACTTACTTAATCATTATATTATATTAATACGTGCATGAAGAGAATCTTTGGATTTTTAGACTATTGCGCGCACGGAGTAGTGTGAGATTTGACATAGGTTAAAGTTAATATGGAGAACTAATTCAGAAAGCTAATATACATATTATGCAATAAAGATAATTACATTAATAAAAAAAACATTACACACACTACCATACGTTCGATACACCCACATGTCAAACTGAGAAGAATGTCAAAATTAATCATAAGTCATACTTTTGCGGCTACGGAGCGCCATAATATTCCTGATTCACACAATTTTTTCATCAGATCACTGCGGTGTCCGTCCGTCCGTCTGTCACAGAGGTGTTACGGTGCGTCCATGCTACGCGAAGCGAGCACGAGCCGAGTCACGAACGAACAGGATTCGTTCGTTGTTCGTGGACGGACTTGCGAGCCTTGAACGAGCATTCGTCTCGCGCTCGTCTGCGCTCCGCCCCGATTGACAGTTTTTTCATGAACACAGGGATTCGCATCGCGCTCGTTGTAGGCTCGATGTAGGCTCGTTAAGTACGTCCACACTTGACATCGCGAGCAACGAACGAATCCTGTTCGTTCGTGGCTCCGATCGTGCTTGCTTCGCGTAGCATGGACGCACCATTAGATTAATACTTTCCGTCATAAGCACCGTACTTCATATTCTGCGAAGAAAACTAATAATAAGAACACTTCCTTGACCATCAGTCAAAGCATCGGGATCCTTGGCGTCGACATTTCTAGCGACATTTTGTTCCGAAGTCACTTGGAAGACAAGGTTAAGCTGGCATCCAAAAAGCTTGGAGTGCTCAACAGAGCAAGGCAGTACTTCACATCGGGGCAAAGGCTGCAACTTTATAAGTCGCAATTCCGGCCTCATATGGAGTACTGTTTTCATCTGTGGGCGTGGGCACCTGGATACCAGCTTGGGCCTTTAGACTCGGTTCAGCGACGTGCCGCTAGAATTGTCGACGATCCCGAGCTCACAAACGGTTTAGAGCCCCTCAGTCTGAGGAGAGACTTTGCCTCCTTTTGTGTGTTCTACCGCTTGTACAACGGGGAGTGTTCCAAGGAATTGTTCGACTTGATGCCCACGACTACCTTCTACCACCGCAACTCTCGCCATCGACGGGGAATCCATCCTCACAGATTGAAACCAGAATTGTTTCGAACTGTGCGGGCTCAAAGGAGCTCCCCGCCGTGGTTTTCCCAATGTAGTACAGCATGGGGTTCTTCAAGAAGGGAAGAAACCTCTTCACAAGAGGTTTATTCAACGCGCGAGTGATACCCCTGGTGTTGCAAGTGTCCATAGGCTACGGTAACCGCTTACCATCGGGCGGGCCGTAAGGTTGTTTGCCAACTTAGTGTTATAAAAAAAATATACTTTTCGGTACAGCGTTTAGGTAAATGGTCACAGCTGATTTGAGAACTAAAGTCGATATTTTTATTTTCAGATGCATCATACAAGAGCACATGGTCTACACATGCCACGTCACAAAGCTCTCAAGGTTTGTACCTAAAATATCTATAGTGTTCAAATCGTAATCAGAGAAATTGTAACTGCATACATAAGTACATAATTGCTTTATCTTTGTATAAGCTTCATTTAACCACATTCTAAAGGTGATATGATAAGTAATGACGTGGTCGAAGGTGGTCGTATACGAAGTCTAGAAGATAACCTATTATTATATACTTCCGCACTGCCCTGTTTGTATTTTACCAGTTCAGTGCGACAGAAGTACAATAGTTGAACTTTTTTGACGTCAGTTTGATGTGATACCCAGACTATACTATACTCAGCGAAATAACTGACGCTGAAAGTAACAGATGCATTGAGAATGTTTTACCCAACAGTGGTATGTTACAGAGTCCAAACGAAATCGTCCCTTGGGTTATGTCGGGAAACAAATGACGTCAATTTTTTTTACGCGCTAAAATCAAAACAATGGAGGTCCCTAAAACGCGCGCTCAGTGAAGCGGACGCGCGCACGCCACGCACGCGCCGCTTTCCACCGAACAATACTAACTTAATTCTTTGATTGACACTTACAATATTACGATAAGTGATGCAATATTTCGATGATTATCATTTTATGGCGGAACGTAGGCGAGTTATTATCACATCGCACGCTTCGCTGCCGCGTCCCGTTGCATCGCTCTTACAATAACATTTCAATTTTATTGTATAATGTTATCTACTCATATTTTTCCGATAGTTTTCAATCCAAAAAATATGTAGGTACGATTTAATTTGGCATACGTTTATTTATCTAGTTACATTACTAAACCTATCCATTTCTGGTTTACATAAAATTATGAACTTGACTCAATAAGACTTTTAGATAACGTATTTGGAAGCAGGCATATTCTTGTGAAAAGTTTTAAAACTCAAAAACCTCATTTCTAGATATGGTAATATAACCCTATGAATAATAAATATCCTTGGTTCCAATTAGGTTTTATAGATTTTTTTTAACGTTGTATTACTTCAAAAAAGTTATTTATATTGTCAAAAATTTATCAGGCTAAAGTTAAACGTTTAAAAAGACTACGAACATATCTGATTTGTTATTAACAGTTATTTTAGTGATCAAATTCATAAATAAAAATATGTTCCCCAAAGAGCTACCCCATACGTAGATCCGTGACGACTTTAGACCCCTGACGATCGTTGCAAACAATTTAGTCGCCCGCGCCGCTCCCTGGGGTCCTATTATTATAACACAAAAACCACACGATAAAAGCGCTTGCATCGTACCTTGATAAATCTGCTTGTAGTCCCACAAACTTATCTGGCCCGGTGAGAGAGTCGCTGTTATCGCATTTGGTGGAGCAAACAACCAATGAACGTAGTATTTATATTCTCTTTGACCAATGGCGATGGACATTTCAAAATGGCGTCGTTAGTTCTTCTTTGACCACCGGGCCAGATAAATTTATGAGACTATATGTGGATGTTTGGTACCCGGTTGCGTCGTAAAGATTCGACGGATTTGAAGTAAACTGTCGCAACATGTATAAGTATAGAATAAAGCGTGACATTTCTATAGCTCAATAAAATACCTACATCTATTGATGGCACAAAGATGACAGCCTAGATTTTTTTAAGAATCGTAGATATAATAATCAAACGTTTGATCGAAGGATTAATGGCATAGTTTTTTCATCTTAGATAGGTGCTTATAACTGGTATTTATAGGGTTCATTATATATTTATGAGATAATAGGTGTTCAACTGTAATGAATTCTTCTCAAAAATCGTAAGGTAGATCATACATAACAATCAATTAATAAAAATAATAACAGTTACTTTGAGCACGTACATTACTTAGATATTTGTTACATTTCAAGTTTTATAACATAGCTGAACCATGTGTATTTTCTCCTTCGACCTTTTTTAGCCTTTTATCTACGCTTATATCGAGTGATTTTATAAATAGTCCCCTCTCGGCCCCTACTACCCATTAACACCCTTACAATCCGTACAAATGAACTTTAAATAACTTACCAACGGCATTCACGAACTAAACGCTAATACATTAACTTAGATTTGTAAGGTGTCACGACGGTTTAGTAATTAGTCATTTATTGTTTGTTTTACATTATATGGGTGAATGTATGCCACGCCTAGTAGATAGAACCTGCTCGCTAGATTCAGCTACATAAATATATTACACTGGTACATAGGTGTAGTGAACAGGAGAATTGTAGCTAACTAAAGCGCTCCATATAGTGCTTTAGAGTTAGAGTAGAACAATAGAAAAGCTGGATCATGCCTAGAATAAACTATCGGCTGTATGGTACTTAATAATATCCACATAACTTCAATGAAGTAGATGTATCTATAATCATATTTTCAACTGACAATTCCAGCTCATACCATAAATAAACGTAATCAATAACAAAATAGCTTTGAGTTTTTATAAAATAAACCAAAAGTTTTAGTCCCCGGGTTTGAGCTCAAAATGAAGCGAAGCGCGCGGCGACGGCGAAAATTAGCTGAAAGTGGCTTTCGTTGATATCCTTCACCCTGCTTACTCCCCCGCTGATTACTACGCGAGCGAAAGAGACAAGACATTGAGGAAAAACCGCTTCAGGCGTGAGAAGGGAAACCGTAAGCACCCTATTGTTTTGCGCGCCGTGAAGCGAAAACGGATACGCTATACGTTCATTTAGTATGTAAGACAGAGATGAATGTAATTTGAAATGAAAACCGTATTGTTTTTGATGTCGTGCTATATTTTGTAGGTATGTGGAATATTTCGAATTACCTGTGTAAAGCTGTGTTACTGTCAATTTGTGAGTGAGGCGTATGCATGTAAATGCAATAATATGAGAACAATATGAGAATTTGGTGTTCTTTTTATAACGTTAAAGTAGTATAACTTTGTGACTCATGAAAATAGACGTAACTTAACCATCTATACCTATCAACATAAAAGGAGTAAATTGTATTCTTTGCCAAGATGGCGACACATTGGCTATCCCTATAGTTTTACCAATGTAATGCAACTTATCTACTGTAATGCGGTGGTTTCTACTTACCATTTTTGTATAGATTTTTTATTATTAAAAAATACAATTGTATTGAGAACTTGCAAGCAATGAATTTATGCTTGCTTTTTAATCACATAATATTCTGCAAATTGCGAGAACCCATATTCGTCGCCACTCGACCAACTCAACGCCCGTGCTAGTTTCCAGGTCCGGAAGAATACTTGATGCATGACAGCTTCCAACTTCAATTAAAAGTGGGACGCTCGATGTTCATTTGAAATAGCTATCTATAGTCATGTCACCGCACCCTCTTACAAAGGATTTCATTACACCGCCCTGCCTACTGCAGTCTTTTGCGCCAAGTACAAATAGTTTTGACACCACAAGCCTTTGATCGCATGTAATGAGATATCTAATCTGTGGTTTTGACGGCCACCCCATAATTCAACTTAATTTAGATCGCTTATGAGATTTTAAACTGTTTTTTTAAATGGGCTTTGCAGCTTTCAGTGGTAATTACATGCGTTTTTGTATACATTCAAGATGCATACTTCAAGTGATAAATATTTATAGTAAATATGTATAAAAATAGTAAGCTTTAGTAACTTTACTTTAAATGTATATGTCACCGTATTTTTGTGAAAACCGTAAGTTTATAATCTACCTAGCGAGATTGTAAACTCCCCGATATATTGTGAACTGTACGATACTGCTTACAATATTACGTATTAATTTCGATAGTTTATAATCTATCCATGTCAAACCGTCATATTGCAAACGAACCTGCACTTGCCGACAGGGTTCACAATCTGTCCGATTTTATCACTCGTAATATTGTGAACCGTCCCTGATTGATCAGTCTTGGCGGTAGAGCGTTTTGCAGAATACTAGAATCAATATCCGTTTTTAATTGGATATAGTTTCACAAATAAAATCAAAATACTTTACTTACACGAGAAATTATACTAAAACATGAAAAGTATAACTCAGGTTATGTTCGGCTACTAACAGTTATTTGATTTATTATTTAAATCCTAGTTTTTTTCACAAATAATTTTAACTTTATGATAACGTTCACTTATTTTAAAACACAAAATTTATTAAAAACACAAAAAAATATGTTTGTTTACATTCGGTGATAACAAATGACAGCTAGGTAAAAATGGCGGCGCGGGGCACATGACGTTCAACCAATCAGCGCGCAAAGAGCATTCCATCGGATTCAAGTATGATGCCAGTTCACAATATAACGGTTTGTCGCGGATAAATTATAAACTATCGGAAATGAATACGTTATATTGTAAGCATTATGGTACAGTTCACAATTTATCGGGGAGTTTATAATTTCGCTAGGTAGATTATAAACTAACGATTTTTACAATAATACGGTGACATATACACTCCTCTATCGCTCATCGATAAACAGACTCTGTCACTATCGTTATCGATAGTGCTTTTATACGAGATGAACGTTGGAAATACAGATATCGAGTTACATGATCGATCCCATAAACGACTACGAATCGGACAGGGCGAGAAGATTCTGAAATAGTGTAGAAACGATCAAATATTAAGAGGTACACACGGCTACACATCAAGCTATACATTTTCAGTATAAGCTGATCTGGCATTGTATAGGATTTCCGTAAAATGGGAGCTCAGCTTATACTGGAAATATATAGCTTGATCTGTAGCCGTGTGTAAGGTATATGTGGCTCCTCTAGCTAGCTCTTCTGGCTAGGTTCTGCTTCTAGCTCTACTTGATTTCTAGTTTTGAGACCATTCACCGATTCTAAGTAGCTTTATGGCCGAGATAACGATACTCTTCTATACGATTCTCTTTTCAACAAATCCATTTCTATTATCAAGCATTATTTTAACACAACAGAACTATTCGCGCAGTAAAACGGCTCAAAGGGCCGTGAAACATGAAATCAAAAATACACCCAATATCAAAAGAGCTTCCACAATGTTGCTCTAACACTAACAACGCGTGAAATCTGATTGAGCATCAAAGAGAAGATCTAATCCTCTAGATGCATTCAATCCAAAAAATACCCTAAAATCAAGGTAGTAATGTACTATTTCAAAGGGTGAGCTTCCCCTAAACGCCTGGGGCTTTGTTAGATATTGAAGAACAAATGGGCAGTTATTGTCAACGAATCGTTAGTTCAAAATCAAACTCAAAAATAATTTAGTCCGATTAGTCTGGTATAGTAATTGTGAAGATTACAAATTGACTATAAGTACCACCGTTTCGCGCAATATTTTAAAATATTTATTTTTACTTGCTTTCCACCAAAGATTCTGCAGATATGTGTAAAAAAATTACATTCACAAAAATCTATTGATATGTAAAGAAAATGTTTTTGTGTACTGCAACAATAATGAATGACAAATTGTATTCATCCGTAACTGAAAGGAAAAATGAAAGCTCGTTCTTTTGTTAGAATCGTTTCTCTGAGACAGATTGCGACTACGAATAAATATTTTTAATTAACTTTGTACAGGAATCTGTCACAAAGTTAAACATTCTGTAGGCACCTGTAGGTGAAGCCTTTTCACAAGTTGTGCAGTGCACGCCCAGTATACCATACATTGTCTACTAAAGATATTGTGGAGCTTATCTTTTTAGTCTACTAAATATATCATTTTAGTTTCCGCATTTTTGCCTTCTCTTTTATTGCTATAATTCTCAGATAATAGTGTATTCTCTCATTTGGAACATACCAAGGTGCATTTACTGTTCGGAGTGTTTTTGACTAAATCAATTCCTGACAATTTGTACCAATTGATTTGAGAGTGTATTTGTATAAGATCAGTTTATTCCACATTGCGAGTGAGAGAGATATGTCACAACTCAGTGTAATTGAAGAAATTGCTTTTCTATAAATCAATCATTTCTCCAAGTTAGACGTCTGTCGAGGTGCAAATTTGGGTACCGTACATTGTCTGTTTGGGGAATTAGTGTTACATTTAGATTTACTGACGAATATGTATATTTCATTGCTGTAAATTCGACTTGTACCGTCTTATTTTCATTGGCCTCATATTGCCTTCTAATACAATGGGATATTAGTAGGTATGCAGCTAATATCGCTTTTGTCTGGAAAGCATGCCTGTAGGCATAGGTACGTCACTTAAGAAATAATATGTTCCATTATTTTCGACATTATAGGCAAGATGGCCAACCACAAGCTCTTAAAACAATATTATTAGAACCTTATATGTCTTTTATCCCGTTTTGACGTCGGATGTCAAAGAAGGACAAAAGACAAGTAAGGTTATAATAATATTGTTTCAAGAGCTTGTGGTTCGCCCTCTGATTAAAAAAGGTTTCATATGTTTCCATTTTTGTTGCTGGGAGGCTGAGATCGCGCATTTGTGCCGTTAGGACTAGTTTCAAATATTATCATTGATTGAAATGGCAGTTCCTCCATGTGCTGCACTGTCAGGGTGCACTGCCTGGATGCAATATCAAGGTACATTATTCTAAAAAATTTATGATACAGTTTTGGTCATGTCACTCAGAATCACGATTTGATGTCATGACAATATGCATGCAGTAACGTGACAGCCCACGTTCCAGTTAATGTCTTTCTTTCAATTACCCCTTATATTTACCTAAATAAGGGTAATTTTGGCGCAATTATGTCTAATTATAATTTATAAATCATTTTGTTGCAGGCTATGGCACCAATTCACTATCAGCCATGTCGAAATCGACACTTGATGCGCACTCACATCTACGTCAACCAGGTAAGGGGCAAATATATAATTTCCGCCTTATTCATAATCGCTTTATAACTAAATCAGTGTTATAGTGTTTCCGTCTCACTCTTTCGATCACCATAAGTACAACATGTCAGTTAATAACTTTGGAATAAGGTTCATAACTTTTATTATAAATGAGTAGGGCTTAGGAAAAAGCTATCATATGAGAGTTATCTTTAACTCCAGTATTTAATCTAGCTCAGATTTTACAATTCTACACTTTTAGCTGTACACTCCATTTAGCACTTTATAATTACGTAAATCCTAACTATTATAAATGCGAAAGTGAGTTTGTTTGTTACGCCTTCACGCCTCAACTTATCACAACTTTTTTTTTGTTTATTTGTTCATGACCTTGGATAGAATGTCCTTCAGTCGCATACATTTTATTTATAATATAAGTCCGCACGTCCGTATGATCAGTCACGTCTAGTCATGTTTTAGTAAAATGGTGGTCATTTTACTAACACTTTTCACAAACTTTTTGAGACAACTTGTAAAGTCACGATACACATAATTAATTTCATTTCACTTCACTGATGCACATGGATTGATCTTTATTGGATAAAATACCACCGTTAATAAGCAATACAACTCAAAATACACGAATTTATGAAAACACAACGTCACTCTGCAAGTTCCCGCCAAAAAGTCCACTAATCACTACTCAACAGTACTACTATAGTACTACTCAACGGATCATCATGAAATGTGGCATGCAGATAGCCTATGGTATGGAGAAGGAAATAGGCTTTTTATCCCGGGAACGCGGGTGAAACCGCGAGGGACAGCTAGTTGTAAATAATATCAAGAATTTTCTGAGAAATCCTGACAATGATTTTAATAAAATCTATACTTATAACGATACCTCACTTAGAGATAGAAAGTGAATTAATATTGCATTATAACTATCTTTATATGCCAAGAACGACATAAACTTTATAATTTACAAGTAAAATTATTCTGATTCAGACTCGATGACGCACGGACGCAAACAAATATTATAAGGGCTGTTTGACCACAGATTACTATATACTCTGTGGTTTGACTACGGACTGACTCAAAGGGACTGACTAGTGAGGAGAGCATTATTCGGTCATTCATTTATCGTGGGGACACTTATTATGAATCTGTAGGTATGCTTCATTAATGTATGAAGCAATTTCAGTCATTCTAAAGGTTTTTGTTTGCTAAAATATGGAATCAGTGTCACTGTTTGACTATAACATTGTATAACGTTTAGGCACAACACAACGAAATCTTTGCAGGCAAATTAAACCTTTGGAAAACTAACTAACGAACTATAAATTTACGTCCACCATAACCAAATCAAGCGTATGAAGTAAGGGTGGATACCAAGCACACATACCCACTGTTTGTTGGCCACGGTCAGTTACCCAGGGCACATAAAAGCTTATTTGTGTCTGACCGTACGAAGGGACTATAACATATTCTTTTCTCTCCGTGGGTTACTGAAGTGGAAACTACTCCATTTAAAGCTACTTGGTCATCAAATCTACATTACGAAACAGATGTAATGATTTCAGACGCTTTAGAATGTGTTTAAAATAATCATATGAATAAATCGTTAACCATGTCTTTTTGCTTACGTTTATTAGGAATCACAGATCAATGTCAAATTAATAGGTCAATTTCAAAGTCAATTTGTCAAGGGTCATAATCAATTTAGGCCCTAGTAGGGCACTTATGAAGGTCAAAGCTACTGAAGCTACCACCAGTTCGGAAGTCGGCCTTTAACTGAGAACCGACAAATAACTCAGCATGGTTTTAACATCACACACATCTGACTATTCCTCATCACATTATTCCTCTAATGAAGAGTTTCATGTGAATTAGCTCCCCATACTCGCAACAATTGCACTAACTGGACTCCACTTTAGTCATACGTGACTGTGTTGCCAAATCAACAAACTTCGTGCATTATAAGACTAATTCGAATAATGACAAGTACCTTCTTCTATAATAGAAAATAGATTGGAAACTGTCTATGAATACAATTAATCCATCATTTATCGCATGGAGGTTTTTACTTATATTAGCGTGTCTTTGGATCTATAATAAAAACGTTTTGCTTTTTAAATGTATTCGTCTCAACTGGGGTCTCAGATTTCCAACTCCATCTTGACATGATTTCTTTGCGATCATATTTTCTAACATTTTAACTAAGTACAGAATAGCAAATGTTATTTCTTTGTTACTCAGTGTAACTGTACGCCCAGCTTGGGCGGCCCAGGCAACATGGGTACATAATTTACGATTGCTTCTCTATTTGGTCAGACGTGCGTCAAACTGGGCTAAAATTTTAACTATTTAAACTGAAGTTACATAACCCAAAAACTATAAATAAAATTGGCAATGTTAACCCAATATGGCGCAAGTGGTCTAATTGTAGATTATAATATACTTAATAATGCATAATCTGATGGGCCAGTTGGCGCAGTTCGTTAAGATTCCACCTATCATGCCGCATATCATGGGTTCGATTCCCACACAGGACATGCATTAGCACAGTATTACCATCTTAATGGTAAAACGGTGGCATTAGTCTAGGTGTAACTATGTATTTACTAACAAAAAGTAGTATCAGTAATATGTTGTCCATAGTACAAGCTCTGCTTAGTTTGGGATCAGATAACCGTATGTGAGGAATGTCCCAGGTGATATATTTATTTATTAATAATCTCAGTACTTCTTTGAAACGCTGGTTATAGGCTAGATGATGTTAGATGCTAGCTTGCAGTTCCAAAAAATAAACAGATTATGATTTTCCAAAACCTCAGGCCAAAAGTCGTTTCGCTCGACGTGGCAATTTAATACGTGCCGTGGTGTGGTAGCAAAATGGCGGCGCGAAGGCGCGTCACTTCTCGATTTCATTAGAAAACATTGACTCGTAACGCTGTTTGCACTCGTGGCAGCCGCGTGCCACTTGACATGTGACCGTGGGGTCGCCGGTTCGAATTACCTCGCGAAGGGATAGTTTTGATTTGCCTTTTTGGGTGTTTGTGAGTTTAGGTCAACCGCGATAGAAAAAATAACGTGTCTGCTTTGCTTCGTAAAATCTTTAAAAAAAAGAGCTTTTTATCTTGATATTCGGTTCAATTTGACCGTTCGTTTAACTCAGAAACCTGACAGCCTCCCAAAACTTAGTTACCATTGTTGATGAAAAAAAACATTTCAGACGTAACGGAATTCAAGATATAACACAACACCACAAATATCTAGGAAATAATAAACGATGAAATCACAGCCCATAATATTTACATGAGTAGGTCACCTAACTCACGAATGAAAAACTCTGTAAGTAAACAATATTGGTTTTCCATGTGTTCAGAGATATCACAAGTACCTAAATTTAATCGAATAAAACTCTTCTCGATTTCAAGTAAAATACATAATATTGTACCCTTCGTTCGACTTCCGACGTACACACGTACAAAAATACTTAAACTTCGTGTGTCGACAACGAACGTGTCAAATCTCACGCACGGAGTAAAAAAATACGATAAAGGTGAGGTAAGGCGGCACAATACATTGATTCGTGCTTTCTGAATGTGGCACCCCTATCTTAAACTACTGTATAACATGCGATAATTCGGTTAAACAAACAGAAATATACTTTTTTTTAAGTTGTAGTGGTTCTTTCATATATAGGTATTACGTCTTCTATCTTGAATAGTCTGTATCTATGCTTAGGTATATCTTTTTTATTGTTAATTATTTGGAAAAAAAAAGCCAAACATAGTCTAAAAATATTTAAATTTAAACCTTGCTGAGTTTCTTGCCGGATTCTTCTCAGTTACAGGCCGAGTACCGAACCGGTGGTAACTTCAGTAAATGTGACCTTCATAAGTGCCGTTCTGGGGCACTAATTTGAATAAATGGCTTTGACTTTGACTTTGAATAAGGTTGGTTTATTATGTCTGGGACTTGTGTTTATCAATAGCGAATATTAAAGAAAACCGAGGTAAGGTTTGCATAGTCTCATCACTAAGCAATAATAAAATGCCTCAGCACAAAGAAAATAAAAGTTATTTGCCAGTGTTTGATCGGACGCACCCAACTAAACACCGACGGCCGCTAAAATAGCGCCTGCCATGCAAACAGGGGTAAGTCAAAAAAACAAGAGAAAACAAAATGTTATTTTGACAGCGTGGTGCGTGCGGTGGCAGCTAACATTGTCTTTGCCCTGATTGTACACAGAGGGGCAAATTGTGTACAAAAACTATCTTTGATGCTATAATTGGGCAGGTTTTTTTTTTTTTAATTTATTGGGTGTAAATTTAAAGAGTCTAAGGCCCAATTTGATCAACGTCGGATAGCACTTATACACGGTATGGTACGAGAGCTACCAACGTTTTCGAGCAAGAACTTTAGCAAGGCTGATTTTTTTATATTTCCTTGCTCATAGAAGCCTGATTGAGATGCACCAACTCTGACAGCCGGAAGTGGTTGCGTTTCCTTCTGCGCATCCTGTTTGTACTGGTGAAAATTTCGGAGTTTGAAACATTTTAACATTTTTTAAATTTGTTCATCACTTTCTCCGTCCTCTTAGCAAATTCATTTTTTTTTTGGATGAGCGTTATGTGATTACTACTACGTGCGGGATGCTATTTTAGTTGTGAAAAAAAAAAATTAAAACATTTGCAAAAAGCAGAAATCTTAATATGATAAAGTTATGCTAGAACAAAAAAATATTTTGCCAGGTGGAAATCTGGTTGCATAAGAGTATACAGACCAATAGTGTTGATTCTCGCGAGAGACGCGCATCCTATAATAACAATTCTTTTCGTTGTTATCATTTAACCGCAATCCAAAGATTAAGGTCGGCTTAAGAATATATTGTGGTACTCGAATATCTGTTTAGATTACCTTCGACCAAGAAGTATGAGGATTCCATCACTGCCTAAAAATAGACAACAAACTGCTTTGTCAGAGAAAGTCATGACAATTAACGAATGCCTACAAGCACGTCTATAAGAATTGGCTTATATAATATATCAGTTTATATTAAGATTTATTACATATTCAGATTCTTCATTATCAAGCTCGTCAAAGCCCAAATCAGAGGGTTTAATAATAATAAATAAATAAATATAAATATCCTGGGACATTCCTCATACACGGTCAACAATATAAAGAATATTCTGAATGAGCTATTTATTCGGTAACAATTGAAATAAAGACACATAAACAACTTGGTAATAAAAATCTAAATATTTTAGTTTCATTATAAAATAAAATAAAATGCATTTATTTTCAGACAACAGGGTCCATAGATTGTTAGTAAATACACAAAAAATAGCTAAGTTAGTACAAATTTTAAACATTAAAACAACAGAAAAAGAACGACAGGCAGTTTATGAAGCATAACGCATGACGTGCAGCTTCATAAACCTGCCTAAAGTAGGCCCATCCGCCCTCACAGCAAACACGTTCAGAATGATGTTGGTGCTCCTTCTCACCCTGTTTAAAATAGAGGCCACTTGTTTGCGCATTATGGCGAAAAAATCGACCGTATTCGCATCTGCAAACATGCCTGAAGCACTACAGTAAAGATGAATCCTCAACAGCAGAGTGTTGTATGCTTATTGGGTATAATTAGCCAATAGGCTGCTGGAATAAAAAAATTGGCAATATGCCTTAAAGAGTGGGATCTTGATATTGACTGAGCTACCAGCAAACCTACGAGCCAGCATATTTGCCCGCACTGCCAACGCTCTGCGCTCCCTTTCTATATCACAATCATCTTTGAGGTCTTCAGTCACAATAAAACTTTTTGCCATAGTGTATTGTTGTAGTGTATGTGTAGTGCCATTTAGGGTTACTGGAGGGATATATGACGGACTTTTATTTCTACCCCTAAACATCAACAGTTCACTCTTGCTTGAGTTATAATTTAAACTATGATCCTCAGCATAAGCTTCACATATGAATAATGGTTTCCTAATACTACCAATTGTAGGAACCAGCAGCACCATGTCATCGGCATAGCTTATGTTATTTACACACTTACCAGATGGTAAATCACTGATCAGAGAGCTCATATTGGCTGTCATATAGATATATGACAGCCAAAATTAGCACACTGATCAGTTGATCTGCATAAATATTGAATAACCTTGGCGACGTCAGACCTCCACATTCCAGTTTGTATGGATCAGACATTGCATTAGACCATTTAACATAATTTATCTGTTTGTTATACCAGACGGAGAGTGTAGTAACTAATTCCACAGGGACACCTCCCTTCCTAAGCTTATCCCACAGGATATTATATGATACTAGATCAAAAGCTTTAGAAAGGTCCAGGAAACATGCATTCACGAGAGTTTTCCTATCTGTGTAGTATTTAACCGTATGTTCTAAGGTAAAATATAGCATTCTCAGTAGACAGCCCCTGACGAAAACCATATTGAGCATCATGTAGCTTCATGTATCTCCTGACTGAGGTTATGAATTATTATTAAAATTATAAAGAGACTGTCTAGAAAAATGTTGACTACCCCTGAGGCGTCACTTGGTTGTCAATATGACAATGAAATTTCTTTGTTTAAATTGTTTAGACACCAGAAATGAACTAATGCTAACTTGGAATTTTGGAAATTTGCGTTTTTTTCTGCCAAATTGTTTATCTTAAGGATATGTTTTATCAAATTAAAAAAGAAATAATTAAAGCAGTTCCAACAAATGGCACAGCACTAAGTAAATTCACTTTTTGCGCTCGCCCGCTATATTACGCTAATTGGGTTAAAAGCCTTGCAATTATAATCTTAAGGCCCCAATGCCACGGAGAGATATATCAGCAAAAGACAGCAAGAAAACATTTTAATGTAGAAAACCCTCGTGAATGCATGTTTCCTGGACCTTTCTAAAGCTTTTGATCTAGCATCATATAATATCCTGTGGGATAAGCTTAGGAAGGGAGGTGTCCCTGTGGAATTAGTTACTACACTATCCGTCTGGTATAACAAACAGATAAATTATGTTAAATGGTCCAATGCAATGTCTGATCCATACAAACTGGAATGTGGAGGTCTGACATCGCCAAGATTATTCAATATTTATGTAGATCAACTGATCAGTGATTTACCATCTGGTAATTGTGTAAATAACATGAGCTATGCCGATGACATGGTGCTTAACCATGACATGCCATGGTTTATTGTGACTGAAGACCTCAAAGATGATTGCATCGACCATAATAAGGTCAAGGTATCAAGAAGGGTAAATTCATTATAATAGGTCTTTACCTATGAAATTGCCGTTCTGCAGTACTGGCCATTTCAAATCAAAATAATGTTTGTTTGGCTAAGAATTCTAATTTCAAATTAATTTTATTTTAAAAACATGGAAGTCTTTTTCCAAAAGTAGTCATTTGTTTATTGATTAGTGTTACATTTTTATCGCATTTCAATCTTTTTCGTCATAATGGATACGTTAAAAATTCGAGTAATTATGGAATATGAGTACTGTCGTGGCAGCAACGCGGCACAAGCGGCACGCAACATCAACGACGTTTACGGAGCTAACACTACAAACCAACGCACCACTTGTTATTGGTTTGCTCGCTTCCGTTCTGGGAATTTCGACCTGAAAAATGAACCTCGCGGTCGTCCGAAGACTTTGGTCGACAATGACGAATTAAAGGCGATTGTGGAAGCTGATGATAGACAATCGACGGCTGAATTAGCAGCAGCTTTTGACGTTAGCGTCAAAACAATATTGGTCCATTTGCGTCAAATTGGCAAGGTAAAAAAGCTTGACAAATGGGTGCCCCACGAACTCAATGATCGCTAGCGCGAAGTACGCGTCGAAACGTGCCTTGCACAGCTCAACAGACACAAATGAAGGAATTTTGAACCGCATTGTTACCTGCGATGAAAAATGGATTCTGTTTGATAACCGCAAGTGCTCAGCAAGTTGGTTGGATCCTGGTTCAGCACCTAAACAATGCCCTAAACGAAAACTTACCCCTAGAAAAGTAATGGTCACTGTTTGGTGGTCTAGCGCCGGTGTGATTCATCACAGCTTCTTACCAAACGGGGTGAGCATTACTGCAAATGTGTACTGTGAAGAACTGAACACAATGATGGAGAAGCTGGCACATCTCCAACCAGCATTGGTCAATCGCTCGTCTCCGCTGCTCCTGCACGATAACGCGCGACCTCATACTGCACAGCAGACGGTCTCCAAGTTGCAAGAACTGGGGTTGGAAGTTCTCCGTCATCCGCCCTACTCACCAGACCTTGCGCCTACAGACTACTACTTTTTCCAGAATTTGGATAACTTCTTGGCGGGAAAAAAAATCAATACCCGAGAGGCAGTACAAAATGCCTTTGAAGAATTTGTTGCCTCCCGTCCAGCTGATTTCTTTAAGAAGGGCATCAATAAACTGCCACTGCGTTAGCAAAGATGCATTGATTGCATGGGTGATTACTTCGATTAATACAAATAAAAAATACTTGAAAAAAATTCGTTTACATTTTTTCATACAAAACGGCAATTTCATAGGTAAAGACCTAATATTATTATTCATTATAATAGTGGATGGATGTCCGAAAAGAAGTCTGAATAAGAGATAGATGAATTGTGTGAAAGATGAAATTAGTAAGAAAGGAGGGAATGCTGATATAATGGTCGAATTGAAGCAGCGCAAAAATTGCACCGACTCCATATAATTAGCAACAGGGTAAGAAAACAACGAATTAAATAAAGTAAAAGTATATTAAAAAGTAAAAACCATCGTGTTATCTAAATGAAAAAAATTATGAGGAGAAGAAGCGACGCAAGAAACTCCTCATGGGCCCGACATGTTTATTGTTGTAATTTTACAATTAAATTATCACTTTAATTACACCTACAGTATTAATAAATTAAAAGTTTTAGTAACGGGTGAAATAGCAACTGCACTTAGAGGTGTGCACAGGGGGGCTAAAAAGGAAGCTAAAGCAACATTGCTACGGAATCCATTTTTCGATTTTCTTTTTGGTAAAATAGTTACTCATTATGTTCAATTCAATTCATTAAAAGACTCGGAATTGATGAATTACTTAAATTCTGCTGTACATTCGAAAAAATAAATTGCGTTAGCAATATTGCTTAGCTTCCTTTTTAGGGGGCTAGGTCGAGTGCTTGCGATAGACTGTCTCCTCTATATGCTACACGCAAACTTTTATTAACTTTGCTATTGACTTTATGGTCAGTGTTGCCACTTAATCAATCTTTCTAATGATCCAAATAAGTCGGACCAACTATTCAGCTTCCCGATACATAATTTATATTAAAAAATTGATTAAATCCTAACTTCCTAACTAATATTATAAATGCGAAAGTGAATTTGTTTGTTTGTTACGCCTAGAAGGAGTTAGGCTACTTTTTATCCCGGGAACACGGGTGAAACCGCGGGGGACAACTAGTACAAAATATTTTCGGAGATTTCTCAGTTTAAGTGTATTTCGAATCGTCGATAGATTCAACTGTAACGTCCATAAGTGCCTTATCAGGGCCTAATCTGAATAAATAACTTTTTTATTTGAATTTTGAACATAAAGTTATCTTATTCTTTCCTTCAAATGGCTCTGGTTTAAAATAAACTTTTTCGAGTTAGCATTTTGTTCATTGCTGCTATCGATTGGGTCTCTAATTCCACTTCCGGTACTTGCTTTCCGTGTGCTGAACTGATCTTAAATTAGTCTTTGTACCCTTATGCAACCAGATTTCCGTCTGGCAAGGTTTGTTTTAGGTTCATTGATAGCATAACTATATAATGTAAAAATTTCAGCTTTTAGAAAATGGTTTGGAAGAAAATATGTCATTCAAAAGATTCACAACTAAAATAGCATCTGGCACGTAGATAGCAACCACATAACGCTCTGTCGATTTATGTTTAGGTTGCTAAAAGGCTGTAGAAAATGGTGATGAAAAAAATATTCGTGCTAAAATGGTTTAATGGGTTAAAAATCCGATTTTTTCACTAGTACAAATAGGATGCGCAATAGGAAACGCAACCACTTCCAGCTGCCAGACTTGGCGCATCTCTATCAGGTTTTAATGCGCAAGAAAATATCAAAAATCCAGCCATGCTAAAGTTCTTTTTTTCGCGACGTTGCTAGCTCTTATACCAGTATATGAGTGTGTGACAATTTGTATGGATATATTGTCATAGTTGTAGTAAAACTCAATACAACTGTTGTACAATGAATAATAGGTACTCGACGTTTGTAAAAATAATCTTATTCCTTATCTTCAAATTTTTCGACACAATTTCAAGTGTCCCAACCGCGAGCCAACGTGTAAACTCCGAATCATAAAACACTAGCTTTGCTTTCATGCTTTGGTTACATTACCACTTGATTTTTCTCTACATTTCCATAAATTCTACTCCTGCTCATACGATGGGCATTCATTGTAAATAAAATTAATGTTTTTTTTATCTTTCATTTCACTGTTTTGTAGAGAAATTGTGAAAAACTAGACCAATTTATTTTTTGTTACAATAAATTATAATACCTAATATATTAGCTTCAATATTTAAAACAAATATTATAATCACGAAAGTTTGTATGGAAGAATTATCATGTTATGCCAATGATCATTGTGTGAATAGAGCCATAGTGGACTATATGTAGAAGACTTATAACATGTTATCCTCTGTTCAAGCAAAGCGATCTCGATAGATGTTGGAATTAAATCTGTACCAAAAATAGGATAGTTTTTTTGTTTGTTTTGACAGCGGGCCATAATGACTAATGCAAAAGAGGATGATCGTTTTCAATGGAGGCATGCCTAGTTCTAAAACTTCCGTATTTTCCAAGCCACCTAACTGGCAGCAAATTGACATAATACCATAAACAGACCGCCATTAGACAGCTAATAAAATATACTAACCCGGATATGCAACTGGAATAGCAAATAAAATATATTTTATTTTGCAATCTTTAACTGCAGCTTTAATTAGTCTTAGATTATCATCAAAAACCTAGTTTCAATTAATGTAAGATATTTCAAAATATGAATTTGCTGGTCATGCTAATCAGAGTGAGGGCAAAAATGTTATAAAAAAAATACTAATCCAGAAATGCAACCGGAATTACAAATAAAATACATTTAATTTCTAAGTCTTTAACTGCAGCTTTAATTAGTTTTAGATTATTGTCAAAAATCTAGTCTCAATTAATGCAAAATACTTCAAAATATGAATTTGCTGGACATGCTAATCAGAGTGAGGGCAGATCTGATCATCGTTCTTTTTAATAATATTATTGTTTATATCGTTACAACCGAAGACGTCAAATTTAACCTATCACATTTCACGGAAAGGCGCGACTACACTCTAGGGTTAAATTTAACTTTAACCGTATAGTATGTTCAACCTAACTATATCCGCGTTATTATGCAACCGAACCTTAAAATACTGAACCCAGAGTCTAAACTACATCGTTTGACATAAAAGATAACTTCAGATTTCTTTTACCCCTGAAATCGATTGATCACAAAACAATTACAGGTCAATAATCATAATACGTCTTAGCAAATAGAAACGTCAAAATATATCTGCGGGGTGTGCATTATTGAATCTGGGATCGCAGTGAGCGGCGGGGCCCAGCGCATCGCAATCAACCAGCTAATGCTATAGGGGCCCGGAATTGCACTAACGACTGCCGTGGGGGACCGCTAGTAATGCACTGAAATCGATTAATTATCCCTTTATTATTATTTTATGGCCTCCCAGCGAGCACTGGTTTATTGTCTGCCAGTCACATAATTTTTCTTGAAATTGTGGCTTGTTGCATTTTGCCTTTTGGTAGGGAACTTTCATTGATAATTATTTGTTGCGTAGTTTTGCTTTTCTTTCTTATTTATATTGACTAGATGACTTACAAAACACAAGTCAAGACTTTTTTACAATCACAGTATATAGGTAGATTTCTAACTAGTTTTAATATCAATGTCACTATGAAAGGCAGGAAAAAATATATTCTAAAAACATGATCGATCGGCGTTGGGTGTCTACACTGCCGTCATAATTGGAATACAAATTTACTCTTTGACGCGGCGGTCGCACGGGTCGCTGGGGCAGTGATTTGGCCTTTTGTGAGGCACGCATTAACTCCTTCAAGCCTTGAGCTACACCCTACTCTTCGCACTCGATAACAAACCAAAACCGACCCTCACAACGTGACATAAAGAATAATTTTCGTTGTTGTTAAGCGTGACCGCCGATTTTGGATTTTCAGCTAAAGCAATAAGAACGATTTCGCTTTTGTGAAAAATATCGCAGCGCGTTACCACTGGCAAAAGCATTCACACTAATAACAATTTTATTGTGGATTTGTAAGGTCTTATTTAGCTTTCGCGTGTACCAGTGTGCCATCGGCAAATGATTAGTGTTGGTAATGGCACGTAATTACAGTAGAAACGGCATAACACCGTCAGGTTCGTTTGGTGTGTACCAATCACTTGTAATGTGCGTCGAAGGGGTTTCGGTTTGAGTGCCGCTTTGGGCATTATCACGCTGATTCACTTAGATGCAAACATCTAAGGGTACTTTTGTGCTCTCTTAGCCGTGCAATATGTTAACATATCTGGAAAATTAATATTACTGAAAAAAGATAATGTAAATGTTGACTTGACTGTCAGTAATTCACACCTATACTCTTGGACCGATTTTACTATCTGCAGTAAATAATTTCTTGTTTAGAGCTAATAATGCCGAAATAATAAATAAAACCAAGTTGATTTTGGAAATACATGTTCTACTTTCAACAATAAAAAGAAAACTGTGCGACTATTCTATTCATTTTCTAATACTAGCAAGACTGTTCAGAAAACACGTAGTTTCGTTGTAGACATCGTTCCATCTCAGACAGTATAGTGGCACAATAAATTTCATATAGGAGTGGATGTTTACCGTCGGAATGTATTGTTGACCCAGAGCAGTGGGGAAGCGACGGAGCGTCTCAGCAAACAACGGGGGGCCTTTGTCCACCGCTCACCAAAATATAAGGAATAATGTTGGAACTATTTTATCACATCGGGATTTAAAGGTCTCTTTTAAAACAAAATATTTTAATATTGTAATACATAATGAATATTATACCTCCTCACACCTAGCGCTGGGAAATTTATCTCGCTAACGAATTAGCTTGGCCGTTCAAACACGAAACGCTGCAAGCCTGCTGAAAACAGCAGTGACAGCTTTAAAGAATTTTTTCGAGTATAATAGATTTAATTTCGTATATTTATTATAATTATGCATCAACATTTTGATACAATCTGGAAGGAAGAATCAGGTGGGAATGCGAGTTGGAATGTACGGACGATTATTGAAAGATGAAGAGAGCTATCGGATGTTGAAAACAAGACGTGTGAGTTGTAAGAAAACTAGTACGCCAGATTTTATGAAACACGGAATGTTCTGGAAAATATTTGATAGTAAGTTGTAAGAATGCATGTTAAATATAAAGATGGTGATTCATAGAATTATATAAGAAATTACAAGGAATCTTATGTAGATGTTGATTTTAACCCGTTGGTTCTCGCGAGGGACGCGCGTCCAATTATAACAATTGATGTTATATTTTTAACCGCGAGCCAAGCGATTAATGGTCGTATGGGAATAATTAATGAATTATACGAGAGCAGTAGGATGGGAGTTTTGGATTCGCAATAGCTAAGGAAAGGTCCTTACGTCTTATTATTAGTTAGCACCAGAGGGCCTACTACAAGCTCTTAAAACAAGGTTAAAATAACCTTATTTGTTATTTTAACCTCTGGTTAAAAAAATACTAACATGTTTTAACCTACAGAGAGAGGTCTCGGACAAAACTGAACATACAGTGCTGGTCATGGATGTAGTTATTAGAATTTAGTCTGCGAAAGTAAAGACAAACCGCTGCCTCAGGTAAGGTGGCGTATGCTGGAAAAGGATTACTGTGTCGCCAATAAGTACACAACCAATTAAGTGCACATAGTGTATATCGACCTGAAGAAGACATACTACCAAGTTCCTCGAGAAGATTTATGGTGGCCATTGAAAGAGAAAGGTTTGGTTGGTAAATACCTGCAGCTGATCCAAGCTATGGACGGTTAGCAACTTAAGTTGCTGAATAGATCTTTTGCAAAATACGTGATACACTTAAATTAGCCATGATGTAGACATTTATAGATTTATAGATTAGTGTAGGTAGGCACATACACATTATGGAAACACCTGATTATCAAAAACCTGATGATCAAAGAAGACCAACCAAGTGCCAAGTGCAAACCATATAATGTTTCGATATTGAAAATCTTTTATTTTTGAAAGGCAAGGAAAAAATTCAATCATTCTTCCTAATCTAGAAAGTATCACATCAAAAGTACAAATAACTCGAAACAGAAGCGACTCTGGGATGTTCCACCCACCAATTTAGACAGCAAATCGAAATAGTAATCACTTTCGACAATTCTATTTGGCAGATCACGAGATGTAACTAAGTTTGTTCGCGTAGACAGGTGAACGGAAACTGAATTAAAGGGAAGCATGAGGGAGCTATGAAAGTACCATAGTAAATCGCTTGTCTTTTGTTTTCGATATTTTTTATTTGATTTTTAAGTCTAGGTACATCAGTATACAATGATATTAACTATGCAATAGGCGTTAGCATAAGTATATTGGCGTTTGCTTTTGTTTATGAAGGCAATCAATCTATTAGCTCATAATCCTGAAACACATATGTGTAAACTTTTATTTTTAAAATATATCTCTCGAGTTCAGTGTGCCTCTTGGCCAAGGCCTCCTCTAACAATTGCAGACAATATTGAGTAGTAATTATAACGACTTGGAATATTGGATATTTTACAAGCTTTTATTTAATTTGCAATGTATATATGTATGTTTGTTCGGGTGGAATCTTGCAGGTCGAATTTCACCCACTTCCAGTGGTCGGATTGACTTGATATTTGGTATACATTAGTATATTGGATGACAATGCAAGTACAGTCAACAAAAAGTACAGTCTATAAGAAAAATTTTGTATAAAAAATTAAATTTTTAACAAGGAGGTTATATTTTATATTTTTGTGAACTTACGCTAACGCGTAAAATTAAGCGAATGAAAGCTATATAGATTCATCTAAGCCTAGTGAATAAACGATGGCTTGACCTTTCACGAAGTCTTTTTACCAATCTCATATTTATACTGTTTGAGTAAATTCATTTCATATAAATAGGTAATAAGAAATTTAAACGTAGTTACTTCACCGTATTCACCGTATTTTTATTTTGGCATAGCAGTAATAAGTATTTTAGAATCTGAACTGAAAGAAAAACTAAAATAAATTAAAAACCAAAAACGATAAGAATCAAAGCGCCTATTAACAAACTCGTTTGTAGATCGTTTCCAAAGGGAACATAAAATTGTCGCAAATTGCGGGCTCGTGCCTTTTGTCTCGCTTATAAATATAATCATTTCGCTCGCTCGTCCGGATGGTGATGCCAATTCTGGCGGACTAGAGCATCAAACGTCGACGAATGCTCATAATAAGGCCCCATTTCGAGCGATACGTCATTTGAAGCGGAAGAGTTTTTTATCACACGACTGTCTACATACTTTGGCCATGTATTCATACATAGCAAAAACATATGAACCATGGAAAAGAATGGTGTACGTTGTCGAAGAAATCATCTGGGTAATTCCTGGACTCCGGGAAAGAATATCATGAAACCAATTTCATTAAAGTATTTATTTATTTGTGGATTATCACTAGCTTCTATTCATAATATAGTTATAATAGTATTCATAATATATCATCAAAACAATTTGATACATAGAACGTCTTTCGTCAATCAGATCCGCTTCGCTTAGATCCGTTAGTTCCGCTCAGACCGCTCAAAAGCGATCCCCACAAGGGAGTCATTTATCATAATCATCTCGATTAGATCGCGCCTCGCCCCTACAAGCGATGGCTATTTAACCACCCTCGATTTAACATTTATTGTATTTTTTTATTCTAAACGTGTCTTTTATTAGGTAGCTTAGTCACCGCCCGTCATGAATTGCAAAATCACGGCCATCTTTCATCTTAGTAAATATGCTTTGACACTTGAACCAACTTGAAATTCGATTTTGAAGTGTCTTCTATTAAATTGACGACAGTCAAATGCTTAGTGAAACCTATAACACCGCATTCGATACTTACCTATTGCTTGCACCATTGAGATTTTCGCGTTTCCTCTAAGGCAGTGTTTTTCAATCTGTGGGTAGCGACCCCTGGGGGGGTCATGAAACCTTAGTCGGGGGGTCGTTTGCAGAAGGAAAAAGGCAAGGTAGACTTCGCGCAAGCGGGCGTCTAACTTACCTCTTACTTAGTTGCAAACCTCTCGCGGCTTCTTGCAAACTAATAAGTAAAGGTATCAAAATAAAGAAAATCATTATCGTAGTCTTTTAATTTATAAAGTTTTTGTCTGTCTGACAAGGAGGTCGCCAGAATTTTTCAACCTGTAAAGGGGTCGCGAAATCAATAAGATTGAAAAACACTGCTCTAAGGAATCAGTAAAATAGGAGATATTGTTGCATGGGGTTACACTTAATCATTGACTTATATTTGACCACAATCGCGTCATGGTAGGTGATGGTGTTGTCTAAATGATAAGTACACAAAGCCTAAAAGGGTTCTCAAGTCCACCTGCCAGATACACATTGGTATACAACACTTGGCAACAGACATTGAGACTGAATCTCTGCGGGTTTTCATTCCCCTAACTAAAGTGCTTATTGTAGACTAAAAACCTTCGCTTAAGTAAGAATATAACTTATAACAACTTTGCTTGTAGCAGTAGAATATTCGACTTTAAATAAATTAACACCTAATAAAGTACTGTTTTATTTAAACTATTATTTTTTCATCTATACTGCTTTGTTAATAATTTCATTTTTAATACAAGCTTTTTTTTGAGTGACTGTACATTTTGTTGACTGTACTTGCGACAAAGTACTCATCAAGATGAATAAAACGAGCCCAAACTCGATGGAGTTATGTGGTTTTATTACGGAGTTCCTATGGCCACCTTCCAGCTCCATCATCTGATTAGCTCAATTTATTAATATCATCTTATTAATATTGCATTGTCACGTGATTTGCATATTCGTGAAAAATTTCAGCTCAATCGGAAACCGGAAAGTGGTTCAAATTTAACTTGCAAAATTCCATTACAGACAACGGGACAGGTGAATCTAAATAAAAGCTTGTAATTATTGAAAAGTAAGTAATTACCAACACTGTTTCCGTTTCCGTAAAAACTCCCGTGCACACTCGTTTATCTAAATATTGTACCAAAATAATAAATCCCACCAAAAACATTTTCATATAAAATGTTGCCAAGACGGGACCGTATGGCTCGCACTGTCAAAAAGTTATCAGATCTCATGTAGAGCCAAGCTTATAACTCTACACGCTCTAACTCTACAAGCCCAAACTTCACAAACTCTACACACCTTAGTCAAAATATGTGGCTTGGCCGTTTCCCGTTGTTATTCGAATAAACGTCAAATTCAACTTCATTTCGATAATTAAATTTATTCGCTGGTAAAATATTAAACCGATAAACGTTTAAATATAAATTCAACTTATCGTGCAAAAGTTGCTGAACTGGATTCAGATTGCGTTTCTACTCAATTCACAGCTGATTTAAAAGATTGGCGTTACTATACTCTAGCCATTTTGTCGAGCTGCCCAAGTTGTCGTGTTGTTGTGTCGTTTTTGTATAAAATTATTACTCTTTTGTAGTCATGCGCTAATATGCAACTACAGATTTTTTCATTGATTATTTGCCGCACATAGATTTACATTAAAAAAGGAAAAAAAATAATCTTTTTTGCATGAATAATAAAACTGAAGAACCAAGTATCTGCATACTTACCTAATATGTAGGTTGATATGTGGGTTTGTCCGTTTAAGACATGCTTATCTTCAAAACCACTGAACGGATCATCACAAGTAAATCAAACTAAGAACAACATTATTTTATCAATATCAGCCGACGGCATCAATATATGAAATCAGTGCGAGCAAAGCCGCTGTTTAAAAGTTAGTTTATAACAAACTGTTAGTTAATACAAGTACATAACAATAACAAAATCGCCTAACATTAACTAAAATGGTAGTTACCGTGTTATAACATAACCGCCTGCATTATGCATTAATTGCAATGTCAATGTCAAAATGTTACAAATGGCGGGGAGTGGCAATGTGTTAATCTTTGGTGTTAATTTGTATTCGTTGCATATTTTTTTCTTTGGCTTTCTTTGGCTATTTATTCCGGAATTGTAGGCAGTCAAAACATTATCAGGGGTGTGAAATAAAGCTTGTTTCTAAAGAGCTACAATATGTATTTTTTCCAGAAATTCTATCAGTCGCTGGGTATTTTAATGTTATTGCGTCTAAGCATATATACTAATGTCCAAACGGCCAATAAAAAAAAAGTAAAAAAATCAAATATCGTTTATTCAGTTAGCCCTTATAAGGCACTTACGAACGTTACAATTGATTCTACCACCGCCACCGGTTCGTAATACTCTTGAACTGAGAAGAATATCAATTCGTAACATTTCGAGTAAGCGTACTAAAAACAACAGTGTAATCATCGATTATTCCACGCAGAAACTTAGATGTCATAGTATAGAATTATTAATTACGAAGGGTCGTAACTTATAACATTTTATATTCGTCGAAATAATTCGAGTGTCGTTAACAATTATTACTTTATTATAATATTAACAAAAGGCGAGAAAGCCCGTTATAGGGGACCGGCCATTGTTTCAATTTGAATGTAGTATGGGAATTATTACTGTAATTTGCATAGCCACTACTGAAAGCATACAATTGTGAGGGTGATATTTTTTATGGCTTAAAGTTGTATGAATGACAAGTATTCGATTTGCATTGGAAAAAATATAAGAGATATAATGTTAGGTATTATTATAGTCATTGAGTTGGTTTTTCGCAATTTGTCTATTTTCACTAAGTAATTTCACTTAAGTATAAGTAAATACAAATGCAAAAATACTTTAAAAAGGATGTTACATTAAAAAATTGTGTGGTCTTATTGCTAAAGTGATTTCTTCCAGGCAGACTTATGATATATGATGGCTGATGCTAAATATCGATTACTTGAATACAGTTTTAAATAACTAGTTGCGCCCCGCGGTTTCACCCGCGTACCCGAGGGATAACTTATCGGCTTTTCTACGCAACTTTCTTAATTTTGTTTTTCCGTAATTCATTAAGTATTTCGTATTTCTTCAGATTATTAGAAACCTTAAAAAAAAGATGGATGACATAAATATTGCTTACCCAATCTTACTGCAAATAAAAAATATTAATATTTCTTTGCAAAAGGGGTCTAAATGGGGCACAAATATTTCATAGTGGGGCGACTACCATTTCTCCCCCTATCTCAAAAGTACGCAAATCCAAAACAATTACAGTAGATATAAATTGATGTATAATGTACAGGAAAAATATAATAATGTTCCTTACTACCACAGTTTTTCCGAAATCGTTAATATTCCTTCACAAACAAAGCGGTCCAGTTACTTCCTACAGTTATGTCCCAAATCATGAAATTATACGTTAGAGGAAGGTCGGAACCCTCGGTGCGTGAGTCAGACTCAGACTCTTGGCCAGTGTTTTATTTTTAGTAGCACCTATCCCATATAATTGAACTCTCAAATGACGACTTAATAACAACAAAGTAAATGATTTTGCTCCACTTGTGTCGACCAGCAATGAGTTATATTAATAACTCAGAGTTAGTTAATAATAATATAACGTCAAGTTAGCGACTAACTCTGAGTTAATTAAGATAACCCACAGGGTAACGCAAGTGCATGGGCCTTACCAGGATGTATGGTTTGAGAGACATAGAAAGAAGTGATAGGTGTGTGTGTAACTACGTAACTACTCACCGTTTTGTAAGCAATTATGAATGTCAGTACATACTTAAGATAACTTTAATCGTAAATTTCTAGGGATTAAATTAACTCAGTAGTAGTAGACAGGTATAATGCAAAATATAAACCCAAAACCGTTCAAAATGGAAATCAATAGGGAGGCCTCTGTTCAGCAGTGGACATCCTCAGGTTGATATGATATGATGATAGCCCAGAACCCTTGTATTAAACAGAATAAAGAATCCACATTATTACTAGAATACTCAAAGGTTCAAAAATTCTACCTAAGTATTGTTATCAAAAAGTATTTGAAGCATGCTAGGTCTCCCCAACTTGACGACAGTCGGCTCACAGACTATCTATGTAAATTCAGATGGTAGTGGAGTCCCCTACATTCTCATTACGGCCGTTTTAAATGCAATCTATGCAATGTATCTGGGTTTTTTTCGGTCGGCTATGTTGTTAGTTTTATCGTCATGACAACGGTTATCTTTTGCGATGTCTTGGAAGTGATCTACTGCCTTAGCGAAGTTGTGTGTGATGGTTCTTCTGTCCACCTTCGTTAGTGCATTGTCACTCATGGTAATGCAGTTCTGTTCAGTTATTCTGGAAATAACAACACATAATAACATGGCCAAAACTCTGTTGTTTGATTTCAACTTTTAACTGTTATCTATTTACTTTATGTTTGCATGTCATAAAGCATTTTGTTGCAATCAATTGCAAGACCTACATTAACGCTGACTTCTCTGTCTCCAATGCTAACAGTTCATATGATGCTTATAGTTAAAACGTCATAATTCACCTCATTTTCATAATTTTTGACCTCATCAGTATTAATTCCGTTTGTAAATTGTCAAACATTGGTGCCGATTCTGTTGTAAATCGCACTAAACTAATTTTAGTCACATCTCCTCTCTTTCTTACGAACATTATTGAAAAAGGATAGAACATATTTTAAGTTCTTTGCCGTCTTATTTTGCGTGTATTTAGGCGTAACCGCGATAGATGGCGACTAAATTTATAATGAAAACAAGCATTGGACTAATTTGACAGGACTAAATTTCTTACATCCTTTTCTTATGTTCTTTGTTAGAAAGAGACATAGTGAGATTAAAATTAGTTTAGTTGTGAACAACAGAATCAGGGCCATTATGTCGTCTCGGTAAAGTCTCGTTGTCAATATTGTTCGGAAGCCCATATTTAACCAAACTGTTTGGAACAGTCACAGAGTTAATTACAAAGCCCGTGCCTGCCAATATTGAAGTCCGGTCTCCGGAGTGCTCCGGAGTACCGTCAATAAATGTGAACATACCACGAGTGTAGGTGAATACTGAATAGCAATTTTAAACGCTGATGGGTTTTCCATTCGGAAATGGGTTATTTACAGGGCGTAGATATTATATGGTGAATAGAAAACTGGATTATATCGACAAGCCAAGCTTTATTTAGTTTTCTTTTTAATTATGAAACATTACATACAGAAAAGGATATAGATATAATATACCATTTAATATCAATCGAATCATATGCCTGTATAATATTTGACTTTTGCAATGTGCCAAACTCTATCTATATAGAACATAGAATTATGTAACAGACGCTATTGTAGCTATTTTTTTTTACAACTGTCTTTATTTACAACAAATATGTACAAAATACAATCTATATATAGAAAATTTCCTCAAGCCTGCCGCTGCTTCCGATTAACGGCAGGGTTCCCAGAAGGCTGGCAGCGTTCCCTCTTTGGATAGCCAAGCTGACGCGTTGGCGGAAAAAGCTTCCATAGAATTTAATATTTTAAAGTCTTTAATATTTTATGTTATTGTTACAGATCCATATCAAATGTTTGGACCTACGAGCAGTCGTCTAGCTAATTCAGGTAAAGTATTTTTGCATTACTAACATCAGAACAACTCAGTACAAAAATATATCACCACACGCGGCTTTTTTCGGAAGGAAATTGGGCCCCTGAAGATAGCTGACGAAAATTAAGGATTGGATCGATTTACGAATACTACTTAATTACAATAAATAAAAAACATGGCGGATCCATAAATATCAAAGCGTGAGAATTGAGCCCCAGAGCTCTCCGTATTTTGGTTCGAGCCAAGGTCCAATCATAAGCTCTAGGATATACCACGATTTATTTAGCAATTACCTGAAATGGGGTGACCGACTCCCAGGTCGCACACGCGAGATTCCGATAACAACCCCTACACAGATTCTAAGGGTTAACAGGCATTGACTATGGGAAAAAAATTCAAGTCATAAGTGTATGGGAAAAGGTATAGGTACCTATACTTATTACCCACAAAAATTCTATAACATTATGTTTTTCGGCTATTCGTTTATATTTGCAATTTTTTAATACGTTGATGACATAATTATTATTGGATGTTGGTATGAAACTCACCTTACTCACGCATGATGGCTTTTTATTCTTGCGATGAAGTTTAATCTATAATTATCTCTCAATTAGACCATGGATTTCATACTTTTATTTATGTAGCATCTAAGTTTGTAAGCGCATATAAGTGTATGTATAAGTGCCAGTTATTTTTTATGGACGTGTTTAAGTATTCATGGATGTAATCGTGCTGTGATACCATGGTTCAATTTTCTGTAGGACCTCAAACCAATGAGACGATTTTAATGAAGTAACTTACTACGTGGCGGTACAATATTTGCTAATTTGAACTATTTATGAAAAACGGAGCTATAATAATATAAGAACATTCATTCATCGATTGGACCCAACTATATTTTTGTGCCTTTTGCGGTCGAGACCATGGGACCGTGGGGGTCCGAAGCTCGCCGTTTTGCTCGCACCTTGTCATCAAAATTGATCGAGACCTCCGGAGACCAGCGGGCGGGGAGCTTTTTCCGCCAACGCGTCAGCTTGGCTATCCAAAGAGGAAACGCTGCCAGCCTTCTGGGAACCCTGCCGTTAATCGGAAGCAGCGGCAGGCTTGAGGAAATTTTCTATATATAGATTGTATTTTGTACATATTTGTTGTAAATAAAGTAGATACGATAAAAAAAAAAAAAAAAAAAAAAAAAAAAAAAGAACATTCTTATATTATTATAGTTATACTATATAGTATACTATATAGTTACTATACACCTTAATATTAACAAGACGTAAACAAATTAACATTATTATTTCACAAAAGAAGTGTTTTAATGTCGATATTAGTAATACAAATCCGTGTATTAAAAAGTGAGTGGCGTGCCCCTGTTCGACACTGAACGTCACCCTATTAACATTTTGACTTTCATAAGGGCTGATCATATAGATACTGTACACGATATGGCATGTCCATAAACAATGAGACATCCATTGTTTAATTTTATCCGGTTTTATCGCGTAGTCTGCGCCTTTCTTTCATCTGCATAATGATACATAATGACATGATCGAAGCCTACGTACCTCGAAGATCGCATAGTTCATAAGACTCCAGCATATTGTTCACATGATTTGAGTTAAATAGGGGTTTAATCAATTTACTGATCCTAGATAATTCAGTATTTTGTTCTCATTCAAAGTAATAAACAGTAAAAATCACTACTTGGTGTATGATCAATATCTCATACAGTTTCGCACGGAATAGATAATATTAGAAATAAAATATTATAATATTCATTGTAAAATTATTTATTTCACTGACATAATTTGAATGACAATTCCACCGTTGAACCATATTTATTTTTCTAAAGATTAACTAGAAAAAGTATATATCAGTGCTCCGCCCTTAATAGCATGGTCGCGGTCTTCCCGACCGACGTGCCCAGCATCTGGTCGACATGCCTCTTCCAGATCAAGCCGGAATCTGTTAAGATCTCGTAGTGTAGACGACCAAAACGTTTAATGACTGTGCCGAATTCCCATTTCCGGTTAGAGCTGTAATCTCGTATCTGGACCCTCTGCCCCAATTGAAAAGATCTTACATTGGCAGTATGGTCCATTGGTGAGCTGGATGGCATATAACTTTTCTTTAGCATGGTGTGAAGCATAGTCCTAACCAGTCTGCCGCCGAAAACCAGTTCGTAAGGGCTTCTTCCAGTTGGTTGTTTCTATTTTCTCTTAAGCTTTGTAGACATACGCGGCCTAAGTGACCTGTCTTATTACATTTTACACAAGAACTATTTATGTGTCTACATTCGTTTGCTTTATGGTTGGAATCCCCGCAGCGAAAACACCTTCCACGTAAATCTCTTATTGAGGTGATTACATAGCGTTGTGCATTTTGTGTACGAGGTTTTTGTTTATTCTGGACTGAATGTAATGGTGCTTCTGTATTTAGTTGCGATTTTCTTATCATGAATTCATTGTCAGTTTTAGCAATTTCAGTCGTCGTTGCCAACTGTACTAATTCATTAAATTTCGTACTTTTACTGTCTTGTAGAATTTTTGTTCGAATGTCACTATCCCATCCTCGTCGCCATTATTAGAAATAAAATATTATAATATTCATTGTAAAATTATTTATTTCACTGACATAATTTGAATGACAATTCCACCGTTGAACCATATTTATTTTTCTAAAGATTAACTAGAAAAAGTATATATCAGATAAATAAGGTATTAAGGTATTACCTTATTTATCTGTTCTGTGCAGTTTCGTAAGGCCGCCCCTGTTCTCACGCGGCGGCGCGCGCGGCGTAAAGTGACGTGATAATCTACGCGGTCTAACACGCGTGTAACCCGACCACTTATTTGGGTTATTCTGAATTTTTCATTATTAATCAAACAGCATCATGTTGGAGTTCGGTTCTGACAGTGGTCGGGAGCGGTCGCGCACATGTGCTGCGCGCGCCCCGCTGTCCTTTTTTGTGACGCGCATCGAGTGCTTAAGTGTTCCCAGTGCCTTGTGCTTACGTTTGTGAATATTGCGAGCCAAATGGGTGAGATTGTTCCATATCAACTAGATTTAATTAAATTAAATTAAATTTAAGCAGCAATAACAGCTGAGTTGAGACGACGATATGCATTATGTCGAGATTCCCGTCACTTCTATCCATTATGTTTAGCTTTATAGAAGAATACCGCATAGGACCCATACACATGCGCACGCGAAACACGCGACTCTGGCATAACCATGTCTAAGCCTAATAACTCTCCTCTGGCAGGGTCTAGGTTGCATTAATTTTCTTTCTCGAAGGATTTATGCTGAGATTATGATCACTCCAACTGCGCACGACTTTCCATGTAGGTATAAGCTGAACCATCTACATAATAATATATCCCACGAATCCATATGTCATTATAGTTTATCTAACAATACAGGTACCTTAGCATCTCCTTCTGTCAGGTCCAATAAAATCCCGATAGCGGATTCATGACCGTTAACTTTACTGAATACTTCCCGCATGTATTTAGATAGCCAGTTTCAAATATATTGGACGAGGTGGGCAGAATAGCTGAAGTAGGTTTCAAATCGGTTCGGTGATATTGTTGGATTTCTCGGTGGTTGACGTTCCTTCCGTCTCGGGAAGTAGGTATAGTGAGTGCTGTATCGGAGTTGTCACTTGATATTGCTGGAAACCCTTGTCCTTGGTGACTCGTCCCATGTGAAATAGAGCATAGTGGCCCACAATATTGTTCGGGTCTAGTTTCGAACCCTTCGCATTGATTGCTTCAATAATCGATAATTTGAGTAATTCTAAAAGATCAATCCCTCCTTGAAAAGAGCGGTTAACTAGCAGGTAGCAGGATAGGGTTAGTTAGTTAGTTCGTATAATACCGTGGCTATGCTTGCCACATGTTTTTTAAATGCGTTCCCGAAAAATATACTTTATCTCACACGAAGTTGTACTTACATCGCAATCTCGCGACGCCCGCGCCGCGACGGCCGGCATATAGTATCCTCACCGGCGCTCACCCGACTGATTAGAGTCGGATACTATTGTGTAACATTATTTATTATTTACCCTAGCGGTTCGATCAGTGCGGACGTCCATTATCCACTCCAATCCATTATTATATTAAATATATATTCCATTTCCTGAATTTCTCATTCCTGTAACATAGGTACTATATTCGTTTAGACCTACAACAACAAAAAACACAATTGACCCGTTGGTTCTCGCGTCCAATTTGTGGAAACCGATGTCATTGTCACGTTTCTAACCGCTAACCAAGGTTTATGATGATTCATATTTATCAGTTCTAATACTTCTCAAATTTATCATATAATATATCGATCGGCCTTCCCTTCCAACTAAATATTGGATACATAATACCTACGTTAATCATCGGTATGGAAACTGCACTGAGTTCCATTATGCAATCAATTGACATGTCCACCAAGTCCTCTCTTTCGGTACATTCCAAATCATTTTTCAGTAGCAAGCACACTCCGCCTCCGGCAAAGTTTAAGCTACAGAAGGACGACGTGATGTGGTACTGTACATGTACCCAAAGTTATCAATTAATCCCAATTTCTTACTAGTTAACCACGTTGCCGTAACACACAGTGCCGCTATGTTGCTTCCCCCCCATAAACGCGGTTAACGTGTTTATCTCTATACTTATAGTGACATAGTTTAGCCACGCACGACCGACGCGACGTGATCGAACTTAGACTCGTAGGTACACACCCCAGCGTGGCATCCAAACCAGAGCCTACTCCGCCGACATCTGTTATCAATACACTAAATCAGATACTTCGAGGAAGGCACATCTCAACTTAAAGCTACGAAAAATATAAAACGCACGCAACAAAAATAAGTAAAAAAACCCGGCCCTTAATCTTAACACAACTTCAAGTATTATGACTCCTTAGTTAGAGGACCTCTAATGGGTCAATTGAGCTCCCACACTTGGTATCCACCCATAAAACAAAAAAAACAATACTCCACTTCTTATACAAAACAACCATTAAATTATTACCCGCCGTCGACAAGCATGCACGTGCGCAAGGGTCGACTCTCAGCAAAAATGGTATATACAATGTCGACAGAGACAAAAAAATAAATGGTCTAAACGCCCGTTGCTAGGATGTCAGCGTGATTCTTGTTTTTTCTCTATACGATACAAGCTAATAAGTTTATTGCTCAAACTTTGCCTACTTTATCCACCAGAGGTTTCAGTAAATAATGTAAAGGTTTTGCATGTCAGCCGACAATGTGCACGCGCCATAAACAGCTACTTACACCTCGTGGAAGGTAGGTTTATGGCAAACAAAATGGACTTTGAATTTGATTTTTTTAAATCTGAATCACCAAGTTAATCTCAGTTTGAAGCGGTTTCACCATCGCTTGAATGATTTCTTCCGGATGGTTGATACATATAGCACATACATGTTGTATATACAGAATACATAGGTATCACGGATGATATGTATCTGTGATCTATATATGGGTGGCCCGATGTCTTGAACAGTTTGGCATTGATCCTCGTCTGACTAAGAGGGTTGGTGGATTTTTGCTCCTTGCAACGGATCATTGACATCTTTGTCTAGGGAGATGTCACGGTTTTGGTCCGTGCCAGGGCGGCTTGCGCGCGTGTATTGCCGCCACTGGTGCCCGCACGAGCCTGTAGCTCACTCTTCTTATGATGCGTGGAACGCATTTTCTATACCCGGTAGGGTTTTCTAAATAAACAATGTCGGGCTTGAGGCTTGCGGTATTTATTCCAAGCATTTTTATTGTCTCATATTCGCACTATGCGAATTAGCGGTGAACCTGACGGATGGAATGGAGAGGCCGTGGAATTGAGCGGCACTTGTCGATTCATTGTAAGTGTCCTAACACCACGCCAAATAGGTACAAACTATACTATACTATACCACGCACTAATTTTTCACTTATCCCGCAACCATGGGATTCCTCGGGAATGCGGGTGAGACCGCGCGGGACAGCTAGTATATATATAAAATTATAAACGCGAAAAGCTGTACCTACGTATGGATGCTTGTTGCTCGTTCGCGCAGAGACTGCTGAACGGATTTGGATGGGGTTTGGCGCATGGATGGAGTATATTCTGGATTAACACATGGGATGCTTTTTGTCCCGGGAAAACATGCAATCCCTCGGGAATGCGGGTGAAGCCGTGCGGGACAGCTAGTCTCTTTTATATAAAGTAACTAAGTTTCGGTGAAGGACAACATTCGAATTAAATTACAGAAAACAAGTATTAAAACTTGACAGCACAAAAATTTATCCCAATCCAACCAAAACCTTAAGTAGCTATTTACTACACAAATGATCTCTAGCTGATCGCTTAAGCTCTCCCATCTGGTGTCCATTCAGTTGCCATCTAATAACTTAAATTTTGTAACACAAAAGAGCTCACGAACACCACAAAAAATCACCACTCAAACGAAATAATATTTATTACTTAACATTGCATCGGGGAGTGACAAAAACACGTGCAACAAGCAACTGACTCCAAGCAAAAAACTTTCAATACAGCCGTAAACCTTCCAAGTAGTTGAAACAAAAAAAGGTCAAAGGGGCTGCTGGGGTATTAGTGCGAGTCCCAAAATATGTTCTTCCAATATTTTACAAGTTACTCTATAAAATAATACATAATTGCCTAACTGTTCACAAATTCACTAAAAAGGTTTAATCGCCCAGTTTTATTTCAGTTTAGTCTATAAGCTCTTTCCTACAGGCAAGTAAAAGCTCATAGCGTGTGGCTAACTGGCTACCACCCGATTTTAAGATGGAGCACCTGAAAACATAGAGCTGATACAAAATCAGGATATAAGATAGTTCAACCTTCCGTATTTAGTAACCTGGCCTGTATGGGAAACAACAGCAACTCAAGAAAAACCACAAGTATCTACCACCATAAAATGTCCCGACGACACTTTTGAGCAGAAACGCAACGTCTAATGCATGCATGCATACATCATTAAAAATCATAAAAATGGAATGTAACTAGGAAAAAATAGTATACCTGGAAAAATAGCAATGATAAGGGCTTTACTCTTAGATCAAGGTTGTAACACCGCGGATTCACGGTTCTTACTGGAGTAACCAGCCTCTCATAGTAACCAGCGCCCAACAAGAACAAAGAACTAACATCATTTTATCAGTAGGTACATATACCCAATGAAACCTCCAAGTCAGCGTCAAGATATTTATAGAAGTATCCAGTTTTATAACGAAAATCGATCTCAATCCTCAGGAAAAATAATACTAGAGAGAGACCCACGCTACAGCACTGAAATATGGCAAAATCTTTACACTATATTATGCAACACAAATCCTGACAACGTGATATGGAAGGAGAAAGATACGGCACCCGAATGCACAAACTTCAAGAAGTTTTGGCAAACCAAAAACAAAATCATCCCAACGGGATCATATAGGCCATTTCAACAACCCCATCCATAATCATTTATCCCAGAAGAATATCTATATATAGAAGAATACCTAATAATAACGTATCAATTTACTGACCGTAAATAAGAATGGTGGCAAATCAATCCCATTAAACTCAATCAAGAAACAAGAATCCAATAGGACAGAAGCAGAATCCAAGAAGAAAATTCACAATAATTTTACAATAAAGCACCTCAATTGGACAACAACAATACATTAAATATATATCAAGGCATGAAACTCATGGGAAAGGTGATGGTATCCGGAAATGGGGCTCACTGAAGGGACGGGCGTCCCATAACCATATAGGCAAATATGTCACAGGAACAGCTATTCAAATAATTAATTCTGATATTCACATGTAAGAAACTTGAAAAGATAGGACACTACCCCAAACTTATGTAAACCACAAATCAAAAAGGCAAATATACGCAGAGAAAATGAAGGCCCATCAGGATATCTACTTGGGATTTAATAAAGGATATTGCGGAGGTAATGCGTAGTTAATGGAACAGCACTGCAAAAAAACTATAGTAAACTATTCAAAGCATCATTATTGCACTCCCAGAAGAAATAGCCGGCATGGACCGAAAAACCATACGCTCTTTCAACAGGATGGCATCAATCAGGAACCAGGAAAAATTACACATTCACTGACATTTCACTTGTTACAACAACGGATGAAAATCGCAGATCCGTAACACAAATCTTGCCTAGTTTCTGACATTGAAGAATCATCTGGACGGTTGATATCTCAGTACTTAAAAGATATAATACATAATAGGGAAATCATCATCTGCCTGCCCTGTTCCCAATAATTTGGGGTCGGCGTAATAATAAAGACAAATAGATCTATATAAACATTTAAGGACCGTTGGAAAAATGCTAATGGATCTATACCTCGCTATACCTACCTACACTACTGATGGACGAAGTGTAAAATAACAAGAAATAGTTACCTCACCTTAATTTAACTAATATACTTGGTACATACCCTAACGTTTTGTTTGTATTAACATCATCGCTTACCACCAGGAGGGCCGTATGCTTGTTTACTACCTAAGTAGTAGAAAAAAGATACATACTTAATATACATAATTATACCCAGACTTGGGACAAACAAACATGTTCGTGCACACAAATGCATATCCTGGATGGGAATCTAACCCACGACCTGCGATGGAATCTTAACCAACCACGCGAACTGGCCCGTCAAAACAGAGGACCTGCATTTAATCCATGACGAAAGGATCTAACGACCATTATAGTAATTTATTAGTAATACGATATTTATGGACGACGACGTCATCACATTATCAACTAGCGTGACAAAACTTATAATATATAACATTATGCTTGATGAAAACAATGAGGCTGAACACTAACTAAACCAGGACAAAATGCTCATCCATAATCAGATTAAAATCACGGAACTTCATGCACCCAGGAAACCAAAAAATACCTTCGGGAACACAAAAAGATATGTTATCCTGGATGTTTCTCATCCCATTAACGAAGATACTTTTTTAAGTTTCCAAGCATTCATCTGATAGACTACAGTCACATATGACGAAATAGTTACTACCACAGTCCTATAGGTATATTACGGCTATGTTACGTACGGCCCTACAGTACACCAAAATCGAAACCCAGAAATCAGATATTTACTTCAAAAATCAATCGGCGCATGATATAGAATATTTTGACTACTATACTAAAAACCTTGCTGAATGTTGTGCTGAGGAAACCAAACTGACTCTAGAATAATATCGCAGAACAAGAAATATCGAAGCACATACCGAAGCTGAAATGAACAAGGAGCCGCTCAACCACAGAAGCTATAACCGTGCATGGAGGAGGTCAATTTAATGAACAACAGATAAATAACAAAATCCACCCCAGGAACAAAAAATCAAAATAAGAAAGAAGACGAAACCCCAGCACTCAACATACATCAACGCTCATCCCTCTCTATGATACCCGTCTTCCCACTTTCCAATATTGGCTATAGGCTGAACAGTCGGTCGATTGTGGTCAGCTGGCTGCGGTTGGCTGGCCGTCCTCTCCCATCCCAGAGCGTGTCACTCCTATATACCACGCACCCCTTGGTTTATCCATGGTTACTCCGATATAACTATTCAGGTACCAGTCATTATAAACTAAGTTAGTTGTATGGTGGTTGATGCTTGAATGGTTGTATAGGACATGGGTCGGTCGTTGTACTGGCTGAGGGTAGTGCTAATCATCATCATCATCATCATCATTAATCAAACAGCATCATGTTAGATGAGCTAGATCATGAGTAAATACATGTCAGTCAGCAAATTATCTAGTGACTGTTGATTTAGCTATAAATTGATACTTACCTACTACAAATTAAATTCAGAAAGATTCAAAATTGTCAAATATTTTAAACTCAATTATAATTACACATATAAAGCTTTAAAAATGAATTCGCCTATGAATGTTTTAGCTAACACCTACCCTAACTTTGTTTAAAACTGACACTAGTTTCATAATCGAGTCGGGAAACATAATACATGTACCTACTTAATTACCTTAGTTACATTATCATTCAATCGATCCCCGACCCCATCGCACCTTTAAATCAAAGCGTATAATTTAGTTACAATAAATCTCACCCCGCCGGGTTGGCGCCAGCGCCGCCGCCGCCCGCGCCTTTTGCAGTTTAAAACTGGAAAAACAATTAGTGGCACGTGCCAGCCCTAGGTCGTAATTACTCAGCGCCGTTCACACGGGCGATTTCACGCCACACCTTACCTTTCGATTTGTCTATGTGATGGTAATAATGTGTTATTATTATTACTCATTATTTTGTTTATTCTTTAATAACATGGAGAACCAAAATTTTCCTGATATTAAAACAACAAACTCCTCATTTACAACTCCATTTTGAATGGTCTTGGAATAAAAGTAGTAGCCAGTAAAAGTAACATCACCTGCCTTCTAAGAGTGCAAAACAGTATATTGAGAGCCATTGTCAATGCGCCATGGTTTACTAAGAACGAAGATGTTCATGAATATCTGAACATGCCGACAGTTGCAACAGAGATATAGCACTATAAAAAACAACATGCTGTCTGAGCGTCTGTCGTCCCACCAAAACCCATTCGTTGCTGAGATGCTGAATAAAACAAATATGGTCCAAAGGCTAAAAAGAGACCAAGTTATTTAAGCTTAAATTGTTGGCATTAGCCACCGTTCTCGACATGTCAAAAATCACACCAGGCATTCGCTTAAAGTCTTGGCGACTGATTGGCATAGCGTGAGTGAAAAAAAAACAACGATAAAAATCGAAAACTAAGTAATATGCACTTTCTTTGTAAGTATCTATTCTCTGAGAGTCCGTGAGAGAAAAGAACGTGATGAAACATATTGTTTAGATTATGTGTAAGCTATAGATTAAAACGGAAACCTTTTTTGCGTTGTCGAAGTCGGATAAAAAGTACCCTACATATAGACCAGCGTCATACCTAATCGACTTGTTCTCCAAATTTCATAAAAATCTGTCCAATAGATCTTGAGTTATGAGTGAACATACAGACAGACATCAATTCTATCATTAAATCGGCTTCATTATCGTTCTATTAGTCCCCTCCATTTTTTTTCCGGAATAAAAATCAATTACAGATATGACTTGTCTACACACTTATTATATGTAAGTATAGATGGAGTAATGATTAAAATTATAACCTGCAGATTAACGCAAATGAGCCAAACAGTCGGTCGATATGTATGACTTCATCAAAACTCTTTTAGGCATTAAATCTGTCGCGGAGTAGATCACGTCTAGCAGTAAGCAATTTAGGACAACGAAAGAATCCGTGGTCTGTTGTTTAAACTTTCCTATTTGAATCGATTGAATGGATGAATTCCTATAGGTTAAGATGTGAGAAATATAACAAAAAATCAGATACGAGTCGATACAAATCATCGCATTTCCCGCAACATCAATCCTAATGTTCATAAAGGCACAATATTTTGCCGATCAAGGCATTAATTGTGAGCCATAAAACCGATGGGGCATGCACCCAACAATGGCTCAAGTGAGCCGCGATACGCGACGCTACAAACGTTGCGACTCGCGACACCGACTAGATCCGCGTATAAATCAGAGTCGCACGCTCGTGTGCACATATTCTCGTCCTACTAGGGTTGGAAAAAAAATATTTCTTTTACCTATATTGGATATAACATATATTACATATATTGGTTGCCTAGTAGAGATAATGTTTTTGTAATAAAGCCGTCCATTGTAACACAATTACCATTTTTTTTTTAAGTTTTGGATTACTTCTGTAATCATATGGGAGTAGAATAACTAACTATCTATCTATAGTGAGGTTTCAAGAAAATCGCATAATACGTACCAAGGATAACGATAAATACAAAACATCAGGTCTTACACGGGGTGTTGCGATTACATAGACTCATTGTATTTGTAGGTCGCTTATTCGTCCATTACATTGTAATAATACTATATCGGATTAGACTATAAGAAGCATTTGTAAAACATCTCTTTCACTGTACTAGGACAAAATAATATTTTGCAAGTTACTATTGTACAGCCAAGAGCACATATATTCATTTCAAAACTCCAAATTAATACACATAGTATTCCCCAAAAACAAATACCTACATTGCTATACTTGTACTATGACAGTTTAAGTTTTTAGGTTATGTAAATGTAAAAAAATATTAAAGAGTATGTTTAAAAAAAAATATTTGTGATAACTTGATAGGTACCCACCAAAGCTTTGCTCATTACACATAAAGCCCATCACAGACGTAGCTATAATATAAATTAAAGAACGGGTTGGCGAAGAAACAGAAATATATATTATAGCTGCGTGTGCGGTCACTTGAAAATTAGTATTGAAAATATATCGTAATTTGCCTTGCTATGATTTATATTAATATATATTATAGCCACGTCTGTGTGGCTGTATACTTAAAAACATAAGCTACAGAATTTATCGATTAGTACGTTGCTGACGGTACATAGGCACGTTCCACACGAATGCGTAGCTCTTGTGCCCAGTCGTGCGCGCTTCTTACATAGCCGCCCAATATTGTAACATGCACCATTCTGCCCTCGGGTCGACCCCAACTATTACCCTATGTAGAAAACCGTGAAGAACTTACATGAAGACACAACCATCCATATTAAGAATTTGCTATTTTTATGTGGGAGATGACGTGAGTAGACAACGTGTTATCATTATTGTGCTTGCCATAATAATATGTATACTAAAACAGAAAAGAAAAAATAATGATAAATAATATACAAGAAAGAAAGAAGAAATACGACACAATAATATATACACACATAATGGCCCTGATTCTGTCGTTCACAACTAAACTAATTTTAATCTCACTATGTTTCTTTCTAACAAAGAACATAAGAAAAGGATGTAAGAAATTTAGTCCTCTCAAATTAGTCCAATGCTTGTTTTCAATATAAATTTAGTCGCCATCTATCGCGGTTACGCCTAAATACACGCAAAATAAGACGGCAATGATTAAAATGACAACTTAAAATATGTTCTATCCTTTTTCAATAATGTTCGTAAGAAAGAGATGAGATGTGACTAAAATTAGTTTAGTGCGATTTACAACAGAATCGGCACCATTACCTATAAATATTATGGATAAAAACGGTATATGGACAGGCAACTAATGTATGTGACATCAGAAACGAACATTACTCAGTTGCAAGTTGCAATCTATAGCCCTGGACTATACAGCACCGGTCTTAAAAAGCTGGCATAGGTCACGAACTACTAGGATCTCAATGATACAATAAACCACAGATTACAGAATAAAAGGCAGATGGAGCGCATGGAACATGGAAGTGAAGCCAAAAAAGCAAATACAAATTCAAAATCAGATACCTGTATTCGTTTTCCAGTTTGTATTTGCTTTGTTTAACCACAGTTTATTAATAAAAGAAGTGTTTTTTTGTTAAATACACATTCAAAAGCGAATACCAGGTATGTGTATTTCAATTTGTATTTGCTTTTTTGGCTTCACTCCCGTGTTCCGCGCGCTCCATCTGCTTATTCTGTAATCTGTTCAATAAACTATGAAAGTTAAAATAATATTCAAACTAAAAATTGGAGCGTGCCAAAGTGCCACGTACCTACCTACGTCTGACATTTACTGCACCGTTTTTAGTATGTTAATGCAGTGCAATTACGCACTAGTGCTTTTTACTTTACATTACCGCACAGTGTTATGATAGGTATAATCCCGATTATGTTAAGGTTGTACCTCAATGTAATTGATATGTGTGTAGATGAAGCATTCTTAATTTAAACAGGTAAAACAACTGTTTTGAGAAACGTCGCATGACACGCGTGTGTATTGATCATTACACTCTCAAAAAACGTATTAATATAAAATATTAATTAGACGCTTAAAACCGCCTCGTCTGTAATTATCAACTTTGCACACGTGTATCATAATGTACAACAAGCAATGCATGTAAGCAATGTATTACAAGCTCAAATGAACATTATTATTATTACGTCATATTGTAATGGCTTCTTTGCTTAGCGCTATAGTGGTAGTGTTTCACCATACCATACAAGCGCTACTGCGCTATAGTAGAAAACGGAATACGCGTCTGTTCTACACGAGTGTCATTCACCGCCATTATACCACTCCGTCATGAATGGAACTGCTTTAGCAGACACGGTTGAAATATTACTGCTATTTGTCACAAGAGCCATCGTGGATGCGCTAAAGACTGTCAATTCTTTTATAATATGCAAATAGTTTTAAAAAAACCTATAGGTAGGTAAGTCGAAGAAGTTTCAATAGATATTACAGTCGTAAGAGGAGCACATTTTTATACTGGGCCCCAGTAACTGGGGCCACAATTCCGAAGGTTGATGATGATGAGAGCCTCCAGGGTTCTATAAAATTTGCTGCGTTTCATGATTTTGGATAAACTCCGGCTCCATAAAACTAAAAGCTATAAATCAAACTTCAAAAAATGCTAAAATCTCCCTCACATCCGAGACGCACTATCGGCAGTTGTACTGCAAATGAAGTATTTAGCAGAGAATTTTATTGCGACAAAAGCATGCAAGTTTATCGATAATGGCGCAATAGGGAGTCGTTGACGCCCGAATATGCGAGGGCCTCACCTATCTCAAAGCGAGATACAGCGCCAAAGCTCGCTAAGTGGCTAGAGAATATAACTTCAGATGTTCTTAATAAAGTACGTTGTATATAGATACAATATTATCTTATCAACTTTCACGCAGCGGTTTCACATGTAACAATATGATTGGCAATTTAAATAGTGTGTTGTCAGATACCAAAACCTACTACCTCCGCATGGTACAACTTGTCATTTCATTGCCAATTCTAATAAAACGCCGATAAAATTGTTTATTATGGAATAGACGCCTATTCCATTTTGTGACTTATTTCTTTTTCACGTACCTAGTACTGCATAGATATACTTACTCTTTGAGATAACATCTGTTTGAAATCTAAGTAAGGTTCGTCATGCTGACCAACTTTTAGAATAGGACACCGGATCTGAATCGGAAAAAATGTCCACCTGCATCATAACACATGTCCACTTAATATAACTAATCCGTATCTTCTCCTTTTATTTTAGCGATTTTCGAAAAGTGCTGCCATGAAACCACACCATACTAAACACAAACCTTATCTTCGCGCCTATTCATAGAACCGCTTACATTTTCAGGTTCTGGTCAAATCCAGTTATGGCAGTTCCTTCTCGAGCTCCTGAGCGACTCTAGCAACGCTGGCTGCATCACTTGGGAGGGGACCAACGGAGAGTTCAAGTTGACCGACCCTGATGAAGTGGCTCGCCGTTGGGGAGAGCGCAAGTCCAAACCAAATATGAACTATGACAAGCTTAGCCGTGCCCTGAGGTAACAGACGAAAGTTATAGTACAATTAGCGCCCTTGCGACTGTCGGGTACCCGTTTTAATGCTGTGCTTGTGTTCTTATCTCTGAGCGAGTTTATGATTTTAATACGCTGTTTTAATACCCACAGACATTCAATCCTTTGGCAAACCCATGGGTAATTTAGATTTTTAGGACTGTTTTATTAATTGTGAGTGGGAGTTCACTGGCAGATTTTTATATGTGAAGTAATCGACGATAGTTCAAACTTAGAGCACATTTTAAATTCTTGTTCGATATTTACACAGATATTACTACGACAAAAACATAATGACGAAGGTGCACGGCAAGAGGTATGCCTACAAATTCGATTTCCAAGGCCTAGCGGCGGCCACACAGCCGGCGGCGAGTGACCCCGCTTACAAATACCAGAGCGATCTCTTCATGAGTTCATATCACCACTCAGCTAAACTATCGTCTTTCATGGCCCCACACGCAGCTATGCCAACATCTACAGGTAAATTTTATGTAATAATTATGTTTTTATGCGAAATCCATTTTTTGCGAATTATGACGATGAAAATGGCTCCTAAAAGATTTTTATCAATTCAATCAATTCTTCCAGTAATAATTACTTAGTGTTACATAATGTACAGGAGCTAATTATCCTCTATGCTCGTAACTTTTACCGTAGTTGTGACGTATCAACACAATCAAAATTAATAAGTTAGTATTTAATATAACATGATTGCTATATTAATAGAACACTAACTACCAGCAATCGCAAGCCATTAATTTAGAAGTTGATTTAAATAAAAAATATGTTACCCTAAGTAGGCAAACGAGTGTTTAATATCATGCACCCTTCACGCGCAGTGTGTACTCGCATGTAATCTGCATTTCTCAGTGCTAATGCCTTGGTACACTTGCTTACACAAATATTTGCACTATACTCGAAACGGGTTGTCATTGACAAGGGCCCACCCTTGACTTAATGGAATCTACTATTTGAACGCTCCGTATAATATGTTTTTGTTAAGGAAGGTATATCAAGGTCACACAGTCTAACTCAGGTACGCTCACAAAATCTTATTTTTTCTTTTAATATTTTGTTTATTTATGAAAATTTAAAATATTTAGAAGCCATTTTTATAACAATGCCTGCGTGTATTTTGTTGGAGCGAATGACTACTATCATTTTATTACTTTTTACTGTGTATTTTATTCATTTTATACGATTTGTTGATGTAGAAAAACTCAATAAATTAATTATTATATAAAAAAATGAATAATATGTACCTATTCATTAAAACAATTGGGTGAATTGGCACAACAATGAAATTAATAAGAAACATTTTGTAATAATTTTTTTTAAGAGAATATGTTCATCTGTATCTTTTTTAAGGCTTATTAACCCTGTTCACCTTTAGGTACCTTCTATAATTTTTATTATTGTGGTATCAAAAATGAACATTTCTTTTTCTTGAGCTAGACAACTGGTCCCTTTGTTTCAGCGTCAATCTTCCCGTCAGCGTCGTGGGGCAACTGGGGAGGAGGGGGAAGCAACCTCTATTCCCCCCACTCTATGGCTCCACCCCATGTGACGTCACATCTGGGATCGTATCCGCACTACGCATGACCAGTCATCTAAATTAATATGAAAGGAAAATACACATATTTTATTAATTTAGTAACAAAATAATTTAATATTTTAAATAGCCCCATTTTATATCTCACTGAATGAAAAAAAAAACAAAATTAAGTATAATTTCTTTGTCGCATGGAAATAATTTAATCAGACTTTAAATGGCTACGTAATAGAATTTACTGATTATGTAGTTCATTAAATGATTTATGTGTATATGTTATACATATATTGTGTGATATTCTGCATTTTTCAATGTATCCCAATTTTTCGATAATTGTCCAATTTGTCTATTTCGGCTTCGTTTCGAAACTTTTTAATTTACGCTCGACATAAAAGTTAAGACTAATTAATTATTCATTTTTGCTTTATTTTATGTAAATCTTTTAAATAGGTATTATTGATAACCAGAGTAATTTGAAGAGAATGTTTATTTTTCATATATTTTTGTGTCACTGTTTTTTTCTTCATATTTTATAAAGAATGTTTACCATCGTGATGTCATCTGACTAGTCTTTTATCAAAGAATGATGTAAATAATAGATACTCATTAAATTAAGTAGAATTATTTATATAGGTTAATTTATCAAAATAATGAAAAATATTGGTCTTATTGAAATAATGTAAAAATAACGAATACTTCTCACGTGTTACTTAGATTTAAAATAAATTTTGTAATAACATTTTTTATCAGAAATAATTTACCGTTGCACACAACTATGGAATTTATCGGTTCATATGCAAAAATTAACTCAATGTTCTAATTTATTTACAATGCAATACAAAAAAATAATAGCTCGAACGGCAAGAGCCCCAAATAGACTGGCAGCGTTTTCTTTTTGAATGGCCAAGCTAATGCGTTGTCGGAGAAAGCTGTCCGCCGGGCGCCGACATCCCCATGCCTCGATGAGTTTTGGCGATAATAAAGTGCTCATTGTTTTATAATAGATAAATATTTTACCTTTAAAATAGTTTCAATAAAAATAGTTATTGCAAAATTGACTCTGAAAAGTATTCGCTACTCAAAAAAAAAACTAATTACGTACGTTCGCCTGGTATTGTTAAAAATCGGTGATATTGTACTCAGTATTAATCTGTAAAATAAATTTTAATATAAAAAGTAAAAATTAGCTATAAATTGTTAAAATTACCTTAATATTTAATTATTTAGCAGAAAATTAAAAGCAATGAAAAGATGAGCTCAAAAAATATCAACCAACACTGTATAATTTTTCTAATTCGTATTGAATATAAAAATAGTTTAAAAAATGTCAAAAAACATACTATAAAATAATGTTTCTTTATCTCAGTTTGGTAATGTAAAGACATGACTTTTTTCCGTCTTTTTTTATAGGCTGTCTAATCAAGACATAATGTTGTGATATAGTTAGAAATAAACACGTACAATCAGTGATTATGAAAAGCAATTTCACTTTAATTATTTTTGTTGTTAGTTTTTATGATATTTATGTATGTATTTATTCGTAGTCTTAAATATTTTACTACCAATGTATATATGAGTAAACCCCTGTCATATAAAATGAGTTATTTGATCTCTGTCCTCTTTATAGTTGCTTGAAGCTTGCGTGAGTTAGGTAGGTCGTGAGGTCGATTCCAATTTCCAATCCAAGACAAACATTTATGAACATAGAATCGTCTGGTTCTAAATATCTATACGAAACGATGGATACTTTGTGACGGCAAAGTTGTTCAGCATGAGATATATCTTTCAAAAAGTTGCCATCCAGAATATAGGCTCTGCTTGCTTTGGGATCAAAGGGCGGTGTGTGAAAAATATCCAAGTTTTTATTGATTTATTTATATTAGATACACTCACTAGCACATAATCGTAGCCAAGCATATGTTTTGTTGCTGTTTGACATACGTACCAATCTCTAGTATGTACACTTTTGATGTTATAATCATCATCTTATCGTGGTAAGTGATGCGTAGGCCGAAGTTAGTAAGCACAAAACCGAGATGGAGGTGACACTCAGGTGTAGCTGGAACATACGAGTAGGTGCTTAGTACCGATAATGGCTCGGTTTTCTCATCGCATTTGACGTCATCGCTAATATTTAGACTAAAGTTGAAACAAATCTTATCAAATAATTCGCGTTTTGGTACTACAAACATTACTTTGAACCACTTACATTAAATTTTTAATACTTGGTCAGGATTCCGTTTTGGTGAGTGTACTTTGGAATTAATCAAAATAAAAGAAGATAGGTACCTATCGTATTATAATTATCAGTATTATTACTCAATAAAAGTTATTATTATTATTATTATTATCATACAACCTACTATCTTATACTATTAAAATAAGGCTCTAATTTTTGTAAAATCTCGTAAAAAATAATGTCGATAAAGTCGCGATGAATATACCTATACTTGGTCAGGATTCCGTTTTGGTGAGTGTACTTTGGAATTAATCAAAATAAAAGAAGATAGGTACCTATCGTATTATGATTATCAGTATTATTACTCAATAAACGTTATTATTATTATCATACAACCTACTATCTTATACTATTAAAATAAGGCTCTAATTTTTGTCACATCTCGTAAAAAATAATGTCGATAAAGTCGCGATGAATATACCCATACTTGGTCAGGATTCCGTTTTGGTGAGTGTACTTTGGAATTAATCAAAATAAAAGAAGATAGGTACCTATCGTATTACGATTATCAGTATTATTACTCAATAAAAGTTATTATTATTATTATCATACAACCTACTATCTTATACTATTAAAATAAGGCTCTATTTTTTGTAAAATCTCGTAAAAAATAATGTCGATAAAGTCGCGATGAATATACCTATACATGGTCAGGATTCCGTTTTGGTGAGTGTACTTTGGAATTAATCAAAATAAAAGAAGATAGGTACCTATCGTATTATGATTATCAGTATTATTACTCAATAAAAGTTATTATTATTATCATACAACCTACTATCTTATACTATTAAAATAAGGCTCTAATTTTTGTCACATCTCGTAAAAAATAATGTCGATAAAGTCGCGATGAATATACCTGTACTTGGTCAGGATTCCGTTTTGGTCAGTGTACTTTGGAATTAATCAAAATAAAAGAAGATAGGTACCTATCTTATTACGATTATCAGTATTATTACTCAATAAACGTTATTATTATTATCATACAACCTACTATCTTATACTATTAAAATAAGACTCAAATTTTTGTATCATCTCGTAAAAAAATAATGTCGATAAAGTCGCGATGAATATACCCATACTTGGTCAGGATTCCGTTTTGGTGAGTGTACTTTGGAATTAATCAAAATAAAAGAAGATAGGTACCTATCGTATTATGATTATCAGTATTATTACTTAATAAACTTTATTATTATCATACAACCTACTATCTTATACTATTAAAATAAGACTCTAATTTTTGTATCATCTCGCAAAAAAATAATGTCGATAAAGTCGCGATGAATATACCTATACTTGGTCAGGATTCCGTTTTGGTGAGTGTACTTTGGAATTAATCAAAATAAAAGAAGATAGGTACCTATCGTATTATGATTATCATTATTAATACTCAATAAACGTTATTATTATCATACAACCTACTATCTTATACTATTAAAATAAGGCTCTAATTTTTGTCACATCTCGTAAAAAAGAATGTCGATAAAGTCGCGATGAATATACCTATACTTGGTCAGGATTCCGTTTTGGTGAGTGTACTTTGGAATTAATCAAAATAAAAGAAGATAGGTACCTATCGTATTATGATTATCAGTATTATTACTCAATAAAAGTTATTATTATTATCATACAACCTACTATCTTATACTATTAAAATAAGGCTCTAATTTTGTCACATCTCGTAAAAAATAATGTCGATAAAGTCGCGATGAATATACCTGTACTTGGTCAGGATTCCGTTTTGGTCAGTGTACTTTGGAATTAATAAAAATAAAAGAAGATAGGTACCTATCGTATTACGATTATCAGTATTATTACTCAATAAACGTTATTATTATTATCATACAACCTACTATCTTATACTATTAAAATAAGACTCACATTTTTGTATCATCTCGTAAAAAATAATGTCGATAAAGTCGCGATGAATATACCTATACTTGGTCAGGATTCCGTTTTGGTGAGTGTACTTTGGAATTTATCAAAATAAAAGAAGATAGAGGTACCTATCGTATTACGATTATCAGTATTATTACTCAATAAAAATTATTATTATTATCATACAACCTACTATCTTATACTATTAAAATAAGGCTAAAATTTTTGTATCATCTCGTAAAAAAATAATGTCGATAAAGTCGCGATGAATATACCCATACTTGGTCAGGATTCCGTTTTGGTGAGTGTACTTTGGAATTAATCAAAATAAAAGAAGATAGGTACCTATCGTATTATGATTATCAGTATTATTACTTAATAAACTTTATTATTATCATACAACCTACTATCTTATACTATTAAAATAAGACTCTAATTTTTGTATCATCTCGTAAAAAAATAATGTCGATAAAGTCGCGATGAATATACCTATACTTGGTCAGGATTCCGTTTTGGTGAGTGTACTTTGGAATTAATCAAAATAAAAGAAGATAGGTACCTATCGTATTATGATTATCATTATTAATACTCAATAAACGTTATTATTATTATTATCATACAACCTACTATCTTATACTAATAAATAAGGCAAATTATTGTAGCATCTCGTAAAAAATTTCGATAAAGTCGCGATGATTACCTAAGTTATAATTTGGATTAATTAAAAACCTGGATGTAAGGATAGTTCATCCGTTTAATTTTATAGCGTATTTATTGCCTAACACAACTCCTACATACATAACGCATTAAATATCAGGTACATTTTCAGTTTTCAAAAATAGCATTTTACCTGTTTATTATATTTGTCGATATTTGTATGTGGTAAATATCTGGTGATACGTCTTTCAGGAGGCACGTAAGCAATGCTAACAAAGTGGAGATTAAATAATTCACAACTGATCAAAAAGTGTATATACTTAGATTATTTTAAAGAAGTGCAATGTATTAGTATTCATAGATATTAGTTTAGTGCTTAATTATTAATTAATTAAAATTATATTATTTTGTTACCTGACAATGTTTGTTTGGGTAAGGTAATTTATGTTTACTAATTATAGGTGACTAATTATATGTACATGGTCAAGAATCATAAAATACAATCTATAAATGTATTAAGGTCAATACGGGGAAGGCCGTCCGGTAGGGTAAGACTAAATACAGTAAAAAATACGATGAATTCTGAATAGCTACAAATATCGCAGCCCAGTAAATCTTTAGTTTACCTAATAGCCAAGCTTCTTTAATATCAGGTGGGCTGCTATCTTTGTAACTATTCAGAATTCATCGTATTTATTACTGTACGGTCTTACCCTACCGGACGGTCTTCCCCGTTTTAACCTTATAGAAAAAAATCCTCGAGGCTGCCGCTGCTGTCGAACGACAAGGTTGCCAGTAGGCTGGCAGCGTTTCCTCTAGATGGCCAACATAATGCGTCACACCAATGGTCAATCAAATCACATTTTATTATTTAGGCATATAATTATTGAAAATTGTCTATAATTATCGATACAACCCTTTGTAAAAAAAATGGTGCAGCAAGAAAACCAAGACACATCATCCTGCCTATGCCATGCTTTTTTACTATAGCGCTCCTTTTCTGTATTACCCTGGTAGAATTACAATATCTACTATCAGTTATCTTTTGTACCTTTCAATCACAATATTGATAAATGTTTGATGACAAATAGTCCAATTATATTGTCCTTGTAGGAGACTATATTTTATTAAAGCTGACTTCATAATAGATACATTTTACCTAAGTAGACTGATTCATTGCATAAACTCAATCCAATCAATACTGTTGAAGTAAAATGTTTCGGGAGACCATAGCGTCGCCTCACTATCGAACTCCTTACATGTACCTATGAGTGTAAAGAATTGACGTTAGTAAACTCATACTAATGCGTTTGCGTTTACGACACTAGGAATTGGTACAGTGCCTCTAGCGGAATACTCATGGTAGGTACTAATTTCTCCAAACGCATTAGTAAGCGTGTAGGTATCATTGCACTCGGGGTAATGAAGCTGCGGCCAGCCTATCCAAAACGGTTAGTGGTAGGTAGACATAAAATGTTGTAGGCTCAATTAATATTTTTTTCCTATACATCCTAAATTTACAAGTGCAATTTGAATATACATACTTAAGGTACAGTAAACGAACATAAAAGGATGATTTATTTACGCTAGGTATTTGTTATTTTGCAATAAGATTTTTGGTATGTACCTTATTTTATATTATTGTATGATCAACTACAAGTTACCTATTAAATATTGTGATTTCAAACGATTACCAGTCAATAGATTTATAATTATTTATTTCTTCTAATTTTTTGAAAAATGTTTTATGTATCCTAATAAAGATTTGATTTAAATGCATGTGTCAATACCTATATTGAAATCTTAGTCGTAGAAACATTGTATAGATGTTATTGTATTTGGAAATGAATAAAAACATGAAATGTCGTTTTTTTATTTCAGTTGTTTATTCCCAAAACTAAATACCTACCGTGAGGCACCGTGCCTCTAGTCTACCCAGTTGGATATAATTTTAAGCATGATAAGGATATCCGCATCGGTGTCAAAAAAAAACCTGCGCGCCCTCTTTTTTATTATAATATCATTGCTGCGCGCCATATTTGTTGAAGTTCTCATTGTGTGGTTGATGTTTATCAAAAAATATACTTAAAAAATACAAGTCTGTTTCTTTCCTCGCAAGTGTGTTGAAAATCGTTGTATGACACGCGTGTGCTTGTTACTTCTTACTTGTTTGGGGCTTCTTTTTCTGCAAGTTGAGTGGGCCCTTTTCTCAACACGCGTGTGCATTGATATTTACACTCTCGGCTCACGCGCTTAATACTGCCTCGTGTGTAATGACCAACTTTGAACATACTTAACACTTCAAAAAAAATGCGTACTTACAGTTTGAAAAATCGAAATCATTTTTGTTACGGTAGACTATAACATTATAATTTGTTCTTCTTTTTAGATTATTTACTTAAAATTATAGAATAGAATATAAAACATTCTCTTTCAGTAATCTGATTATATTGCTTTAATTTATATTGGTTAATTTTATCGGCTCTCATTCTAAAACACACCTTAATGCCAGTGCACTAAAGCGCAATTTCTTTGTGTTTAGTATTTACATAGGTACATGACCGTTCTAGTCTAGCGTCAGGATTGTCAATCAAAGTAAAATAATATACCAACAAAATGATTACGAATAACTATTTATTATATTTAAAATTGTTTCACTTTGGAATTCATGGACATGATGCAGTAAAGTGCGATTCTCCATTATAACAAAGTCGCACAAGAAAACAAATAAACAGCCCCCCTAGACAAGATGGTTTTCGACAATCGTCATCGTAAGTAAACGATCAACCTTTGTATGGGATTGACATAAGAGATTGTTAAAAATCAAGTGATATTTCTATTTTAAATGTCAAACCCATACAAAGGTTGATCGTTTACTTACGATGACGATTGTCGATAACCATCTTGTCTACAGGCCCTGGCATTCTTATTTTCGTTCCGAGACAACTGAGTACCTACTATCACAGAATTCACAAAATAAATAATAGGTAGGTGGTACAAGTGTGCTAGCGTATGCTAGCGTGGTAGGTATTCGCAAGCGCTTGGGCGCGGCCCTGACTGTAGGGTCCGTTCACATAGACCGGCTCGGAGAGAACATATTTTGACCTAACCTAACCTACCTAACGCGCTAACAAAAGTGAAATGTAAAAATAAACCATATTTCAATAACCTAAAGCGCTATTTTAATCGCGATAAAAATTTGCTCTCTCCGAGCCGGTATGTGCGAAAGGACCCGCACCCAGACGAGCCAGCTGGGGCGGTTGGTTAAGACCAGAGTCTTAACCAACCGCCCCAGCTGGCTCGTTCAGATTCCACCTATCGCTGCTATCGCGCCGCAGGTCGTGGGTTCGATTCCCACACTGGACATGCATTTGTGTGCATGAACATGTCTGTATGTCCTGAGTCTGGGTGTAATTATGTATTTACAAACAAAATGTAGAAGGTATATGTATTATACACAGACTACGGAGGACATATTCTCACTAACAAAAAACTGTGTCTATGGAGTCGGCCACCTCTCACGCACACCTTAGTTGGCTATTCCGCGGGAAATTAGACTCTGTCACCGTTTACACAGAGTCGATTACTCGCGCTCAACTAATGTGTGAATGTGTGCGTGCCGGCTTGTACGTACAGCGTGGTGGCCGACTTGAGTGACACAGTTTTTTGTTAGCGAGAATATATCCGACTTTTTTAAATATCTGTGGTATTATATCAGTTATCTGGTTTCCATAGTACAAGCTCTCATGCTCAGATAGTCATCTGATCCCAAACTAAGCAGAGCTTGTGTGTGAGGAATGTCCCGGGATATTTATTATTTATTTACCCTCGGCGCCCCTCGAGGTGTCGCGCGCTGTAGGTACTTATCGCGGCGGCGAGTGACGGGGGGCCTACTAGTACCTTCGCAAGACGTCCTTGGTTGCTTGTCGGGTTTCAATTAGTTCTTATAATGCCTAGGAACTAAAAATTACGAAGAGTGTGTTCATTACGATCAGTGACGGATTAATACCGAACATCTCCATCAGATCCGAAGCAGTCTTACCTATATCCGACAATGCTTGTATGGCTCAAATATTAGGTCTTTACCTATGAAATTGACGTTTTGTATGAAAAAATTTAAACGATTTTTTTTCATGTATTTTTTATTTGTTTTAATCGAAGTAATCACCCATGCAATCAATGCATGTTTGCCAACGCAGTGGCAGTTCATTGATGCCCTTCTTAAAGAAATCAGCTGGACGGGAGGCAACAAATTCTTCAAAGGCATTTTGTACTGCCTCTCGGGTATTGAATTTTTTTCCCGCCAAGAAGTTATCCAAATTCTGGAAAAAGTAGTAGTCTGTAGGCGCAAGGTCTGGTGAGTAGGGCGGATGACGGAGAACTTCCAACCCCAGTTCTTGCAACTTGGAGACCGTCTGCTGTGCAGTATGAGGTCGCGCGTTATCGTGCAGGAGCAGCGAAGACGAGCGATTGACCAATGCTGGTTGGAGATGTGCCAGCTTCTCCATCATTGTGTTCAGTTCTTCACAGTACACATCTGCAGTAATGCTCACCCCGTTTGGTAAGAAGCTGTGATGAATCACACCGGCGCTAGACCACCAAACAGTGACCATTACTTTTCTAGGGGTAAGTTTTCGTTTAGGGCATTGCTTAGGTGCTCATCACACAGGAACCAACCAACTTGCTGAGCGCTTGCGGTTATCAAACAGAATCCATTTTTCATCGCAGATAACAATGCGGTTCAAAATTCCTTCATTTGTGTGTCTGTTGAGCAGTGCAAGGCACGTTTCGACGCGTAATTCGCACTGGCGATCATTGAGTTCGTGGGGCACCCATTTGTCAAGCTTTTTTACGAGGTGGTGCGTTGGTTTGTAGTGTTAGCTCCGTAAACGTCGTTGATGTTGCGTGCCGCTTGTGCCGCGTTGCTGCCACGACGGTACTCATATTCCATAATTAATCGAATTTTTAACGTATCCATGATGACGAAAAAAATTGAAATGCGATGAAAATGTAACACTAGTCAATAAACAAATGACTACTGTTGGAAAAAGAATACCATGTTTTTAAAATAAAATTAATTTGAAATTAGAATTCTTAGCCAAACAAAAATTATTTTGATTTGAAATGGCCAGTACTGCAGAACGGCAATTTCATAGGTAAAGACCTTATTATGTTTGTTAAGTATATGTACTGAACAATGCCATACCGTCTACATTATTATTACAGTAACGTCTCAGTGATGGGCCCTACACAACACAGGTGTGAGGATTATCTGATGTGAAACAAATCTGCCTCCACGAGTACGATTCGATTCTCCCAATCTGCTGACTTTTAGCCACCCAAATGATCGAAGGAAGCCGGGCCGCATACAGGCACTCGCGTCACGAGACAGTGGTCCTTGAACCGAGCGGCGCAACCACTGTCATAACTGTCCGATCGCGTAGTCAGCAGAAGCTCCAATACCGGACTAGTTTGCCTAGAAATAAATAGAAAAAACAGTTGTGAGAAGCCACAGGCCAGGGCAAAGTCGTCAGTAATCCTCTCCGAGTGAACCGATAACTAAGGACCGGATTGACTAATGTACCGGGAGAAAACCCTCATACATTCCATATAAAAATGGTCAGCAAATAGGGACGTCCAATTAAATCAATGCTTGAATATGCTTTATGTATGGCCTTGAATATAGGCAAAGTAAGCTTGCTCGAGCAACTGACGCCACATCTGATGAGCTGAGGCCGAGACCCGCTCCAAAGAGGTCTCGACTTCAGACATGTCGTGTTTTGTTTTTCTCCACCACAGACTGGCATCTGCATGTGTGGAAACAGCATGGATGATAGCATGCAGCTTTGCAGTTTGCCAGCATTTATATTCTTGGTATTGTAAAGTTCCAATTCGACTCATATTTATAAAGTTATATCTCGATTCAAGTTTATAAAGTTATAACTCGACTTAAGTTTTTTAATGATGCAACTGTTCTGTCTTTATTTTTGTCCCACAAAATCTTACTATAGTCAGTAATGATGTGGTCGAGGATAGTCAGCACTCAATGCCTAGAAGTGGACTGGCACTCAAGTGCAGCTGCAGGGGCTTGGCAACAGATTTTCAACATGGAAGAAAGAATGAAATTTTATTCAGGATGGTAGCCAAGCAGGCAGTTGCTAACAAGTACCTTTCCACTGTTTTATGAAATCCTTGCAATGTTTGCCTTCACTGAAGGCTCAAGCTCAATTCAAACCCCAAACCATCACATTCAACCTCACTACTACTGAGCTATCATCGCCTTACCTTATTTGAAAGGACTGAGATAATAATCCAGGGTGATAATTGATGTTTCTACCATTGTGTCCCTTGACTAACACACCTCATACCAAACATTCATCTTTTGTTGCTTTTTTTGTGTAATAGAAAAGCTTATACCTTTATCAATGAGTATGCAATATCAAGCCAAGTTCCGAAATATGTCCAATGTTCTTCTGTTTGAGTGACACCTAGCCATAATTCTATGGCTTTTTGTGGTTCTTCCAAGATTTGCAGATGACCTTCCCCCACCTGAGTGATCTAAAAACAGTGCAATCATTCAGAATAACGCTGAAGAATCACCTCTCAGGTACAAAAACAAAATACTATAAATTTTGTTATTTATATTTTCACAAATTCACGCTGAGCAACTATCTATTTTACACCAGGATCTATTTTAGCCTGTTGGTTCTCACGAGGGACATACATCCTATAATAACTATTGATGTCTTTGTTATTTTTTTTAACCGTGAGCCAAAATATTAAATGTTTGCCTAATTTCTTAAGATGTTTGTGAAATAGTAAAATAAACGAAACAGTCTTATACAGATATGTAAATATATATCAATGGTCTTATACAAGATTTAAGAAGATGATTATGTTATATATCTTGGGTTCTGGTCACAGTCACATTGGAGGCAGTCTGAATATTTTGTGGCCATGCTCCTATCATAAGCTAGGTATAATTTCATATACTGGGTCAGGTTTATGCCATTAAAACCAACAGATTGGCATTGGTGGAGCAGACGATGCTGATACTAAGCCAGACTACAAATTCCTTTCTATTCATTGAATTCGGAGGTTTATTATGGCTGTAATTATATCAATCATTATAATTAACATGACAGTAACAATTCAGGTTGATTCAATTTGAACAACAAAATTATATTCTACCTTATTGCGACAAGATAAAAATTATCTTTCTTGATTTTGTTATGATATTCTTATAGCTGACGTCCTTCTTTCTCGGTGTAATACCAAAGAGAGAGATATACCTGAAAAGAAACACGAAAGACCCGATCAAATAGGAAGCACTTTAGATAGCCTCACGATGGAGCATCCTACCTAGCGTTTGCCTCTATGCGCGTCCTATTTGACCCATTTTGACCACACACTAATTAAATAATACTGGGTATTTGACCGCCAGGCCCTATCAACCTCTGCAAAGGACGATGACCGTTGTAATATGGTAATATATGGAGACATGCCTTGGTCGAAAACTGCCGTGACCATGGCCATGTATGGTATGGTGCATAATAAAGCATACCAAACCTGCATTTTGAACTTGTTTTCTTTTTTCATTTCAATTCTTATATTATGGCTTTTGCGGGTTTTTCATTTCAGATTTTCGTGTCTATCATATAAAACTTTTTTTTTATAATTTGTTCATGACTATAGATACAAAGTCGTTCAGTCGCATACGTTTTATTTATAATATCACTTTCATATAGTCCGCTTAACTTTCACATAGCATAGTCCGCATTATCAGTCACCGTCACTAAAATGGTGGTCAATGAACTTAAACTTTTCACGGACTTTTTGAGACAACTTGTAAAGTCACGATACACATAAATTCATTTCATTTCACTTCACTGGTGCACATGGATTGATCTTTATTGGATAAATACCACCGATAATATAAGTTTATAACTCAAAATACACGAATTTATGAAAATAAAAATGAAAAACAATGTCACTCTGCAAGTTCCCGCCAAAAAGTCCAACTTCAAATAGTTGACACAGTGTTGCCAGATGAAATCTCAATGAAAGTTTCCTCTTTAAAGCCGTAACGCAAAACGTAACACTAAACTTTAGGTCACCATCAAAGAAATTGGACTAGGTCACCATATTGCTTAACATTTTTTGTTTGTAAAGTGTCCTGTATCCAAATATACCACTTACACTTACAACGTGCGCCGCCACAATGATAAAAAAATGGCGGCGGGTAGCTATGCCAACTCCCATACAAAAATGTTCGTAACCTTTTAACCTGTGATAGCTACTTCCATATGGGAGGGTCTGCTATGCAAAGCTTTAAGGTTTTTGCTTCATTATTAGTAAATAGAAGAGTCTTATTTTTAACCGATACCTAACGGTCCGGAACGGTAACTACCTAATTATATGAATCGGCCATAAATAATTGAGGTTAGTAAACGCTTAGTAATGCGTTTACGTACGACACTTCTGGGCCTCTACCAGAAGTATATAGGTACTGTAGTCTTTGTCTACCAGTAGCCTGATTCTCGTAACAAAACGTCAACGACTTCTAAACGATTTTACGCTTTTCGTATTCTCGTAACACATAATGCACGGTTGAAGAACGATCCTATCCAAGTTCGAGTAACGTGTCGTTGCAAGCGTATTCCGTTAATTAAATCGAACTCGATAATCGAAAAAGTAACGATTTAATAAAAAAAACAAATAAAGGTTAATTGTAAAATTAGGATTTTTTTTTGCCCACTTGGGTAATTAGGCAATTGCTTGCTTGTCGTTGAGTTTAAAATTTTCAATCCTATTGAGTTAGGTATCGTTCGATTGAAATAGCACGGGAATACGAAATTAAAACTGATGTTTAGGGCATCGGAACCGGGAATTCCCGGTTCTAAGGGTCGCAATAAGAACCGGTTCTAAAATATAAAGAACCGGTTCTTTCGGTATTTTCGGTTCTTTCGATTCATTTCAAAAAGTCGTTTAGGTTGGATCAGTAAATTTCGTAGAACGATCAAAACACACTAAAGGTGGTTAATGTCACAGCATGAAGCTACTTGTGGCGATTAAATAATATTAATAAAGCAAAACGGTAGCTTGTGACGCGCATGTTGGTGTGTAGCGACACTAAACTCCAGCCATTTAACTATATTTAATTGATTGTGTGTATAATTATTGACTATTATTAATTGATTTTGTGAATTATAGTGTTGTGCAATCTTTAAAATTCCTATTATATTCCTAAAATCTAATAATACCTAGAAGTAATTAATTTTTCATCATCTACATGTCATGTTCCCAACTATTTGTATCTACGCAATATGTTCGCTTCTTCCATTCTGCCTTTGTATCCGTCATATCAGCATTCACTCCTTTCTTCTTATTTACATCATCTTTCTTACGATCTATTCATATCTTTTTCGGTCTTCCTCTTCCCGTATATCCACCCACTTCCATATTCATAACTCTTTTACTCACGTGGCTTTCATTCATCCTCATAAAATATCCATGCCGCTACTTTAAAGCTTTCTCTTATGTACTCATTATTTATCATATCCATTCTTGTCTCTCAATACATCCATCTCAACATTATCATCACCATGTATAAAACGTCATACTTTAGAAAGTCGGTTCCTCTCATTTTAAATATATTGAACTAACTGTATAACTAGATCCTACCAAGAGGGGGAGCCAGGAGACTCATAGCACAGGGTAACCTAGTTTGAGCTCCTGTCTCCCACAGTTAAATGTACCTGCCTAGTTACAAATAAAAAAATGTTCTTTGTTTTTTGTGGGGGTGAATAAATGATTATTATTATATAGTCCATAATAAGACCTGTCTATAGGGGATATTAAGACAGGTCTTATCACGGACTATATATTTTCCCATTTAGCTTTAGGGGTATCCGTGGATCACATGTTTATCTTGAGACCTATCGCCATTTCATCCAACTTGAGATGATACTCTGCTTTGTATCATGGGTATTATTACCATCGTTCTGCATTTGTGAACCGAGGTAGGTACCAGAAGTCGTAGAAGACGGGTACTGAAACTCCATCAAGTGAAATAAGCGCGAAAGTAGAGATACCGTCAAAATAGCAGAACATGTGTTTAAAAAAATTAAAAAGTTTTAGTTCAGGTAATTTTCAAGCTCTCTCCAGCTCTTGCTACCATTTCACCATCCTCCTCTGGACATTAAATCCATTTTCACGGACGAGAACAATGTTATCGACAAAAAGCATGCACCAGGGTGTCTCCTTCTGTATTTTCTACGTCAGAGCATCCATTCCAGCAGGAAGAGATATCAACGATCATAGCAGACCCTTAGTTTAAGCCGACACCTAAATGGAACGTATCGGTATCTATCTATGAGTAGGTAATTTGTAACATATATTAAAAAAAACTGGATTGTTAAAAGACTTGATTACATTTATGTTAATTTAATCAATAGCTGTGATTCCGAAGTCACTGTTTGATTGTCATTCTACTTCATATTCGATCATAGAAAACAATTTTATTGTTAGTATTATACTACCTATAATCTTTTTGATGATAAATTAATAAAAAGAGCAAAAGTTTATATTAAATTAATAATGGAACCGAAAGAACCGGGTACCCGGTTCTGGATTGGAATGGGAACCGAAAAAACCGGTTCTTAAAATACGGCGGGTTCTCGATGCCCTACTGATGTTTAGTTGGACGATTTCTAAACTCTTCGACATTCGGATAGTTTCGTATTATGAGAATCGGGCCACAAGAGTTTTCTACACTAACGTAATCTACATACGCTAGCAACTACCTACGGTGAATATTTTGTATAACGAGCACAGCCTTTAATGGATACTATTGGAAGCATTTCATACAAAATGTTTCTCCGTAGTAGCTAGCGACTGTAGATTACGTTAGTGTAGAAAACTCATAGTAGAGCAGTACGCCTACCATGAGTTTTCTACGCTAACGCAATCTACAGTCGCTAGCGACTACGGTGTAACATTTTGCAGGAGGATTTTGCCTATGAGGAAGAGAAATAAAAGGCTATTGTATTGATATCATAAATAGGTACCTACACTGATATTAAATTTATTTAACATGGTTCCTACACTACTCTAAGGGTAAAAGGTTGGTTATCTAGTAAAAGGGTTAAAATAATGGAATACAAAAATGCTATTGAGAATATAGACAGATAGGTACAAGTTTCGTAATAAAATCTAGGTACAGTATTATTAAAATATTTAACCCATTGACTTATACATATATTACTAGCGTAAAAGTCAACTTAGTACCTACCTACAGACCGAATTTTCACCGACGATATTGTATCCCACAGATCATCATCATAATATAAAGGTAAAATATGGGTAAAAACCTCTGTAAAAGGTAATAATAAATAAGGCATAGGAAGTTAAAAATATCAGGTTCAATTACAGGGCTAAATCAAATATTTTTGGTTAGGTACACCCTTTCCACCTAGCCTAAACCTATTTTCTAGGTAATTAACTACCTACTTACTTTCTAACCTGCCTGAAAATGGACAGCTTTGTGGCATCATATGCCTTACATCAAGGATGGATATATTCTCGCTAACAAAAATCTGTGTCGCTCAAGTCGGCCACCACGCACACATTCACACATAGTCGAGTTTTTTTGTTAGCGAGAATATGTCCGACGTAATCTGTGCCTTACATAATGCAAATGCACATAATTGTCACATGGTTGCCCTAACCTCTACTTACGGACATATAATAACATTCATAAAATATGACATCAATCACAACAAGTCCAAGAGAGTAAAACAGCCTTAAATTGTAAGAAGAAGTCTTCATTTAAATATTAGGATAGCTTAACTTTCAGTAATAAATAATAAACCTCATAAGCTCGATAATAATTAAATAAAATTATAATTATGTGGGTTACATCCATATAAAAACATATTTTGAAAAAGGTTATATCACAAACTATCGTTGCCTATTGAAATTATGGTGAAGCCCATCACAGGCGTAGCTATAATATAAATTACAGCACACTACAGTATAGCTGCGTGTGCGGTTACTCAAAGATTAGTATTGAAAATATATCGTCATATGCCTTGCTATGATTTATATTAATATATACTAGCAGCGAATCCCGGCGTTGCTCGGGTTAAAATACATCGCATGTTTAATGGTATAAAAATATATAAGGATACATTTTTTAACATATTATATTTTCGATATTGAGAGACTTTCCAGAACATTGAAATAGTTTGTTATTTTTTTTTCTCGACTGCAATCACAATTGAACTGACGAAAAGTCACTGAATTTCGATTTATATACCGAACTTTCCAGTACCATCACTCTAGAATATTTAGATGTACATCACTTCGATTTGGTTTTTATAGATCAATAATAACACTCGTACACATTTTGGAACTTTCCAGACCAATCCAAAAATTCTTGATCATAATAAATTGCACTCATTTATGAACTTCCCAGATAATTCGGAAAATTTCTAGAACGTTCTCGAACATTCTTACTCGATAATAACAGTTTTGGGACATTTTGGAATTTTCTAGATGAAGCCAGAAATTAGTAGAACTTTCTCAAACATTCTATATCGATTATAATAGTTTGCATTCATTCTAGAATTTTCTAGATCATTCCAGATATTTGTTGAACTTTCTAGAACACTCCAGATAAATTATAACCGTTTTACTAATTTTGGAACTTTCTAGATAATTCAAGAAATTTCTCGAACATTCTAAATCGATCATAATCAATTGCACTAATTTTGTAACTTTCCAGATCATTCGGAAAATTTCTAGAACGTTCTTGAACATTCTAACTCGATAATAACAGTTATGGACATTTTGGAACTTTCTAGATGAAGCCAGATCAATTATAACCGTTTTACTCATTTTGGAACTTTCTAGATCATTCAAGAAATTTCTCGAATATTCTAAATCGATCATAATCAATTGCACTCATTTTGGAACTTTCCAGATCATTCTGGAAATTTCTAGAACGTTCTCGAACATTCTAACTCGATAATAACAGTTTTGGACATTTTGGAACTTTCTAGATGAAGCCAGAAATTTGTAGAACTTTCTCAAAACATGCTATATCGATTATAATAGTTTGCATTCACTCTAGAATTTTCTAGATCATTATTTGTTGAACTTTCTAGAACATTCCAGATCGATTTATAACCGTTTTACACATTTTGGAACTTTCCATTCCAGAAATTTTGAGATCTTTTCAGAAGTCCTCATGCGTTAGAAAAGGACAGCAATATATGTTTTAACATTTTCGCCACCCACAACCACCCCCTTCCACCCACCGCGACCAGACTCCCTTACTACCACCTGGAGACCAAGGGGTATTCACCACCCCAATGGGAAGTTGATTGGGGTTGGTGGTGATTGAGAAAACTGCGTATTTACGTACCCACAAAAGCATTTTATATATATTATTAGATTATAGCTACGACTTTGATGGGCTTTACCATTCCATGTATCTTTTTCTACAATTAAGTACCTACCTAGATAGGTACCCTACTTCTTTATCGGAACATGGACTTTAGGTAATTCTTGGGCTGCGTAGTAATTAGCCATATTTTCGCATAGAACATTTCTTAGGTACCTACCTACCTTCTTAGTTAGGTAACTAGAAAATAATTTATCCTCAGTTATTGAATTGACTGGGCCCTTGAAAAATTTACAACCATAATGTTAAGACCTGAGACGATGGTAGTTTTCCCACCGCAATCTAAGACTTATAAACCTTAACTCCTTAGTGATGCAGGGGAAATCATCATCAGTCTTTACCTCATCTCAACTTTATTGGTCTCCTTGAACTTACGGCCAAAGTAGCCACTAACCACAGCCTAGAAATGTATAGGTAATACTTATTTCAAAAGTATACACAGTTGTACCAGTTAGGTATATAATTATTTAGATAGGTACATGGAGCAGTTCCTATATTTTTCACAAGAATTTGAGACCCAAATTTCATTGAAAATCGATTTTAAATCCCTGTATACATCCATAATATAGGTGGAAATTTCAAATTCCTAATAATACCTACTATCTATCTAGGTATTTATTTTTATAAAATAACTTTTGTTTTGTTCGATGATGTAGGTTTAGATTACATCACTAATAAAGCTTAAAATAATTAAAGCATATTACTCTGGGGCGGTGCTTAATTTAAAATAACTTTTCGCTTATTCATTAATTAAGCAGTTAAATGTAACAACTAAATTTTTTCAAATTAACATTTAGATCATTTACAAGTCACCTATATTCACCTACTTACATTGATAATTGCGCAGCATTGCATTTCCGCCGCTAACTATGCCCCAGATTCGGACATAATCGTTACAGATTTTTTTTATGTTATTATGTTAGCATTTGTATTGTATTCCAGGATAAAAGTATTCAGTAGGTTGGGTAATTAAAAAATGATACAAACTAAATAAAGACAATACAGAATTATTAAGAAATCCTATGGACAGTTCCGATTCGCAAGGTATAGGTACATATAATAGTTATCATTCGAAGCATTTTTAAACTTCTGGTCTTTGCTTCAGCGATAAAGTTTCGTAGAAACAAAGATGGCAGATGTTGCAAGTACATCCTTTTTCCTTGAAAACTCTTCGTAGGCAAGACTTCACAAATAAGCGATGTTCATCTGTGTCCCTAATGGTAAAAATAATTGTATCATTTGTATGATTTGTATCATCATCATCATCATCGCAATCGTGCACGTAGTGCTTAAAATCATTCTGCGTCAAATACTCCCCGTTCAAAAATATCATCACAGTGGTCGTGTACTCACTCGGCTCGCACCAACATAGCCAAACAAGAATCTTAAATATTATGCCCTTTATGGCACATTGAAGCTTCCTTAATACATTCATGTTTTTTAAGCAACTTTTCATTTTTTCTCGTGCGTAACAGCTCTCAGCAGTCCGATGGTGTATGAGGTCTTCTTATTACAGCTTCACCAACCCGGTCACCCGCACCCGCTCGGTTGGACGGCACCTCAGCAGCAGCAGTTGATGAAACAAGAAGTAGGTACTCCCCTCCCGTAGGTAGCGCTTGCACAGATTAAAGTTGTTTTCTTGAGGGTATGAGTAAGTTGAACTCAGGATTTGATAAATTAACACGCCAGGTCGAAAAAAGCAGCTCGTCTGGTACCTCCACAAAAAATCTTCAAGCGTCAGCAGAAACCACAAAGAAGATAAAAGTTTTCAATGAAAATTAAGGATTTCGGTACCCTAAGGCACCTTATTCTTCAGAGAACAAGAACGAACTTTTAATAATAAATTAATTATTTCACAAAATGTACTTTGATTTCTCAATAAGAGCAACCTGCCCGGGCTAGGTGCTTCACCTTATAGGTACTCGCTAGCTCGCTACATTGATACCTTCCTATATGTATTATTTCAAATAACTGACGAATAGTGTTGTGCCACTCTTAATGCATCCATGCTGAACTAAACTGCATTTTAAGTAATTACTCCCGTAACTATTTTTTATTGAGGTTTCTTGTTCCTATGAGGAAATCCAGTTTATTTTCTACTATTTGTGTTATAGAGGCCACAGTAACACACATTTTAAATTTCAACTAGGTACCTAGTTAGTTTTTACTTACGAGACAGACGACCGGGGCGTAGGCTTGGTAAAGGTCAGAAAAGGGACTCCTCGATCTTGGAAAAGCATCATTTTAAAAAGTATAAAGAACTATAACATTTTCTCAATGTTTTCTCACAATATGATTATATATCATAGGGGTGGCACTCCAAACACGCATATGTGTGAGACGCATGAGATGTAGGTCTGTTCTACATTCATGATGTGATTTCTAATGTTTTTTTTTAGTCTAATAAGTTGTGGATACATTATTTTTATATTTTAATGTTAAACGTGAACCCCGACTTCGGAACACTTCTCTGTGCGTCCAACAAGCACTTTTAATATTTATGAATGGGTCATAAAATAAACTTTTCCATAACAGCTCATTTGCATAATCATAACTTGTGAGTCTGTTACTTAAATTGAGGCTGTACTCTGTTGAGCAAATGCTAACATCCCTATCAAACATGCACTCCGCCGCCATCCCTCCCCTTCGACATCAAAATCAATACTCTAGGCATATCTATTTATATCCCCAGGCTAGCTGATGCTTTTCTCGGAACTCCCGGTGCACAGGACTTGTACCTATTGATTGACCTATAGGTACTAAGTTATATTTCGGTACTAGCTTCATCCGGGCATTTTACCAATTTATTAGAAGGATCTTTTAAGTAATATTTTATACGTCTTTTGAGGCGATGATAGCTCAGTGTTAGTGGTGCCAAATGTCATGCGGTTCGAATCCTGGATGGAGCTTGAGATCTTGTTGATGGAATACTATGTGGGGAAACCATTTTACTGCTGTTACCATGTATCACCCGCCGCCTGTCTGGCTTGGTAGCCAGCTCCTTCAACTTGAGATTCTTGTTATCTCGACCACATACTGTTCTGGCAGCTATACTTGAGAGACAGTTTGCTTTGTGTGCATAGGTACCATAGTCACCCACATCATTCCTTTCCATGATACCATGATCCTTTCCAGATAGTGGTAGAATCACTAAAAAGATAGGCCTGGTGGCGTGGGTGGTTGGATTAAACCTCCGATCCGTTGAATTTATTCCGCAAGTCGTGGGTTCGATCCCCATCCAGGGACATGCATTTTAGTGCATGAACATGTCTGCATGTCCTGAGTCTGGGTTTAATTATTGTAGGTATAATATAATAAAACAGAAATCGTAATTTATAGCTTGCTTCTTCGGCTATTATCATCACTTAATTAACAATCAATTAATTAACTTCACTAACAAAGCGGTCCGGTTTTTTCAGTCAAACAGTATACCTATATCAAACCAAGAAATTGTATGTCTAAGGCAGGTCGGAACCTTCGGTGCGTGAGTCAGACTCGGGCTCTTGGCCGGTTTTTTTGCCTAACTAAGTATAGCCTTCCCCGGCCTGCACACAACAACCCACCAAAGTTTCATCACAATCGGATAAACGGTTTAGGAACGCAGAGAGGACAAACGCTCATTTTTATTCATTCATTTTTATGTATAGGTATAATACTAGCTGTCCGGCGCGACGTCGTTAGCGTGATGTCCTACCCTACCCATTTTTTCGTTATTCTGCTATTCAGGGCGGAGACAAATCCAACAAATCGGTTGAGTTTATAAATGGTGTAACTAACACGACATTTTTTAGTTCTTTAGGTACCTATAAGTACATAATTTGATTTCTTCGATGTATTGTTTTTATAGATAATTTTAATCACAGAATGTAGTTTTAGTTGTCTTAATAGTTCGTTTAGTAAGTTTAAAACAGCCGCCCGTGTGTGATCCCAGGATATTTTATAGTTTTTGGTAGGTATATAGGAACCTATTACTACCTGAGATTTTTGGACAAATTGACTATTATTGGCACGATATGGATGAGACACATCAACCCCATCCAAGGGAGTTGGTAAAACCACCCACGGTAATGTAGATACCTACTAGGTACTTATTACCGTGGTAAAACGGCAGACTTCACTAAATATATAAATATCCTGGGACATTCCTCACCCACGGTCATCTGATCCCAAACTAAACAGTGCTTGTACACACGGCTACAGATCAAGCTATATATTTCCAATATAAGCTGACCTCTTATTGTACGGAAATCCTATACAATGCGAGATCAGCTTATACTGGAAATGTATAGCTTGATGTGTTGCCGTGTGTACTATGGAAACCAGAAAACTGGTATAATACATACATATTTATTTATTTATTTAAAGACATATAAGTACTACTTTTATGTTTGTAAATACATAGGTACTTAATATACATAATTACACCCAGACTCAGGACATATAGTACAGACAAGGTCATCCACACAAATGCATGTCCTGTGTGGTAATCGTACCCACGACCTGTGGCGCGATAGGTGGCCAAATATCAATGAACAGATGAGTACTGCACATAGGTACCTACCTATCTACCTACACCTAACTACTTATTTATTTCGTATTCCCTATTTCCTAAAAATATCCTAAAATATCTATCCTAGTGGTGCAATTTTCCTAATAAGAAAGACGGCATCTACCTGTGGTACCTACTTGTCGGTAGGTATATTCCTTTGCCCATAATAGGTGCGCTTTTGTTTAGATATAGGTACCTACCTATCTAATTATTGCACTGTAATAATATAAGATGCCTAAGTAGGTAGGTAGCTATAACTATATATCATTAGTTGTACCTACTTACACTCGAATAAAAATACATTTTAGTGTAGTACCTATATCTAAGAGCAGAAAACCCTCATTAGGGTTTGATCATTAAGGGCTCATTTTGCAATGGCCAGATAAGCTGTTAGGTATTTAGAAATTAGATCAGATTTTGTAGAGCTAAGTATCAGATGAATAGCTTATTCGAGGTTTATCTAATGAGGTTTAGATGTTCGGGTCCGGTGTCGCGTGGGTGAAATATGTGACTGTTCTGGTGGATTCCCCAAAAAAATCTTTCATTCATTCCTTGTCCTGACAATTTACCTACCTAAGAACAACAAAAAATCGGGCATAAATGGTATAATGCTATAATGATCCAACTTTTTCTATTTGGTTTTAGACCTAGGTAATACCCACCCTACCTACCTACCTACTTTACTTTAATACTGTCAATAGAACCAAACCAAATAACAATAAATAAAATAATAAGCATGTCATACGTTATGTCATATTTATAGAAAGATTTTGACAAAGAATCATCCTCTTAATTATATTTCTTTGCATCCTATCCTTAGTTCGTTGGCTTGAGAATCTTGCTGTATTTGTCATCATCTTTCTTCCTTGATATTGCAATAATAATGAATACCCTACGATCATTGATATCAAGCGCAATTCGAGCCAAAACAATTTTAACGCGAATCCATACTCCATTAAGAGTACAGAAAATAAAAATGCATGACGAGGGCCCACCACAACCCTTCGACAATATGCCATTTAACATACATAACCGGTTAGTTTGTTATTTCAGTTTTTCAATAATTATAGTTTATTTGGTAAGATAGGAAACCAAGCTAGACTATTTGTTCCAAATGGTTCCACTTTGATAATGACTACATAAATAATTAGGTTACTTTAAATAACTTTTATCCCAGCCCAAAAAAACCATTTCTTTTTGCAATGCATAAGAAACAGCGAGACTAAAAGCTAGTTTTTCTAAAGACATACCCTAGTTTTGTTAATATAATTTTAATTTGGTCAGATTTTTGGAAATGGGCAGAACCAAAGTCAACTTGCATAAGTTAATAATATTGTCTTGCTTTCTGTCTCTTTTAGGCTCAGATAAGATATGGGATGTGGTCTTGTGTAGTGTACCTAAGTAAATACTAACTTTGAAAATCATTGCACCTGTTTTTTTTTATTTCAGTTACTTTGCAACAATATTCTTCTCATTCTTCTTTGGGATTGGTCTCTGGGCACCATATATTATAATATGGTATATGATGGCAAAAAGATCAATGTAATTTATTTCTTTAATAAATGGAATTTATGTGAACTAAGAGTTCTTTATTTGAGTACTTTTTAAACCTGATATAGTGAACTAATTACTCTATCAAAATGCCAGTAGACATTGATATGTTTACAATGCCAGATTCGATAAATGAAATACAAATTATTATTAAATCATTTTAATCAACTAACTTTATTACAATTGGAACAAAAGCTACACTCTTAATAGTTCAAGGCCAAGATGGAGGTTCACCTTCCTTCACCGTGCCTCCATATAGTAAGGATTTGTCTCTAAAGTTGGTCATTCTCAAAGTTTCCTGGTCATCTAAAAATTTACCAATGAAGAATCCAGTCATCGGTACTGCAAACCAGACATATCGGGTAGTAATTCCAAAGATAGCCATGTTAGTTCTGTTTTTGTTGATTCTTCCACTTTCTGGTGTGATTCCAGTCCAAGAAGATGAGAGTAACAGTCAACACTGGGAAGGATATGCTCACCAGATTCCGACTGAGGAAACTTGAGAGCGCCATAAAACTGTGAAAGAAATAAACTTGATGAAATGTTCACTTAGGTTTCATGTCTCCCAATGTTCTTTATTTACTGTTTATGAGTGTTACAAGTCTTGTGTGTATTACGAACTAGTGGTTGAGTAGTGTCAACATTCATATGTCCCTCATTTCAAAACATTTGTGTCTAGTAAAATCAAATATCCTATATCTCTATCATAGACCGCATTTTCAGCACCAAAATAAATTCGTATTTCAGAACAGTACTTTTGTAAAACGTCTTCATGCGAGCACTTGTTATTACATAATATGTTTTACAAAATAATAACAATGTATTATCTTGAATTACTTTCAAACTACCTATATAACATTATTTCCACGAATAAGCCACTAATCAATCGTAATTATGTAAGTTATCCTACACTTCGCCTTCCTACATAAACATTTCTAAGAAAGTCTCATCAGGTATCTGAAATGTTCGCAAATAGGGTTTTGTTTTAAATACATATTATTTACCAATGAGACGTTTTCTTTAGTAAAAAATTATAATTATTTGATATTATAATATATTTTCAATCAATGGATTCATGTAAATCTTTATTTTCACTAACCTATATCCGAGACGATGATTTATAAATTATCTGACATATAGTCAGGGTCTCCAGATCACGTATTAAAAATTACCACAAATCTAAAAAACAAATTCGCAAAACGAAACTATTTCCGTAATTTTTCCCCAAATATCCTGAAATTAAAATTTCTCTTTATTATTTAAATAAACTTTTTTTTGGATTTAAATTAGACAACATTATATAGCTATATACTTAGACATAGAATGTAGCCCAGAGACGAACTTTCGTACAAAATGAGTATTATTTAGCAAAGATTTTCTTTTGTTAGCTTATTGCATTGCATTTGGTATAATTTCAAAACGAATAAAGTCAGCTTGCAGACCGTAATATCATTTGAATTTGGGAAAATTTAAATTTTGCCTCAATCTACCAGAAAAATCATTACCCCGATTTCTGTCCCTAAAAATTCCCCAAGCTTAATTTAACTAAACCTCAAACACCCTGTTCAAGCACACCGTGAGCTGAAAAATTAAACGGACTATTTAATCTGCCCCGTTCAAAGGCATCCGCTGGTATAAGTTTTCGCCGGATAGGTTAAATTTTAGCGACTTTAGCTTTGTAGGTCACTAAAATTTAACCTATGTAATAATTTCGAGATCACAAGCGAAATCCTTACTTGACGAAGATTATATAATACAATTTTGAGTCGAACTGATAGTTATTTACAAGCTGTCAATTAAGTTTGCCAGCTAATATAGATTTAGAACTATGACTCCGTTCAGCGAACCATCGCTAGCATAATTTTTATCCGGCTAAAATTTGTCGGCTTACGTAAACGTACCCCTGCATGTAGTGTAGAATGTAGGTCAGACAGAATAGAATTAAATTTCAGGGATGGCAGCACTCTGAAATTTAATTTTTCTATCGTCACTCTCTAATACAATTCAATACAAGTACCAGTGATGGCGAACCAACGGCACGCGAGAAAGATTAGAATTTTCTAAATCCTTGTATAAATAAAGTTAAAAAAGGAGAAAAACATATTATATTAACCTTCCTTAATATAATATGTTTTCCCCAAAATAGGGTGAAATCCCTGAAAGTGGAAACAATAGACAGTTGAGCTCTATGCTAAAGCTTGCTTGCTACCACAGACTAGGTGAGCGAGATGTATGGTATGGCCATGGTATGGCTATAGTCTATGGCTTTAATTATATAGTGTTGCCAGCCACGATTAAAAAAGCAGAACTTGAACTTCTAAGAGGGATATTTTTAATGGAACCTCTGTTTAAAAATTACGCAAACTTAAGAATCTCCTCAAATTTACTTATTGCACCTCTAATTTACTTATTGCATATAAAAAATAAACTGTTCTACAATTTTATTAATCTACCTATTCATCAAAACATGTTCTATCACCCAGACCCGACTCGGGGCACTCCAAATACAGTTGGTTAGGTTAGGTTAGAACTGTGATGATAACAATAGATGATCATTCAGTTCAAATAGTTTTGCATACACCATAAAACTTATAGGTACTCAGTTTGATTTTAATAGTGTGCGTATTATTGTGCAATTTAGTATTGTTGGATTTAGTTTTGAATTATTTTGTTCGAATAGAAGGAATTAATAGTTAGGGTAATAAAATACTGATTAAACTTTTTAAAGCGGAATTTCTTTTTTTTTTACAATATTAAATATCTACATTCTATTTCACATCTTCATTGTTTTTGGTTTAATGAAGTGGTGATTTATTGTGATTTATGATATTTTAGCGTACCTTCGTGTTCATTTACCAAACCTACCTACTCATTGTGTAATATCATGTATTTTTGCAATTTAAATCGATTTGGCTGGCAACATCAGTTATAAGTCGACGTAGAGTGGAAATATAAGATTCTTGAGTGGAAGATACAGTAGTACTTGTACCCAACTGATATGACTTACCGATGTACCTGCGCAGAAGATACTTTTTGTACATTTTCAATGCGCGGGAAACGCTATTGATCGGCAGCTGCCGCCATGTTAGCGCGCGCTGTGCGGAAGGGCGTGACTTGCGAGTGAGATGGAACTAACAGCTGCACTGTATTATGAACCTTATAGTAGTGGTCTAAGGTTGATTGTAAGTTTTAAGCATTCTTTCGTTAATCTTCGGGGCCATACTTTCTTTTCTGTGCGAACGAAGATTCACGACGCGCCTTATCAGTAATACTGTAGTAATACTTATGGGTAATACTGTACCTACCTTCTCTCTCTACGTAAATCGAGTAGACAGTGTGACTAGATAAAACAGGATCCTAAAATTTTAGCAAAATGCACTATATGATGAGGAGTTTTCCTATGATACCTCTATGCTCAAAATAACTGTCAAGTCACACCGTGAAATAGGTGTGTGAAGATCACACCAATGTCACTTTGACAACTAAATAATAGAAAAATAGCTCCAATACTTTTTGTATTTTAAAAAAGGTTTTTGCTGGATTGGATACGTTCTCCCACCAGGTGGACCAACGATCTGGTCAAAATTGCTGGGTGCCGCTGGATGCAAGCGGCCCAAAACCATTCGAAGTGGAAGTTGATGGGGGAGGCCTATGTTCAGCAGTGGACATCCCTAGGCTGATATGATGATGATGATGATGGATACGTTTATACTACTATAATAATATTTTATTTATTCTATTTTACAGCGATAAAATTATTTTAAAAATATTCGATTTATCAAATAATGTCAATCATTTGTTAATGTCACTTGTCAGTTGGAAATTTACGAAAAGACACGGAAAATACGAGCGAAATATAGGAGCGAAAGTCACACGGCGATTTTCACACCCGGTGTGTAGTAACTGAACGCAACCCAGGGCATAATGATTATGTTGCAGTTTACATTTTAAGTCGTGTGATCGGTTTGAGAGAATAAAATAGTGTAATGTGATCACTAGCTTCCTGCTTCCTAGTTAGAGTGGTCCTAAATAGGAACCTAAAAATAGTATAGTGTAATAAGTGCTTTATTGAGTTTAGCAGATTTTAGCAGTTTGAATCTGGTCACACTACGATTCGGGTGAAGCAACGGAGCGACTGTATGTATGTGCGCCTGCCTCTGCTTGCCTGCCTGCTGCCTTCGTCATCGTGTGTCGAATTTCTTTGATTAAAATTATTGTGCGGGTGTGATGATTATGTTGAAGTGAATTATAAAATTGGTGATGTTGACCTTAGGCCTATCGTTATTTCGTAAAAAAACTGTAAAAGAACATACGTTTACTGTAGTTATCCGTCAAAAATCGAGAAAGCTTCAAACGTGTTTGAAGCTTTCGTTTTTGCATTAATGGAACTATGAACCTGGACCCTTTAACGTTTAGTCTATCGCAAATTAATTATCTCGTTGTTAATTTAAGCAAGAAGAACTTTAAACAGACCAGTCAAGAGTTAACACAGGTGAGTAATGGGCACATTACAGTTACTCTTTGTTTTCTATTGTCGCCATATTGTAAAAACGGAAAGCCACGAGCGAGAGTTTGGTAGGCAACTGCGTTGCGTCGTTGCAATAGTCATGGATTACTGTAATAAATGATGTAAGTTATTACGCTGCGTGTTATTAGTTGCCAAATCGTATTTCTGTGTTTGTGTGTTGTCAATCAAAGGAAATTGGTATTCAATATGTTGTTGCAAGTAAAAGCCAAGTTTATTTTCCTAGGTACAAACCTGAGGTTTTATTTTAGAGCCTACCTTCTATTAATTTTTATGTCTACCTTTTATATCATGAGTTTTTTTCTACATGAATTGTTTTTTGTATTGGGTTTATTCTATTGTATTATCAGATTGTGTGAAAGTTGCTTAGGGGCAGGTAAGATTGGTGTTCTTGTGATTGCAAAAGATTAGGGGACATCAAGTTTTTGTGCTGTGGGGCTACTGCATAAGTCAATGGTAATGAACTTCATCAACCTGGTCTTAATTGAAATTTCATTGTCTGGAGTTTTATAACCTTAATTCCTCAAGTGGGTCAATGGACTGCTTTCTAGATTTGTTTCATATTCAAAAGTTCCATGAATATGATAGAATTGTAGAAAAATTAAGCCTGGTTTAATGAAGTTCATTACCGCATTACCATTGACTTATTTTCAGTAGCCCGGCTTTTTTGTCTTTTCTTTTATTAATTGGTAATGGTACATATGTAAGTTTAAGGTCTTTTATATTTATTACTAGCTGTTAGTGGCCGGTGTCACCCGGAAGAAATTTCAGTTACATTATTGGAGAATATCCCTATTTATTTTAAATAATAGGTATTTAGCCTATGTTACTCAGTGATGAAAGAATTTTTAAAATTGGGCCAGTAGTTATTGAGTTTATTCATTACAAACAAAAATCTAAATCTCTTTATTATTAGTGTAGATGTAGATAATAATAATACTTTCAAACATCTTCCACATAAATACCTGTCCTGACACATTTCCTGTTGTTTAGTTTGTGTGACATAGTGTGATAAAATGTAGTTTGTTGGTACCCTAAATTAAATATGAGTAATGAAGAGAAGAAATCATTAATCAGTTAAAGCAGATGAGTTACATGATGTTTGACTGAAATTATCCATTATAGTTTAGTAGAAAGAGTAGAGTTAGGCTTACAGCCAAAAATAGTCACTACAAAGAGAATAACTACTGAATAACCCATGCATATAAAAGATGGTAGTACTTTACACAATATGATGTGTAACATATTGTGCTACTTGCTTTATATTTTCTTTTATTATAATAAATGCCAAGTCTGAAGAAACTGCAATGAGCAGGATTGATATTAAATTACTTATCATACAAATTCTATCTCATAAATTTGTATGTATAGTTGTGTAAAGGGTTACATAGTGTGCAAGATAGAATAACTCATCTTTTGTTACAAATTTTATTTTTTATCTATAGAGTCAACACATTACAATTGCATACACATTTATATGACAAAGTTCCTATGATAAGTAATTTAATATCAATCCTGCTTATTGCGTTTTCTTCAGACTTGGCATATCCATGAAAGAGATATCAAATGGTATAGGACTTTATTTTGTTTGAGATTTCCCTTAAATACTGCAGTACTGCTGTTATTATAATAAAAGAAAAATATGAAGCAAGCAGTAGCCCCGCACAATTATGTTAGCCCTGCACATGTTGTGTAATTAGAACATAAAGGAATACATTGGTTCCTTAATTACAAATGGATTTATTGATAAAGAAGCAATTTATATAAAGTTTTAAATAGGTTTTAAAGCATAATAAAATTCATTGCCATATGTATCATGCAAAATACAAAATGTTTGCATAGAGCGCTTAAAACTGATGTATTAAAATAAAACCCAAATAATATTCTGTTAAACATTCAAAATAAGGAATATAGCCCATAAAATAAAAGTATAAAATGCTGTGAGATAGATGCTAGTAAAACCATACAAAATGCTACCTTAAAGGTGCTGGTTCACGGCACCACATCGCCTACATGCTGCTGCTGCATGTGGTCGTCTGCAAACCTTTATGCATATAAAACTACAATCTCAACTAATTATTATGTAAAAGTCTGGTATGTTGGAGTGTGTAATATGTTTATTATTAAGAATGTGAAGCAACATACGATGCCTAATGTTAATCCTGATATAATGTCAGTGTAAATTAATTCTTTAGGTATGTTTGTTGCAACATGTTTCTCATCAATATAGTTTATCTATGCTGTGCTCCGTGTCTGCTATTTGGCGAATTGCAATTTTTTCTTGTGTCGAAAGAATCATGGCGAGCTCCATACATTGATTTGTACAACAAATAAAACATTTTAGAGGGTTTTGAATCACTTCCAATGTTTACATTACATTACCAGCAACATGTAAAATACATGAAATATTTTATAAACCCCGCAAAACATAACAACAACATAACAGTTTTGGTCGCGAATAGTCGCGATTCGCCGGCATGCCATAGAAATTTTTCATTTTTATCCCGGGGTTCTAAAAATATTTTAAATGGCTCAAGTTGTTCCTTAGGCACCAAAGGTCAAATATAACGTCATTCCAACGTCTCTAAAAATCTTTATTTTTTTGTACAAATCTCGCCATGATCCTTTACATTTTGTTTTTTATTATGAGGTTAGATGACTTCATCAAATTTATATTTGCCTAAATTATTTAGTAATATCATTTGAATCAAATTTATACCATGAATAAGTCAATACCTCAATCTGTTTATCGTTTAAAAATTAGACTTGTACATCTTGTGTAGTTTATTTGGAAAATTTCATGTACAGTCAGAATAAAAAAAGGTTTGTCACGTTAGAGTCGGTTTTCGATTGCACGAAATTGGAAAAATCAATTTTATTATACCAACAAGAAGGTTTTAGTTCATCAAAACATGTTGAATGAATCAAGTTGCAAACTGATGAACCTTTTCATTCTGTCACTGTACATAGAATACACCTACCCTTATAATAGTTTCAGCTAATTATGTTTAGATTGGTGATGCAATGTGATTGCGATTATCCTACTAATATAATAAATGCGAAAGTGTTTGTTTGTTAGATCTCATGATGCCTCAACATCACAACAGATTGTGATGAAATTTGATAGACAGCTCATACCTGGTATATGATACTTTTTATCCTGAGAAAACATCAGATCCTTGGGAACGCAAGTGAAAACGCGTGGCGAAATCTAGTAAATTATAAATAAATTATTACAAATTGAGGTATGTAACAAACCTTACTTCTTATTTGTACTCTCTGCTAATGCTCAAACTTATGTGAATATGTTTTTCTTTTATTATTTTCTATGATGTGGGCAATATTCTGCTATGTTGTCTAATATCGATGAAGTTCGCATACTTTCATCACGTGGCATTTCTATAACTACGTAAAAGTATCCTAACTAGTATTATAAATGCGAAAGTGAGTTTGTTTGTGACGCCTTCACGCCTCAACTACTCAACGGATAATCATGAAATTTGGCATGCCGATAGCCTATGGTATGGATAAGGAAATAGGTTATATTTTATCCGGGGAAGGGGATGAAACCGCGGGAGACAGCTAGTTTTTTTTATAAATTATGGATAGACCTGTGTTTTAGTTACAATCACACCATGGTAAGTAATGTTTTAGTCGAAGTTGGTTAGCGGGAACTAGCTCTCGAGTTTAGATATCTCGAAAATTAGTGATAACTGCAAAAATAATATAGATATTAAATAATAGTTAACATTAGTCACCATGAGAGAAAATGTTTTACCTAATAAAAAAGGTGGGGTAGGCCAAAACGCCCATTGTCCTTTGCATAAAAGCATGAAGTTAAAATGATGTAGTTTTATTTTCTTATTGTGGAAAGACCATGTTTTGTTACTCATATCTACCCACTAGAACTGTTACAATTGCAACTTTACTATTTATAGCAAATTTTCATATTGATTTCCCACCTGTGCAGTTCATTCATTATTAAACGCGAATGTGTAACTAAGTCTTCATTACCTTTTTCCATGGATACGAAGACGACAACAAAGAATTTCCGCGATGTAAATAGTCTTTATAGCTAAGCTGCCTACCGCCAGCCAATTGTATCATTCTATGTAGTGTTTTAATTATTCATGGAATTTGTAAGGCTAAATTAGCTGGTATTATCAATGTGTATGGTATTTTTTCAATATTACGCAAACATATATATTTTAATACCAATTGTAAATAATAACTAAATACGACCTCATCGTATTTGTCTTCTAAGTAGGTAGTGTTTAGTGGGATCTCCCGAAATACTAATTTCATAGTATTACCGCCGAAACCGTATAAAGATTCTATGTCTCTGAACTTGAACCCAAAGTACTAGGTAATTTCAAATTTTATCCGCGTAGCGTTTGACCTGACCCAAAAAATGAAATCTAATTTTACCAAACATTTTCATACATTACCGTCTGATTGTCGGAATATAAGTACTAAGTTGATTGATAGATCTAAAAAACCATGAACATGTTTTTTCACGACGCCAGTAGCGTAGTGTACTAAGGCCATTTAAGAATGGCGACAAAAAATTTTTGTTACCGTTACTGCGATTTTATACGGTTTGTCTGTAATGCTATGGGACATGGTTTTGGTCCTTACCTATGTTGATGCATACTAAAGTCGGCAAGATCTAATAGGTCTGTTTTGACAGAACATATGCATTCTTCAATGTGTCAAAAAGAGACAAACAGTGCGACAAAAAGACGAGAGGGTTCTCCCTCTCGTCAAAACGGGCCTCATAAATCTTGACAACTTTAGTTAGAAGATGGTATTAGTGAAACCGACACAAACCGATAATTTTGTTGTTTAGTAGGTATACCTTATAGTTGTTTGCGTTATATATTAATGTGTAATTGATATACAATTAATAGAAAGAAATGGGAATAATGATCGAGCGAAACAATTGTATTACAATGTGATGCAATTGATTTATTTATTTATAGTTATATGATTATGTGATATTTTAGCACTGCGAATTGTAATATTATTTTTTATCATGGTGTACTGAGTTTTGCCTCGCTTTCGCCCGTGTTCCCAATACATTTTTACAAACCATTCCCAAGGTAACCTTAAAAACCACATCAAAATCCGCAGTTTTTCGTTAGTTCGTTGTTATTGATTGAATTTATTTATTTTACTATAGTTTGTGAAAGTATGTCTACACTATAATATGTATTAATAAATCTAATAAACGACAATTCATACTTTGTAATTTATACTGGTTTTCTGTAACATAATATGATGATATTTTTCATACAGATTGTCAGCATATATGGCTTGGAAGCAGAGAATCAAGTGTTGAGGTGCCTGCTCACTGAAGCCGCAAAATCGTCTTGGGATAGTGATCGTCCCAGTTCATCGGCTACCAGCAGTATCCACGCCTCGCTACTTGCACAGCATTTGGCTTTATTGTTGAATCATCCGGCAAAGTCAACAGTGGTTTGCAGGGCAGTCGATCACCCGAACCGTTCTATTCAAAAGGTATGTAACCGTCATACGTAATGTAGTCGATATCGACATTTTACTTAATTAGAGTAGTATTATTTTTGAGTTGCCCATTGATGTCAAATGCCCGTTAACAGGTATTGTCTTCTGCCCTATACATTCCATTTTGTGTATTCAATCATCACTATTTCATTACAAACATTTTTCTGAATCATAATTATTTGCATTGTATGTGTTGTCAGCATTGAATAGAATAATATATTTCAAATATGAAAAATATAAAAAATGCTCTTTTAAATATTATAATTAAAAGTATTTATTTATTTACGGAGTTTTGTGAATATTTTGTTAACTGCAGCTGGCTTGGACGCCAAGAAGATTAACATAATCACCGTCATAACAGACACCATACAGATGTAGGTACTAATAGTTTTTACTAACAATAATTCAATGTTATTTGTATTGATACACTAATACATCCTTCAGGTTCGAAACTTAAAATATAAAATCTCGGGACCTCCCTCATTAAATACAATGGGCATTTACTTGTATAATCTATCGTCGCGCTTGATATTTATAGTTCGATTTGTAATTAGTGACTCAAGCTTCTACTTCTGTGTTCCTTTCAGGTTTTAAAACCCTCCAATACTTTACTCAATCGTCTTTCAAGATTGTTAAAGTTAACCACAGCTGAGGATGTTGCCTTCTCATTGGTTCTGAGAAGAAACTCTTCGAAAACCGAAATTGTCGCAGTAGCAAAACAACACCTGAAAAAGAGGTTCTTGGATCTTGTTCAGTGCTACCTTGATGCAGGTAGGATATAGTCGAGGTTACTTCCATATGGCTGCCTCACATGCATACTGATTGATTAATGTTGTTTTCATTCACAGAACGCGGACATCAAGTGGAGCGTGCAGGTCTTCAGGAATGCAGCCCTGAAGTATTGCAAACTCTGTTAACGAGTCTCGCGGTTGAGAATTTTCGATTAGCTGCTGTGACTAAGGACTTATTTTTAAATCGCTTGCGTGTTGATTTTCCACGTGAAGTAGTGCCTATAGTGTTAGCACCACTGCTGTACCCCGACGATACCAAGACACCTCTCGAGGAGATGACCACAGCTGACGATATGGCCGCAGCCATGATGGAAAATTCACTCGCTGAGATATTCCGAGACATCGGTTACGCCTTCACTGCTTCAGTAGAAGACTGCAAAAACAACATGTTCAACTTTGGAGCGCGGGAGCCAACCGCGATTGACGTGGCAAGGATTATATCCATGATGGTCAGATACCACGCCACAATGCCTGATGGACCCCAATTACAGACTCCTGGTAATTTCTGGATGAGTCACGAACCCAAGAAAGATCCCATTGTGCATGGACATGGTGATTCTTGGCACCCAGAAGTTTTCGTACAAACACTGAAAGAGTTGGCTTCGAATTTGAACTGGAAAGAAGTCATACTGCAACTTGATCATCCCGAGTTTATAGTCCCAGACAAACAGGGGCTTAGCCTACTGTTTACTATATTGCGATTGGGACTTCAAAGTGCAGGTTATCCAGCTAACATATTCCCAGTTGAATATCTATGCCGACGATGGACAAACTTGGAAGGGCAAATGAGTTTGATAAGCAATATACTCAAGCATCCAGATGTGTTCAGTTTTGCAGATCATCCATTCCACCCAGTGTCCATAGACTTATTGAAATCACCACCTGAAACAGACAACAAAGAAGTATCTACGTGGCGATGCCTTTACTTAGTTGAACTGCTGTTATATGCTGCCGAACGCGGATACTTCATGCAAGTTCAGGAGTTATTCAAGTTTCCACTTCAGAATTGCCCCGACATTTTGCTTTTGGATTTAATGCAAATTAGTCCACCTATAACTGTTTTCCGACAAGAGTTATTGACAACCTTGATTCCGATATTTTTGGGTAATCATCCCAATTCAGGAATAATTTTACACCACGCCTGGCATACGCAAAATCCCAACATTAAACCTATTATCATGCATGCCATGGCAGATTGGTATTTGCGCGGAGAAAGCGATCAGTCGAAACTGTCAAGAATATTAGATGTGGCACAGGATCTTAAAGCTTTGTCTCTGTTGCTAAATGTACAGTCGCTTCCATTTGTTATCGATCTGGCATGCTTAGCGTCCCGTAGAGAATATCTAAAATTGGATAAATGGTTGACTGATAAGATAAGAGACCATGGAGAAACATTTGTAACAGCAATGGTGAAGTTCCTACACAAGCGATGCCCCCAAGTCCTTGGCAAAGGACCAGATGATCAACTACCAAAAGCAGCCCAACTGCCACATGAAACAATCGCCACAATGTTGGCATGCTTACAACTGTGTATTCCTAATGTTCAGCAAGAATTGCAGGAAGCTATTTGCAATGTTATAGCTAATTGTCAGAACATGATGTTGAGTAAAACTAGACAGACCCTTACTGGAATAACACGAACTCATACAAGAGTTTTGGAAACTCCTTTCAATCACACTGGTCTTGGTGGGCAGCTATTCACTCCGCATGTCGACTCAATTACCAATTTGACTCCAAATGTTGCTAATATGAATCTCGGTGCGCCAGCCAATACTGCGTTTGCTATGCCTGGAACCCTGGGTCCACTAGTCACGACTCCAGGTTCTCCATCGCGCTTGATGGGAGCAGGACCTAACAGTCCCTTTGCTATGATGCCATTACAACATAATGCTAATGTCGCCAACATGGGCGCGCTCGCCCGGATGGCGCCGGCTCCCGTCATGGATAAGCCACGTTTACCAGATCCCATTAATTTCCCAGAAATGATGCACAATGTGGCCAAAGAGATTGAAGACGAAGCTAATGGGTACTTCCAGAGGATTTATAACCACCCTCCTCATCCTACTCTTTCAATTGACGAGGTGCTTGATATGCTGAAGAAGTTTCAAGATTCGCCTAACAAAAGAGAACGGGAAGTTTTCTCCTGCATGCTTAGAAATCTCTTTGAAGAATACAAGTTCTTCCCTCAATATCCTGATAAGGAGTTACATATTACTGCCCAGCTTTTTGGAGGCATCATTGAAAAAGGACTAGTTCCTAGTTACGTATCGTTAGGTCTGGCGTTAAGGTTCGTACTTGACGCTTTGCGCAAACCAGAGGGCTCTAAAATGTACTACTTCGGTATAGCGGCTCTAGACCGCTTCAAGTCGCGTCTAAAGGACTACCATAAATATTGCGAGCATGTAAGGGCTATACCTCATTTTAGCGAGTTCCCTCCTCATCTAATTGAGTACATTGAGTATGGGCTTCAGAGTCAAGAGCCGCCAACAAAACCACAAGGTGCGGTGCTGCCAACGAGCCTGGCCGCAATGCTGAATCAGAGCGCTGTCGTTACTGTTTCAGCGCCATACAGGTGAGTCTCTATCGTAAATTTTTATTACTACTAGATATGGAGGTAACATTTACGTATTCAACCAAAAGTTGTATAGTACTGTGTCATATGCGTCCATTCAACCGTCTGTATGTTAATGTATGGATGGATATTGGATCCATGTTGCACAAAGGTTGTCTTGATCTAAAAGAACGGGGTAACCCACTCAAGCTCCTCTAACAGTCCCGTGATGATCCAAAAGAGCTAATGCGCGTAACATATAACAAACGTGTTACATGAATTAGCATTGTTAGGGTTCCAACCTAAAAAGGAACCCTGATGGTGCCACTACACCTGTGACAGCATTATATTTCAGCAACCACCGATGCTATTGATTGGAAGTTTGGAATATGTAGTTATAAATTTAATATTGCTTACACAATATCTCTGGCCAAATATCAGAGAAATGATTACAGAAGATAGACATTGATGTAAATATTGAGAAAAATAGAACTAGTTTCGAACTACCACAGTTTTTCGAAATCATTCACAAACAATTTTGTTGTATGCTGTGGTTTTTTGCACAGTTATGGCCCAAAACAAGAAATTATACGCCTAAGATAGGTCGGAACCCTCGGTGCGTGAGTCAGAATCAGACTTAGATTTTTATTAAAAAAAAATCCAAATCTGCATTCGAAGGAAAATATCATTGCCTCTTTTACAATTATCAAACAAAATCTCTTACTACATCCCCTTCAAACTACACTTTTTATTTTGTCAATGTTTTGTGACCCAGCCCGGAGTTCCTAACCCGTTAATTCTCGGTTCCTATAAAATAAATAAATATCCTGGGACATTCCTCAACAAACGGTCATCTGATCCCAAACTAAGCAGAGCTTGTACTATGGAAACCAGATAACTGTTATAACCCTGGTTGAGAGCTAGTCAATAAATAAAAAACTGATACAATAGGTACATACACTACTTTTTATTTTTAAATACATAGTTAATATACATAATTACACCCGGACTCAGACCATACAAATCGTATAAAAAGAAAAAAACAGACATGTTCATGCGCACAAATGCATGTCCTGTGGGAATCGAACCCACGACGCGTGGCGCGATAGGTGGAATCTTATCCATCTGCGCCAACTGATAGACCCGGAGATATTGGCACAAATTTCATGGTCATTTGTACGAGTATGGCGATCCTTCAGGGGTCTAATTACGTAATGACGAAAAGGAAAATGATAGCGCTTGTACCGGCGGCCCAATCATGTGGGCGTTAATCGAACGTGTCGGATAAATTACGAGTGTCAAACTAATTGTTCCACAAAATTTTTGTATTTTCCGATAGTCGATAAAAAAGAAATAGGCGGTTGCGCGTATTAAAAAGCTTTTATGTAACTTGCAATGTATGTAACTAACTGTTTTCAGGATTAGAAGATATCGGTGACAGTTCACATTTTTCGGTTCACTCATACTACTTGCGAGTAACTAATATAATATTTTACAAAAAATATTTTAATTTCCATTTTATATCATTGCAAAAATACAATATATATCGCTATATATAACTAAGAAATAATTTCAGCACATTAATACTATAGCTTGATAATTTTGAAAATTAAGAAATAGGATGTACTTAAAATACTTGCTGCATGAAACGGAACATTGACCTATAGTGATTGACAATGCTTGATCGACAGGGAAATTCAAAAAAGTATCGATATATGTTATATCGATTATTTTTGAATTGGTTTATCAATATCGAAATATTTTTAATTACCAAAAAATTTCGATATATCGGTACGATATCAAAGAGACAGAGATTATTCTTACATTATTAGGTAAATATCAATTAACAAACATAATTTCTCATAAATCCTGTAATAATTATCTGAAATTAAGAACAACGATAATAGTACAGTATGATACATATGTGCAAAGTTGGTAATTACACACGAGGCGGTATTAAGCAGTAAGACAGTGATAAGGAAATATAATTTGTAAAATAAAAGCACTAAAATGAAAATCGATTAAGACTTTCTTTATTAACTTCTCGATACGACAAAAAATCGATTGGATATCGTTAAGGCGCATGACTATAATTGTCAAAAGTGAACTGTCACCGATATCTTCTAATCCTGAAAACACTTTAACTATGTTTGTGTGGAATCTTGCAAGTCGAATTTCACCCGCTTCCAGTGGTCGGATTGACTTGATATTTGGTATACATTAGTATATTGGATGACAATGCAAGTAAAGTCAACAAACGTATAGTCACCAATAAAGGATTATATTAAAAAAAATTTTTTTTAACAAAAACTCATTTTAAATTAGTGTGTAAAACTCATATCCAAAAATTTGCAGTACATATATTTTTACATAGAGGGCCTAAGCGTCTATTATTATTATTATTATTATTCAGTTTCATTGTCAAGGGCTAAAGTAGTCCTGTTATTGTCCTGCTTCTAACAAGCAGACATATACCCACATTTAGAATATATTTTTACCATTGAAGTGTAATATGAAATTTTTAAATCTATTATTTCAAATGTGTCATCTGGAGTAATTTACTGAATAAACCGGTGCTGTAGTAAAGTACGTAGCACATATTAATGTTTACTCACCACAGGCGCTGTAGTAACGTGTACCTAGCACGTAGTTTTATGCACACAGGGGCTGTACTTGCGCGAATTACGACGAAAATTTTTCAAGTATGGGCTTTCACCCTCTGTTTTACGTAGTAAACTAATTCCAAATGTGTTGTACCTTAATCATAAAAAAACAAATTAAATAGCATTGCACCAATTACGTATAAAACACAAAAAAAAAACATTCATACAATATTTACATATCTACACAGTTACACAATGGAATAGTCAAGAAAAGTATGCCAACAACGATATAATGGTATTATATAATTAGACAGTATACATAACCAAACCAAGGAAAAACCGTTAATATGTTTAAAAACATAAATTATTGTATTACACATACCATTTTTTAATTATTTTGTTTTAGGGTCGCATCTAAATGGTGCCACCTGGATGCTTTACTCTCCAAGCAATCTGTCTATACATTTGTATCAAATAGTGTTTGTGTAATAATTAACTTTGAATATACTCTTATTTAAACCCTAACGTTGAGTTAACAGTTGTCTTTCGGTTTTTCATATTTAATAATAAATGGATGAGAATCGACTTGTTTGGAATTAAATATTGCTTTTCAAAAATAATACGTGTAATAAAACATGATCAAATTTATTAAGTAACATAATGTTTTCATGTACATAGGTACAACATCTGGTGTAAATAAACGTGTACCATTAACAGTAGGTTTGTTTACAGGGCCGTCGTGTGTGCGCCGTCGGCGATTTCTGTTATATCAAAAGTCACTAACTGCACGGCCGGGGGCATGAGTAGCCGGCCGTCTATAGCCAATGCTACGAATATTGACACACTTCTTACTGCCACTGACAGGGAAGAAAAAATCAGCGCTCCCCCAGAGGCTATACAGGACAAGACAGCTTTCATATTTAACAACCTCAGTCAACTGAATTTGCAAACTAAATGCGAAGAACTCAAGGAAGTACTCACCGACGAATACTTTCCGTGGCTTTCTCAGTACCTCGTAATGAAGAGAGCTTCCATAGAACTCAACTTTCATGCATTGTACTCCAATTTCCTTGACGTTCTTAAAATACGAGAGATAAACAAGATGGTTACAAAAGAAACGTTTCGTAACATAAGAGTTTTATTGCGTTCCGACAAGGGTATCGCAAACTTTTCTGATCGATCTCTACTGAAGAATCTTGGTCACTGGCTTGGCATGTTGACTTTGGCACGGAACCAACCTATACTACAAGTCGATCTAGATCTCAAAGCCTTATTGCTTGAAGCATATCACAAGGGACAGCAAGAGCTTCTCTATGTGGTGCCCTTCGTGGCTAAAGTGTTGGAATCTTGTGCCAAGAGTGTAGTTTTCAAACCACCAAACCCATGGACAATGGCATTGATGAATGCATTAGCAGAACTGCATCAAGAACCTGACTTAAAACTGAATTTGAAGTTTGAAATAGAAGTACTGTGTAAAAACCTAAGTCTTGATATATCCGACCTCAAACCGTCCATTTATTTAAAAGATCCTGATAAGCTACGACATATTGAGTTCCAGCTGTCGCAGCCGAAGCAAAACAAGGAAGTATCAAATACAATGGCGGTTAGTCAGTCAATTGTTCAGCCTCCTCAGATGCAAATGATGCCTCCACCACAACAGATGCTACCGTTGGATGAAATGGCGGTGACAGCGCCTACTCCCACCAGCGGCCTCGTGTCCAACGACCCCAATCTCATGGGGGTGATTGGTTTGCCAGAACCAAGATTCAATTACTTAGACGTCAATGTGTCCTCAACGTCTGCCTTCGGACAAAAGATATGCTTCAATCCACACATCATTCTTTTCCAAAACTATCCTAATTTGAAGCAATTTGTGAAGCCCGCGATCGAGAGATCCATTCAAGAGTGGATCCACCCAGTGGTGGACCGGTCAATAAAGTATGCCCTGACTACATGCGAACAGATTATACGGAAAGACTTTGCACTGGACCCGGACGAGGTTCGCATGCGTACATGTGCTCATCACATGATGCGTAACCTCACTGCAGGCATGGCTATGATCACATGCCGGGAACAGATCATTAGCACCATCAGCACAAATCTAAAGACTTCATTCGTCACTGCTCTTATGCCTTCGACACCACAGCAGGTAAACTGTTATGTCTTTTTCTATGAAGCACTTTTATATCCCACATAAATTAAAGTTTTTAGTAAACATAAATTGACATTTGAAATACCTGAACCAAAATAGTAAATAAATACCGTGCCGCGTCTAAGAGTTATCTATATATTAATAAAAAAGGATATCGAGCGTCTTCATAATAACTTGCATCTGATTGCTTATTTGCTTTCCAAAAATATCGTTTAACCTACATTGTATAGCCGCACATTTTTTTTTGTAATAGGTAGTGAATTAAGTGCAGAACTAATTATCATTTCTTTCAGAAGGATATCATAGAGAGTGCCGCGGCAGTGCTAGCAACAGAAAACATGGAATTAGCTTGCGCTTTCATTCAAAAGACTGCAGTTGAAAAAGCTTTACCAGAACTCGACAAACGCTTACTTAGCGACTATGAAGTGAGAAAGATGGCCCGCCAAGAAGGCAGGCGTTACTACGACCCCATTGTGTTGACTTACCAGACAGAAAGGATCCCAGAGCGAGTTCGCCTGCGCGTCGGGGGGCCGACAGAGATGCAGATCATTGTATATGAGGAGTTCGCCTGTAACATACCTGGATTTGTACCGGTTCGCGACGCTGCTATGTTTATTCCGAAACCATCGGCTCAGGAGCAGATTCCTCAGCTGTTTAGCCAAGTAATGAACCCGACACAAGTGTACGGCACGGACGAAATGAGCGCTCTGATAACGGCTGCCGAGGTGTTCCTTGCTAATTCTCTAACGATGGCGTCACTTGCTGTGCAGGCAGCGAACATGCACTCCCTGCTCGAGTGCCTCTTTATCGCAAGAAGGAGTCGCGACATTGTTTCTGGATGCACTCTATTGCAGAAGGTAGGACTTGACATGTTTTTTTTTTTTAAATTAATGTGTATAAGAATGCCACAATTATGGAAATTGTAATTGAACAACAATCATCTTTCTATAGATTTGTCTCATGGAACTTAATTTTTAGGGTACCAAATCAAAAAGGTAAAAAAGGAACCCTTATGTTGCGACTACGCCCGTCTGTCTGTCCGTCCGTCCGTCCATCCGTCTCTACAGCAGTATATTTCGGAAATCACTAATACTATTGATTTGTAATAGTTTTAAATATTACTTACCCAAATTATTGAAAATAAAAACAAAATGTTATGCGGCCCGGTTTTTTACAGCAGCCCAAACCAAGAATTGTACGTCCAAGAAAGGTTAGAACCCTCGGTGAGCGAGTCATACTCAGAATCGCACTGGGCTGGATTTTTTCAAGTGTCATATTGATATAGTTCTAAGAAACTGATCCTTACTTTACCTTGTACTTAAAAAAGACAAACCGCGATCAGTTTAGGTATCCTTAAGCCGCCATTTTATTTTAATAGAACAATAAATAAATATATTGATTGAAAAATTATTTGGATATCACAGGCTGTCGAGGGTCTCCTGGATGGGCATGTGGTACTGCCTGGAGCTGGTAATGACCACGTAGAGATGATGAACAGATATAGGGATATCCACTTGCGAGTACTCAAGCTGCTAGAAGACGGTCGCGTGTATGGACACGTGTGGACTACCAAACAGATCACCTGCTGCCTCACAGAATGTAGGGAGGAGCTCAGATACAACATTGAGGCTGTCGACTGCCTTATAAGAAACCACCTGGTTAACATGCCACAGGTAATCTTCACATGCATTCTTATATCTGTCCGCTCGTCGACACTCTACTTTTACTTCTACTTAAATACTAACAGTGCCAACAAACTCGTTAACTCGCTAACTTGGTCTTTCACATGTTTATAATAGTAGAAATATTTCTGTAGTCACTACAGCACTAATTAATTGGTCTTACCAACAGTACGACATCGCTTTCGCCCACATGATGGACAACGGTAACAACTACATGGCTGTTGCCTTCGCTATGCAACTTGTGCAGCTGTACCTAGTCGACGACAGAAACAACATGTACGCCAACGAATCCGACTTATACCACATCACGGAGATGCTTGTAAGGGTGATGTCCCACTCTCGCAATCCTCCCCCAGAGGGTCTAGGTTCCCTCATCGAAATGCTTCGCGTCAATCAGGACCCTAGCGCGTATTTGGGAGAGAGATCCCCATTGGGCCCAACTGCTCACATTCACTCTGGGATCTTACAAGTTAGGGTAAGCAGTGTTTGTTTTATGTCTTGTATCAAAATAGGTCAGATATGTCTCTATATACTGTAGAAACTCAGCATTTGTTTTATTCGTGATTTGATCAAATCAATAGGTTTGTTCTTTATATTGAGGATCTCAAATATTTGATTGATACAGGCACAGAACTATGACGATCCACCAGGCCTACAAGACAAAACGGAGAGTCTACTACGTGAATGGAGGAGCGTGCTTCTCAACCCACTGACCGAGATCGAACTCTCACAAAACTTCAACCTGTACGTTCATCGTATGAACATGAACGGCCTGTTGAAATCTGACGACTTGATCACACGGTTCTTTAGAATCGCATCGCAGATGTGCATCGAGAATGTCTACCAGCAACTGACTGAGGAAAGAATGAACCCTCCGCCTAACCCTGCAAAGAGGGAGAAGTACTATGTGATGTGTGACTCCTTCATCAAGCTGGTGTCGCTTTTAATCAAGAATACCGCTGACGGTGGTAACCCTACGCCGAAATTGAACCTCCTCAACAAAGTAAGTGGACGCTGGAAGAAAGGAGTACGGCTTTCTGTCCAGTTCTTGCGTTCGACAGGATAATATACGCCTGCATTGACATGCCTTCTAAATATTAAAAATAAATATTACTTGGATTAATCATAATATGTTTTGTCAGGTATTGGGAATAATCGCCGGATGCCTACTGCAGGATCATGAAGAGCACGGCACCAACTTCCAACAGCTGCCGTACCACAGGCTCCTTTTGATTCTTTTCCTTGACATGAACATGGCTGAACCGGTCCTGGAATCTATGAATTATCAGGTAAGACTCACCCATGAAACAACATTTTATAACCTGATTAAGTGAAGAATTAGTCATTCTTAAACGATCTGCAAAATTAAGCTACCACCGGTACTGGTGACCGCCTAGTGGTATTTCAAATCGAGCGTTTCCGTGCTTCGAAAGGAACGTAAAGCTGTTGGTCCCTTACTTAATTGTGATAGTCATTAACCTAGTTGGAGACTGAGGCAGCTTGAAAAATTCCAACGGTAGGTTTGACCACTAGCCTACCTCCACCAATCCTCAGCGAGCACGCTCTTTCACCCTGATTGCTCAGCAGTGGGACTTTATAGGCTGATGATGAAGTGAAAGAGTGTGGGTTTTGATAGTAATGTGTTTTGTAAATGTTGTTATTGTATTAGGTTCTGACTGCATTCTGTCATACACTGCGGATTATCCGGCCGAGCGTAGCGCCCGGTTTCTGCTACGCGTGGCTCGAGCTCGTCGCACACCGCGCCTTCATCAACCGCGTCCTCGCCGTTACGCCGCAGCAGAAGGTCACTAACTATATTATACTAGCTTTATTTCAGTTCATACCCACATTCCCGGTCAATTTAATGAAATAATTAATAATAAATATCCTGGGACATATCTCAAAAAAGGTTATCTGATTCAAAACTAAGCAGAGCTTGTATGGAAACCCGATAACTGATATACTAATTATTGTTTGTAAATACATAATTATACCAAGATTCCAGGACATACAGACAGAAATTCATGTCCAATTTGGAAATCGAAACCACGACCTGCAGTGCGATAGATGGAATGTTAACCAACCGCGCCAATTTATCCATCTAATTTATCTAACAACAACTATTCATTCCAGGGTTGGGGCATGTACTCGACATTACTCATTGATCTATTCAAATTCCTGGATCCGTTCCTACGCAACACGGAACTCGCTTCACCGGTCATGATGCTGTACAAAGGAACACTGAAAGTACTGCTAGTACTACTTCACGACTTCCCAGAATTCCTGTGTGACTATCACTACGGATTCTGTGATGAGATACCCCCAAATTGTATCCAAATGAGGAACTTGATTTTGTCGGCGTTCCCCCGCAACATGCGCCTGCCCGACCCATTCACTCCCAACCTGAAGGTGGATCTACTAGCCGAGATTACCCTTCCACCTCGCGCCGTTATAAACTACGCGACGATCATTCCCTCGTCACAATTCAAGAAGGATTTGGACGCGTATTTGAAGGCGCGCGCTCCAGTCACTTTCTTGTCAGAATTGAGAGGTAACATGCAGGTAAGATTTTCTACTTCTATGGTAATAGTTTGTTGAATAGTATAGCTTTGTTACGAAATACAAGAGCGAGAAGCCAAAATTAGCTTCTGAGGTCCTTGTCAATTTTAACTATTATTAAATACCCAGGTGGTGAATGATCCGGGCCGCCGTTACAATAGCCAGTTGATGAACGCCGTAGTACTGTATGTAGGCACGCAAGCCATATCCTACATCAGATCCAAGGGCCAAACCCCCAACATGTCCACCATCGCACACTCGGCACACATGGATATATTCCAGAACTTCACTGTCGATTTCGACTTTGAGGGCAGGTAAGTAACGTAACCATTGGTAAAATTTGCCGGTGAACTTAACATTTAACAACGAATGTTCTAGAATGAATGTTGTTGTGGCATTATTAAGTATCATCAGTTTTGATAAAGCCTTGATACCATATCATCCACATTCGCAGATACCTGTTCCTGAACGCAATCGCGAACCAACTGCGATACCCGAACAGTCACACACACTACTTCTCGTGCTGCCTGCTCTATCTTTTCGCCGAAGCCAACTCCGAAGCGGTCCAGGAGCAAATCACACGAATGCTGTTGGAGCGGCTTATCGTGAACCGACCCCATCCTTGGGGCCTGCTTATCACTTTCATTGAGCTGATCAAGAACCCAATATACAAATTCTGGTCGCACGAATTTGTACACTGCGCACCTGAAATTGAGAAGTAAGGCCTTTTTTTTCTAATTAGTATTATTAATTAATAAGTGTGATTGCGTCTTTACTTATTAACTAATATAATAATTGTGTGTATTGTCAGGTTGTTCGCGTCGGTAGCGCGTTCGTGCATTGTCGACAAGGCGAGTGCGGGAGGGGGAGAAAGGGAGATAGCCGAGTAGCGCAACGCCACTTGGGAGTCGGTCCGACATCAGCATTTATTTAAAAGCTTTGTCGAGAAAGGTACGCTACATTACCGAACACCAGCCCCCCTAGACAAGATGGTTGTCGCCAATGGCCCTGATTCTGTTGTTCACAACTAAACTAATTTTAATCTCACTTCTCTAACAAAGAACATAAGAAAAGGATGTAAGAAATTTAGTCCTGTCAAATTAGTCCAATGCTTGTTTTCAATATAAATTTAGTCGCCATCTATCGCGGTTACGCCTAAATACACGCAAAATAAGACGGCAAAGATTAATTTGACAACTTAAAATATGTTCTATCCTTTTTCAGTAATGTTCGTAAGAAAGAGATGAGATGTGACTAAAATTAGTTTAGTGCGATTTACAACAGAATCGGCACCAATAGTTATCGTTAATAAACGATCAACCTTTGTATGGGATTGACATAAGAGATTGTTAAAAATCGCGTGATATCTCGATTTGAAATGTCAATCCCATACAAAGGTTAATCGTTTACTAATGGTAACGATTATCGACAGCCATCTTGTTTACTGGCCCTGTTGCGAAACTATTTATCTTTTGACATCCTGGTTTTATGTAAATTATCGTGCCCCTACAAATATGACTTACTATACAACGTGTTCCTTTTGATGTCCTATAACTATAAAGTTATATGCTATAAGTAAAATAATACAAAGCCTAGAACAAGTGTTTCAAAAATAAAGTTTCGTTAAATTAGTTAAGAAACCAAACATAGAGAGTAGTGTAGTAAAGTAGCGGGATAGCGCAACTAAGTTTCATTTATAGGTACGAGTAAATCTTTTGTATACAAACCAATAATTCAAGTTAAAGCTAAACAAATGCGACTTTGAAAAAATTCTTGAAAAATAATTCACATGCCAGTTGAATCTGGCATGGTCTCATTAATACCCTAGATTTATGGGATATCAAAAGAACGGGATATTAGGATGGAATACAGGATGAAAAAATTACAAAAAAATTTTGGTAGCATAAAATTACGATGTGAGCAGAATGAACATGAAAATATTTGTCGATGAAAAGAACCTGTGTCGGGGAATTATTGTTGTAATCGAAGTTACAGTATGCATGTTTTGTGCAGGCTTCCAACACCAGGCGCAACAGAGCAGTGCGCCGGAACCCCAGCCGTCTACATCCACCCAGCCACCAAAAATACTGCAATGGAACATGTTGTTTAAAAAGTGAATCAGACGCGCATAGACTATTACAATAAATAGCAATGAAACAGGACATTTAACAATTGAAAATTTAATATGAAACGGATGGACATTAAAATAAACATTTTAACTGACAGACTCATGGGACCCTTGATGTGGATATAATAATTTGAAGTGAATCATTTGACTGCACCTATACCTACATTTTAATTAATAATTATTCAGTGTTTAAATAATAATATTGCAATAACTGTATTCCATCCCATCTCGCTGATAGCGATTGTAAACGCGCCAGGGGCCCTATCACAATAATATTGATACAATTAGGTAGTTGTTACACGTAAGTAAACCTCTGGCGCCCCTAGCATCCATAAGCGATCGAGCTATAGTGCGGTACCTCATACCGCTTTGTTATAGACATTAGTGTTTTTCTATTTTCTTATCGCTAATTAAGCTTGGACTCTGAATATAAATGATAATTCAACGTTTCGTACTTATCTATTTATTGTTAGTATAGTGCGGGGAGCGGATCGATTCCGTTCCACAAACGCCGCGGTCTGTGTTAAATTGTAAATAAAACATCATTAGAAGCATACAGAGTGATATATATCCGTAAGTTGTGTTACTCGGTGTTGTATAGGTATGTACAAAGTGCGCCGGTTCCTCGATTGAGTGGCATGCTACAGATTCGCTGCATAATTATCTGTGGATTTCCACTCGAGCGAGAACTATCGCTCTTTTAATAAATTAGGTGACAACAAAGTCGTCGAGATAAGCAATTGAAATCGACTGATTAAAAATAACTGCTGAAGGTGGCGTAGGCGAAGGCGATATCGCCCGTCACTGTTTTTATAACATGTACCTACTTCGAGTATCTACTAGTGTCTAGCTACATTAATTATTAAGGTAATAATATGATTAAGATTAAGTTTTGAAACGCAATTTTGTGTAAATACTTTAAATTCTAACGTAATACATAATGACATACATGCATACATTTAATAAACTATTCTACGATGTTTGAATTAGCGTATAATCCTATTTTCTATGAAATTAATGTTAAAATATGTTTTAAATTTGTTGTTTTCCTACTTGTTTTCAGATTCATATAATATGTTTATACGTTCTATAAATTAGGCTGGTTTTCACCAACGTTTAAAATGTATGTTAATTGTGTCGTTGTTCCGCTATGGACTCACGGTGAACTTTTCGGTGTTATTAATTGTATACCGCGTGAAACTTGCCGACATGTCCACCATGATGGGTTTCAATTTTAAGTGGACATACTATGTTGGTGACCGTCTCTTCTTAGTGTCTTAATAAGCCTCGAAATTACAGAATTTATAGATTCATTCTTTCTTTTTTATTTAATCAGAGATTACTGACGAAAAATTGGCCAATTTAAATATTTTCAATGCATACATCCGTTTTAATATATATAAAGTACTTGAAATATCCTTATGAGTTATATATGTGTGTTAGAGGTATTTTAGGTACTGTATGTATAGTATTATACTACAAATATAGCTATGAATATTTATTATCATTATTTCGATTTGGTTTAAAATAATACATTTCTAAAATTCTACTGTATACCTATAAAACAGTTAAAATATAGTTTTTAACAGATAAGTCACCAATACTTTAATCTTGCATGTGTTTTATGCAGTAATAAAGCTTACATTCAAATTATGTTTTCACTGCCTACATACTTATCACCACCACTGATATCTTATCCTAAATATTCTGACCTGCAGCTCTTTGAGAAAAACGAAAAATAGTTTATACTTATGGAGAGTAATTAAAATGACGAAGAAAAGTAATAAAAAGAAATGTTTATTTTTATTGAACCAAGAAACTGAAAAATGTGTTTGTATTAGTAGAAGCAGAAGATTGAAAAAAATACTCTGTAATTTCCATTCTCCCATATTTTTCAGCGTTTTCTCTATGACCTGTCAGAACCTAAAACAACTCATACAGGCTAGAAAAAAAAATACCTACAGATATTATAAAAATGTTGAGATCTCGAAAACGGCTCTCACGATTTCGATGAAATTAGCTGTATGGGGGTTTTCGGGGGTGAAAATTCATTATGTAAACACTTTTTTATCATCTCATACACAATTACTTATACCTACTCTTTCTGTCTTAGTAAAAAGGAGATAAAGTAGACAACTTGGCAAGTTCTCGTATCACAATATCAACAACACGGTTGGCGGAGCTGGGGCTTATTAAAAATCACATCAAACTGAAAGATTTTTTATAAAAAAAATCTGTATCCTGTGTGCGACCAAGGGTTCGGCAGCGCGGAAGAAGCCTTCCGTCGATCAAGCTGATCTTGCACTCCAGCCAGTGACTTACACTTTCTGCACTTATTGACAAATAAAAAAACATTCTTACATCACAACCGACGAGACTTCGAGTTTGAAGACATACAGCATGCGTAGCAATCAAATTCAAATTCAAATTCAAAATCATTTATTCAAATAGACCTTCGCAGGCACTTATGAAAAGTCTGACTCTAATACTCTAATACCGGTTCGGAAGGTTGCATTTGCTGAGAAGAGCCGGCAATAAACTCAGCAATTACTCTTTTCAAAACAAGCTTAGATTCATTACATAATATTTACATTCTAATCGCACTGACAACAATTGCGTGCCCCGGCGCGGCCGCAAAACTACAAAGTAGACTGAATCTATATTTAATAAGTAAATAAATAAATGGCAAACTTAAGCAGACCAACCCCCACAAGCAGCACCTGTTCACAAGTATGACGCGTGTGGCAGCCATCGCCCTCCTCGCCATATTGGAGGGAAGTGAGCGACCCGTCACACGACGCCGCCGCAAGCAAAGGCCTTAAAGTGAGCATGACTTACTTAAGTCTGGCTTAGAAATAAAAAATAAACTAAAGGGAAACTACTAAACACGCAATTTGTTATCACTGTGACTATTGACAAGTTTATACTAAATATCATTTAGGTATATGTATAGAAAATATAACAATTAAGGAGACAGACATAATCTATTGAAGAATTTAGAAATAAATGAAAAACATTAAATTGAATTAATTACTATAAGTAATAATCTGTAAATTAAACAAAAAATAAAAAAAGATAACTTATAATAATAATAGCATACTTAGAATTAAAATGGACCTTGAACTAGCTGCTAAGTGAAGCAGGTGCAGAGAGAAGCTACTTCCATACATCCTTGTCGTCAATATAATGAGACACTTTATAATAGGCCCTACTCAACAACCGCTTTTTGATATGTTCCTTAAATTTAAAAAAGGACATACTGGTCACGCTATGAGGAGTTTTATTGTAAAATTGGATACAATTCCCAAGAAAGGACTTATTTACTTTAGCTAATCTAAATCTAGGCACAGTTATTTTGTCTTTGTTTCTATCGTGATAATCACTATTGACTGGAAACAAATTAATGTTTTTACGAACATACATAATATTTTCAAAAATGTACTGAGAGGGCAAAGTTAATATATTAATTTCCGGAAATACCTTTCGCAGAGATTCGCGAGACCCCAAACAGTAGATGGCGCGAATTGCTCTTTTTTGCAATACAAAAATTGATTCCAAGTCTGCGGCAGAACCCCACAGCAAAATACCGTAAGACATAAGGCTATGAAAATATGCAAAATAAATTAATCTGGCTGTATTAATGTCCGTCAGTTGCCTTATTTTGCTGACTGCAAAAGCAGCGGAGCTCAGTTTACCACCTAAGGCTTCCAGGTGAGCACCCCACTGCAATCTACAGTCTATGGTCAGACCAAGAAAAACAGTCTTATCCAGGAAAATGACCATATTCAGTTTGCTGAAATTAATTTTAAAAGTACTTGGTTGGGCGATCCACCTCTGTTTGAGACCCACCGATATTTTCAGACATGTGTGAGCCATCTATTGAATTTAACAATTTTCTTAGGAAGCGTGCTCTGTGATTGAAGCAAGTAACTTAAAGTTGCATGCAAAATTCAAACCTTATGTACCTAGGATGTACCTAGGATTAATGCAGGGTCAGGTATCACTCGCGTTCCCGGGATAAAAAGTAGGTATAACTCTACACGCACTAACTCTACAAGCCCTAACTTCACAAACTGCCACGACACGAAAGGAAACGGCCAAGCCACATATTTTGACTACGGTGTGTAGAGTTTGTGAAGTTAGGGCTTGTAGCGAGTTAGTGCGTATAGAGTTATAAGCTTGGCTCTACATGAGATCTAATAACTTTTTGACAGTGCGAGTCATTTTATCCCGTCTTGGCATATACTATCTAGTACACTATGTTCTTATCTGTACTACTGACAACGTGACTTATGCAGAAATTCATGATCGGATGCTTGATGACCTTCTAAGAGTTATTTTCCTTCTATACCCCTTTCTGTACCCCTGATAACTTGTATGCAAACTTGCATCATGTTCGGCGCGGTGCGTGAACGTGAAACAAACAATCAAACACAATTGGAGGGTATGCGTTGAAAAAATCGAACTTTTTTTTTTGGCATAACCTATTTAGTAGCTCAGTAGGTACTTCACATCGGGGGCATTCGGGGCTTCAAGTTTATAAGTCGCAAATCCGGCCACATGTGGAGTATCTACTGCTGACATCTCTGTGCGTGCAGGAGATACCAGCTTAGGCTGCCTTTTGCCTCGGTTAAGCGACGTACCATTAGAATTTTCGACGATCCCGAGCTTACAAGCAGTTTAGATCCTAAATCTTTGCCTCCTTAACCCTACCGGGCGGACGCCCGGTTTTTTGGAATGAGTTGGATGCGTTTTGGAATGAGTTCCCCGTAGTTTTTCCACAGGAACACCATGGAGTACTCTAAGAAGAGTGTAATGAGATTTATATTTCATGCAGGGTCAGCAACGCGCGGGTGACACCCCTGATGTTACAAGTTTCCGTAAGCTACGGTAACCGCTTACCATCAGGTGGGTCGTATAGTTGTTTGGTACCTTAGCAGCATGATAAATAATAAAAAATGCGCGGTTACTATGGTGGATCCTAAGCGGACGCACTGGCCAACGACAAAAGGAGACAGCGTGACAGTCGGGATTTGTTAATATGCTGAATGACAGCTGGTTTTCTTTTTTTATATAATAACCATAATAATATTGGCAACGCGCGAGTGATACCCCTAGTATTGCAAGCGTCCATAGGCTATGGTAACCGCTTACCATCAGGCGGGCCGAAAGCTTGTTTGCCAAATTAGTGGAATATAAAAAAAAACACTTGAAACAATAATAATTATCTAGCAATTTTGTGTCTTGCTATCACTTTTAGAAGACACCAAAATATGAAAATTATGGTTTTAACATGTCACATAATGAGTCATTATGTGACATGTTAAAACCAACAACATTAATGACCATACAACCTGCACAGAATCTAGACACGCGGTAGCGTGTCAAGCCAAGTTCAAGACAAGATACTACTGACATTGCGCTTTGTCTAATCCTTTCTACCATTGGAAGTAGGTATAAGCTATGGTATGTGGTAACCGCTCACCATCAGGCGGGCCATAATAGTAGATTATGACATGTACATGTGTGCAAAGTTGGTCATTACCACAGGTTATTACAGACAAGGCGGTATTAAGCGCGAATGCGATCAGGGAGCCGAGAGTGTAATGATCAATGCACACGCGTGTCATACGACGTTTTTCAACACACTTGTGAGGAAAGAGCAGATAAATTTGTATTTTTTGAAGTAGATTTTTGATAACAATCATTATAATCAACCACACAATGAAAACGTATAAACTTAACATAATCGGGATTATGTATCATAAAACTAAGCGGTAATGTAACGTAAAAAGCACTAGTGCGTAATTACGTATTACGCACTAGTGCTTTTTACTTTGCATTATGATTCTGAAAACGGTGCAGTAAATGTCACTTTACGAGCAAGAGCCATGAAAACATGTTTACTACCTTAGTTGTATAAAAAATAAAATTTTGTTTCATGATCTGGACAAAAAATGGGCGAATAGGTAGCCCCAATGTTATTATACGGGGTGGATACGACATTACGACAATAAATGAAACCACGTAAAGTAGGTAACTTACTCATAAATACGATCAACTTTTACTATGGGACCAACTTCGTAATCGCAATTTTTTTCACAGTTTTTCATCATTTTAGCCTAGGAGTCATGTACCTTTTGTATGAAAATATTTTTTTTTATGTTTTCGAAGTTGGTCCCATAGTAAAAGTTGTTCGTATTTATGAGTAGGTAATTGATCATACAAGCTTGAGCAAAATTCACTCATAATTTTATTTTAAAATTTAGAACGGAGTCCACAGACAGAGGTCCAGACTCCAGACGGGCCGGGTGAATGGCAGGCCGTGACGCAGCGCGGGGCGGGGCGGGGAGGCGTCCTGTTGTTACGAAGTGTCGCCGCCAAGCGCCGCGGCGCCACCGGAGCACAGTCACCTGCGACTGCGTGCGACGGCCACCGACGCCTGATTCCGTTACTATTCAGAGTTCAGACACAAACAACGACGCGACGCTTGCGCGCATTCTTATAAAACTATTCTTAAGTGATATTATAATACGTACCTTCAAGTGCTCAGTGATACAATAACAAGTGAGTATTGATTTGGATTGATTGATGTTGGGTTTTGGCATATTCTGGTTGCGGGAAGTGCGCCCGCGCATGCCGACATGAGGATTTGACAGTGACAGCTAACCGGTGTTTTTGTTTATGTTTCGTGTTTGTTTTTTCTTTTCACGTGGTCTACTTGCCAAAACATTTTTAATAGGTAGGTAAGTAAGTACATACACATTTTATAAGCTTCGTCAAAATAAATTTTGAATTGAGTCTTACATACTTCAAATTGATTAGGTATAGCCATATTAACTGAGTGATAAAAAATAGGTAGGCACTTAGATTTTACAAACAAAAAATCTAACTCAATTGCTTTTTAATGTACCTACTAGGTACCTACGATGGTACACTACACTGTTTTGTTATTACTGTTATTAGTTATTTTTATTACCTCAGTAAGTACCTATATGTACCTACCTACTTTCCAAGGTATCCTTCACATTTCGCGACGATAATTCCTTCCTACGTTTAGTAAGGCTCGATTGTCCGACAT